>JBBBDQ010000910.1:4320000-4967500 GCA_037127315.1 Ascarosepion bandense | reverse complement strand
AGTGATCGCTGCCACAAGTGTCATCGTATACGTTTCTGGCAAAGTCCATGTATACTAAGGGATCACATATGCTTAAATCAATGGCTGAGTGATTTCTGCTAGATGTGTTGAAATGTATAGGTGTACCATTATTAAGTAGCCATATATCATTTTCTTTAATAATTTTTTCCAGCGTTTTGCCCTTTTTGTTGGTTTGGGGCAACGATAATATAGATTGTTATTTAGTAATGCCTAAAAGTATTCATTTGGTTTGGGTATTGAGAAATATTTAAGCGGATAAACGTTTACTTGTTTGTCGGCAAATACTGGTGGTTTATATTCGAGTCTCTAGAAGCATTCATTTGGTGCGTGGCCTTCTTTGGATGTGATGCAGTCGGTCTATACCCGGTCCAGGCAACATCGTAGACGCTTGAATAATTGCGTCAGTTCGTAACTATGAGATGGTCTAAGTTGGTTATGTGTGCTACTTTTGTTCGTTGATGTGAAATCGCTGGATATTTTTGGATTGACCCCCAAGCAAGGCATTTTACTGCCACTGTTTTGCAGGGGGTTACATAGGAGGAATGTTATGAGGAGTGAGATGTTGCAGGGGGGTGTCAGGAAGTGGGTAAGAGAAGGCTGAGAATACTGATGAGAGTGGAATGGACGGAGAAAGGAGCATGAGAGAGAGGATGCAAGTTAGTGAGATAAGAGATGACTATTGACTTTACATTTAAATTTTTGGAGATTGTAGCTGTCGGGGAAGCAAGTAAATGGAAGGGAATGCCACAGGCGGCAAGTGCGAGAAAAGAAGCTGCTGGAGTAGAATTTGCGTTTACAATTTATTGGTTTCACAGTAAAAGGGTGGGACCTATTTGCTAATCTTGACTCATAATAGTTACTCATAATTTAGACTACGAACATTTATTTGGTGTGTGGCTCTTTTGGGGTGGTCTTATTTCTCTGCAAGGAATACAGTCGGACTATACTTGGTTCCGCCTACAAAGTAGGCACTGACATGAGGATATTATGAAAATAATTTGCCTCTTCCCTAGGTAAGCTACATTTGTTTATTGATATTAAATAACTTATTTTTAGATAGACCTCTTAGATGTGTTTTCGTTTATTTTTGTCTTTATCACGCCACTTTAAAGTGTGTTCTCGACAGACCGCCCATTAATTGGAGTTTAGTGATCCGAAGTGTCTTCATTTATCAGTGTCATATTGGGCGCCACCACTTTTGTGTCGGATTAATTTCTTTTCACGACCAGACAAACAATAATGCTATGCAATATTCGGAAATCCGTTAAAAAACGTGGCAAGGCTTTCAAAAACAAATATTAAGTGCTTTCGACCGTTTTTCCTGTTTGTGTTGATCAAGAAAACTATCACTTTTTTCGAGGTCTGACCTTCTTCTCCCTCGTGAAAAGCGGCAGCGAAAGGAAATTCCTCAAGAACCACTTTTGCTTCGATTAACAAGGACGTGAATATCACGAATGCAATAATAAGCCATAGTTCTCCCGTTTTTGAGCGTGCAACCTGATAAGAGGAGCTTTTTTAGTTTCAGTTAGTTAAGTGCCATATGCGATACACGATTGGATGAAGATTTTTCCGCAGTACGTCGACATTACTTTCTTCAGTAAACTGGTTGCCAACTTGCAGAGGGATATCTCCTGATCTATCTATAGAACCTAATCTGTCCTGTTATTTAACCCATAGCTGGAGGAAAGAGGCTGGTTAATACTTTTCCCAAGGGTATTTATACGTAAGTGAATGCAATGAATGTTTTTGTTTTTTGCTTAGACGTATTAATGTTTTTAGTATTTGTTTCACTACGTTCATCAACGCTCAAAAAGTTATATAAAATTCATGAGACAAAAAACAAAGTATTGTCGACGTTAAAAACACTAAATCTATTATTTTACCCACAAACATCTATCTTAGACACTAGGATCCTAAACATCACCTCCAAGACGATCAAGTTTTGTCGGGAAAAAAATTGAGCACTAACACCACATTGGAAGCTGGGATTTTACACCCAGCAAAGCAACAAACTCTTTAACCCTGTGGGTCTTAGGGGTACGAAATTATATGAGAAAAAGAAAATATTAAAAATAGAAAACAATAAAAGAACAGAAATTGAGACAGATAACTATATATATATATATATATATATATATATATATATATATATATATGAATTTTTTTATTTGTTGTTTAACATTATTATTTTTTAATGGATACTCATATTTGAGTGGAAAGTCTGTTTATTATATTTGGGCACTGTGGAAGAATGGTACACTTTGATAAACAGTAGCTATTCTGGCATGTACGCATCACTCATTCTGTAATGAATTAGAGCACTCTGGCTATTGGGTGTGTATAATGATAATGTACACGCTAAAATGTCTGCCTTCTTCTACCGAGCGCCCATAGTTTAGAGGTAGAATCGCCGACTGACGCCAATTCGGTCGGATTTCAATCCTGGGTTAAAAGCAATCGGAGTCTAACCGTACTGATGAGCTGTCATACAGCGAAACAGATCTGTCTGCGGATGACTATTTACGCTCTCATACCCTGATTGAGCACTCTGGAAGAATTGTAGACTCTGATAAACAGTAGCTACTCTGGCATGTACGCATCGCTTATTCTGTAATGAATTAAAGCAATCTGGCTATTGGGCGTGTATAATGATAATGTACACGCTAAAATGTCTGCCTTCTTCTACCGAGCGCCCATAGCCCAGAGGTAGAATCGCCGACTGACGCCAATTCAGTCGGGTTTTAATCCTGGGTTAAAAGCAATCGGTGTCTAACCGTACTGATGAGCGGATATATATATATATATATATATATATATATATATATATATATATATATATATATACAAGTATTGTTGGAATAATATTCCTTGTCCAAAGAAACACTATTTTTTAAAAAAAGTGCTCAATGCAAAAGTAAGAACTATCACATCACTTGACAAGACACAAAAGTGTTGAAACAAAATGGCTACTTTTGTAGTGATATTGTAACATATCCATGTTATAATTTATGAATATATATATATATATATATATATATATATATATATATAGTTAAACAGTACGTTATAATTTCCACTGGCCGAAATCGTTTGAGAAATCGTTTGGAAAATAATGTATCTTCCTTAAGAACCACTTTGCTTTCGATATCCTATCACGAATGCAATAATAAGCGTTTCGCTGTGCCTATTAGAAAGGACATAAAATTCGCAAGACAAAAAACTAAGTATTGTCGAGATCAAAAACATTAAATCTATTATTTTACTCTCCAACATCACTGATACAAGGGCCCTAACCATCATCTCCAAGATGATCAGATTTAGTCATAAAAAGAAGCCTCAACACAAACCAACGGCCCATCAGAAGCTGAGATATAAAATAGAATACCTGCAGATCCATAAGAATATATAGGGGAAACATCCAGGACCGTAAAACCCCATCTATTAATACAAAAGAGTTATTATATGAATGATAATTTGCCTGTAACAAATTCTAAAGTAACATATATATTTGTCATCCACACACAAGCTTGTTTCGCTGTATCACAGGTCATCAGTGTGACTAGACCCATCCACTTGCTTTTGGCCGGGATCGAAACTCGACCAATTTTGTATCAGTCGAAGATGCTACACTCTAAGCCATCGTATTAAACATTTTTTTTTAGCAGTAAATACCGGAGAACTCGGGATTCTAAACAATTCTATTTAAAAAAGTGTTCAATACAATATGTTGTAGAGCATAATTGACAGTAGAGCATAATTGTTGTGGATTCCGGATGAGAAACCGCCAAAATAATAAACAACAAAAACAGATATGAAGATAGAAAAGTAGGTTATATTGAACGTAATATACAAACTGGAACGCGGGTTAGTCAACTCAGGAATACTATTAGCAGAAACAAATATATACAAGTCTTGAAGTGAAGTCGTTGGAAATAGTATGTCCGGGTAACTTATTCTAACTGAGTGGAGCTCAGAGCTAGTCTGGTTAACTTCGGTATCTGTCGGAACTCTTCGATAACTGTAACGGATCTCTACGATTACTCTCCACTGTACTGCAACTACAACTGAGATTCGAGATTCTGAGATTCCAACTGCTGTTCTCTCTATGGCAGGATTATATGCACACTCACTCGAGTCCATTATTACATACAAAAAGGGGAAATCCCACAACAATAATATAATTACATTTGGCTTTTATCTAAAATTAATTTAATTTACATTGCGACACGGAAATTTCTGTGTTTCGAGATTTATCTTGTCATCAGCCAATGTTCAATAACTTTAGTGAAAATTATTTACATTGGAATGTAGAAAAAAATTCGTTTACTATTTAAAGAGTTAATATGGAGGGGGAAGACAGAACAAATTAGAGATTATGGGTGTGTTTAATTTTAACTAATCAGAATGAAGGTCAACTTTGAAATTTAAAGATGTAGGTTATATGCTGTGGAATTTGGGATTTTTTCTTCCAAGCTTACGGGGAAATTCCATTTTATTAGGTTAGAGTTTATACTGCTTACATCCGACATATGACATTAGTGACAATAAACATATGACATTAATAACAATAAACATATGACATTAATGACAATAAACATATGACATTAATGACAATAAACATATGACATTAGTGACAATAAACATATGACATTAATGACAATAAACATATGACATTAGTGACAATAAACATATGACATTAATGACAATAAACATATGACATTAGTGACAATAAACATATGACATTAATGACAATAAACATATGACATTAGTGACAATAAACATATGACATTAATGACAATAAACATATGACATTAATGACAATAAACATATGACATTAATGACAATAAACATATGACATTAGTGACAATAAACATATGACATTAATAACAATAAACGCAATGAAATTAACGTCATATGTCAACATAGCAAAATGTTCACCTTAGAATATAGTCAATAATTCTTCATAAATGGATATTGATTAACTTACATAAATTCGGTACTTTGTTTTGTATTATATATTAATTTAATAGATATTAAAATTTATGCAAGTTAAGAATATATGAAGAATTAGAGAAAAAATGCACGCTGAACCGAATGAAAATAGTTTAATCACACAAAAATTTAAGTCAGGTTAAATATAATAAATGTTTTCTTTCTTTCTTTTTTGTTTTTAAAATAACTGAGATGCATAAAAATTTAAGAGAATTACCTTTGTAGCTAAAATATATACAAAGTCGAACCAGCGAGTCGTTCAAACTTCAGTGGCAGCCAGTAGTCAGTGTGGTATAATATCACCGAGTTTGCATGAATTATTTTTAATCATTTCACTCCAAGCAAGGCAATAAAGCAACTGACATGTAAGGGGTTTCTAAGTGTGAAAGTATATGACAAGAAGAAAACATATTTAAGGAGAGAGAACAATAAAAGAAGGGGAATCAAGGAGACAATAAATAACGATTAACATTGCATTTAAATCTTGGAAGATCAAAGTTGACTGGAAAGCAAGAGGCTGGAAGAGAGTTCCACAAACGAGAGAAGAAACTGTTATCATAGGACTTATAATAATATGAGAAGAAGAAAACATAATTAAGGAGAGAGAACAATATAAGTAGAGGAACCAAAAAGTCAGTAAATAACGATTGACATTGATCTTAAAAAACTGAAAGCAAAGTTGACTGGAGAGAAAGAAGACGGAAGTGAGTTCCACAAGCGAGAAGAGCGAAAGATGATACTTAGCATAGAACTTTCTATTATATCTAGCCATTTCAACCGTAGTGTAAAATGTGACCTAGTTGCCAATCTAGTACCGTGCTTCATTTCTTCAAATCTAGGTATCATAGCGGAAAACTCAGAAGAACAATAACTGTGGACATATTTATACCAATAGATTTGGTTTGGTTTGGTTTGTTTTACGGTATATCAACCCCTTGAGGTCGCTTATTGCAGAAGCATTAGTTCCTTCAAAAACGTATTTTTGTTGGCAACATTTTTCCTTCAAAAACGTATTTTTGTTGGTAACATTTTTTCCTCCAAAAACATATTTTTGGTAATATTTTTCATTCAAAAATATTTTCTTGGTAATATTTTTCATGGAAAAAAGTTTTGTTGGTAATATATTTTATGTATATTTATATATATATAAAAAGTATTTTATGTATATAAAAATACTTTATAAAAGTATATATATATACTTTATATATATATATATATATATAAAGTTTTATGTATATATTTCATAAAAGTCTGTTTTTATACTTTAATAGTGTTTTGATCCCTCTTTGGAGGGTTAACTTTTTGCCCATAGCTGGGACCCTAATAGGTGCTACCACTCCGGGTCAGAGTGGACCTGGGAACAACAGCAATTAAGGGGTGGTTCCATGCTCCTCAGAACCTCCCAATCAGAGGCATTGCTGCCGGATGCAGTTTACCATCATGCCCAGGAACTATATCAATAGATGAAGGGAAGCAAAACGCGAAACAAAAACAAAAAAAAATGAGGTGCTAAAATAAACATGCCCGAATCATACAGAGGAAACGACTAGCGAGAACAGGACTTTGACATAATCCAAACAAGATGGATGATGTGGCGGGAAAGAGTGTGATGTTGAAAACCCCCAAATTTTTACTGAAGCCAGAAAAACATCATTGACAACTCATCTCGGAACGATTCGAAAAATGTTTTTAGGGGGAAAAAAAGGGACAGAAACCGCTGATATGTAAGTAATGTGGTGCAGTGGATATCAGCTCGGAACGAGAAATTGGAGAGCCAAGTTCGAATTCCAATTGAATTCGTTGCATTCACTTACGCGCAAAACCCTTGTGAAAGGATTGATACTTCTCCCTCCAGATATGGGGTTAATAACAGAACAGATTAGGTTCTATAGCCGTGGTTGGCAACAAGTCTACCGCAGAATGTAATAGCAACCTACTGCAAGAAAATGTAGTCATGTCTCTTTCGAGACATGATCGCCCAAACGTGTATCATGTATGGTACTTAATTGACTGAATATAGAATGGAATGTCTATTATGAATGCCGTAAAAATCGAAACCAAACAGAATCTGATGGCATTGTGACGCAATGGATATCGGCTTGGAACGAGAAATCGGAGAGCCGAGTTCGAATTCCAGTTGAATTCGTTGCATTCACTTAGGCGCAAATACCCTTGGGAAAGGCATGAATCCATTTCTCGTCCCGATATTGGTTGAATAACAGGACAGGTTAGTTTCTGTAGCCTTTGTTGGAAACCAGTCTAACGCAGAGATAGCAGGTATTTTACCACGGAAAAATCCAGTGAGTCATGTATGACACTTAACTCTGACTGTTTTATTTTCTACATAAGTCGGCGATTCTATCTCTGAGCTATGGGCGCTCGGTAGAGGAAGGCGGACTTTAGCGTGTTATACACAATGTAAACACACGCCAGTAGCCGAGAGTGTTCAAATTCATCACTGAATGAACGATGCGTAGATGCGTAAGTAGCTACTGTTTTTTAAAAGTCTAACATTTTTCTATAGTGCTCAATCAATCAATCAATCAATCAATCAATCAATCAATCAATCAATCAATTTATATATATCAGCATGCAATGTGGGTATAGAAGAATCCAAAGGAGTATCCTTTACATACAGTGGTAGGATAACTCTCTAAGAGAGCTCTAAACATATATGCATATAAATACATATAGAGCAAATATAAGAAAAATTAAGGCACGAAAAAATCCTTTGTAAAATAAAGACGGAAGCTGATGATGGTTCGCCTGAAATAGACCTAAACTTCCGATGCACCATAGAATAACGTGTCTGCCTTAATTTTTCTTATATATATATATATGTTTTTGCTCTACGTCACTGCCTCTTGGTTAATCCTTTTTGGTTAGTTTTGTATCGAGCACTTTTCTTTCTTTGTGGTTCGTTCCGTTTGAGGGTTTTTTTCTTTGCTGTAAAGTACTGTATGTATTGTCGGTGCTCCGCAGTTTTCTTTTTTTTTTCCTTCATTGTCCAAAGCTTTATAGCGGCGGACAATAACGGAGTTAGATTCTGCCGGTTATTCGTGGTCCTAAAAAATTACTTGTGTAAGATTTTAAGATTTGGATGCGTACAGAGTCGATTTTATTATTATTATTATATATATATATATATATATATATATAATTGTTAAATATAACAGACAATAAAAGTCTATTATGCTTAATCATAAGCCGTTTTCAACATCGTATTTTGGCTTTAATTTCTGGTGGAAATAAAGACAAAAATTGTCCAATAATTGGATAATTTTTATTATGCTGGTTCTAAGCTTTCGGCTCATATAAGTGTCTTCAGAGTGGTTTCAGGGACATTAACATAAAGACATCCACCATCAAAGATGATTTTATCTTTTGTGGACATAAAACATTGCTATGCGACGATAACAGTCACAGAATAGTAAATACAGGTCGTAAATTTTTAATGCGGTGCTATGACATCACACCGCGTGAGAGACCGAATTGTTAACAGGAACATATGTATAAATTCAATGTAATGTATTGTGACTAGATTGAAATGTGACTTTATGGGGTGGCCTAATAATTATGACCAGTTGTGTATTGGGCATGTTTATACGCGCTAAAAAGCCTACATTTTTCTACCAGACGCTCGTGGCCTAGGGGTAGAATCGCAGACTGACGCCGCTTCGCTCGGGTTTCCTAATCCTGGGTTAGGAAGTGACTGGAGTCTAAGTCGTACTGTGATCTGTGATACAGCGAAACAGATCTGTCTGCGGATGACTATAGTATATATTTATATATGTTATCCTACGTCTGTGGCACGACTCGGGGTTTCATGCGTTATGCAATCATCAGATACATATTTTAAACTGACAGTTAAATAAATTTGAATTTAAGTTGTCTGGATGTTCATGGGAATTAAATCTTATAATTTTAAGGTACTGCTTTTTTAATATCAACATTAAAAATTTAAATATTCTAAGGTAATATGAAGATAAAAATGAAAAATTGAAAATTAAAATTAAAAAAAAATTGAAAAATAATAAAATGCAGGAAGAAGAAATCAAAGGGGCGTAATTCCTGAGCCTTAAAAATGTGAATATTCAAATATTACATGTGCATAAAAATGTAGAGAAAATTAAAATTTTTAAATTTTTAAATGAAAACGAAAATAAAGAAAAGAAAAATGAGTAGAAAAATTAAGAAGTAAAATTTACAATTAAGATTTAAACATTAAACAATGTAGGAAGTCAAAAAGAAGGAGTTTAATTCATAATTGTTAAAAGTAATATTGCGGGAGAAAGAAAGAAAGAAAGAAAGAAAGAAAGAAAGAAAGAAAGAAAGAAAGAAAGAAAGAAAAAAATCTGTATCAATCTGGGTCCAAGAATTTAAGTATTTTTTCTAAGACAGCATGTGGTCATTAATTCACTTTTTTTATTAAGCAAATTAGGATTATTGATATGGTTTAAGATGACAAGTTTTTCTAAAAGACATAGATTACAATTACCTCTTTTTCCATTGTAAGTTTTGGATTTAGCTACGATATTCCAGGTAATAATTAGATTCTAGTTGCTGTTTCTTAATTTCCAATTTCTTTGCACAGTCTACATATTTTGCCACCGTCGTAAGGCTTGGTTGTTTTCACTATACTCCATGTTATGTCTGGGTCTTTTCCATATTTTGATTTTTAATTTCCACGCGTGGCTAGCCAATTTTGTGCAGTTTTTTAAGTTTTCTATTTTGAATGTAGACCTGTGATTGAACCACCTGGTCTTAAAGGTGTCTTTGGTTGAACCCAAATATATTTTATTTTGGCCATTTAAGTCACGTACCTTTGCCTTGTGGTACAGTGGATATCGGCTCGGAACGAGAAACCGGGGCGCCGAGTTCGAATTCCAGTTGAATCCATTCTATTCACTTACGCGCAAATACCCTTGGGAAAGGTATTAATCCGTCTCTTCCTTCCAGTTATGGGTTAAATAACAGGACAGATTGGGTTCTATAGCCTTGGTCGGCAACCAGTCTACCGCAGAAAGCAATGGCAACCTACTGCGGGATAATCTTCTGCCCAGTCAGTCATGTCTCTTTCGAGACATGAACGCCCAAGCGTGTATCACGTATGGCACTTAACTGACTGACTGACCTTTGCCTTGTAAATGATTTCTTTTGTGTTGCAAAGTCCATGAATTATTAGTGGTTTTGTTTTGAACACTGCTATCTAAGTTTCTGGCGTTTTGTTTTTTTATGAAACTATCTAAATTACTAGTGCAACTATAACTTTCCTTGATTGTGTTTCTGTTGAAAATTTTGTTTAGTTCTGATCCTTTTGTAAAGTGTCTATTTATCAATTTTAAAAATATTTGTCTAAATTTGGTCTTTACCTCTAAATTGAATGGTGGGTTGAACCAGATAATGTTTCGTTTTCTATTATCGTTTTTTGTTTGTCTGTTTGGTTGAGAATTTTATTGTAAAATGTTTTTAAGGCTAGATTTTCTTAGTGCATCTTCATAGATATTTTTCTTTTCATCAAATATTAATTTGTTTGACGAATTAGTAGAATTGAATCAAAATTGCTGAAAATTGAAGTATAAAGACGAAATCAAATTTCGCAAGTAAGTGAAAAACTTTTTTACAGTCAACGAAGGTGACAAGAGAAACTTAACGTGCGTGTGTGAAAAAAAACAACATGCACGCACGCACGCATATGAACTTTGTGATCTACTTACCACTTAACTTATCTATTTATACACGATACCTCGGCCATCATAAAAGCATACGGATCTCGACATGTGAAGTCACAAGTTTATTCGCCTGAAGCGAGTCAACTTTAGACTCGAAACACGTGTAGCGACACAAATACCATTATGGACACTTAATATATCATACAAAAAACAAGTAATAATTATAGTAATATCAACAATAATAAATTTACACTTTAAACAAAACGTTCACGAATTCTCAGACTTTTTCTTCTTTAGCAATTTCTCTCGTTCGTTGGAAACAAACCTTATTTCGGTTTTTGATATATATATATAACCTTCCTGTCACGCTCATGGTGAGAGAGAGAGAGAGAGAGAGAGAGAGAGAGAGAGAGAGAGAGAATAGCGATGCAGAATCGTCTCAGTTCATTCTCTTTACTACGAATTATGAAAACTCTTGCTGCATGTTTGATCTTTAACAGTGCCTTATTATTTTATTGCAACACTAGCAGTGTAGCCCGGCGTTACTCGGGTGTAATGAATTCTTTAAAACAAATCCATGGTTCTGGAGCTCAGACTCTTTGGACGTTGGCACGAAAAACTAAAAAGCAATAGTTGTTTCCAGTCAAAGCGAAACCGTAGACTGAAAGAAAAATGAATGGATGTAAGTCAAATTTTGATTTCCTGCTATCGATATCAAATAAGTTTTTTTCTTCGTAAACTGAATTTTGAAAGCTACATAAGTCCTCTGAGTAAATGGTATCATGGCTGAGACTAAGAACTACAATTATACCTACTTAGAGCCAAACCCGAAGCAAAAACTAAAATAAAAGGGGTGAAAAAATGCAAACATACAGGCAGATAAACAGACACACACACACAAACATCTTGCCTTATACATATATCGATATCAAATAAGTTTTTTTCTTCGTAAACTGAATTTTGAAGGCTAAATAAGTCCTCTGAGTAAATGGTATCATGGCTGAGACTAAGAACTACAATCATACCTACTTAGAGCCAAACCCGAAGCAAAAACTAAAATAAAAGGGCTGAAAAAATGCAAACATACAGGCAGATAAACAGACACACACACACAAACATCTTGCCTTATATATATATATATATATATATATATATTATCGATTTTCTCCACTTTTGTAAGAACTGCAATCTTGAAACTTCTGAATATCGTTTCTTATGTCTTTGTCTATGAGTGTATCAAATTTGATTAAAATCGGACCACTCCTTCTATAACCCGATTTTTTCGATTATCGATTTTCGATATTTATTGGAGGTACCTCGACACAAAAACTAGCTAAGAACACTCTCAGATGCTTATAGTACAACTGTGTAAATTTTCAAGAAAATCGATTCAGCCGTTTCGGAGTCTATAGGTAACGGACACACACACACACACATACACACACACACAGACAAAGTTTCATTTATAAATAAGTTTTGATTTATGTCTTAGTGAAAAATTTATATTTTTCCTTTATCAGGCACAGGAGGTGTAATTTGAATTATTTTTTCTTATGTTTTAATATAAGATAATAGTAGCTAAATCAGTATTTATGCTGCTTGTTATACTTGTTGAATTATTGGTTACCATTGTCAAACAGTGTTTTTTTTTTCTTTTAACTGTTGGTTTCTGTTAATAATAATAATAATAATAATAATAATAATAATAATAATAATAATAATAATAAATAGCCGGAAGTGAAGAGCAATTGAACTGGTAACAGATATAGTAGTAGTAGTAGTACGAGGAGGAGGAGGAGGAGGACGAAGAAGAAACGTACGAGAACGCCGAAAGTCAAAGAATGAAGGGGAGATAGGTGCGTGCGAAATGTAAGCGATCACTTTGTGTCATCTTTCTGTGACATGTTGGGTGGCGGGTAGGCAGTCCTGTCATCTGATTATCCTATGTATCCTCCGAGACTTATTTGCACTTCCTCGTACCCTCGCCTGTTAAATTCTCGGTGTTACCAATGTCAAGGGAGCAAACTGAAAGACAATTCCCCGCCCAATTATCTCATCGCATGTTTTCTATTTGTTTTCTCTTAGAAATAATAATAATAATAAAAAAAATAAAAATAAAAATAAAATCCAGTAATACTAATAAAAGAAACAAAACTGTATTACGCTGCTGCTTTGGTCTACGAAGCAGTTTCTTTATTTGGGAAATAAGCAAATAAGAAAATTTTTAAATCTGGAGTCATAAAAACAGCTTATACAGAAGCAGGGCCGTAGCTGATGCTAAAAAACACCGGATACAGAGAAAATTGCCCGGATTTTTAGTTGACAATGTGATGACGTCATCAGTGTCATCCGTTTCCAGAAACTATGATTTTTGAGGATTTTTTCGGCTCTTCCAATGGAAATTAGGCACAGAACGTAAACGAAAGCAGGAAATCGGGTTCGGACTTTCTGAGTATAACCAGTCTTTTTTCCCAAAATTAATAAATAAACAAACAGATTTTTACTGCGTTCATTCGGTTTTTTTCTTCGTTTTTCTTTCTTTCTTTCTTTCTTTCTTTCTTCGTGAAATGTTTAGTTTGATTTCTGACGAAGACATTTTTCCTTGCCCGGATCTTCACTATGATTGCACGGATCGGCCCGGACCCGTGCCCGGTGTGCCTGTTAGTCAGATACGGCCATGTACAGAAGTATCTTCAAACTATATTCAAGGCTTTTCCTTTTGATCCTCCTTATACTTTGCTTTGCGGTAGATATGTGTAATATATATTTCTCTACGTGGAGCATGTACAGTTTTGTATATGTCGTAGTATATAAAAGTCTATCTGAGAACAAATTATGTTCATCATTCTTTTTCCTTTCAGCCATGGCGTTTCGTCCTGTCCTTGAGCTTCGGTGTTACTTGGATATGTCAGTGCTCATAACAGGAGAAAAGTTAATGGGAAAAGTAAATCTGTCTTCGTAGCACCCTTGTCACAATTCTATTCTCCCAGAACTTGCCACCTTTCTGAGTGTTGAATTGGTCTAAGTAGTTTTTACCGGCCTTTAAAAAATTAATGTCCTTCCCATTAAAAGAATTTCAAAAACAATATTTAGGAATTTGTACATATATTTTCCGACTCGGAACAAGAAATCGGCGTTCCGAGTTCGAATTTCAATTAACTTCCTTGCATTCACTTACGCACAAATACCCTTGAGAAAGATATTAATCCATCTCTTCCCTCCAGTTATGGATTAAATAACAGGACAGATCGGGTTCTATAGCCTTGGCTGGCAATCAGTCTACCACAGAAAGCAATGGCAACCTACTGCGGGATAATCTTCTGCCCAGTCAGTCATGTCTCTTTCGAGACATGATAGCCCAACGCGTGTATCAAGTATGGCACTTAACTGACTAACTGAATATAATAGTTGAAAACATGATTAAGGCTTTACTAGACATAAAGTGGGGGATCAATTTTCTATTGTTAAGAAGTAATAAAATGATCACCCACTAATTACTACTTAATAATATAATACATCTCTCCCCACTTTAGCTGTGAGTCAAATAACAGGACAGATTGGGTTCTATAGCCTTGGTCGGCAACCAGTCTACCGCAGAAAGCAATGGCAACCTACTGCGGGATAATCTTCTGCCCAGTCAGTCATGTATCTTTCGAGACATGATCGCCCAACACGTGTATCAAGTATGGCACTTAACTGACTAACTGAATATAATAGTTGAAAACATGATTAAGGCTTTACTAGACATAAAGTGGGGGATCAATTTTCTATTGTTAAGAAGTAATAAAATGATCACCCACTAATTACTACTTAATAATATAATACATCTCTCCCCACTTTAGCTGTGAGTCAAATAACAGGACAGATTGGGTTCTATAGCCTTGGTCGGCAACCAGTCTACAACAGAAAGCAATGGCAACCTACTGCGTGATAACCTTCTGCCCCATGTCTCTTTCGAGACATGATAGCCCAAAGCGTGTAACACGTATGGCACTTAACTGACTAACATATATTTATTCGACGACGTGTTCCATTTTGTTTCACTATTTTTTGCCGTCTTTGAGGCAGCTTCATGATTCTATACTCCAAGAATTTGTCATTTTTTTATCGGCTTTCAGAAAAAATATCGTAGCGATCAAAATAAGTGGTAACCCAAAAGTGCAAAGTTATAGGTACGTATGGCAGGGGAATCAACATTTGCACTTAGTGTAAAAGTTGTGGTTTGATGTGATAAGTATTGAACTAAAACATTAGATTCATGGTTTTTACCAATTTTATTATTTAGATTTAAATATCGCCTGAAAAATGTACAGAAATACCTAATTTCTGCAGGTTCTTGCTTACAAACGGTCTTCCAAATTTTACTATTTCCAGAATAAATACAAATAAAGTTGATATATTTGATATCAGATACATTAAATGGAAAATAAATTAAAACCAGAATTTTAATTTCCACAAGCAAAATATTTTTTACAATATTCGATAGGTAAAACTTTTAAAAAATTGCAAAAAGTTACAAAAATGCTACTCAGTGAATAAGATTTCTTAGATTTATTTAATAGTTATTTTGCCCCAAGCAAGGCAGGGCCTTCACGGGTGGGCACGTGTTTACAGTGAGAGAAAAAAAATCAAGGTACGGGGGATGTCGAAGAAAGATAAGAGATGGACGAGAATCAAGAAGATAGATGGCAATTGACGTTGCATTTAAACTTTTATAGATTGTAGCTATCAGGGAAGTAAACAAACGGAGGGGAGTTCCACAAACGGAAAGTGCGAGAAAAGATACTGTTAGAGTAGAAGAGACGGTTACATTTAACTGTTTTGACTGTAGAAGGGTGGGACCTAGATACCAATCTTGTAGCACATGTGGTCGGGAAACCAAGAAAAAAAAGCTATCACAGTAGTTTCCATGAAAATACTTGTAGAAAAGACAGAGGGAAGCCGCATCACGTCGGTGAGAAAGTGACTGAAGGCGAGATGCCACGTCAGGATCGATTATATGGCAGATCCTTCTTTGGATTTTGTTGAGAACTTCAATATGAATAGCCGGGTCAACCAGTAAAGGATGAAAGGAAAGACATAGGTGGTATTCGCCTCAGCTCTACCCTTTACGGACAACCACCGTCACGACCTTTGCCTGTACCTCCGACCAATTTTTCTTCAGTCAAGCCCAGGCCCGGGCCCGAACCACATTCCAAGAATGCGGACGGAGCTGTCAGCTCGACTAAAGGGTTCCAAAAGAGCGACCACCTTCGAGGATTCTAACCGCAAGGTGGAACACTTGTTGTGGTAATCATGGCCCCAGTCACCTTCTCGTACCGTTCAAGCGCCTTTTGTACCCCCTTAATGTAGCTGCAGCACAATACGAAAATAGATACCTCATCGGTGTACGCAGAAACTCTGAGTCGAGTACCACCAGGGACACTGATTCCACGAAAGGCCGGACTGCATACCCTATATCTTATCCGGCGAGGGAGGGACTCCAAGGCCAAAGGGTAAAGTAAGGGCGACGGAAGACAATCATTAAACCTCTCCAACCACCTATTCCCAATAACCACCCCATTAGTTTTCGCTGCACTAATTTAATTAGCTGTTGTCGGAAGTCCTGCCTGTCCAGTAAAAACAGATTGAACTTCGAAACATTCTAGGCTATACACCATCCGGGTACAAACGTGTCTATGGTCTGAAAAGCATAGTCAGTGGAACGTGGAAGAATCTAGTAAATATAGATCGACTCTTCTCACTAACATTCTATCTGGGCAGCTAACTACCTGGGTAGACACCCACTTCTATGTCCACGTCAACATTTCCCACCCAGAGTGATCGACCCGGTATCTATCAACGAGACCTAAAATCTTTGATCAGAGCCACCAAGCTACGATCGCCCAACCCCACGCTACCTCCCCTCGTTTATTTTTGGGCCCAAGATGACATTCCGGTCCCATTAAGACTAAGCGCGATGAATCTACCAGGAATGGCCCTAACTAACCGAAAAGGATTGGTTTTGGTCATCTTTATAATGTTCTTGGTTTTCTGGTTGGATTCTGCTTCTTGGGTGGCTTCTACTGCCGACCATTTGGTGCCAGTTTTGATATCTGTAACCTGCGGACCAACTCATCGGCCGCGTCCCTCATCATCATGTGAAGACGTACCTTCGCGACTAAAGGGAAATAACTGAAACTGAGAAGCAATTATAATCTACCCCAGTGAAATAAATAAGATTCTGTTCGAAATTCTAACGTATATCACCTGAAGAATGCCGGAGCGTACATCGGCCGAAACTTCGTGAATATAACAATGAAGATTAGGTCAACAGTACAAGCAATGTTTCCCCTGCTACTCCTGCAACTTCTCATCTCCTCCATCAATGAAGCTATTTGTAAAGGTACTCGTTGATGCACTGTTGCGTCTGCTGAATGTGAGACTCAGTAAAATCATACACTTGCTTGTAACGGCCATAGAAATCGGAACAGCAATCCATGTTGTTAGCACCAAGCTGTCAGTCTGCCGGAAAAATGGGCTCTGCCGATGGATTTAGGGCCACCTTCTGTACCTCTTTACATCTGTGCTGATCAGCCAGTGGAATTTCATGCAACCGTCTGAGGCTCTTTACTTGCTTCTCTTTGACTGTCGGGATCATATCAACCCCAATGCAGAAGTGAATCTCCCTGACAGAATCTCTGAGTAATTATAAGCTCAGGATTTTCGTAGGTTTCGCCTTCATTCTCGCCCAAGGGAAGAGTATAAGATAGCACCGACTTCAGACGGGACTAGAATGATTATGTCATCCATGAACACCCTGGAAGGAGGAAAAACCGTTTGTTCCTCAGTGATCATTCCCTTTGCTGTGTCCGTTGCACCTCGTAATATGAGTGTCATGAATATAATGAAAAGAAGTGGTACAAATCACACACCCCATCATAATGCCGATCTCGAGGGCTTGTCATTTGCTGGTGTAGTTATTTAGTTGAACTGCATAAACTGAAATATGTGATTTCCCAAACCCTACTTGGGAAATTGAACAATTCGAGGGACATTCGAATTTGCTCATAAGAAACCGAACCGTACGCATTCAAGAGATTAAACCAAATTACATGAAACTCAGTTTTATTTTGTTTGTTTGATAGGATTCAGTTCCAAATCATGCGTGAATGCTCTAGATAGTTGGGGAAGCCAGGATTCGCTAGAAACTAGGAAGAGAGTACTGGGTTGCTACGTGCTGTCCGTCCTTCAATATGGCAGTGAATGCTGGACAATACCATCAAAGATGAAGGAAAAACTTGAAGCAACTGAAATGTGGTTCTACAGAAGCATACTGAATATAAAGTGGGGGATCAGTTCCATATTACAATCAATATATATATACAGACCCCTCACTTTGTGGTCACAGCAGTTTCTATACATTTATATTCTTGAGACCAAAAGCACAAAGATGCATTCCAGGAGCTGAGAAGATTATTAAGTAGCAGGACAATTTCGATAAAAACAAGGAAGAGGGTACTGGATTGCAACGTGCTGTCCGTCCTTCAATATAGCAGTGAATGCTGGACAATACCATCAAAGATGAAGGAAAAACTTGAAACAACTGAAATGTGGTTCTACAGAAGGATGCTGCGAATATCATGGATCGAGCATGTGAGCAATGATGAGGTCTTGGAAATGATGGAAACAAAAAGGAAATTAATACTGAGCAGCAGGAAGAGACAGCTGAAGTTCCGCAATGAGGAAGGAGGGCTTGGAGAATCTGATACTAACGGGCCAGATAGAGGGAAAAAGAGACAGGGAAAAGCAACGGATAACATATTTGAAGGACTTAATCAGGTGGATGACAGAACGAGGATTGCATGGTGTAACAGGTGAAGGCGTGCACAGAGCCACCAGGGATAGGGAAACGTGGAAGGCCATGATCGCCTACGTCCTGAAGGGAAAAGGCACATAGAAGAAGAAGAACACATCGCAGGAAGTCCGTTAAAGGCGGAAATTTGCAATGCCATTTGTAATTTTTCCTTAGGTATACAAATGAACCATTCTTGTGCTATTATACTTTGTTTCCATGCCCGTTGGAAGAGGATAGCGAGTTGCTTAAGAACATTTGGATAATTCTTATATAACTCGTAAGATATTCCATTTATTTAATAATGTATTTAATCTACACCTGTATATTCTTAAAGCAACTTCCACAGCCCATGCCTGGGGAAGATCATCAGCTCTTAGTTGTGTGTCTGTCTTCGAGCAGTATTCAGAGGCGCAGTTAGTAGGGGGAAATAAAAACCGTGTGGTGCCCAGTCTCGGGGAACAGCTGTGCGTGGCTGGACCCCTCCACTGCCAGCACGGAATTTGCGGACAAATTCCTGAATTTTCCTCGGCCTTTGTTCACTCTCATTAAATATTACCTTTATATCTCGGAGCCTAGTAAGAGATCGTTCATAGGAGGGATCGGAACAACTTTCTAAGCATCAGATTGCGTCATCCTCAGGTGGTTCTCGAGTTCATACGGTCCTACGTCGTGTTTACTGCTCTTAATCTCGGTGAACAGCTTTTTAGCAAAAGCGTAAGAATTATCGTAAAATGATCCCCGAGACTGTCGTTTTGCTTCTGACTTAGAATCAGAAAGAAACAACTGGAATTTTTTTTTGATACATGAAGAAAGAGGGCTTGGAAAATTTGATACTCACAGGGCATATCAAAAGCAAAAGAGACAAAGATAGCCTGCAGGGTTCAGTTCAGAATCATCCGTTGGATACCCAGATCTATAGACACTTGAAGAAGGCCGGAGTGTACAACGACCGAAAATTGTGATAACAACAAAGATGAGGACAATAGTCCGATATAAATAATGTAAATAATTTGAGATAAAAAATGGGTTCAGCTCAGAATTCTCCGTAGGATACCCAAATCAATAAACACTTGAGGAAGGCCGGCGTCAACAACAACCGAAAGTTGTGATAACGAAAGTTGTGTGCAGGCCACCTACCTGATGAGCTTGTGTGAATCATTGTTGGAACGGGGAGGTTGTAGGCTTGGCAAAAAGGGATAGGGGTCGACGGCTATATCGTGTTGAATGCGCCGGTTTCCGTCCGATCACCAAAGTTAAGCAACATCGAGCCTGGTCAGTGACCATTTGTGAATATCAGGTGCTGTAAACGTAAAGACCAAGAATGGTCCACCGGCCCTCCAGGTTTGGGGGTTGGGTGCAGGGCTAACAACTCTGCCCCGTAAAAGAAACAGTTTGATACAGAAACAGCAACAAAAAGTTGCTGCCCGATGTACCATTGGATGTGATGGATAAATGATGACAAGGGATAGGAGCTTGTGGAGAGCAATGATCTTCCACGTTCTAAAGGGACACAGCACATAAAAGAGTTATTCTTTACACCGAGAAAAATTCTATCAGTTTATTGTGTCCCAAAAATGAATATATAAACCTACACTCATAGATATTAGCATTCGTTAACGCCCCCACCCGCACCTAAGACATATATGGCGTATTCATACGATTCTCTCGGGCATAAAATACGCACAGCAAACAGGTTACAGTAGCGGGTATGCAAGAAAATATTTTGACGTGGAGGAGGTGGAATGCGTAACGAGTCGAAACGCGTAATGCGAACGAACGCAGCTAGCAAGATTGGTAAAGATAAGAATTTAATGCCGGAACGGAAGAATGGATCTGTACTTGAATAAGAGCGCGGAACAAAAAAACCATTCTAAAACAAAAAAAAAGTCAAACGAAAAGAGGAGAGGAGATCAACGTCAAAGATGCTAAGAAGACGACAGAAATTGTGGAAAAAAAAAGTACGAATGCCAAGATAAACATATAAAGGGTGAAGATTTTTATTTAATTATTAGCAGTATAGCCCGGCGTTGCTAGGGTGTAATGAAAGCTTTAAAACTAATCCATGGTCCTGGAGCTCAGACTCTTTGGACGTTGGCACGAAAGACTAAAAAGCAATAGTTGTTTCCTGTTAAAGCGAAACCGTAGACTGAAAGAAAAATGAAGGGATGTAAGTCAAATTGGGTATCGATATCAAATAAGTTTTTTTCGTCGTAAACTGAATTTTGAAGGCTAAATAAGTCCTCTGAGTAAATGGTATGATGGCTGAGACTAAGAACTACAAATATACCTACTTAGAGCCAAACCCGAAGCAACAACTAAAATAAAAGGGCTGAAAAAATACAAACATACAGGCAGATAAACAGACACACACACAAACATCTTGCCTTATATATATATATATATATATATATATATATATATATATATATATATATATATCGATTTTCTGTACTACTGTAAGAACTGCAGCCTTGAAGCTTCTGAATATCGTTTCTTATGTCTTTGTCTATGAGTGTATTAAATTTGAATTAAAATCGGACCACTCCTTCTATAACCCGATTTTTTCGATTATCGAGTTTCAATATTTATTGGTGGTACCGCGACACAAAACCTAGCTAAGAACACTCGCAGATGCTTATAGTACAACTGTGTAAATTCTCAAGAAAAGCGGTTCAGCCATTTCGGAGTCTATAGGTAACGGACACACACACACACACACACACATACACACAGAAAGTTCCATTTATAAATAAGTTTAGATAGATTTCTATTCTTAATATTATTTTGTTCTCTCAGGCCTTCTTCAGAAGTATATCAATTTGGGTATCCTACAAATTGAACCCCTTATTTAATCTCTCATTATTTACACTATTTATATTCGGACTATTGTCCTCATCTTCGGTCGATGTACACCACGGTCTTCCTCAAGCGTCGATCAAGATGGGTATCCGATGGAGAATTCTGACTTTTAACCTTTATTTAATCTCCCATTATTTACACTATTTATATTTGGACGATTGTCCTCATCTTTGTTGTTATCACCATTTCGGTCGTTGTGGACTCCGGCCTTCCTCAAGTGTATTGATTTGGATATCCTACAAAGAATTCTGAACTAAACCCTTTATTTCATTTCCCATGATTTACACTATTTATATCCCGACTATTATCCTCTTCTTTGTTGTTATCACAACATTTCGGTCGTTGTGCTCTCCAGCCTTCCTCAGGTGACTATCAATCTGGGTAACATACAGGGAATTTTAAACTGAATCCTTTTATTTATTCTACACCTGCATATTCTTAAAGCAACTTCCACAGCCCACGCCAAGGGAAGATTATCAACTTTCAGTTGCGTGTCTGTCTCCGAGCGGAGTTCAACTCAGTTGGGCCCCATCTGCGGAGATAGACGCAGTTAGTAGGGGGAAATAAAAACAGTGAGGTGCCCAGTCCCGGAGAACAGCAGCCCGTGACCCTTCCATTGTACTAAAGAAGAGATATTGGTAGTCATACCGAAGCCAGCGCAACTAACGGTTACGGGGGCTGAGCAATTTTTGTCCCTGGCCCAAATGGACGCACTCGGGTTCCCCATTTGTGCCATATTCCATCTCAGTGGGGCGACTAGGCTAAATATTACTTGAATATCCTCAACCTCTATTAAATTTAAATTTGTTTACATATTTGTCTTGTGTATTTTCTAATTTTTAAGGGCTGTAATTATTTTCTGTCCGTAGATGATGTATTTTAACTATTTACATTGTTCGTACTGTTGACCTCATCTTCATTGTCATATTCACAATGTTTCGGCCGATGTACGCGCCGGCATTCCTCAGGTGATATAAATTGGAATTTCGAACAGAACTGTATTTATTTCACTGAGGTAGATTATATTCGTTTCTCAATTTCAGTTATTTCCCTTTAGTAATTCATTCTCAATGTGCGTTGTGGTGCAGTGGATATCGACTCGGATCGACAAATCGGGGAGCCGAGTTCGAATTCCAGTTGAATTCCTTGCATTCACTTACCCTCAAATATCCTTGGAAAAGGTATTAATCCGTCTCTTCCCTCCAGTTATGGGTTAAATAATAGGACAGATTGGGATCTTTAGCCTTGCCTGGCAACCAGTCTACCGCAGAAAGCAATGGCAACCTACTGCGGGATAATCTTCTGCCCAGTCAGTTATGTCTCTTTCGAGACATGATCGCCCAAAGCGTGTATCACGTATGTCACTTAACTGACTGAATTCATACTCCAAGTTTTTTTTCACCTTTGCTGTGGCCAGGTATTGAATTTGGGTTAAATCGCTGGATTACTTCAACCAACACTTTTATCCAGGGACCCAAGTATACATGGCTCAGTGGATAAAAGCATTGGCTGAAATTCCAACGCATATCAACTGAAGAATGCCGGAGCGCACAACGGTCGAAACGTCGTTATCCATGACAATAAAAAAGAGGACAAGAGTCCGAACAGTGTAAATATATGCATGATTATTTAAGTTTTTATTTATTGTAATTTTAGAGTTTCTTATGGACAAATTGTGTTCATAAATGCGGGTTTAATGTCCTGAATGTTTCACCTGAATAGTTTCACCTGAATAATTCTTATGGGTTTGCAGGTGTTTAATTTCTTGCTTTCCAACTAACTTTGATCTTCAAAAAAATTAAATGCAATAAATATGCACAGGGTGTCTAAAAAAGTGTACCCACACTTTGAATGACGAGAAAACCTTTATTTATGAACATAGAGTGAAATGGAATAGCTTCAAATACGGAAGAAAAATGTAATTGAAGAATCATGTTCGCAAATGATCAAATTGATGACCATTGTTGTCCAGACAACGCTTCATGATGCGATAGACGCTTTCTTTTGAGATGTGGGTTTCCTGACCCGTTTGTCGAAGTGATTTCTGTGGTGATCGAAGGAGTGTTTCCTGCACCTGCTCTTCTTTTCCAGGGCTCCTGGATGTCCGTGTTCGTCCAGAGCGTTTCTTGTTGACGTTCTGCACGGTTCCATCTGCTTCAAATTTGTCTCTGATGCGAGCAATGGTCCGGCGCGTTGGGGGCGGTTTTGCGAATTCCCTTCTGAATCGTCTTTGCACTTCAATGGCGTTTTCGGTCTTCCATTTCAGGACAAAATTTCTCTCTTCCAAACTAAGTTTTTTTCCTGCCATGCCATTAATTACACCTACATAAAAAAAAAAAAACAACGTGTTAGAGACAATTAAAGTGTGAGTACATTTTTTTTGAGACACCCTAATGCCAGTTTCGTGGATTTCCGTTAAATTCCGTAATGTTGTCTTCGGTTGAGTTTGTTTATATTCAGTTACAATCTGAGCAGATATAAATAGTTCTATGAAAATCAGGAGAATAACAATAAAAAAGTGTATAAAGGTGAAATTAAACTGTCTTCCAGGACACCATCCGTTGGTTGATTGGTAATGACGCATCTGATCTTAAAACAGCATCTCTCCGGTGTGGAAGTTTGCAGTTTCGATCCTTGCCGGAAGATAGATATTTTCTAAGCGATTTCTCAAACGATTAAGGCCAGTGGAAATTATAATGTACTGTTTATATATATATATATATATATATATATATATATATATATATATATATATATTAAAATACTTAATTACAATAAAGCAGCACTAATTATTAAAGACTAATGTCCGAAAAACCAATTCTAACCTATCAGTAAATAAATTAAATCGTCAATAACCCAACGGGGACTACCTCGTAGGTTAAATAAAGGGGAAGAAAAAACAAAAAAAACAAACCAAGCACAAAAACAAGAGCTTGTTTGAAAGAAAAAAAAATCCAAGACGAAAACCTTAACAGAAAAGTGTTCCATTGTGTGAAACCTCGGTCGGTGATGGCTCATTTAGTATTCTATATATATATATATATATATATATATATATATATATATAATTTATTCAGAAATTATGACATAAGTATGTTATAATATCACTACAAAAGTAGCTATTTTGTTTCGACACTAATTGTTGGTTATCAAGTGATGAGGCTTATTTCAAGTTGAAGAGTTTTAAAAGGTTAAAACAGGCCAAACGCCCTAAAATAGGGAGGTATTGTTGCATAGACAGTGTCGACTAATCAGAATAAAGTAACTTCTAATTTGAAGAATATGAGAACAGACTCTAAAAACAATTTTGGGGGCATTAATATTAATATTTGATTAAACTGAGATCAGCAATTATTAATCGACTATTAGATTCACTTTATTTTTATTGTGAATTTTAAATTCTAAGTTTAACAAATCATTAGATTTAGATTATTATAAAATTATTCAGATATTACAAGAGGAAAAGACATGAACGCACACATACAAACCTACAAACATCCACACATGGACAAATAGACGAGTATACATACATACACTGGCATACAGACACATATACAGATTAATATACGCACGCATATATACATACACAAATTTCAAAATTTTGTGTTTTATCGACGTGTTAATTTATCTGTTAAATTTTAAAGCTAGGTTTGGAAAACGACTGTAAAGGCTACAATATTGGATAAATGTAAGAGCGAATTCGTAAGATGACAAGAGCCTTGAATGAATGAGGTCAGGGCAGACACAATCATATTTCAGTGCATGAACATATAAACATAATTAGATATATACTCACGCAAATTCACAAGCTAAAAACAAAAACGTACATGACTAAAAACTCCACAGATCATCATATACAAAATAAAAAATATAACCACATACAGGAAAATACTTATACAAAGCTTCTGGTATAAACATACGCAAATAAGCGCATGAATATTCACAATATAAACGTGCATAGAAAAGAATATACAATATAAGAAGAAAATTTTAAAAACAGTTTCCACTTCAGCTATATGCGTGACTCTTCAGAAATGAATTGAGTTCTCTCGCTGACTGGCGTGTGTAAACACTGCTGATAAAATTTCGTTAAAATTTCCCTTCTCTGGTACCATGCGTCGATGGCTTAGGGATGCGTCTAGCCACACTGATGAGCTGTGATACAGTGAAACAGGCTTGTATGTAGATGACTAATATATATATATATATATATATATATATATATATATATATATATATATATAGACACGCATGCATGGACATGTGAACATATATACACACACAAATATGAATATATATATATATATATATATATATATATATGCGAAATGTGTATATATATAATTATAAATATACATATATATTCAATTTGTTATATATATTATTTATATGTTATGTATGCGCGGTACTTATGTGCTTTGTGGTGCAGTGGATATCGGCTCGGAACGAGAAATCGGGGAGCCGAGTTCGAATTCCAGTTGAACACCTTGCATTCACTTACGCGCAAATACCCCTGGGAAAAGTATTAATCCGTCTCTTCCTTTCAGTTATGGGTTAAATAGCAGGACAGATTGGGTTTTATAGCCTTGGCTGGTAACCAGTCTAGCGCAGAAAGCAATGGCAACCTACTGCGGGATCATCTTCTGCCCTGTCCGTCATGTCTCTTTCGAGACATGATCGCCCAAGCGTGTTTCACGGATGGCACTTAACTGATTGACTGACTTATTTGAAAGCGCTCACTATCAGTGATAGAGCTGTCATATTCATATAGATAAACTCTTTTTAAACTCTTTTTGTCTGACGATCGCAAGAGCGTGAAACCCAGGGTCACAAACTCACACATATATATACACAAGTATACATACACATATATAAAATATACGCACATACTAATATTTGCATACATGCACGTACACATCAGCAAGTAAAACAAAATACCAATATGTTTACTAGTACAAAAAACAAATGTACACCAATATACAAACATAGACATTTATTTGCCTTTATTTGACGGGTACATTTATCCGATCCGGACGTTCCCACGAATTCCCCGTATGTATTCAATCCGGCACATATCACTACATTAACACCCGGCAAGCCCCCAACCCAACACCGATCGTCAACCTATCCAGCTATAAGGCAATCATCCAACACCGATCATCGCACCAATACTCGAAAGGTCCCAATCCAGCACATACCATCTGGCCAATACCCAACACGCTGATTATATATATATATATATATATATATATATATATATATATATATATATATATATATAAACAGACTTTCCACTCAAATACGAATATCCATTAAAAAATAATAATGTTAAACAAAGAAAAAAAAATATATCTCAATTCCTGTTCTTTTATTGTTCTCTGTTCTTAATATTTTTTTAAAATATAATTTCGTACCCCTAAGACCTACAGGGTTAAAGAGTTTGTTGCTTTGCTGGGTGTAAAATCCCAGCTTCGATGTGGTATTAGTTCTCAATTTTTTCCCGACTAAACTTGATCGTCTTGGAGGTGATGGTTAGGACCTTAGTGTCTAAGATAGATGTTTGTGGGTAAAATCATAGATTTAGTGTTTTTAACGTCGACAATACTTTGTTTTTTGTCTCATGAATTTTATATAACTTTTTGAGCGTTGATGAACGTAGTGAAACAAATACTAAAAACATTAATACGTCTAAGCAAAAAAAAAACATTCATTGCATTCACTTACGTATAAATACCCTTGGGAAAAGTATTAACCAGCCTCTTTCCTCCAGCTATGGGTTAAATAACAGGACAGATTAAGTTCTATAGATAGATCAGGAGATATCCGTCTGCAAGTTGACAACCAGTTTACTGAAGAAAGTAATGTCGACGTACTGCGGAAAAATCTTCATCCAATCGTGTATCGCATATGGCACTTAACTAACTGAAACTAAAAAAGCTCCTCTTATCAGGTTGCACGCTCAAAAACGGGAGAACTATGGCTTATTATTGCATTCGTGATATTCACGTCCTTGTTAATCGAAGCAAAAGTGGTTCTTGAGGAATTTCCTTTCGCTGCCGCTTTCCACGAGGGAGAAGAAGGTCAGACCCCGAAAAAAGTGATAGTTTTCTTGATCAACACAAACAGGAAAAACGGTCGAAAGCACTTAATATTTGTTTTTGAAAGCCTTGCCACGTTTTTTAACGGATTTCCGAATATTGCATAGCATTATTGTTTGTCTGGTCGTGAAAAGAAATTAATCCGACACAAAATCTGATATAAGCAAAAGTGGTGGCGCCCAATATGACACTGATAAATGAAGACACTTCGGATCACTAAACTCCAATTAATGGGCGGTCTGTCGAGAACACACTTTAAAGTGGCGTGATAAAGACAAAAATAAACGAAAACACATCTAAGAGGTCTATCTAAAAATAAGTTATTTAATATCAATAAACAAATGTAGCTTACCTAGGGAAATGGCAAATTATTTTCATAATATCCTCATGTCAGTCCCTACTTTGTAGGCGGAACCGAGTATAGTCCGACTGTATTCCCTGCAGAGAAATAAGACCACCCCAAAAGAGCCACACACCAAATAAATGTTCGTAGTCTAAATTATGAGTAACTATTATGAGTCAAGATTAGCAAATAGGTCCCACCCTTTTACTGTGAAACCAATAAATTGTAAACGCAAATTCTACTCCAGCAGCTTCTTTTCTCGCACTTTCCGCCTGTGACATTCCCTTCCATTTACTTGCTTCCCCGACAGCTACAATCTCCAAAAATTTAAATGTAAAGTCAATAGTCATCTCCTATCTCACTAACTTGCATCCTCTCTCTCATGCTCCTTTCTCCGTCCACTCCACTCTCATCAGTATTCTCAGCCTTCTCTTACCCACTTCCTGACACCCTCTATAACCTGTCACTTTTTCTCATAATTTTTCTCCAATGTAACCCCCTGCAAAGCAGTGGCAGTAAAATGCCTTGCTTGGGGGTCAATCCAAAAATATCCAAAGATTTCACATCAACGAACAAAAGTAGCACACATAACCAACTTAGACCATCTCATAGTTACGAACTGACGCAATTATTCAAGCGTCTACGATGTTGCCTGGACCGGGTATAGACCGACTGCATCCCATCCAAAGAAGGTCACGCATCAAATGAATGCTTCTAGAGACCCGAATATAAACCACCAGTATTTGCCTACCGACAAATAAGTAAACGTTTATCCGCTTAAATATTTCTCAATACCCAAACCAAATGAATACTTTTAGGCTTTACTAAATAACAATTATCGTTGCCCCAAACCAACAAAAAGGGCAAAACGCTGGAAAAAATTATTAAAGAAAATGATATATGCCTACTTAATAACAGTACACCTATACATTTCAACCCATCTAGCAGAAATCACTCAGCCATTGATTTAAGCATATGTGATCCCTTAGTATACATGGACTTTGCCTGGAATGTATACGATGACACTTGTGGCAACGATCACTTTCCAATTCTGATCCAAAGCTCGGAACCCAATAGTGAAAAACTCCCCGATGGAAATTAGATAAGGCCAACTGGAAAATATTTAAGGAAAAATTTAAAGATAGGTAAAAAGCAAACAATCTGAAAGCAATTAAATTTGAGGACAAACAATTTTAAAAGCAATTAAAAGTTTGAGAGCAATCAACTTTGAAAGCAATTAAAAGGTTGAAGACAAACAACTTCGAGCAAATAACTTTGAAAACAATTAAAAGTTTGAAGGCAAACAACCCGAAAGCAATTAAAAACTTGAAGACAAACAATTAAAAAAAACGATTTTCAGCATTAAATGACCCAAAGAAGGTCGATATGCTGGTTAAACAAATTACCAACCAACCAACCAACCAACCAAACCAAGTAAATATTAGTATAAAATATAAGTAACTAGTATTTACTTATTCTAAAATCAAGTCAATGCTTAGATGTTGAAAACAGAAAGGCTTATCCCTAGACCAATTACATATATATAAATCTACCATCCGCCCTAGACCAATTACATATATATAAATCTACCATCCGCCGTAGACCAATTACATATATATAAATCTACCATCTGCCACATCTGGTCGGGTGCCCCTGCTATTCATCTCGGGGTTCTTGACAAAATCCAACGGAAAATCAGGTAATGTGATCGATCCCGACTTGGCAGCTCGGCTGCAGTCGGTCTCTCACCAGCGTGATGTGGCTTCCCTGTGTCTCTTCTACAAAATTTTCACGGCTTCTGCTCCAATGAACTTAGCTCCCTGGTGCCCCCCGTGTATGGATTTACTCGAGCTATTAGACTAGCATCTAGGTTCCATCCTTTTGCAATAAAACCGATAAAATGTAACTGCAATTTCTACTCTAACAGCTTTTTTTCTCGCACTCCCCGCCTTTGGAATTCCCTTCCGTATTCTTGCTTCCCCGACAGCTACAATCTCCAAGAATTTAAATGTAAGGTCAATAGCCATCTCCCATCTCCCTAACTCGCATCCTTTCTCTCAATCTCTTTTCTCCATCCACTCCACGCCCATCACACCGGTATTCTCATCCTTCTATTACCCTCTTTCTGACACCCCTATAACGTACCCCTCTTTCTCATCACTTTCATCCTATGTATCCCCCTGCGCAACAGTGGCAGTAAAACTGCCTTGCTTGGGGTGAAATGATTAAAAACAAAAAAAAATTGACATTCAAATAGATGGAGTATTCGGAATAAAAGGAGTGGCTGGATTTTATAATTTACTTTTTTTTTTATAATCTATCTAAACTTATTTATAAATGGAACTTTGTGTGTGTATGTGTATGTGTGAGTGTGTGTCCGTTACCTATAGACTCCAAAACGGCTGAACCGATTTTCTTGAAAATTTACACAGTTGTACTATAAGCGTCTGCGAGTGTTCTTAGCTAGGTTTTGTGTCGAGGTACCTCCGATAAATATCGAAAATCGATAATCGAAAAAATCGGGTTATAGAAGGAGTGGTCCGATTTTAATCAAATTTGATGCACTCATAGACAAAGACATAAGAAACGATATTCAGAAGTTTCAAGGTTGCAGTTCTTATAATAGTGTAGAAAATCGATAATATATATATATATATATATATATAAAAGGCAAGATGTTTGTGTGTGTGTGTGTGTGTGTGTGTCTTTTTATCTGTCTGTATGTCCTTTATACAAATCCACAATTTTTATCCGATTCTCACCAAACTTCACACAAGCATTCTTTAGGCTGAGTCTGAGCTCCAGGACCATGGATTAGTTTTAAAGCTTTCATTACACCCGAGCAACGCCAGGCTATACTGCTAGTCTTCAATAAGGAAAAACGTTGTCTTACGTTACTAGCAACCTAAATTATGCAGTGGGGGAGAATATTTCTGAGAATCTAATAAAAGAAATGGTTGGGAAAAGAATATCTTAGAGAAATTCCTCTCTCCGCCCTCCCTCAAAAGTAATTTTAAAATTTTAAAGTATGCTTCCAAACTCAAATATTAACGAGCATTATTTACTTAAACTCAAATCAAGTAAATGTTTATAGGTTTCAAATTTAATCCTGAAACACTAACCATCAATTAAAGTTACACCACTACTAACCATGGGTATATCATACCCGATTTTGAAAATATCAAAAAAATATTAAATATAAATCTCTATTTGAAATATTATAAATGAGGCACTCTAAAATTTGTACTTTGAGTTAACATTAATAGGAACTGAAAATTTTCGGTAATACAATCAGGTACTGAAAACTTAATTAAATTATAATTAAAACGGCGTCATTCGAGCATGTGCGTTGTAGTAGATATCGGCTCGGAACGACAAATCGGGGAGCCGAGTTCAAATTCCAGTTAAATTCCTTGCTTTCACTTACGCACAAATACCCCCAAGTTATGGGTTAAATAATAGGACAGATTGGGTTCTATAGCCTTGGTTGGCAACCAGTCTACCGCAGAAAGCAATGACAACCTACTGCGGGATAATCTTCTGCCTAGTCAATCATGTCTCGAAAGAGACATGATCGGCCAAAGCGTGTATCATGTATAGCACTTAACTGACTGTCTATATACCCATGGTTAGTGTTCTCGGGTTAAAATATGTAGAAAATGAGTTGTTATTTCGTTCAAGCACAGTTATTAAGGACTTCAGGCAATTCTGTCTGTCTAATTTTAATCTCAAAGCTTGGGTCAATGCTTTTCAGACACCCCTCCCAACGACATGGCGCACTAGAATCATTATCTCAGGCAGTAGTGGGACAACTGTGACCTGCGGCCAACATGCTGCCTAATTTGGCTGTCTAATTTCATGACGAAAATCTTCTTCTTCTATGTGCTCTGTCACTTCAGGACGTAGGCGATCATGGTTCTCCACGTCTTCCTATCCCTTGTGGCTCTTAGTATGTTTGCTCCTGTTACACCTCGCAACCCTCGTTCCGTTATCCACCTGATCAGGCCCTGCAAATATGTTATCCGCTGCCTTCCTCTGTCTCTTTTTCCTTCTACCTGGCCAGTCAGTATCAGGTTCTGCAAGCTCTCCTTCCTTATTGCATGTCCCAGGAACTTCAGTTGTCTCTTCCTGATGCTCAGTATTAATTTCCTTTTTGTTGCCTTTCTTTCCAACACCTCATCGTTGCTTGCATGTTCAGTCCACGATATCCGCAGCATTCTTTTGTAGAACCACATTTCCGCTGCTTCCAGTTTTGTCCTCATTTTCGATAAGCATGGAAATTGGCAATGCAAAGGACGCGTTCCAGACGCTGAATAAAGTACTAACACACGGGAAAATTTCACTAGAAACAAAGAAAAGTGTGCTGGATTGCTATGTGATGTCCATTCTTCAATACGGCACTGAATGCTGGACAATATAACGAAAATAAGATTGCTTAAAATTTGGTTTGTTTCATTTCGTTCTTACTCGTTCTTACCGACATAATCGGAGAGTGTCTGAGTTATCCGTTATCCACCTGATCAGGCCCTGCAAATATGTTATCCGCTGCCTTCCTCTGTCTCTTTTTCCTTCTAGTGCTTTTTTTCTTGAACTTTTAAAATTTTTTCCTTCTAGTGCTTTTTTTCTTGAACTTTTAAAATTTCGTCGGCGGTAGCGTTTTCATCATTTTAAATCATTGGCGTTGTTTACTAAGAAAGATCAGACGTGTAAATATCTTTTTTGCTTTAAAAACAGAAGACGACCATAATACTTTTTTATCTATAGATGAAATATCATTTTATTTTTATTTATTGTATTTTTAAGTGGAGAAATTAAAAATGAATCATGCGTAGCGGTGTGTGTTAATCAGATTGTCACCTGTGTTCATATTATACCAAGACTTTTTGTAATTATAGAACAAATGTTTTCTAAAAACAAATCAATTTTTCCTCCATTTCTTGCGCGTATGGTCTTCCGTAGGGAAAATGGCTGCGGCACCATCAACAAGAAATTAATTCGAACTATTTTAGTAGTGCGGCCCGCCTTATGATGAGCCATATCTTAAGCCGCCCACTGGTCGTAAAAGGTTGCCCATGCCTGATCAAAATGCTACAACCCTGACAAACCAAAAGGTTCGAACTCGGATTTCATGGTCGGAAATATTCTCACCACTCGGTAGCGTTATCTATAAAGCATATACATTTAATAAGTCCACCATTCGTCAGTGCATTGAATACTGTTATCATATCCGGTCGGGTGCTCCTGCTATTCGTCTTGAGGTATTCGACAAAATCCAAAGGCGAGTCTGCAATATAATCGATCCTGACTTGGCAGCCCGACTTCAGTCACATTCTCACCAACGTGATATGGCTTCCCTCTGTCTTTTCTACAAGTATTTTCATGGCAACTACTCTGACGAGTTTTCCCTTGATATACACACATACACAGTGACTGAAAAGTAACTCGCTATTTTTCTATACGACTGGCCAGCCACGAGCATAACTTAATGCCCTGTAACTTTTTGGGAAGGTTAATTAAAAAGGCAAATCTACCAAAAAAAAAGCAAATCTACCAAAAAAAAAGCAAATCTACAAAACGAAGACATTAGAATAGTGGTTCCCAACCTTTTTTGTCCCGTTCCGCTTTTCAAGTGACTTATGGACCCCCTGTGGACCCATACAACGGAATAGGTTAAACCAGCAAAAATAAAAGATTTTTCTGTAAAAAAAATATATTCATGTAAAATGCCTTGCGTTATTATACTGATTAAGCTTTAAACTTACTCATATAAAATTAAAAAACATTTCATTCAACCCTCCTCTATTTAAGTAAAACACCGAGTAAAAATGTTATGTAAAGGTTGTTATAGTTGTAGGTATTGTACACAAAAACTATTTTTATAAAACTGGTTTTATTTTTGAGCTCACGAGCGAATGTATGAATGAAAAAATCATAAAACCTATATAAATGAAACACATGTATGAAAAAAGAAAAAACACTAAAAATCCCAAAACAGAAGTGAATGAAACTTTTTATTTATTGAAAAAAAAAGTATTTTACTCTATATTTCTCAATGGGACTTTTGTGGTTGTTTTCAAGTAATCAGCTCATGAATCCTTAGTTAAGTAGCGGCCATTGCACACCTCAAGTCATCTTCTACAGACAGCTTGTTCCTTGATTTTGTTTTTATTGCAAGTAATGCAGAAAACCCACGTTCACACAAGTAGGTTGAATTGAAAGGCAAAAGAACTCGAACTGCAAGATCGCTTACTTTTGGATATAATTCCATCATTGAACACCAGAAGCTGGACAATGGTTTTCACTGGAACATATTCTTGGCTGGTGAATCATTCATAAGCTCAATGAACTTTTCTTGTGTGTCTTCTAAAACATCATCAACCTGACATACGAAGCATCTTACAAGTAAAAGAAAGCAAGTTTGAAATTATGGATAAAATTATAGGATGTGCACCGCACATCTAGCACATTGTGAGTATACGCCGGTATGAATTAGAATCGATTGAACCCATTGAAATTATTTCATGAACCCCTAGGGGTCCATGAAAGAATTTCAATACTGTTAAATATAACAGACAATGAATGTCTATTATGTTTAATCATGAGTCGTTCGAAACATCGTATTTTGGCTTTAATTTCAGGTGAAATAAAGAAAATAAAGACACAAATTCTCCAACATTTGGACATTTTAATATTATGCTAGTTCTAAGCTTTCGTATCACATGAGCCATCTTCAGAGAAGTTACAGGGACTTTAACATAAAGACATCCACCATCAAAGTTGATTTTGATTATGTTGACATAAAACTTTGCTAAACAACGATAACAGTTACCAAATAGCAGAAATTTATAATGTGGTTCTATGACGTCACACCGCATGAGAGCTCGAAATGTTAACATAACCATATATTTAAATGCAATGTAAAGTGTTATGACCAGATTTAAGTGTGGGTTGTTTTGATTTAATGTAGATGGCCTCCAATATCTGAAGGTTCTTTTTAATGTGTGTATGAATAAGTATTACTGTGTTGTTGACTAAAGTCTGTCTAATATTATCTATATGGCTATGTTTTTCTAAGAAATGTTGTTTAATTGAACTCTGATCAGAAAGGTGACAGGTAAGTCTACGGTTGAGCGTGGTTGTAGTAAAACCAATATATGTAGTGGGTTTATTATTAGTACCAGAGATATAATCTCTAAACGGACATGTAAATTGATACACTACATTGGTTTTCTGTATATATAATATATGTGTGTGTGTGTGTGTGTGTGTGTGTGTGTGTGTGTGTGTGTGTGTGTGTGTGTGTTATAGAACCAGAACTAAGGCTCAACTGAGTGACGTTCACATTATTCCCTTTCTGATGTCTAACATAATTTCAATGCTTGACCCTCAAAAGGCGAGCGGAGATGAAGGAATCCCAATCATTGTCCTGAAGATATATGCCCCTAAACTCTCATCTGTCATCTCCAAACTCTACAACTACTGCCTCTCTACTTCTTGCTTTCCAGTCCGCTGGAAGTCTTCCGCTGTGGTTCCTGTATTTAAGAACTCCAGAGAACCCTCAGACCCTTCTAATTGTCACCTTATCAGCCTCCTACCGATTTTTGATTAAAAGTTCGCGGCTATTATCAATGCTGAAGTGGTTCAACATCTCACAGCCCACAGCCTCTTCTCCGATAAACTATGGTTTCTGCTTCACCAGGTCTACTGATGATATGCTAACGACCATTCAGTCAGTTAAGTGCCATACGTGATACATGCTTGGGCGATCATGTCTCAAAAGAGACATGACTGACTGGGCAGAAGATTATCCCACAGTAGGTTGACATTGCTTTCTGTTCTGCTATTTAACCCATAACTGGAAGGAAGAGTCGGATTAATACCTTTCCCAAGGGTATTTGCGCCTAAGTGAATACAATGGATTCAACTGGAATTCGAACTCGGCTCCCCGGCTTCTCGTTCCGAGCCGATATCCACTGTACCACAACGCACATCCCATAACGACCATTACCGAGTATATATACTAGGCTCTCGATAAGAACGGCGATGCTCAAGCTGTTGCCCTAGATATCTCCAAAACATTTGACAAAGTCCGGCATGCTGGCCTTTTACGCAAGCTATAGGGCTATGGTGTAACTGTTTGATCAATTCCAATCGTTTCTTTCAAATCGCGTAATTGAATAGGCATGCTTCCAGATACTATCATATGAACACGGGTGTCTCTCAAGGCTCTATTCTAGGTCCTACGCTTTTTCTGATCTTCAGCAAAGATCTCCCAATCATAATTTCTGTTCTTTCATTCAGTAATTCGTTTCTTTTTCTTTTTTTTTTTTAATCATGTCACCCCAAGCAAGGCGAAAACGCCACTGATGCGCAGGGGGCTACGTAAGAGTGAAAAGATTGGAAAAGAGAAAAACCGGAAACCACATTCTAAACAGGAAACAAGGGATGAACCTCTTCACCTGTTCAATAGACGTGGGTGGAGTGTGAACCGGGCGATAGTTTAGTCTATCTACTCCAATTGAAAAAAAATAAAATAAAATTAAAAAAAAGAGTGAAAAGATTGGAAAAGAGAAAAACCGGAAACCACAACCTAAACAGGAAACAAGGGATGAGCCTCTTCACCTGTTCAATAGACGTGGTTGGATTTTGAACCGGGCGATAGTTTAGTCTATCTACTCCAATTGAAAAAAATAAAATAAAATAAAATAAAGAGTGAAAAGATTGGAAAAGAGAAAAACCGGAAACCATAACCTAAACAGGAAACAAGAGATGAGCCTCTTCACCTGTTCAATAGACGTGGGTGGAGTGTGAACCGAGCGATAGTTATATTAGAAATACTTAATCTCCAAATCTCAAATATAAATTAGAATGACAAAATAGTCAACAAAATTATATGGACTAAATCAGAATAAAAAGCAGTAGGATTAGAAATGATATCGGATTATTACATTAAACATAATATAGGTGTTGGTACATGACACAGTCCATGAGTGTTGTCCGGAGCTCCTCTTATCCTTCAAATTAACAGAAACTTAAGATACTATTCAAAAATACTGTTGTTTGGGAATTACTAAATGAAAGAACAGAAATTATGACTAAGTGTAACCATACCATAAAATATATGTTAGGTTCATACAACTATGGATGAAAACGTTATAATTTCTTCTAATTTTAAAAATTGCGCGTTCAAAAATTCCCCGTAAGATGAACGTTCAAAAAAAAAAAACAGTTACGTGAGCGCTATTAAAAAAACGGTAAAATCACTTATTGAAAATCCCCTTGAAGATACCACATGGTAGAAATATAGGTCGCGTAACAACTCGTTTACAAATGAAGGATAGATAGATAGATAGATAGATAGATAGATAGATAGATAGATAGATAAGAAATAGATAGATAGATAGATAGATAGATAGGTAGTGAAATGACAGGAAATGATAGATAGGATAAAGATAGATAGATAGATAGGTAGATGAAATGACGGAAATGGATAAATGATAGATAGATAGATAGATAGATAGATAGATAGATAGATAGATAGATAGATAGATAGATAGTGAAATGACGGAAATGATAGATAGATAGATAGATAGATAGATAGATAAGAAATGAAGGAAATGAAATGAATGATAGATAGATAGATAGATAGATAGATAGATAGATAGATAGATAGATAGGTAGTGAAATGACGGAAATGATAGATAGATAGATAGATAGATAGATAGATAGATAGAAATGAAGGAAATGAAATAGATGATAGATAGATAGATAGATAGATAGATAGATAGATAGATAGATAGGTAGTGAAATGACGGAAATGATAGATAGATAGATAGATAGATAGATAGATAGATAGATAGATAGATAGATATTCCCCACTCCAGCTCCTGAAGAAATAGACAATAGTAAGGCAGCGTCGGCTCAGTTCATTCTCTTTACTACCATTTAGTAACATCTTGCCGCGTGTTTGCTCTTTAACAGTCTCTTATTATTTTATTTTTTGCAATAATTATGTAGTCAAGTTGTGAAGAATATATATATTACATGAAAAATGCGCGCATGAAAAGTAATATTAAGATTATATTAAATCTGGAAAAGAACAGGACAAGTTATTAAACCTGGAGGAGTTAAGGACAAGATATTCTAGTGAAGTAAAAAATAAGAAATTTCTTACTTAAAATAATTCATTCAAATTTTATTTTTAGCTGTCAGTTAAGTGCCAAGCGCGATACACGCTTTGGGCGATCATGTCTCGAGACATGACTGACTGGGCAGAAGATTATCCCGCAGTAGGTTGCCATTGCTTTCTGCGGTAGACTGGTTGCCGACCAAGGCTATAGAACCCAATCTGTCCTATTATTTAACCCATAACTGGAGGGAAGAGACGGATTAATACCTTTCCCAAGGGTATTTGCGCGTAAGTGAATGCAAGGAATTCAACTGGAATTCGAACTCGGTTTCCCGATTTCTCGTTCCGAGCTGTATTATTGACGTAATAAATGTAATTCTTTTTAGCTGTACTATTGACGTAATAAATGAACAATGTATTTTCATAGCTTTCTTTTTCTTTAGAGTTTATTCGCTTTTTTATTTCTTTATAGCTTATCTTCCTTTCTTTTTTCGGTAACCTCTTTTTCGTTTTCTATCTTTCTCTTTTTCTTTCTCTTTCTCTCTCTCTCTCTCCCTCTTTCTTTCTTTTCTCTTTCTTTCTTTCTTTATTTTCTCTTTCTTTCTTTTCTCTCTTTTTGACATCACGCGTCGCCATCCGATATTATAACCTCCGATGACATCACCATTTCCTGTCGGAATTAGAGGTTGCCCGTCTATGAGTCTTGAAGCAAAATACACCAACAGGTGTTGATAAGCAGCAACGAAAAGTTTGCTGAGTGTTTCATATGCCGATATTTATTTTCTCTCGACGAAGATCCTGGATTTTACAAGTACAACTGATCAAAACCAAATATGTACAGAGAGAATGATATGATATACTTTATAAACTAGTTACCTCCACTCCATTTTCGATACCTAAATTTTAAATTGAATCTTAAAAATAAAAAAACGTTTTCTTGAAAATTTAATTTTTTTTTTAATTTTCAATTTTTCGACCATTTTTAAAGCGATTGACACATTTTTAGACAAAAGTTAATTCTCGGTTTTAAAAATCTTGCAAAAATAAAATATGCATCTCTCACTTATTATTTTTGAAAAATTAGCAAATTTAAAGTTAAATTAATCTGATTTGAAAAAATATTGTTTATGACATGAAATGTAGAATAAAAGTATTTCTTAATCAGAAAGGTCTGACTCGTTGAACCTTCAAGTAGACGATGATAACTCTCTGTCACTCATCTGGAAGTATGGTGACAAAAAATTGACATAACCCATTTTAACATTTCGTAAGCCTTGAAACATGTAATCTTTTAATGATGTCTTTTATAAGTTTCCATAGTTTCCATATATATTTTTACCGAGATTTCTAAAAAATAATAATTGTATAAATAATTTCATTCATTTGTGAATAAGTCCTGAATGTTTCATTTAAATCAGACAATTAGTTAATTTTTGCAAGAATTTTCAAATTGCTGTGTCTTTCAATGCCAAAAAACGAGTTGCGTAAAATTACGTTTCCTTTTAGTAGTAACATTACGTAAACATGGCGTGAATCGCTGACGGAAAACAAAAAATTTCACCGAAATTTCGAACATGTTAGAAAGGATTAAACAATTTTTTAATATAATGACAACAAAATTTGATCCTTCCTCCTGATAATAACATAAACATTTTGATGATGAAACTTTATTTTTTTAAGTTTGAGCCTTTCTCTAACGTCATACTTTGCTGTTTTTCGGCAATTGTGTGGGGAAGTACCTTTAAACTGTTCGCACATTATGAACGCACATATAGTTTAAGCAGACACACACGCACGAAGGTACGTCAATTATTCTGTAGCCTAACAGTAAGTCTTTATAAGTTTTCATAATGAAAGAAAATGTGCATTTTAACATAATTAAAAAAAAAATAGAAATTATTTTAAAAATCTTAATTGTAAAACGATTTGTATGAATTTTCGATTTATAAATAAAATATTTATTTAATAAATTTATAACTGAAGACACTAAATAACTGGAAGAAACTTATAAGATTTTTAAGATACAAACATTTTCACTGTATAGTGTTACCCTAAGAAGATTGGATATGGATACTTTTTCTTTGTTAGGCTTTTGTGTGTGGTAGTGGGTGGGGGGCAAATAAACTTATATAAATACACACACGCTATCAAAATAAGCATTCTCTATTCTATCTGTCAGTCCATTAAGTACCATACGCGATACACGCTTGGGCGATCATGTCTCGAAAGACAACCTTCTGCCCGCAGTAGGTTGCCATTACTTTCTACAGCAGACTGGTTGCCAGCCAAGGCTATAGAACCCAATCTGTCCTGTTATTTAACCCATAACTGGAGGGAAGAGATGGATTAATACCTTTCCCAAGGATATTTGTGCGTAAGTGATTGCAAGGAATTCAATTGGAATTCGAACTCGGCACCTCGGTTTTTCATTCCGAGTCGATAACCACTGCACCTCAACACACATTCCATCTGTACGGATGTGAATTCAAGAAGTCCATAGCTCGACACGTAATTATTAACTTTAGTTTTTATGTGCACACACACACACACACACACACACACACACACACACACACACACACATATATATATATATATATATATATATATATATATATTAATACAGGTTTCGTTGAATAATATAGACAAGTTTTGTCTATTTATTTTGTGTAGGATCCTTTCGTATAGTCTGATAAGCTTGATGGTGCTATCGTTAAAAGACGACAAGAAATCACAGCAATTGTTGATTTTTTTATCAGGTCTGAGCTTTCGGCTTACATAAGCCATTATCAAAGAATGAACATTAACATATAGTGAACATAGAACATTAAAGTTATTAACAAAGTGGAATTAAACAAAGAGAATTAAATCAAAAGACAAGTCCATTTTTAACGTGGCGGATGGCCGCAGACAGTAACAAAATGGTGGTGGTGTTGTTCTTGATCCGATTACAGGTATTGGAGTATGTTAGTAGATATATCAAAATTTATCCTATTCAAGCCAGGTTTAAGCTGTTTGATGTAGATAGCTTCCAGGATTTTGATAGACAAAACTTGTCTATTTTATTCAACAAAACCTATATTAATGAAAAATTGCTGCCAAAATACACACAATATATATATATATATATATATATATATATATGAGAAACTGAGGGAGAGAGGTGCCTGACGATTACTACATGCATGAAGCTCAGTTATAACAAACGGTAAGAAACAAATGCCTATTATTAGTATACAGTGTGGGATGAGTAAATTGTCGCCATTTTAAATTAATTTCGCGCATGCGCATTATATTTCGTCGACTGCACAGTGTAGTAGAGTCAGTTAGGCACTTTCTTTGATAATAAGAACACCATTACGCAAATTTCTCCGCCAGAAATTTGGAAACGGCATGCTGTACTACTTGGAATTCATGTTGGAAGCTCCAAAATGAGTATTTAAGTGTCAATCTGAGAACAGTTCAGATGATTCAGAAAGAGTTGGATGAGTCTAATGATGATTACGAATGTGTTTGGACTAATTACTAGTGATAGCAACGTTATACCCCCATTCATCTTCTCACAGGACCTCAGATTCAACACGGAGGCCTACATTAAGTGCATTGAAGGTGTAGGGCTTCCCTGGGTTAGGGTTTTCCAGCAGCCACTAATTTGTCTGGCAACAGGACTTTGCCCCATGCCACACAAGCAAGAGAACCCAGCCATGGCTGTCAGACAATTTCCATGACCACATCACTCCTTACATCTGGTCACCTAACTTCCCAGACTGCAAACCCATTCAGTATTATGGGTGGGGCACAGTTGAGCGAGAAATCAACAAAACTCCTAGTAACGCCAAAAGTGAACTAAAGGCAATGATTGTGGCAGCATTCACCAACTTAAATAAGGAGGTTTTCAAGAATAGATTCCGAAATCGTCTGGAAGCCGTAGTTGATTCCAGTGAATTTATTGAATAAATTTACACTTTATTATTGCAAGATATTTTTGTCATTTTGGTTTATATATATATATATATATATATATATATATATAAACAATACCTAGTGAGCCAGACAGACCTACCTAAGTTTCACCTGGCTGACTAGGTATTCTTTACTTATTCAGCTCTAAGTATTGAGCGCTTTTTGTTAGTTGATTACTCGTATATATATATATATATATATATATATATATATATATATATATAGTTTCTGGGTTTTGTCTTTGGGCTTCGTGCTGACTCGGTCCGAACCCTTTTGACTGATGTTCATGTAATTAGCTCTTTTTTTTAAACCATTGTTTCCCTTCTTCGTAGATTCGTGGAAGGTTTTTCGATGCGAGTATAGTTATAAACTCTTTTGTGTGTGTGTGTGTGTGTGTGTGTGTGTGTGTGTGTGTGTGTGTGTGGATTCCATAGGAGAAACAGCCAAAATAATAAACAACAAAACAGATATGGAGATAGAAAAGTAGGTTATATGGAACGTATGTGCGTTGTAGTGCATTGGATATCGGCTCGGAACGAGAAATCGGGGAGCCGAGTTCGAATTCCAGCCGAATTCATTGCATTTACTTACGCGCAAATACCCTTGGGAAAGGTATTAATCCGTCTATTCATTCCAGTTATGGGTTAAATAACAGGACAGATTGGGTTCTATAGCCTTGGTCGGCAACCAGTCTACCGCAGAAAGCAATGGCAAACTACTGTGGGATAATCTTCCGCCCAGTCAGTCATGTCTCTTTCGAGACATGATCGCCAAAGAGTGTATCACGTATGGCACTTAACTGACTGAATATACAAACTGGAACGCGAGTTAGTCAATTCAGGAATACTATTAATAGAAATAAATATAATATATACAAATCTTGGAGTGAAATAGTATGTCCGGGTAACTTATTATAGCTGAGTGGATCTCAGAGCTAGTCTGGTCTCTGGTTAACTTCGGTATCTGTAACGGATCTCTACGATTATTCTCTCCACTGTAAACTGTAACTAAAACTGAGATTCCAGATCTTCCACTGTTCTCTCTATGGCAGGATTATACACTCAGTCGAGTCCATTGTCTTATACAAAAGGGGGAGATCCCACAACAATATATGTGAAATGATTTGTTTGAACATTATTTTTAATTGATACATGTATTTCAGTAGATATTCTGTTTTATAATCAAACAGTATTATATATTTATTTCTACCGACCTGATTATTTACGATAAATTTTTATTACGAAAATGTGCGTCGAACCTGCGACCCCTATCCACATAGGGGAAACCACCATGTGATCGGGCGCGTCTCAACCACGAATGACGATCAGTCTAAACGAAGTCAAATTAAGCCTATAAAACAATTTTCGAATTCATCGTAATAACCATATCTGCTCTGAAATGTATCGTAATGTCAACAAATGGAAACATGTTACGGAAATTAACAATAATTAATTAAATTTATTAAATAAATTATATTATATTAAACTAATTAAATAAGTTATATATATATATATATATATATATATATATATATATATATATATATATAATTTAATATATAATATAATACGGTTACACTTAGACATAACTTCTATTCTTTCATTCAGTAATTCATTTTTTTGGTTTGGGAATAACATAATAGCTAACTTTTCTTCCTGGAACAGTCTACATATTTAGCCACCGTTGTAAGGCTTGGCTGTTTTCACTATACTCCACGTTATGTCTGGGTCTTTTCCATATTTTAATTTCAATTTCTACACATGGCTAGCTAATTTTGTACATTTTTTAAAGTTTTCTATTTTAATTGTAGACTTGTGATTGAACCACCTGGTCTTAAAAGTATCTTTGGTTGATCCCAAATATATTTTGTTTTGACCATTTAAGTCATGTACTTTAACTTTGTAAATGACTTCCTTTGTTTTACAAAGTCCTTGAAGTAGGCATTTATTTTTTGTCCTGCAGTTACATCCTTTATTAATGATCTTGTTTTGTACAAGGCTATTTAAATTTCTGGCGTTTTGTTTCTTTCTGAAATTTTCTAAGTTTCTAGTACAGCTATAACTCAGTTTGATTGTATTCCTATTGAAAATTTTGTTTAGTTTTTAACTTTTTGGAAAGTGTTTTTCGATCAGTTTAAAAAAATATTTGTCTTATTTTGTTTTTTATGGGTACATTAGTGAGAGCAAAATGTAAAGTGAGAAGAAGGATTATACCTATCAAGGAAACAAGAATACGGAAGGGAGTTCCACAGGAGGAAAGTGCGAGAAAAGAAGCTATGAGAGTAGAAGTTATGGTTACACTTGATTGTTTTCACAGTAAAAGTGTGGGATCTTGTTGCTAGTCTACTAGCTCGAGTAAATTCGTGTCGGGGAGTTACCAAGGAGCTAAACTCGTCGGACCAGAATCCGTGAAATTATTTGTAGAAGAGGCAGAGGGAAGCCATATCTCGCCGATAAGAGAGAGACTGGAGTCTGGGCGCCAGGTCAGACTCGACTACATTGCAGATTCTTCTCTGGATTTTGTCGAGAAACTCAAGGTGAACAGCAGGGACGATCGACCAAATATGACGCCAGTATTCAATGCACGGACGGATGGTCAATTTGTAAATGTGCATGATGGATTCAGAAGAGAATAACCTTCTGGCCTGACACAGAGACCCGACCTTCTTAGCAGTAGATTTAGCAATAATTCAATGTAGTCGTTCCACTTAAGGTCAGCTGAGAGAGTGGGGCCGAGGAGGCGCAGAGTATTACATGGATCACGCTAGAAAGCAACGTGAGACATACTTGATCAGCAAAGTTTAGGAGAGATACCCAGAGGAAGTGTTAAGAGCGACAACGGATATGGTTAAGTGGAGGTCCATGATCGCCTACGTCCTAAAAGAACACGTCTCATAAAGAAGAAAGGTGCCGTCATTGACCACTTGTTTGACATTCATTCACTGAAAACTCAAAATCGGTAATTCTATTCCATGTTTCTCTGGCCTTCCGTCTTCATGCCCTATGAGTTTTAATACTTCTTTATATACCATGTTCAAGGAAGTAATGGCAACCTACTGCGGGAAAATCTTCTGCCTAGTCAGTTACGTCTCTTTCGAGACATGATCGGCCAAGCGTTTATTATGTATGGGACTTAACTGACTATATGGCTTGGATCAGGAAGCTCGTCTTTCTTGCTATACCCATGATTCAGCTGTTTTTTGTTTTTGTTTTTGTTTTTTACTTCAGCCTTCTCTCATACTTGGTAACCTCTTAGGCATTTTAAACTTAACTCCCGTGGGTAAATTGTTTTCTTTTAGGGAATTACAGTTTGTTTGTTTTTTGTTTTTGTTTTTTTTGTTTTGTTTTGGATTCGACTTTCTTTTTTTTAATCCCTTCTACCGCTGGATTTAGCCTAGGGATTGAATCTTCTGCCTAAGTAAAAAACCTCATCAATAATGTTAACTGGCGAGTTTGAACCTCACTGGGTGCTAAAACAATGACACGCTTAGTAAATAACTTCGCAACAGGGATAAATCGCTCGTCATTTTTAAGTGTGTTCTGATGATGGCAAATTTTTAGAATAATTTTTTTTTTCCTGGGAAATATCTAAAAATCGAAAACTGAAAGTCTCTCAATGTGTAAATCAAAATTTTATATTTATTATTTACTTAAAATACATAATGATTGAAACAAAAAATGGACCACGTGCTTCTAAGATGTGGATTTAACAAGCTTGATAATAAAATTTGAGCAATAAAAATACAAATATTTCTTTTCGTGCTCCAATTTAGTCAAAAGCTTCTCATATATCCTCCATCATATTTTACCAATATTGTCATTTTGTTGTCTTTTTATTCCGCAGATTTGATTACAGGCCTATTAAATTATGTATCAAAAATATTTTTTTACAAATAAATGGGAATGGGGTCCTCAGACCAAAATGAGGACAAAAGTTCCTATAAACATGTATCAGCCAAGCCAGTTGGTAAAAGTATTTCTGATATACCCTGTATGTGTGAGTGTATATAATTTCTTTTAATTAATATTTGCTATTTAATTTCTGTGATAATGATATATATAACACTTGCCTAAAATTAAAAGCTTATCATTTCAAGTACCGATCAAGGGGAAGTAACTCAAATTTTGGACCACCTTCAAATAGTTATAATTTCTATTTCAAAGTTAAAATTTGAGATTGCTTGCTTTTTGGGGGGGGGGGGGTGGGGGGGGGGGGGGTTATTTAAAGCTGAAACTTTTTTTTTTATTGAAAAAATTTCTTTTTGCGTGTGAATATTAACAACTGAGAATAACAATGATTTTTATTCTTCCAGTTACATGTCTTCCTATAAAAAACCCATAGCATGTAGGAAAGAAGAGAGAGAGGACCTTTCCTAATGACATTTGCGCCTAAGTCAATGTAAAATACAGGATTATAAAATGGCCAAGGCATTACACTAAAAACAAAAGATCAAGACAATAGTCTAAATGCAAATAGTGGAAATTATATATATATATATATTATATATATATATATATAGTCATCTGCAGACAGATCTGTTTCACAGCTCATCAGTACAGTTAGACATCGGATTGCTTTTAACCCAGAATTGAAGCCTGACCGAATTGGCGTCAGTCGGCAATTCTACCTTTGATCTATGGGCGCTCGGTAAGAGGAGGCAGACTTTATGTGTAGATGCTATATATATATATATATATATATATATATATATATATATATATAAAGTTGCCATTACCATTTTAAACAAAAAAAAACATTTTATTAATAAAACAGGATACAAAAGTATCACATTAAAAATTTTAAGCACCTTTCGAGCGACTATACTTCAGAATAAAAATCGTTGGCAATTTAAAATTAAGTAGTTAATAAGAAAAAAATTTATTGTTAAACCTGCCCTGTGGATGCAGCAAGAATTAAAACACAAATTAATTGACCTTTTCAGAGAAGCCATTACCTGACAGGACAATTTTTTTTCCACTCCTTTTATCCTTTAATTAGTTTACGATTTAACTTCAGTCGCTAATAAAAGTTTTCTCATTAGCTTCTTAGTCTTAAATTATCAAAGATTTTTGTTCTGAAGAAGGATCTCTTTTCTAAAGTGTAACACACACACATTCTATATATAAAATCTTCTGTACAATAAAAATGGAAGCTGATGATGGTTCGCCTGAAATAGGCCTAGATTTCTGCTTAACCATGGAATAACATGTCTGTCTTAATTTTTACATTATATATATATAATTTAGTTAGTTTTAGGCCATAATTTAATTAGACCAGTATTATTTGTATTAAAAAGTGTTCAATAGATTTATATTGTAGAACTTTTGAATATTTTTCATTTGAAAATGAGTTATTTCTACAACCGAGGTTTCACTCTTTCAGTATCTTCAGGTGATTTATGATAACTGATTTTCCAAACGTGCAAACAGGGATTTTTACAAACGTGCAACTGGAATTTTTAAACAACTGAAAATTTTCAAAATTAGGTAAGAGTTACTTAAGGATCTTAAAACACTTTCATCCAGGTTTGTATGAACCTATGGATCTATAGGTTTCTTGATATTATGTCTTATCTTTCATTCAGTTTTTTTTGGTTTTTTTTTGTTCTGGAAACATAATGGTTAACTTTCTTTTGGCACAATCTGCATAAATCACAACCGTCGTATGGTTTGGCCTCTCTTTTTTTTTTACTATACTCCAAGTTATATCAGGGTCTTTTCCATTTTTGTTTTATATATTCGATTTTGTATAAGTCACCATTAAAAAATGAAATTAAAATGGCACACTGCAGCCAGCGAAAATGCTAGAATATAAATCAATGATAGTTCTGCAGGATCTTTGAACTTGACAATTAAAGAGGAAATTAATGGGAGACTATATTTAGCATTTAAAACTTGTCTATCTTTTATTTACTTATGTATTTGCATAGGAAAAATATCAGGTTAGGGAAGAGCCAAAAAACTTTTGTACATAATATAATAACAGCTGCTGGTGTATACCTAATCCCTGTTGGAGATGCCTGCTCAGGCCCATTTGTGTTCCTTCAAAAAACCTATAGAGCCAAACTGCTTCAGCAACTATGCTAAGAAGACATTACCTAGAGTGTCTGGATTTCAAACCTAGAGGCTTTTTATCAAAATACACAGAATACACTGCAACACTGGGGACATCATCATGTTGTCATGGTCAACAAGCAGGACTTGCAGAGCATTAGCAATGCAATTGACACCCACTACACTTATGACATTATTGGTATAACACATTGCAGCTTTTCTCAAAAACAGAAATTCTTAACAACTTAGTCATGTTTGTTTATAATGTGAATTTTTTAGTTTACTTGAATGAAAGTTTCACCAAAACAATTTAAAGTCTCTAAATTTTACCACTTTTTTTGTGTTCGGTAGTGAATTTATTTCTTTATTATTTCTCTCAAATATTTATTTTTATCAACAAAAAATTAAAAAAATGTTCTCGTATATTTACTGATAATTTTATACATTTTAGTCTTATTCTTTTCTTACTGATTCATTTCTATTATTGCCATAAAAGTAAGAAGTTAGAGTGGTACATTTAGTAACAAACTGTTCACTCCGACATCAAGTCTAAAACATATATGGTCGTTTCCCTTGTCATTGTAGAGAGCTTACTTGTCTCAGTGATTCCAAGAGTGAAGCTCTCTGTAGTTCAAAACACCTGTTTGACAACACAACCAGATTTGTCAGATCTCACCTGTCTCAATCGGCTAGGCCAAGTGTGTAGACTTTGCTGCTGCACAGTAGAATCCACCTTCTACTCTCCAGATATGGGTTAATTAATAAAAATTTTATCACTACATGATTATCTCACAAAAAAAAAAAAAAAAAAAAAAAAAAAATAATTTTAATCTAGAAGTATTTTCTGGCTTTAAATAACCTGCAAAGAATTAATAAGCCATAAAAAATGAAACCAATAAAAAAAAATATTTGCCTACACTTCTGAGATGAGGTAGTATTTACACTATTAACATTGTTCGAACTATTGTTATCATCTTCACTGCCATGTTTATGACGTTTTAGGGGTTATAAACTCCAGCCTTTTTCAAGTGTTAGGAATTTCAAACCGTGCTCTTTATTACAATCACTGGGATATATCATTCTCATTCCATGTGCAATGCCACTTCTGGTAGTTAAGAGTTAAGTTAAAGGGAGGTAACTTCATAAGTTATTTGTTCACCACTGCTGTAGTCTGGTACTGAACTCACAACTCTTTGGTTCAAGTCAATGGAACAAACCAATATCTATATCCACTGGGCCATCCTACAGCAGTGGTGAACGAATAACTTAGAAAGTCAAGTTAAAGGGAGGTAACTACATGGCTACCATAAGTAGTATCACACATGGAATGAGAATGATATACCCCATTGATTGTAATAAAGGGTATGGTTCAAAATTCCTAGCACCTGAAGAAGGCCAAAGCGTATAACAGCTAAAACGTAAACATGGCAGTAAAAATAAGGACAATAGTTCGAACAAGGTAAATAGTGCAATAAAAATATATTGTGAGTTCAATACCTGACCAAAGCAGGGGTGAACCAAAAACTCCGAGTTGAGTTAATAAAAAATTAATTGTAAACTGAGATATCCAAAAAAGACATGGCACATGTTACTAGAACAATCTAGGAATAAAGGGTTTTGTTCAAAATTCCAACATATATTGCAAGAAGGCCAGGGCATACAACAGGTGGAACGTCATGTATATGACAATAAAATGATAAAAATAGTCCAAACAATGTAAATAGTATAATCTGCCACTAATTATAAAATGTATTAAAATGCACAGACTATGTAAAATACTTGAGAATAAAATAAATAAGCATTGTCTGATTTAATTCAAATTTGAAAAAAATAAAATAAAGCTAAGACCTTTTACAAGTTTTAATCAAAAAAATAAAATAAAATTGCCTCTGTTCTATAAGAGTGGTTACTCTTTGTGTATAAAAATGTAACAACTATTTTGGGACAGAGTTAAGACTAAAAACTCTGGCCAATCATGAAACACAATATGAACAAAGCAGGTTACATTTTTTAACCAATCACAATCCTTTAATTACAACAATGATAACAAATATCTGGGTGGTTAATTAAATAAAGAGGTCCTTTCAAATGAATATTTGAATCATCCTGCAAATAACTTCCACCAAAATTAGATAAGCAATATCTGGCTATTTTCTTTTTTTTTTTTACTTTCACCATTACCAGTCTTTATTTCAATAAATCTTTCTACACGTTTGTGTCCAATTCTAAAATGGTCCCTGGTTTAAGAAATCAATTCACAAGTAAAGAATATATCATTTAACAAATGTCAATTTTTTCTCTTAAATCTTCATGTTTCAACCCTTTACAGCAGCCATTCCGGGCTGTGCTTTCACAGGCTCTTTTCCTTCAAGTTGTTTGCCAAGGTATTCCCTAGAAAAACAAAAATAAAATTGTTACATAGACATTCATAGCATTCACACTAGACAGAATAGAAAGTTCCACATAGCAGCGTAATGTACATCCACTGTAGAATGTTTAATACACAATATATGTATATATATATATATATATATATATATATATATATAAAGTACGTATATTTTGGCAGCATCTTTTCTTTTTGAGTTGTGTTTAGGGGGTATATTTGAAATATAATTAAGGTAAAATGTAATTGGAGTAGATAGATCTATCTATCGCCCAGTTCACACTCCACCCACGTCTATTGAACAGGTTAAGAGGCTCATCCCTTGTTCCCTGTTCAGGATGTGGTTTCTGGCTTTCTCTTTTCCAATCTTCTCACTATTACGTAGCCCCTTGCACATCAGTGGCATTACTGCCTTGCTCGGGGTGATACGATTAAAAAAAAAAAAAAAAATTCTTTGCGTCTGAGTAATTAGATAATTCACATAATTATTTCCCTTGAAGTTTAAATTCTCTAATGTATTTTTTACGGTATTTAAAAATTTTCAACACCACCAAATATTGCATATTATCGATAATTCCCATCGATGCGATCACATATCTTCATGCATGCATGTTGTTTACATTTTACTTCACTCGAATTTTCAAAAAATTTTCTTAACATTTATTTAGTTCTTACACGTTTCCTGCGACAAGGCAATTTTTGATGTTTAAACTGTAATTTTGACCCTGATGATGAACGATGACTTGGTTAACCTTTGGATAATTTTTACATTAATACAATTCGGAAATAAAAAGCCTCATTATAAAATATGAGAAAATATAAAAGAAAATCTGCAAGACTAATTTGTCTCTATTGCTTAACACAACGTGTTTAATATATATATGTATGTATGTATGTATGTATGATAAAATATAGCTTTAAGGTATGCCATATTCATAGGTTAAAGTGTTCAGTATCAGAGATAGAGTGTATGTAAATATGAAAGTGAACATTGAAATCTACAGCTTATTGATTGTGTTTAACATGAAACAGACTGTCGCTCTGGCTGTAGATTTCAGTCTATTTTATGCTAAACACAATCGATGACCTGATGCATTTTTTTTTAATCATTTCACCCCAAGCAAGGTGGTACCACCACTAATGTGCAGGGAGCTACATAAGAGAGTAAAAGGTTAAGCTGGAGGAGAATGAGAGAAAGACGAACCAGTTACAGGGACAAGAGAAGGATGGAAACACAGGAGAAGACAGTTGCAAAGGTAGAGAGAAAGGAAACGAACAAGATATACGGGGTGATGTAGAACAGACTGGAGTCAAGTGGATAAGAAATGGGAATTGACATTGCATTTAAATTTCTGGGGGTTATAGCCATCAGGAGAGCAAGTATATGGAAGGGAGTTCTACAGGCAGGAAGTTCGAGGAAAGAAGCTGTTGGAGTAGAATTGTTGGCTGCATTTGGTTGATTTAACTGTAAAAGGGTGGGATCTTGTTGCCAGTCTGGTTGCACGAGTAAATTCTCATGGAGGGAGCACCAGTGACTTAAGTTCATTTGAGCAGAAGCCATGAAAATATTTGTAGAAGAGACAAAGGGAAGCCACATCTTGCCAGTGAGAAAGTGGCTGGAGTCGAGCTGCCAGGTCGGGACCAATCACATTACAGATTTTTCTTTGGAGCCTGTCGAAAACACCGAGATGAACAGCAGGGGTGCCTGACCAGATATGACAACAGTATTCCATGCAAAGTCAGAGGGTTGATTTGTATATGTGCAAGATGAATCCAGGCAGAAAAAAAGATCTAAGTTATAGATTTCAATGTCTACTTTTATATTTGCATACACTCCATCTCCAATAATGAACACTTTAACCCATGAATATAGCATACCTTAAAACTATTTCTTATCATTTTAGGCCTTGTTGATGAAATTATTTTCCACATTCAAACCTCTCTCTCACAGGTAGGATTTAACGAGTCTCTCACCACTGCCATGGAAAGTGCATCACCTGGTTCCACCACGTCTGATCTTCACAGTTAGAAGCCACTATACCAATTACATAGCAGCAAACAACCCACACTCCCCCCTATGTTATTATTAATTATTGGCTAAGATTTACTTTTAGTCTTTTTTTTGCTTAAATTCAAAACTTACTGAAAGTTTAACTTTATTTATGATCCTGCTCTGTTTATTCATGACGACTTCAATTTTTTTTTTACTTATAAGTATAGAGGGGAGCTTTCAGTAGAACCTCTTTCAATTTAAATTTTGATAATCCACAAAAATCTTTATTTAGCTTCCATGTTCATTTTTCAAAATCTTTAAGAATTTTTTTTCTATAGTAAGAAAATCACTAATTAAAGTTTAAAGAAGAAAAAAAAACACACATGTCCAAAGTCATTTACTCTACAAATAAAACATTGTGTATAAATTACCAACACTAATTGAGATAATATGAAAATGTAGTAATCAATATTTAGCCATTTTTCCCCATCAGTACACAAGAATTGCTTTTATTTACTTGACGGTTCCTAGACAACTGAACCACGAGTACACACCATTGATATTGTGGTGATACCGACCAAGCAAAAGCGATGGACCGGATGTTTGCTCTCTCACGAGAAAAAGGCAAATGACCAAAAATCGTCCGTGCGCAACCGGCCCCGCGCAGATGTTCCAGGTGAAAAATAAAAATTAATCAAATATTAAATTTCCATTTCGCAAGCCTACACGAATTTTATTTATCAGCCAATGGGAAGCCCAGAATCAAATACAAGTGTGAAATCCCAAGCAAGCTGCTGTGATCCAAAAAGAAGATATAAAAAGCGGATACAGACAGACCCCAGCAGGCAGAACTTAAGGAAAAGAGTGTAATCAATATCCCCTTGACCTAAGTCAAGTGGCTACTATGCTTGCCTCTTTCCTTCTCCCCTGTCTCAAAACTACTTACTGACCTAAGGAGCGACTACATCCTCACTTACATGCTCCCCACATTCCTAAGCCTTAATCTCTTTCAGCATTTTATTTGCCATGAACATTTTAACCTCTGTTGGACCTATATTCAAGTATTACTTTAATTGTAAAAACATTAATTGATAAGTGTATATAAAAATGTTATTTTTCTACTCAAATTGCCTTTCTTGATTTTATAATCATTTTATGACTTATAGTGGGCTATCTACAACAAGGCCAAATTCCATTAACCTGCAACAGTATACAACTACCCTTCACTAGAACGGACTCCCACTACAAGCAGGATATATAAGCAACCCACTATAATATCAATGGCTCTTCTACCACAACACTATCATGGAAACCATATTTAGTAAGAAAGGAGAAGAAAAGATTGGATCCCAAAGATACAAAACCGATAGTAAGATCAACTAATATCAGACGGAGATTTAGTTCCTATTTTATCACTTGTGCCATTACCTAAATTAATGCTATTTATATAAAACTACCTTCAGGGTTTATGCATGAGTTGTGTTATACAATGTAAAGGGATAATCAGATTTATGCCTGGGTTCGATTCCTTTTACATGTTGGTTCCTTTTTTTGCTAAGAACTAAAAGAATCTTGATATATATTTTGCTATCCTTCACTTGCTAATTTTCACTTTTGTTGTCATCTCTTTTCATTTCAGTAGACATCATTTAAACTTTAACAAAGTTGAGACTTTAAACATGCAATTAGTTAGAAACATGTTCCCCTAGTCATAGCATAATTAGGGGTGACTATCGATATCCCCCTAGTGTGATAACAGTCAGCAAAGAAAACGTTCTGTGAAATAAAAGAAGTATTTCTCATAGAATTTCAATCATGTCGTCTGATCGTTTATGTATTCAGATATAAGGAAACAATGGACAAATTCCTGAAAAAAGCCATTTGTCAAAATGGTCTAGGACATTTCTTTAAAAAGTTGTCAAGTCTGCTGTACAACAATGCTACCCAGTTAACCTGACATATGCTCACAACAGATGAAGAAAAACATCCCTGCCATGTTAGGATCATCTGTTTTCATCTGGGAAGAGGCTACACACGACTGTTACAGTAGGCCAGGTTGATTTCCAAAACTTTTTCAAATCTTTAACATTTTTTGAGAAAACGAATTTAAAGATTAGGTTTAGATTCAACATCATAGCGTTGTAATTTCATTCTGGTGATCAGTGAAAGCATTAGAGCACAGCCTTATCATATTTATAATTTACTAAACCTTTACAAATTGTATATGGACAAGATGCATGGCACAAGGACATTATTATCAAATCATTGTGTCATCAAATGAAACCTTAATTTACTTTAACCCTGGAACACTAACCATCAATTAAAGTTACACCACTACTAACCATGGGTATATCATAACCGATTTTGAAAATATTAAAAAAATATCAAATATTAATCTTTATTTGAAATATTTTACATGCAGGCACTCTAAAATTTGTACTTTGAGTTAACATTAATAGAAACTGAAAAACATTATTTAGGTAAGAAAATCAGGTACTGAAAATTTAATTAAATTGTAATTAAAATGGCGTCATTTGCGCTGGTTAGTGTTCTGGGTTAAAGAGAAATTATACTAAACAATTTACTTGTATTATGTAATATGTTATACAGTGTAGTAGTTTTAGTGTGATTTTCATTAAACAATGCAAATTTAAAACATTTTCTCTTATAATTTGTGCCCAGAAGTATTTATGGTGCTATATACACTTTTTATCTATCTTTTGCTTTTATTTATTATGATCCAACAAATCTTATTCATTGAGTAGATATTTTAGTAATCTTTTAAAATTTTTGTTTTTTTTTTACAAGTAAAATATTGAATAGAGTAAAAAAAAAATTGCATATGCATGGGGATTCAAAATTAGAAATCTGGTTTGAATACATTTTCCATTCAATATACCTAACACAAAAAATATCAATTTTATTTGGATTTATTCTTGAAATAGTAAAATTTGGAAGTCAATGTAAGCAAAAACCTGGAAAAATTAAGTACTTTCAGACGATATTTAAACTTAAATGCTCAAAACTTGATAAAAGCTATGAATCTAATTTTTAGTGCCAGTAAAATCTAAATTTCACCCTAAATGCAATATTGATTTTCTTAAAAAAAATTTTTTTTTTTTAAATCAACCTGTTTTTCTGTGGAAGAGATGCAAAAGGGTTCTTGAGATGTTCTTTAAAGAGGGTAGTTATGCATTAACAGGACAATCTCAATGACAAATATGTGAAAAAGTAGCCTCATGGTGCTGATAATATATGCACAATGTCACATTTGTATAGTACTAAACATGTCGGATTAGTAACTGTTTGTCTGCTATTTTTCCAGTATACATGGTATTTCTCTAGGATTAGTTCCACCAAACAGAAACTGTAGTTGGTCATTGAAAAGTTGCATTCTATTAAAAGCAGATCAATAAAATGAAAAAAGGTGGCCTAACTTACCAGTTGTGAACCATGAGTTTTTGCACAGCAATAAGAGCTTCATAACGTACGTTAGGATCTTCATGAGTGAGGTACTGCATCACCAATTGTTTGGCACCAAGTTTTTCAATCACACTGAGAGAGAAGAAAAAAACATCTTCACCACTAGAAACACCAACACTAAAAAAATATAAGGGCCACATATACATATATATGTGTGCGTGTGTGTGTGTATTTATATATATATATATATATATATATATATTTAGTATATCGAGGCAGCAGATAATTTTCTAAACATATACTGTTAAATATAAGAGACAATGAATGTCTATTATGTTTAATCATGAGCTATTCTAAATATTGTATTTTGGCTTAAATTTCAGGTGAAAATAAAGAAAAAAATTCTCCAACATTTGGATATTTTTTATTAAGTTGATTCTAAGCTTTCAGCTCACATGAGCCATCTTCAGAGAGATTACAGGGACATTAACTTAAAACATCCACCATCAAAGATGAATTTATCTTGTGTTGGCATAAAACTTTACTAAGCAACGATAAGTTACCAAATAGCAAACGCAGTTCGCAAATTTGTAATGCGGTTCTATGATATCACACCACGTGAGAGCTTGAAATGATAACAGAACCATATATTTAAATGCAATGCAATGTGTTATGACCAGATCTAAATGTGATTTTATATATATATAAAAAAATACTGTTACTTTAATTGAAATATATTTACGAAACATTTACATTTAATTAGAAAATGTAGTTTATCAACAAACAAGTGAAAATTTTAAGCTTTTAATTGATTAATTCAAACAAACACTGAAAAGGTATTTTTTTGGTGGGTCATAAAGATAAGACCATGAAAAATAAAAATACAGAACAAATATGTCACAATGACAATTCAATATTCAGTATATTCTCTATTTTTTTGCAAATTACTTTGAAAAATCGCTTTGGCCTACTCATTACTAACTTCTGCATGAGGTCGCTTGGGATGCTCATTACTAACTTCTGCATGAGGTCGCTTGGGATGCTCATTACTAACTTCTGCATGAGGTCGCTTGGGATGCTCATTACTAACTTCTGCATGAGGTCGCTTGGGATGCTCATTACTAACTTCTGCATGAGGTCGCTTGGGATGCTCATTACTAACTTCTGCATGAGGTCGCTTGGGATGCTCATTACTAACTTCTGCATGAGGTCGCTTGGGATGCTCATTACTAACTTCTGCATGAGGTCGCTTGGGATGCTCATTACTAACTTCTGCATGAGGTCGCTTGGGATGCTCATTACTAACTTCTGCATGAGGTCGCTTGGGATGCTCATTACTAACTTCTGCATGAGGTCGCTTGGGATGCTCATTACAACTTCTGCATGAGGTCGCTTGGGATGCTCATTACTAACTTCTGCATGAGGTCGCTTGGGATGCTCATTACTAACTTCTGCATGAGGTCGCTTGGGATGCTCATTACTAACTTCTGCATGAGGTCGCTTGGGATGCTCATTACTAACTTCTGCATGAGGTCGCTTGGGATGCTCATTACTAACTTCTGCATGAGGTCGCTTGGGATGCTCATTACTAACTTCTGCATGAGGTCGCTTGGGATGCTCATTACTAACTTCTGCATGAGGTCGCTTGGGATGCTCATTACTAACTTCTGGCATGAGGTCGCTTGGGATGCTCATTACTAACTTCTGCATGAGGTCGCTTGGGATGCTCATTACTAACTTCTGCATGAGGTCGCTTGGGATGCTCATTACAACTTCTGCATGAGGCGCTTGGGATGCTCATTACTAACTTCTGCATGAGGTCGCTTGGGATGCTCATTACTAACTTCTGCATGAGGTCGCTTGGGATGCTCATTACTAACTTCTGCATGAGGTCGCTTGGGATGCTCATTACAATTCTGCATGAGGTCGCTTGGGATGCTCATTACTAACTTCTGCATGAGGTCGCTTGGGATGCTCATTACTAACTTCTGCATGGGAGGTCGCTTGGGATGCTCATTACTAACTTCTGCATGAGGTCGCTTGGGATGCTCACTCAGAATGCATAAACTGCAGCAGGAAGAGCATCCACAGTTTCAAATTGAGATCCATGTTTATAAACATCCTTTGCCATCCATCCCCAAGTATTCTCAATTGGAATAAGATCTGGAGAACATGGCGGATGACTCAAAAAGTGAATGTTGTTAACCATAAAAAAATTCTTTGGCTTTAGAGTGTTGTGGATTGCAGCATTGTCCTGCAGTAAAACCTAGTTTTCTCCACATAAACAAGGGGCTTCAGTAATTAACAATACCTTTCTTAACATGTCAATGTAACTAGCAGTTGTTTGACAACCTCTTACCTCCTGTAACTAAAGAGTTCCATTATACAAAAATTAACCCTGGACCATAATTGATCCACCTCCACTGTTTCGTGTTGAGAAAATTTCTTTTGGGACATCTTTTGCATGCCAGTAATGTTAAAAACCATTTATACCATCAAGGTTAAATTTTTTCTCATCTAAAAACAACACTTTCTTCCATTTATCCACATTCCAAATTTGATAATTGCAAGCAACTTGTAAATGGAAGGTTTTATGGCAAGGAAGAAGGCAAGGAAGAAGGCAACCATTTTACACTCTTAAAAGCCTTTCTTATTTAAATTCTATCAAATTGTTTGAGAGCTGCATTCAGATTTGATGTTAGGCAAGAAGTTAAGAGATTTAAGCCTAATGCATCTCTCCAGAGATGATGAGATTCTACTGATTTTTTTACAAGCATATGCATCCGGATTTTTAATGAAGCAATGACAGTTCTGCTATGGCCAGTTTTATTTGCAATGGCTTGTTGGGAAAGACCACGTCTATGAAGTTCAACAATCTTGCCCTGTTCAAACTTTAAAATTTTACCCTTAACCAGTTTAAAATCTGAAATTTAATACTGGAAATGAGCTAAGTAGAAGCTCTGACTAGTTCTAAAATTTTTGTTCAGTAATTGTCCCCCCCCCCCCCCACCAACAGTCTAGCCAATGGCTATATCATGTTGAATACACCAGTTCTCGTCCGATCACCGAAGTTAAGCAACATCGAGCCTGGTCAGTACTTAAGTGGGTGACCATTTGGGAATACCAGGTGCTGTAAATGTAAGGACCAAGAATGGTCCTCCAGGTTTGGTGGTTGGGTGCAGGGCTAACAACTTTGCCCCGTAAAAAACAGTTTGTTACAGAAACAGCAATAAAAGTTGCTGCCCTATGCATCATCTGGGTGTGATGGATAAATGATGATGATGATGACGACCCACAGTCTTATCATTATGACCAACCAAAAAAAAAAAAAATATGTTTGTCTATATTACTCAAGTGAAAATTTTAAACTTTGTTTGTTGATAAACTACATTTTCTAATTAAATGTAAATTTTTTGCAAATGTATTTCAATTGAAGTAACAGGATTTTATATATTTTTAAACCTTGCGTATCTGGTCTTAAGATTTTGACCATTGAGTGTATATAAAAAAATAAATAAATATACGAGTTTCAGTGTTGGATTTAAAATCCAACAACTCTAATTGCCTCTGATATAGATAAAACAAACTGGCATTGGAGTTGATAAGGTAATCAATCTATGTTTCCTACTTAACCTCAGACATGCCAGGGAATTTTGTATTTCTTTCATTCTAACCTAAGGAAGCCAAAGAGAGCAGAAATTCTTGGCAAAACACTTTGCCTCATCATCTTCACTTTTTTTTCTTTTAAATTCTATTATACATCCTTATTATGTGAAATATTGTTATAGTGGATGCCTTGTATTTGAAATAGACACTGCATTTTTATTTATTAAACAGTGTATTACATCTATCGGCCTGCAGAGGTTCAATCCCTGTCAGAAGACACATTTTTCTTTAAGATTTCTCAAATGCACAGGCCAAAAGACACACTGATTCAAGAATAAAAATAGGTCATCTATTTTCAATGTTTCGAGTAATAATACATATATGTAGCCTTACTCTGTATCCTTGTCATAATTCTACATATTTTGCCCATTGGAAATGATCTGGGAAAAATCTTTTATTCAGCATTCTTTAAGGTACAACATTAATTAGTAGTTTTAACCTGTGAAAATTTCAAGGTTTTCCTTTTTAAAATTTTTAGTTAATGACTGAATAAGCTCATGGCAAGTTTATCTGTAGAAATTTCCCTATCACATAATTAAGTATTTAAGCATAATACAATATTGCAGTAACAATCATAAATATGAATGTTGGTTGTTATTTTAAGAAGTCAAGGGGTACAAATGAAATAATTTTGTTGGTGTCTAATATGCATAGAAATTTAGGTTTGAATTTTTACATGGCACAAGGCCATTTCCCAAAGAACTTCCTAACTAAATTCCTGCATTCCAACAATTATTTTATACAACTGAAATCATTTATGAAATTAGTAAATGGAACATTGAATAAAATGGTCAAAGCATTAATTGTAAAAAATGTATTAACAAATAACAAGAATTACATACTTTGTACAGACATTGAATGTGTCTGATTTTAAATGTCTTTCATTCTGTGCATTGGATTGTGTTACAGCAATTGAGGTAAGTTCTTTGTCACTGGAAGATTTATCAGTGTCATATGTAAGTTGTGTTAGGAATAATATTGTTGGAAGATTAGTGAAAATTACTGAGTCCATTGATAAGTTCATCTTTGTAAAGTTTAGAAGATGATTAATAAGAGAAGGTGAGTTGGTTTTACATGTTATGCATGTTAAAATTCTTGTGCCAACTGGCAAAATATACGTGGCAAATTGTTTAAATAGGCATTCAAAACACCCTTAGGATTTGGTAGTAAAATTGTGGATAACTTACCTTGTTTGATTGGTTAACTTAAACCAACCAGTGAACAGCTTACATTTATTCGAATCTATACAGTTAGAACAAAATTGATTACATATGTATGCATGAATGCGAATGAGTGTGTGTGTGTGTGTGTGTGTGTGTGTGTGTCCGTATATATGTGCATGTGTCACAATTTGAAATGGGCAACTTTTTCCATTTCATGGGAACAGACATTAAACACTGGGTCAGCCAACTAGTCTGGCTGATCATTGCTACAGAATATAGAGTTTGAAATTTAGGGCGAGCAGAGAGAATCATTGTGTCAAGCTTAGCTTAGTAAGTAACAAGTAATTCAGTTGTCTTTATTGTTATTTTTAAACAACAAAATGAAAAGGAAGGATAGAAAGAATGGAATGGAACTCACTTTTTGCCTCGGGGATAATAACGAACATATTCACCAAAATCATGAGCCGCTACAGACAAGATAAGAGGATCCTTGCTGTTTTCCAACAATCTAACCAGGATCCTAAAAAAGCAAAAACAAAATGTTTCATTTTAACCCTTGCTTGACAAATTGAAAAATATGACACTGGAATATAGAAAATGGAAGTCTTTAATATCTGTAAACAAGACAGAAAAGGAAAATTATTTTTTTTTTGTTTTTTAAATCTGTCGATCATGCACAGTGTTGCTAATTATGGTTATCCATACTTCAGCTGTCTTAGACGTTTATAAATTAAATCCAACTTTCATGACATAAAGGTAAGGAAAACTAATGCAGTTCAAAGATCAAGTAGGTATTCACTTAAGACAGGTATCGGAGACAGGACACTGGCACATATATCTATGTGCATGTATGCCAGTGTATAATATAGATATATTTAAGGAGCGTTTCATGGTACAGAACTTGAGTATTGCTTTAATAGTAATCATTTTTATATTACATGGTATAATGAGGATAAAATTTTAAAACAAAAACCAACCAGTTTTGCTCTTGTTTAGGTATCACTAAAAAAACAGCATGAAACAGCATAGTATGAATAAAAAAGTTCATAAACTTAATAAAACAAACACTTTTCTATCAAAATATTTATATTTTTATTAAGAGGAAAGATCAAAACAATTTTTAATTATTTTTAAAAATTTTTTAATCCCTGCTAACATTTTCGAAATTTTGATAGAAAATGTTGTTTTTATTTGAGTTAGCGGCTAAAAAAAGTTTACGACTGTTTTACAATGGGTTACATAATGATAACACAACACTCTTCCCTCCCCCGGTAACAAACACATTAATTTGAAAATTCTTGCAAAAATCAAATAATAGTCAGAATTGAATGAAACTTTCAGTACTCATTCACAAATGAATTAAATTATTTTTGAAATTATTATTTTTTTAAATATCTTGGTGAAAATACTTTTTTTTAACTGTTACCCCTCCCCACTCTATGTAAATCCATGAAATTTTAATAAATTTTCAGTAGCTGTAAAAAATTTTTTTATTAGTTAAATGCAGGACTCATTGGGGCATATAAATCATCTATGTTTTTTTATTTTAAAGTGGACAACCTGACCGAAAATCTACTCCGAAGAGTAAGATAAAAATGCAATAAAACACTGATATAATTTAATTTGATAAACTTTTAATTGCTGGAATAAATAATAATTATTAAGGACATTATAGTCTGAAGAAAAAAAAATTTTTTCGTTTACTAATAAAATTTTGAATTGTTTTTATTTTTTTATTTTTTTATTATAATAATTCATAAAAGTGTTAAAAATATTTTTAAAATCTTTTATAAAAACGTTGTTGAATTTCTTTTTTACTTAAGAATTGATTATTATATTGCCTATCGAAAATTGAAAAGAGTTTAATAAAAATCATTCACCCATTTTATTTTTAAAATAATTAAAAAAAAATAAATTTTGGAAATTTTTATTAAGTACGGTGTTCCATAGGGGTCATAACAAGTTTCCGTAGAGGTCGTATTGTTTTTAGAAGTTAAATTGTTTGGATGAATTCCCCTTACATCGAAAATAACACAAACCACACTTTGATTCTAATTTCATTCTTTTTTTATTAAATTAAAATTATTCTAAAAGAAATTTCATTTTTTAAATTTTTCAGAAAGCATATTAATAAATAATTTAAGATAAATATCTAAACATAAAAATATTTAATATTTCAGAAAAATATTAATAAATAATATAAATTAGTTCGGTTATTTTAATTTAATTCTTTCTTTTAAAAGAAATTTCAATTTTTTTTTATTCAGAAAGCATAGTCTGGCTATAAATTCTATAAAATATTATACTTGCTGAAAATATTATGTTAAATTTTTAATTTTACTATTTAGTCAAAAAACAACAAAAAAAAATTTAAATTTCCAAATGTTACGTTTTAAGCTACATGAAATTTTTGTCACTTTCGGTCGCCATCCAAATGTCATTCACACCTGCTACTTGTCAACACATCATTTATCGCCTTACATAACTGCTGACAAGAGGGCTACCATCATTAAAGAGTGATTTATTTCGTAAATTTCCCTACAGTAAGCACTTAATACTTATTTGAAACCAGATAAAGGTAAGTTTCAATTATAAAAATCAACTTAAATAACATGTCAAGGAGGTATATTTTTTTTTTTGCAAGATTTTTAAAACAGAAATTTAGCTACTGTTTACATAATGCTTCGATTAGCCAATAATGGCGGTAAATTTAAAAAATTTTTTTCAGCAGTTAAATTTTTGATTCCGATCAATATATTTTCGGTTTGAACTAAACCAGGGTATTTTGCTTACTGTAATTAGTAAATTTAATCTCTTTGCTTTCAATTAAAGCTAAAATTAAAGCTTCAAGAAAACATTTTTATTTTTAAAAATTAAATTTAAATTGAGGTATCAAAAATGAGCAGTGATTTTTTGGAGGTACCTACTCTTGTTTGTCAAAGTTTTTAATTGGGAGAACATACTGTAAAATATAATAGGTGTGAGAAATGAATTGGTCAATGATGAGAAAAGGGGAATGAATTACTCGAGACTGATTACAGCAAGGCTCAGCAAACAATCTCACTGTTTACACAGCAAGGGTCTGCAATACCTGATGTAAACAGACTCCAGCACCTTCAAATGAAAAGTGAATGTGAATTGGCTAATACGGAAAACCAATCCACATTAGACTCTATGGCACACGTTATATTTTTCATAAGATGTTCACAAAGTAAGGAACAATAAGTGTTACAGATAAGTTCATTTTCTTGCCAGGTATGGTTCCTGATTTTCAGTGGAACGTGCTGCTTGATTCTACTGTCAAGCCATTGAGTGGTTCTATATATATTTATTTATTCCTCAATCTCATCGCCTTAGTTGCTTGTTTATATTGTTTGTGTTGGTCGTGCATGGCCGAATCGGAAAAAAACCCACATTTAAAAAATGTTTTTTCTTATATGTTGTGTACCTCCCAGTGTTGCCATATTAACATAGGCGGGTTCTAAACAATATATATATATATATATATATATATATATATATATATATATGCCAGAAATTTCAGTGTTAATTAAAGAATAAATTTAGTAAACAGGCTTTTTGTTTTTGATTCTTATTAAGACAATCAGCTAAAAATACAAAGTTTTATATAATCTCAATCCTCTGCAAATTCATGAAATCTAAATGGACACAAAATGAAAAACTTTTATCAGAAATGCAAACCATTAAGATAAAATTTGTGACATTAATCAAAGTATTATTGCTTTAAAATCATAAAAACTATTATAAAAGAAATTGTCTTCATTTAAAAACTAACTTACACCAACAAAAATATCATTTTTTGTGCATGTCTTAATAAACATCTTGTTAGAGAAATTTTGTTATGGAACTTATATATGAAACTTAAAAACAGGAAAGAATTTCATTATTGGAATGTGAAGAAAAAAGAAAACTTACTTCAAAAGTTCATAATTCTTTTCATTAAGACGCATGGCATTTTCTCTCCAGAAACGATCTGATCTGTGTACAGGGCTCCACTCGAGACGACCAGATTTCACCTCATTTGAATATTCATCAAATGAACTGATTTAAAAAAAAAAAAGATTAAATTTAAAAAACCTGTTACATTTAAATATGCAATCTTCTTGTTTTATAACTTTTTTAGATAATATGAAGGGAATAAAAAAAAATGAGTCTTTATTCTGCTTGACATCAAATCTAAACGGTCCACATCACTTGTTGAGGTACGTAAGGTCAATAAAGAATAACTCCCAAGTTCCACTTTAGTTTGACAGTTGCATATTTTTCATGACAATAGAAATTAAACTTCTACAGAGGATGAAGAAGCATCCCTTTGGATGATGGAAGGGACTGATGTTCTGTTTGAGTTGCAAAAAAAAAAAAAAAAAAGGTCACCATCTTTATTACCTTTTAGGGAAATTACTTTATCATTTCAAAATGTAAGCTCCATTGCCATTCTTTTTCAGATAATATGAAGAAGATAAACTCTTTATACTGCTGGACATTGATGCTAAAAGTCTCACTGATATAACTTGTTGAGGTGCATACAATCATCCTCTTTGAATGATGGAAGGGAATGGTGTTCTAGCAGAGTAAGAGTTGGTTAGTACCAACTGCCTTGGGGATCAAAGGCAACCAGAAAAAATGAAAGAAATCAGCTGTACTGAGGAGAGTAAGCCTCTTATTACATCTGTCAGATCTTTGAAAGAGTGCCTGATCAAAAACAACAAATGAAGATCAACTCACATAAAGTGACATCAAAACAGATGGACATAAAAAAAATAAGTTTCCTAATAAAAGCAGCTCACAACCTCCTACCAACAACAGTCAACTTCTAACTGCATAAGTTATTTAGATCTGACCAATGTATATGAAAAGATGGATATCCTGATTGAGTGCAATTATTTTCTGAAAAGTTATACACAGTGACATAACTAGGTGCCAAAGTTTCTTGCATAGTTGACAACCCACCAAAATAAAATTTTTAAAAAAAAAGAATTTTGGAAAAAAATTTAAAGTAAACACTAATAATCCAAATATTTTCAATGAAATCTTTGTTACACTAAAGGTCATTCTATATTAAAATGTGGAAATAGTTGGAAAAAATGTAAAGAAAAATAATGATTATAGAGATCAAACAAAGGATAACAAGCACAGTTGAGTGATGATTATTGCATTTCAACAGTGACAAAGATAATGTGTGTGACAAGTATGCACAGTGACATAACTAGGTGCTGCAGGTACTTGCAAAGTTGCCTATATTAAAATGTGAAAATAGGTCAGAAAAAAAATGATTATGGAGACCAAACAGAGGATAACGAGCACAGTTAAGTGATGGATAGTGCATTTCAGAAGTGACAATGGTAATGTGTGCAACAAGCCATGTTTTGATCAAATCATGCAGGTTCTTGTTAATTGCTAGCAAAACTGCAAAGAAAATGGTGGGGTGAATGTGGCGATATTTGACAGGCACTGTCAAATGGTGTTATTTGCTCTTTCTCTATCTGTTGTAGTTTCCGTAGAAATAAATAAGAAGTGATACTTTTGGAAAAACCCTCATGTCGCAAATACGGTGATAATAACCATTAGATTGAAAAATCAAAGAGTTCAACTGTAATTTGTACATTTGTTCACGATTTAAAAACATTGCTAAGTTATATCTAGAAAAAGATAGATTCACTCACTGTTGTTGGATTTTCAAGCAACTCACCTTAGATCTTGTACAGATTCTAGAAGTTTCTCTTGTAACATTTTAAGATCATCCTCAAATTCTGGGTCTTCATGTTTTCTTGCTTCAATCAACTCCAATTGTTTCAACACTTTGCACTGGACCATAGCCAAAGCATGCTCCTGAATTACTTCACTGTCAGTTGGTTTTATAAGCAGATTCTAGAAAAAAGCAACAGAGAAAGATAAAAAGTCTTTTGATAAGAATTACATGACTTATCTCCCTTTACAAACTAAAATCCCACTCATTTCATGTCATAAAGAAGACAATACAAAAAACCTAGACCCTAATTCGTAAGTTAAAATTTATAGTCTTTAATATATTTTTGCATACATTTGTTTTTAGAAGTATATATTTCCATTTGTGCAAATACACTTTCTTTTTGTTGAGAAAGACTCTTTTAGATGAAGCCAGCCACTCTCTATTGTTTGAGTATGAAGTAAAGATTCATGTAAATCAACAAAATTATTTTCATGAATTAACTTTGTGATTGCACCCCAGATCATTTTTAGTCCTTTACAAGCAAACCAACCATCACTAATGCTCATAGAAGCTTGTTCAGTATGCTTCTAGAATGCTTCTTGAACTATCAGGAACAAATTCTTCAGAATTTCTTTAATAATGGCTCTTTGGAGGAATTTAGAGAGAATATTAACAAAATTACTTTAATTTTTGTGCATTATAGGCCCCATTTTATGGTCTTCGATTCTAAACTTTTACCAAAAATGTAAATGGCTGCTCGATTTTTTAATCTACAGAATAACGATAAAAAACATTTCTTTAAAATACAGGCAATAATTCTGAGGTGAATTGTCTGTCTTTTAAAAAAATACTTTTTTATCATTATTCTGTAGATTAAAGATATTTTCCAGTAACTGAATTTTTTTAAATTTTTTTTTATGGGAACAAAGCATCCTCCTCCCTGATAAAATAAAGAAAAATGAACAAGTTCAATTATTTTTAAAATTTCTTTCTATTGGAAGAAATTTATCTTACAAATAAGATGGAAAAAAGTTTCTTCAATTTTCTAGACTATTATAAAACTTCATATCAGTAATGCATCCAACCTGATATCATATTTGTTTTCAGCAGTAGTAAGTTGATTTTAAAACAAGAAGCTGGAAGAAAGTTTCACAAGTGAGAAGTGTGAGAAAAATTATTTTTAGTATGTAGCAATAGATATCCACTTCCTTCATCAATCTTTCACATTTTATTAGAAACAAAAAAAAAATCTATAAAATAATTGTCAGAGAAGCTATTTTGAGCAAAGATAAAAATGAAAATGTTCCCACTTCTTAGCAACCACAGGGCCTCTGTCATGAATGAGATCATTTTCTCTCAAAATTTTGGAAACTTGGCAAGTTTACTTCCTTGCTTAAAAATATTTTTCTTTTTTTTACTGTGTTATTTAAACATGCCAATTACACAGTTTAGCATTGTGTAGTAACAGTTTATCCCCATTGTAACAATTTGTTTGAAAGTTTGCTTTGAATCTTATCAAATACTCATTCATGACAGAGACCCTGTGGTTGCTAAGAGGGAACACTTATTTTTATTCCTGCTCAAAATGGCTTCTTTAACAATTATTTTATAGATTTTGCTTTTAATAAAATAACTTTTTTTAACTTTATATATATATATACATACACACACAGAGTATTTTCAGCCGTCAGAAAGACAAACAGATCTCAATACGTAAAGTCACAAATCTATTTGCCTGAAGAGAGCCAACTTTGGACTCGAAACACGTGTAGCAACACAAATATTATTATAGACACTTAATGCATTATACAAAAAGCAAGTAATATAAATAATAATAATAATAAATCTACACTTTAAACAAAACGTTCACAACTTCTTGCACTTTTTCCATCATATATATATATATATATATATATATATATATATATATATATATTGGGCACGTAATATGATATGCGCTAAAAAGACTGCCTTCTTCCACCGAACGCCCTGTGGCCCAGGGGTAGAGTCACCGACTGATGCCAATTCAATTGGGTTTCGAGCCTGGGTCAGGGAGCAATCGGAGTCTAACCGTACTGATGAGTTGTGATACAGCAAAACAGATCTGTCTGCGGATGACAATATATATATAAAAATAATGTCAAATACATAAAATGAAGAGGATAATCAAAAAGTTATCTAATTAATATAAATGGCAATTAAAAAACAGAGGTGTCTCTCTCTATATTAGCTACTCACTGCTATTTACACATCATTCTCCACAATGGATTGAACACTCTTGGCTACTGGCGTTTGTATACATTGTGTATATAACACGCTAAAATCTGACTTCCTCCACCATGTGCCAATAACTTAGAGGTAGAATCTCTGACTGATATCAAATCGATCAGGTTTCAAGTTGGTAGCAATCGAATGTCTAACCATACTGATGAGCTGTGATACAGGTGCATATTTCAAATTGACAGTTTAATAGATTTGAATTTAAGTTCACTCTATGTTCATGGGAATTAAATCTTATAAAGTTACTGCTTTTTTAATAACAAGATTAAAAATTTAAATATTCTATGGTTACATGTGGATAAAAATTTTAAATTTAAATTTAAAATAAAAAATAATAAAATGCAGGGAGAAGAAATCAAAGGGGCGTAAATCATGAGTCTAAAAAAATTTATTATTAAAGTTCTATTGATATCAAATTTCTATTAATGTTATGTTTACAACTGCAGTTAAAGAATTACCATGAGTTACCCCTACAATTGGATAACAATGACTACTCCACAAGAAAAAGGCCCAATGTGTGCCTTGTTTTATCAAAACCAAGTTGGATACCCAAACACAAAGAAATTACACACTCTGGCACATCAATCAAGTCTTATGACTTTGTGGGCACCCTGTATAGAAATAACCATAGCTAGACATAGAACCACTTACAAACCACTTTGTTTTTTAAGAGAGAGATAGTTTTGTTTAACGGCATATCAACACCTCTGTGGGTCATTTAATACCAAAAAAGTGGGGGTATCAAAGTACTTTTTTTAAGGTTTGGTTATAGTGAGAAGGTTAATTTAGTCAGATTTTAACGAAAATTTGTTTTTATTCTCTTTTATTTTAGAAAACTGAAAATGTTTGGCTGAGAATTTTTTTCCTTCAAAAACGTGTTGTGGTAATAATTTTTTCTTCAAAAATGTATATTTTTCTATAAAAGTCTATTTTTATGTATATATAATTCTATAAAAGCATTTTTATACTTTCATAGTGTTTTGACCCCAGTTTGGGGGTTAACTATTTGCCCATAGCTGGGACCCTAACAGGTGCTACCACTCCAGGTCATGGTGAACCTGGGAACAACAGCAATTAAGAGGTGGTTCCATGCTCCGCACAATTTCCCAATCAGAGGCCTTGCTGCCGGATGCAGTTTACCATCATGCTCAGGACCATTGTTTTTTTTAGAAGAAGTTCAATGAAATATGAGGCCAGTGAAAAAAAAGAAAATGTACCTAACAGCAACAATTATTCATAGTGTTACATGTTAAGTGTAACAAAAGAAAAAAAAATTATTGACCAAAACTCAGAGATAAATCAGACAAATATTTAATTTACAAAAACACCAAATAAAATATTTATAAATATACAATTTTTGTTGTATTCAAAACAAAAAACAGAGTTTACTACTGATGAGTGTTACAAAAAGAGAAGGGGAAGGTAAGGTGTCAAATATCTTTACCCAGTTAAGTTGGTGAAGAAGTTAAGTGCTATACTTTTTGGAAATTTTTCAATGAGTATATAAAGAATAGTTATTAGTTTGGTCAATGAAAGAGTCAGAAATATGTATTTACCCATATTGTTCCATAAGGTTCTCTCTCGGGTTTTATTTGGTTGGCAACTTTTCTTACAGATTCTTTCGGCTGGATATAAATTCTTGAATCAAAGCCAGAGTTGATAATGTCAGCAAATCCTGGTAACAACTAACTACTCTCTGCCCAAAACCTATTTTTATAGGGGCTAACACCTAATTTGCATATTTCTAGAACTTTTTGAATTCTCTCAAATCTACTGGAATATTCTGGCATCTTCCAAAACGTTCTATTGCTAATTTCTCTATTTTTACGACTACTTCATGAATTAAAACATTTTTGTAATAACAAGTAGGATTTAATAGAGTCTCTTACTACAACTTTTTAGACATTATTAATGTTATTTTTATATATAAATGCATTCTCGTAATAATAGCAATCAATGAAGCTTTATCAAACGATACTTACTCGGAATGTAGATAAAATAATACGGCTGACTTTCTCTTTCACAGATTCACTGAGGATATCAGATAAAATCTCAATGATGTTATACCTGGGCGGGGAAAAACAATCAACAATTAAAAAGGTATTAACAGAGAATTTATGGTATTTGCTAGTATTTAAAACCTTCCCCACCTCCCAAAGTACCTATATATATATATATATTTATATTTTAATTCAGATACTTTAATCCAAGCAAAAAAAAGCAGGAAGGTAAATTCCAAAAACCCATGGGAATTTTCATATTGAAATGGTCATTCAATATCATTGAATTAATCCTTTTTTAATTTATATATATATATATATATATATATATATGTGTGTGTGTGTGTGTGTGTGTGTGAAAAGTGTATGTATATAATTATAAATATCAATATATATATATATATATATATATATAAATAAATATGTAATTTGTTATATATATTATATTGTTTACATATTATATATGCATGGTACTTATTTAAAAGCGCTCAATATCAGTGATAGAGCAAACATATTCATATAGATAGGTGTGAGTTTGTAACCCTGGGTTTCACGCTTTTGCAATCGTCAGACAAACTGATTAATTTTTTTTTAAAATTGGTTATATTCGTGTATTTTTGTGGAAGTGGGGGAAAAAATCTGTCGTCACGACAGACGCAGACATACACATATATACACTTGTACACCCATCAATGCGTGCAAGGACACACACACACACACACACACATACATGCGTTTGGTCACTGAGGCTTGCATAAACATACACATGCGAATCGTGTGGGGTTCTTTAGTGCTTCGTCGTATGGTGTTCTTTTGTTATTGACAATATTTATGTTAGATGAAACTATCTGAAAAATTGTTCTAACATACAGATTTTCAATAACAAAAGACCACCATATGATGAAGCACTAAAGAAATGTGGATACAAACAACAACTACAATATACAACTCCGCAACAAAAAAGCAAAAACAGAAAAAGAAATATCATCTGGTTCAATCCACCATACAACAAAGCCGTCAAAACAAACATAGGTAAGACATTCCTGAATTTATTAGAAAAACACTTCCCGGTGACAATCCGATTAGCAAAAATATTCAACAAAAACAATGTCAAAATTAGTTACAGCTGCACAAAAAATATTACACAAATAATAAAAAGCCACAACAAAAAATTAACAAACTACAATAATGCAATCGAAAAAGCTCAATGCAACTGCAGAAACAGAACTACATGCCCACTCCAGAGAAATTGCCAGCAAACAAATATAGTATATAAAGCCAAGGTAAGTGCAAACAACAACACAATGTACTATATCGGTGCCACTGAGGAACCATTTAAGAAAAGAAATAACAACCACAATCTTTCATTCTCCAACAGAAAATACTTGAACAGCACTACACTATTAACATACATATAGCATCTAAAAGACAGAAATATTTCACCAACAATCAGCTGGGAAATACTGAAAAAAGCACCTGCTTACAACATTACAAAAAAATGCCTACATTGCCTACATGAGAAAGTAGCAATTATATCACATTGTGGTCCAGTGGATATCAGCTCGGAATGAGAAACCGAGGAGCCGAGTTCAAATTCCAGTTGAATCCATTGTATTCACCTACGCGCAAATACCCTTGGGAAAGGTATTAATCCATCTCTTCCTTCCAGTTATGCGTTAAATAGCAGGACAGATTGGGTTCTATAGCCTTGGTCGGCAACCAGTCTACTGCAGAAAGCAATGGCAACCTACTGCGGGATAATCTTCTGCCCAGTCAGAAGATTATCCTCTTTCGAGACATGATCACCCAAGTGTGTATCACGTATGGCACTTAACTGGCAGACTGACCCCACAAAAGAACTTACTAAACACGAGATCAGAACTAATTTCCAAATGCAGACATGAAAATAAATACCTATTATCACAATTTATACCAAACGGATAAAAAAAAAAAAAAAATCACAAGTCTCTGCCATAGTAAAATTAATAATTAATAAATACTAACAAGCACTACAAATTAGAATTTCCACCATGTAAATATACGCAACCACAAAAAATAATAAAACAAGCCAATAACCGACTTTAAAACAAAAAATAACAATACAGCCTTAAATAAAATAATAGCAATTCTTACCTGCCATAGTTTCACACAGAACCCATCAAAAGTATATATGTACGTACTAGAAATCGACAACTATAACATCGCTACACACCATTCTAATATGCCAACCGAATGAGTATGTATGTGTGCAACGGCACACATATACATATATATACCGAACCCCCCCCCCCCCCACACGATTTACATGTGTATGTTTATGCAAGCCTCAGTGACCAAACGCGCGCGTGTGTGTGTGTGTGTGTGTGTGTGTGTCCTTGTGCGCGTTGATGGGTGTACAAGTGTATATATGTGTATGTCTGCGTTTTTTCCCCCACTTCCACAAAAATACACGAATATAACCAATTTTTTTAAAAAAATTAATCAGTTTGTCTGACGATTGCAAAAGCGTGAAACCCAAGGTTACAAACTCACACCTATCTATACGAGTATATATATATATATATATATATATATATATATATATGTCCAGCCAGGATAAAAGCAATCATGGCTCCAAAGATATTTCTTTTCTTTCCTTCAATATGCAAACATCTTTTTAATCATTTAACCCCAAGCAAGGCAATAAAACCACTAAGATGCAAAAGATTACTTGGTGATAGAAAACATGAAAAATTAATGATAGAGAACAATGAAAAAAAAAAAACAAGAATTAAGAAGTCAGAAAATAATGTATTTCTTTTGATATCCATTGTGGTGCAGTGGATATCAGCTCAAAACGACAAATCAGGGAGCCGAGTTCGAATTCCAGTTGAATTCCTTGCATTCACTTATTCACAAATAGCTTTGGAAAAGGTATTAATCCATCTCTTCCCTCGAGTTATGGGTTAAATAATAGGACAGACTGGGTTCTATAGCCTTGGCTGGCAATCAGTCTACCGCAGAAAGCAATAGCAACCTACTACAGGACAATCTTCTGCCCAGTCAGTCATGTCTCTTTCAAGACATGATTGCCCAAAGCATGTATCATGTATGGCACTTAACTGACTGACTGAATATAATAGTTGAAAACATGATTAAGGCTTCTACTGGGCATAAAGTGGGGGACCAGTTATATATTGCTAAGAAGTAATAAAATGATCACCCACTAATTACTACTAATAATATAATACATCTCTTCCCTCTTTACCTGTGAGTCAAATAACAGGACAGATTGGGTTCTATAGCCTTGGTCGGCAACCAGTCCACCACAGAAAGTAAAGGCAACCTACTGCGGGAAAATCTTCTGCCCAGTCAGTCATGTCTCTTTCGAGACATGATCACCCAAAGCATGTATCACATATGGCATTTAACTGACTTGTGACATAGCAAATCATAAATGGTCATAAAATAGTTGCATTCTGCTTTTTTTTGTTTTAATTATATAAATATATATTAAATTGGAGTAGATAGACTAAACTATTGCCCGGTTCACACTCCACCCATGTCTATTGAATAGGTGTAGAGGCTCATCCCTTGTTCCCTGTTTAGGATGTGGTTTCCGGCTTTCTTTTTTCCAATCTTTTCACTGTTTTCTTTTTATTTTTTTTTTCAGTTGGAGTAGATAGACTAAACTATCGCCTGGTTCACACTCCACCCATATCTATTGAACAGGTGTAGAGGCTCATCCCTTGTTCTCTGTTTAGGATGTGGTTTCCAGCTTTCTTTTTTCCAATCTTTTCACTATTACGTAGCCCCCTGCACATCAGTGGCGTTACCGCCTTGCTCGGGGTGATATGATTAAAAAAAAGATAAATTTGTTTATTCAAAAATGCTGCTAGCATCTATACACCTGTCAGTTCACCCACTCTATTGGAGGTGGAAAGGGATTCTCTAAGTCCCATTCTCTCCCCACCCTATTATTATTTTCATGGTAGATATCCAAGTGAACTACATTACCAAGTCCCACCAATTCAGGCCTTCACAGCTATAACTTGCTATGCCACATACACCAAGTCAAGTCATCCTCATTCCCTTCATATTCCATTAGTGAGGAGCAAGTTCTACTCAAACAGTTTCTTGCTTGGCCTTGTGGATAATGAATTATTTTCCCTCCTACAACCCCTTCCCTACAGATGAAGCATTGATAGTCTCTCCCTACCCTAACTCTATTTTCATGGCAAATTTCATGGCAAATGTTCAGATGAACTATATTCCAGAGTCCCACCAATTCAGGCCTTCACAACTAGGACCCACCCTGCCACATACACCAAGTCAAGTCATCCTCATTCAATTCATATTCCATTAGTAAGAAGGAAGTTCTACTCTGACAGATTCTTCCCCAAAACATGGAACAGGTTCCCAAGCAGATGGTTCTCTGATCATTACAATCTTAACCTCTTTAATATTTATCCCTTTGCATATTTACTTAGTTCAAAAGCATTTACTGGCCTTGTGGGTGATGAACTATTTTCCACCCAACAACACCTCCCCAAGAGATCAAAACATCACTAGCTTCTCCCTCCCCTATCATTATTTTCATGGCAGACATTTGAGTGAACTATATTCCTGAGTCCCACCAGTTCAGGCCTTTACAGCTAAGACCTGCCATGCCATATACACGTAGTCAAGTCATGCTCATTCCCTTCATATTCCATTAGTGAGGAAGAAGGTCTACTCAGACAGCTTCTTCCCCAGAAGACGGAACAAGTTCCCAAGAGGATGCTTCCCTGATCACTACAATCAAACCCTTCACATATCTACAGAGTTTAAAAGCATTTGCTCAGACTGGTGAGTAATGAACTATTTTCCTCCTCACAACCCCTTCCCCACAGATGAAGCATTGCTAGCCTTTCTCTACCCTAACTATTTTCATGGCAAATGTTTAGATGAACTACATTCCAGAGTCCCACCAATTCAGGTGTTCACAACTAGGACCCACCCTGCCACATACCCAACATCAAAGACAGCCTCTTCCTCAAACCTGTCAATTTGCAGAACAGACTCCTGAGAGGATGCTTTCCTAATTACTATAATCTTAACCCCTTCAAGTCTAGGGTCAAACAATATCTATCCTACATATCCCCATAATATGCACTTATGTCCTTACAACTGGCAACCTCATTCAGTAGCACCACCTTGAGTTGCATTTGGGCATTGTATTGAATGAATGTGCATTGTGGTGCAGTGGATATCGGCTCAGAATGAGAAATTGGGGAGCCAAGTTCAAATTCCAGCTGAATTCATTGCATTCACTTACACACAAATACCCTTGGGAAAGGTATTAATCCGCCTCTTCCTTCCAGTTATGGGTTAAATAACAGGACAGATTGGGTTCTATAGCCTTGGTCGGCAACCAGTCTACCACAGAAAGCAATGGCAACCTACTGCGGGATAATCTTCTGCCCAGTCAGTCATGTCTCTGTCGAGACATGATCGCCCAAGCGTGTATCATGTATGGCACTCAACTGACTGATTGAATGAACATTATTATTTAAAAAAAAAAAAAAATTTTTACATACTTGTTCATTTTTTCGGCAAGTGGAGGACTGAATGATAAAGACCACAAACAAAAGATAAGTTGATATTGAATCTGGAAGCCAATTTTACTCCCTGCCAGCACGGTGACAATGCTAGACAAAAATAAAAATAAAAATTAATGAAAATATAAAAAATACACATCTAAGTAATAAAATAGACAAGGTTTTTTCTAGCAAACAATAAAAAAAATTATATTTTTTTTTTTTTAAAATTCAGTGAGTTAAATAAAACTTCACATCACAATGTTTGGCTATAACAGTTTTATATCTTTTAACACCTTGGACATTAGTTCTAAATCTTTTAACAAACACAATTTATATTATACATACAAGCTAACTTTTTTTCTGCAATTTTTCATTTTATTAAGATTTCAGTCAAATTTATGAAATATAAACACGTAATCAATTTTTTTTATTTTTGTTTTGAATGAACTCAAAACTTGTCCAGCTCCTTCCATTTTGTGTTTACTTCTCAAATTAACATAGTTTCTTAGCTGTGACCCATGCATGTTTTAGTCTACCTTTCTTTGTACATCCAGATACCAATTTTGCAGACAATCTTTCATTAAATACTTAGTGTAGACACAATTTCACCTTGTCTGACTAGATGTTACAACAGAAGCAATATGGTTGTACATCAATTACACATAAAATGAGTAATAAAATCAACTAGAGAATGAAATTATCACCTTAGAAGAAAATAAGCTGAAGCAAGTAAAAGACTTCAAGAACAATGGTGCTTTGATTCAGTCAAGTGAAAAGGACATGATTATCAGAATTGAGTGCACTAAACAGAATTGGAATGTGTGCGGAAGTTGAATTTCCAAACTAATCTGAAAATAAACTTTCTTTCAGCCACAGTGGAAGGCATTCTGCTTCATGATGTTGAGTTTGAGTTTTGTTTAATGGCATATCAACCTCTGTGTGTTATTTAATGCCAAAAAGGTGGAGTTTTAACATATTCTTTTTTAATGCTCGGTTAGAGTGAGAAGGTCGATTTAGTCAGGTTTTAATGAAAAATTTTGTTTTCATTCTTTTTTATTTTAGAAAACTGAAAATGTCTTCTAGTTTTGTATTCAAAAATGTTTTGCTGAGAATAATTTTTTTTTCTTCAAAAATGTATTGTTGGTAATATTTTTCCTTCAAAAATGTATATTTTTCTACTTTCATAGTGTTTTGACCCCAGTTTGGGGGGGGGGGGGTAACTATTTGCCCATAGCTGGGACCCTAACAGGTGCTACTATTCAGGGTCAAGGTGGACTTGAGAACAACAGCAATTAAGAGGTGGTTCCCTGCTCCTCACAACCTCCCAATCAGAGGCCTTGCTGCTAGATGCAGTTTACCGTCATGACCAGAACCCTGTGATGTTGAAATCTAAACTTTTTACGAAAGAGAATAATTTTAGAGTTGACAGAATGTATACGAGAATATTTAGGGTTATAATTGATGTATCATGGAAAGGACACCAAACAAAGAAGAAGCTTTTTTAAATTTGAATGTGGAATATTAGGTTAATACTCCCTGTTTTGTTTTGTTTGTCAAAGGTTCATCCTTAAAAGGTTTGTAGGTGTATGCATGTAGTAATTTTTAGTGGGTGCTCTGTGTTTAGCATGTGGCTTTTGTACCTTGTAATATTGAAGAGAAATCAAATGACTACATTCTTATACCAGTTTCATTTCTGATTTAAAATTTGTTTTAATGGATTGGAGACTTTACTCGATCATTAACCCTTAAGATTATGAAGAGAAATAAAATTGACTTCATTTTGAGACCGGTTTCATTATTCTATCTGGTGAAAGATTTGTTTCATAGGATTGTAAACCTTATCCATCAACACACATAATTATGAAGAGACATAAATTGACTTCATTTTGAGACCGGTTTCATTATTCTATCTGGTGTAAGACTTGTTTCATAGGATTGAAAACCTTATCCATCAACACACGTAATTATGAAGAGAAATAAATTGACTTCATTTTGAGACCAGTTTCATTATTCTATCTGGTGAAAGACTTGTTTCATAAGATTGGAAACCTTACTTATCCAGCAACACTCGTAATTATGAAGAGAAATAAATTGACTTCATTCTGATACTAGTGGAGTGAACTTAGGAGGAAATAATTTGAAACAAATCAACAAATTTATGTGTCTTGGTGCTTAAATTCAGTCATGGTAAAAGAACATAGCGATGAGAATTAGGTAAGTTTGGGCTGCACAAACAAAATGAAAAGGTTATGGAAAGCGCTATGGCACTGAAAAGTTGGTCTTTAACCAGTTTAAACAATACTTATTAATACTTCATAGTAAATGACAAAAAAAAAAAATAATGTTCATTTCAAGCAATAAATATTTGCAAATTACAATTTTGAAGACGCTTAACTTATAAATCTCACTTATACATCAGATTTGTTAATACTGAAATGAGAAAGCATTCTGAAAAGATACTCACGTAGAAATACCATCAACATTCACAAAAGCTTTTCTGTAGATTTCTATTCTCAACATCATTTGAAGACAACGGGCAGCAGTTTGCAGATATTCATTATTCTGGAAAAAGTCAAAAAGGAAAGTAATTAATTTTTGTTTGATGCAAAGAATCGCTCGATAACAATACAGTGAGACCTGCCACTCCGTTTCGAATAAGGGATCAGTTCCAAGGAATTTTATCCCCTTTACGCTGTTTATGCTAACAGTTTCCAGTCAGAGATACAAATTGCATAGCTGCTAGGGATTGACTTACCGAAGCTCAGAATTATCTTTCCCTTAACTAACAAGATTACAAATTTAACTGGCCAAATGTAACAATTTCTTTCTGGAACCAAATTCTCACTTTCTGAGGCATTTGAGGTGATTTGTTTTTAGTTATCACAAACACAGGGCAAACTTGAAACTGAATTCTCAAATATAAAACTTAAAAAGATATGCAAAAAAAATGCATTTTATTAAATAAAGTGTTTGTTATTTTAATTATTAAATAATTTTTAAAATAGTGGAATTATTTTTTATGTTAAATAATAAAATGTTTTTTCCATAAAAATTAATGTAAATTTATTGTACTAAGCTGCACACCCTAGTAAAACCAACTTTACTTTGTTTCGTTTATATTCCTTCGCAAAATCTAGTTTTGATCAGTCAATGTATGAGTGATTATAATGACTAGCAGTGTATCTACTTCACACAGCCCGCAAGTCTTGTACTTGTTGATATACTATTATTCCCAATCTCCGTTTCGGTGATTACTTGTGCAGTAATCTTTTAGAGGATATGATTGATGGATGGACTAGCAGAAGTCACAGAATTTCATATACAGATAAATTTTCTCAAATTTTTGGTTGATTGTGACAGAAAGTAAACAAATGAGAAAAATAATATTTTATATTTATCAATGTCTAAAACTAATATAAATCAGTCTCACACAAAGTAAAAAACTTATAGTCAAAATGTATGTTGTATAGCTACCTGTATACAGGAATGGAATGTTTCTATTCTCTTATCTACCTGAACACTATTGAGTAGTAGAGTGGAGAGTAATTATACTGACTAACAGTTACTAGCAGTGTAGCTACTTCACGCAGCGTGCGAGTCTTGTCTTTGTGATATACTATTATCCTCAACCTGTGTTTTGGTGATTACTCACGCAGTATCCTTTTAAGGTTACAACATTAGCAATGAAAATCATGAAGATTGTGTGTGGACCAAAATACTATATATATATATACACACACACACACAGAGTTGTAGCAGGGATTAATAGAGAAGAAGAGAGTAATAGAAGGATGAGAATACTGGCGTGACGGGAGCGGATAGAGAAAAGAGCATGAGAGAAAAGATGTGAGTCAGTGGGATAGTAGAGGACTATTGACCTTACATTTAAATTCTTGGAAATTGTTGCTGTTAGAGAAGCAAGTATATGGAAGGGAATTTCACAAGCAGGAAGTGCAAGAAAAGAAGCTGATAGAGTAGAAGTTGCAGTTATATTTTATCGATTTCACTGAAAAAGAGTGGGACCTATTTGCAAGTCTAGTAGATCAAGTAAATTCATACATAGGGGGCACCAGTGAGCTAAGTTCATATCCAACCCAGACACTGACAGTAGTCTAAGTACACCAAGAGTTTTTAATAGAAACACCATCACCAGGAAGATTGTCATTCAAGGCTTGAAAACCCCATCCTAAAATGACTAGAACGCTAAAAAGAGATCAGCAGAAAAAAAAATATAATTTAACACCTACACTTCTTAAAAAACAAAATTCAGCAAGCAAAAATCACTAACACACACACAGATATCAAATTACACCAAACTTTATATAACTGAGAAAAACATTGGGAAATAACAGCAGAAAAATAAATTCTTTGAAGAGTGAAGACATCACAATAATGCTTTCACGAAACTTCAAAATCAGCAGGACTGAAACAACACTGTTCAGTTAAGTGAAGAACTTTTCCACATTAATTTATATGTGTGTTTGTGTGTGCATGCATGTGTGTAGGGCATTGACTACTAAATGTTGGCTCATCTGCCTTTTGACAGGTCTTGTTTTTCAAACTCTGGGGTAAAATGTCACCTTCCTCACCAGCTGAAAAGCTAGTAGAGGGAACTGGTTTAGACATCAACCATCTGCCCATCCATAAGCCAGGTTGTACTAGGTTACATGCTACCAGTAGCAGGCCTAAGCCTGACTTGACTGTGGTAATGATGAAAATAATAGACAATATGAAAAATTTACTTAAAGCTTGGAAAGTATATTGTACAATTATTTTGATAGTCAACGAAAAAATAAATAAATAAAAATAAAATAAAAAATAAATAAAATTTTTTTTTTAAATTACTTACAGGCAGTTTAAGTTGATCTTTGAGCCAATTGAGATAAAACTCAAGGTCATTCTTATCCATTGGTTCTTTGCCCCAGCAAGCAATTTTTGCAATGATACGACTTGTCTGAAAATAGTACAAGATTTAAAAATACAAAAAATATTAAAAAAAAAAAAAAAGGAATAAATTTGCATAAATTATTCAAAATTGTCATCTATTTTTTTTAAAACATTGAAATAAGTGAAAGCTAAACAAGACAAAAAATAAGTCAGTTCAAATTTTGTACTTACAAATAAACTTTAATTATGAGTAACAGTAAAAACTTGAAATAGTTTCAAGATCTTTGTTTAATATTCAAGAAATAGTGAATATGGACAAAACAATGTTGGACATCATAACATTTTGGATATTTTATCATACAAAGCTTTTGCAAAATTTCTTATTGCAATCATTTTTTGATGGCCAAGATAAACTAGTTAAAGGTGCTATAAGCTTGGGTGTGCAGGTGGAGTAATGAATAATGGCTCAGAACTGTAAATTAGAGAGCTAAGTTCAAATTCCAATCAGGTTTGTTATATTCACTTACACACAAATACACTTGGGAACAGTATATATCCACCCATTTCTCCTCAGCTAATTAGTTAATTAGTAAGACTTGCATCAATAAATCATTTTTATCACCACCACCACAAGTTCTTACAATCTAAAAACATTTTCGGCTTTAAATATCCTACAAATTTTTACTCCAATTAAAACACAACTTATTTGAAAAAAACTTATTTTGATTTTCTTGGTCTTTCCATAAAGTTTTTTTCTGTCCTTAATGAAAGACAATATTCTTTTTTCTCCCCGAGTTTATTAATATGAAGAAACATAATAAAGTTATATCAAACAGAAAATCAGAATAAATTAACACCTTCACACATATTACCAGGTATGTCTAAGTAGATCTTTTCTTTGAAAATAAGTTTTGAAGCGGAAATTATGGGAATCACACAATGGCTAAACATCCAGTTCATTTCTATTCTTTAACATTGTGAAAATTAAATATTTTAGAGAAATATATTGAGATCTTAATGGATAATATGGGATAATCTTAAAAAAACAAAAGAAAAAAAGAAGAAAGGAAAGAAAAAAACATTATCACATAAAGATGGCTGTATTATGGGATCGTATTTTACACAAGGATATCATATATATACTGTTTTTAGCTTCAGAAACATAGTTTTATTATATACAAGAAAATATGGTAAATGCTGTTACTGTAAATTTTAGGTACCTAAATCTTTTTGAAAAAAAAAAAAAAAATGGACACCATGCACTAATAAGTTAAATAGTTTCAGCATAATGACTTAGTAGGAGCTTATTAAACCAAAGAAGGTATAAAACTTACTAATTATTAAATCTGAAAGATGGCCCCCAAACTTTTCACCTATAGTGTGCATGTATAAAAAAAGTAACTGTTTATTCTGGATGATTCTGTGCCATCTTTTTCTTTTTTTTCTCTAATCATTTCACACCAAGCAAGGCAAGAAAGCCACTAAGACATAAAAAAGGTAACTGACTGTCATTGAATATGAGAAAAACTATTATTAAAGTGAGAGAATAAAAGAAAAAGAATTAAAAGAAAAACAGATGATAACAATTGACGTTGATTTTCAAAAATTTAAATGCAAAGTTGACTAGGAAGCAAGAAGCTAGAAGAGAGTTCCACAAGCGAGGGAAGAAACAGCATAGAACTAATGGTTACATCTAACAATTTCAACTATAAAATTATTAGACCTTGCTGCTAATCTGGTACTGCACACAAAATCAAAGTCTAGGTACCATGGAAGAAAGTTCATCAAAACAAATATCATGAAAGTATTTAAAGAAAATGCACAGGGAAGCTACATTACAGCAGTGGAAAAATGAAGCCAAGATGTCAGGTCAGGACATTGCAGATTTTTGGGATTTTATCAAGAATCTCTAAATATATAGCAGGAGCACCAAACCAGATATGGCAGTAATATTTAAAACAAGGATAAATAGTCAACTTATAAATATGTAAAATAGATTCTGTCAAGAAAAAATTGTTTAGTACAGCACAATGAACTAGCTAACAATTTACAAACATTAAAGAGAAATCAAGAAAATGGTTTCCTCACCTGACTGACAATAAATCTATCACTTCTATTCAAAAGGTGAAGGAATGGTGTCCAGACCGATTCTCTATTTTTGCGGGCATAATCACGGAAAATTTCCACATAAGACTTGTCTTCCTAAAAATAAAAACCATACAAAAATTTAAAGAAAAGTTAAATACAAATTTTTCAAGTGATTTTATCGACTTATACAGCAAGACAATTAAAACTAATTTGAAAAAAAAAAAGAAGTATATCAGAAAAAAAGTAAAATTGTTCTTAGTAAATAGAAAAATTAATGAAAAGTAAAACAAAAATCATTTAACAAATTATGGACCTTTGTGAGTTGACTATATGGATTGAAATCAGACAAGATGATAGAAGAAATAAAAAACAAAGTAGGAAACGTGTCTTACTCTAACACGTTTCACTTTTAAAAAAGCTTCTTCAAAGATTTGGTTAAAGACAAGAGATGAAAAAATTTTTTTTTACATTTAAGAAAAAAGAAACAGTATATTGGGGTTTAATTCTTATTGGTCAGATGTATGGCATATATATATATAAAGCCCACCACACCAAGTGGCTTGAAAACTCTTGTCACCAACCTTGCTGGGGTCCGCACCATGAATTTTTCAATAACCCAAGCTCTTACGCAAGTAGTGGACTTCCCCACGCGCTTATCTAATAACCCTAACAGAAGGGACTCTTTACTGGACCTCTACTTCACTTCCATCCCAGACTCTTGCACTACCAGGCAGCTCTGCCCTCTTGGAATCTCTGACCACGCCGTAGTTTCCGTCAACATCTCAATCCACTCTTACTCTACCCAAGAAACCTAGACCAGCAGAATATCCTACTGCTACCAGAGAGCAGACTGGGATTCATTCCAAGACTTTCTCTGTGACGTCCCTTGGAACAACATCTTTAGTCTTCCCATTGAAGACTGTGCGTCCGAGGTCTCCTCTTGGGTCAAGGCTGGCATCGATGCTTTCATCCCGACCAGAAAAATCAAATTCATCCCCCTGGTTCTAGCCCGCTTGCTCGGCCGCCATTGTCCACCGGAACCATTTCTTCCAGCTCTATCAAAGCTACTCGTCGAACCAAAACAGGCGCCTTTTCGCCTCAGCTCGTAATAACTGTAAAAAAGTACTGAACAAAGCTAAGATGGTGTTTGCTGCCAGAATGAAGCAACGCATAGCATCCTCTAAGTTCGGCACCAAAGATTACTGGCAAATCTGCAAAAGCGTGCTCAACAAGAGTAAGACTTCAATACCCCCACTAATCAATGAATTTGAGGTTCTCACCTCCTCAGCGGACAAGGCTGAATGCTTTGCTCATAGATTCTCCACCAATTTGACAGTGGACTCGTCAGGAGTACCTACACCCAACTTCCCACCTAGAACTAAGGTTCAACTGAACAACGTCCACATTACACCCTGGCTGGTCTCTAAAATAATTTCAAAACTTAACCCTCACAAAGCAATCGGTGGGGACGGAATCCCAATTATAGTCCTGAAGAATTGTGCCCCAGAACTCTCCTCTGTCTTCTCTAAACTCTATAACTTCTGCCTATCTGCTTCCTGCTTTCCTGCCTGTAGTTCCTATATTTAAGAATACTGGCAAACCCTCAGACCCCGCTAATTACTGCCCTATCAGTCTCCTTCCGATCTTCGGCAAAGTTTTCAAAGCCATTATCAACGCCAAGGTGATTCAGCATCTCACGGCCCACAGGTTTCTCTCGGACAAACAGTACAGTTTTTGCTTCACCAAGTCTACTGCCTATATGCTAATGACCATTACCGAGTACATATACCAGGCCCTTGACAAGAATGGCGAAGCCCGAACCATTGCCTTGGATATCTCCAAAGCGTTTGACAGAGTATGGCATGCTGGCCTTTTATGCAAACTGCGAAGCTACGGTATAACTGGACATTTGTTTGACCTCATCCAGTCATTCCTCTCTAACCGCACATTGACAGTAGTATTAAATGGATATGCCTCCCAAAACTACCATACAAACGCGGGCGTCCCTCAAGGATCTATCCTAGGTCCCACGCTATTTCTGATCTACATTAATGATCTCCCAGATGCCATTAGATCCCATGACACCACAATTTACTCTCGCCTCGATCAAAAACCCGGTGTGGGCGACAAAGCGAACCTCACTGCCGAGCTTGAAAAGGACCTCCAATCCATAGTGGACTGGGGTAGGAAATGGCTCGTAAATTTCAATGCTTCTAAAATGAAGTTGCTATCAACTAACCACCATAGACAACCGCATCTACCTCCCATTAGCATGGAACAGGCTTGCCTCCCAAAGAGTAAAACACTACGCCTCCTTGGCCTTACACTCTCGGCGAGCCTCAAATGGAATGACTATATCGAATCCATTGCCAAATCCGCCACTATGAAAGTCGGTTCTCTGTGTAGGGCCCGGAAGTTTTTTCCCATCTGAATCTATCCTGCACATATATAAATCTACCATCCACCTGTGTATTGAATACTGCTGCCACATCTGGTCGGGAGCCCTTGCTACTCTCCTCGGGCTTCTTGACAAAATACACCAGAGAATATGTAACGTGATCGATACTGACTTGGCAGATCGGCTGCAACCACTCTCCCACTGGCGTGACGTGGCTTCCCTGTGCCTCTTCTATAAATACTTTCACGGCTTCTGTGCCGATGAACTTAGATCATTGGTGCCACCTAGGTACGAATTTACACAAGATACTAGATTAGCAACTAGGTCCCACCCTTTTACAATAAAACTGATAAGATGTAACCATAATTTCTACTCCAACAGCTTCTTTTCTCGAGCTTCCCGCCTGTGGAATTCCCTTCCACATGTCTGCTTTCCCGACAGCTACAATCTCCAGGAGTTTAAATGTAAGGTCAATAGACACCTCCTATCACACTAACTTGCATCTATTCTCCCAACACTCTCACCATCTACCCAACCCTCATTCTCGGTATTCTTAACTGTCTATCACCCTCCTTCTGACATTTCCTATGTCTAACCATTCTTTCTCACCACTTTCCCCTCTATGTAGCTCCCTGCGCAATAGTGGCAGTGAAATGTCTTGCTTGGGGTGAAACGATTATAAAAAAAAATATAATAAAGCAATTTTAAATGCAAGTGTATATATATATGTATAGGAACGCTTATCTGTTTATATTTATGTCTGTGTAATAATACAAATGTCAAGGGTGTTAAAACAATGGACAAATTTTAAATATGTTCGAGTAAATCTTGGTTGGTGAAATGTGGGTGTTTGTTGAATGGTGACATTAATGTATGTATGTATGTAAAATGAAATCCATTTGCATTTAAACTTGTAGCAAAATAATCATCTATCACTAACAAATATCTGACAAATAAGAATCAAACCCCAAACAACATTCCTGAATACTGTCTGTTTTTTTTTTTAATTTTCATCTCATCTTTAACCAGATCTTTAAAAGAAGCTTTAATAAAAGTGAAACATGTTAGATTAAGAAACATTTCCTACTTAGTTCTTTATTTATTCTATAAAGAACCTTTGTGCCTTCAAAAAGAAAAAAGACAAAAACTGTCAAAAAATGGACACTTGTTGCTTTCAATAGACAGACTTACCTTGAGGACATCATCTACAACCGTCAACACATACTGCAGTGTTTGGTCTTTTGCAATGTGATTCATCAAATTTATAAAAGTCTTGGCAAACTGAAATTAAATAAAATAGACCTGACAATTAACATGAGAATATGGTGTGCATGAGATATTTGAGAGCACACCTTTAACACAACAGAAATAGAAGATTTAACATATTAGATGGCAGCAAATTTTTAAATTCTCATTTCTCTTCCAGACACATCAAGAGCATTAATGTGGCGGCTTCCAATCTGAGACAGGTAACAAAAGAAAACGAAAGTCATGTTAGTAATATGGAAAATAGCCAGGTCTTCATGTTCAAGGACAGAAAATGGTGAGAATGGGTTGTCTGTATGTGGCCAAGAGAAAGAAACATTGGAAACAGTCATAAGACGTTATAAGAACTGACGTGCTTAGTGAAATGGCCCAGGATATCAAGTCCTGTTAGGAACAAGTCAATGAGCTTGATTGGCGACCAGCTTTTCTAATGTATGGTGCAAGAGCACCACAAGTACCGCGTTGTCTTCTGTTTCCAGTATATGAACTTTTCTTTTTCTCATCAGAATTATAATGACAAAACATTAAGGATCTACTATACAGACACACAATATACCTACCTATATATAAAATAATTTTTTAATCATTTCACCTCAAGCAAGTCAAGAACAAGACCACCACTACTGTGCAGAGGGTTACAGTGAGAGAAAAGACAGAGTAAAGGAGCTGTTTAAAAAAGGATAAAAGATGAATGTGATTTAAGAAGACAGAATAGGGCAATTGATGTAACATCTAAATTTTTAGAGGTTGTAGCTATCAGGGAAACAAGTCATTATAGAGTGGCTAACACTCCTGCAGCACTCTCAATGGTGGAATGTCCGATGGTTGAAATGGTCCATTTAAGTAAAAAATAGTAACATTCAAAGCATAATATTCAAGTACCATTCAAGTAATATTCAGACAGATTACTTTAGTGACTATTGCAATCTAAACCCCTCCTCTCTGTGTCGTAAGTTCTGTCTGGTCTGTCATTGTAACTATTGTGCTGTTCTGTGTATATTCATTTAGCACCGGATATTGTGCTGAATAATACCGCAGCACACTTTCTCTGTGTCATATCCACCTCGGCAATACAACACAAGTAAACAGAATAGAGTTCCACAGGCAAGAAATGTTTAATGTAGAAGTGGCAGTTACATTTGACTTTTTCAGAAGTAAAAAGGTGGGACCTAGATGCCAACTTAGTAGAACACTTAACTTCATGTGATCAGGGCAACAGAGAAAAAGCTCGTCAAAGTGGTTGCCATGAAAATATTTGTAGAAAAGACAGAAGGAAGCCACATTATGTCAGTCAGAAAGTGACTGAAATCAAGATGTCAAAAATCAAGACTAATTACTTTGCAGATCCTTCTTTGGATTTTGCTGAGAACCTCGAGATGAATAGCAGGAGCACTCAACTAGATATGGCAATAGTATTCAAAGCACAAACAAATGGTAGATTTATAAATGTGCAAAATGCATTCTGACAAGAAAGACTTGCATGCTCGACACACAGACCCAACCTTCCTAGCAGTAGATACAGCTACAGATCAGATATATTCATTCAACTTCAGGTTGGTCAAAAATTTGAGGCCAAAGAGGTGCAGCGTGTTGCTCTCGAGGAGACTTGCATCAGCCATCCTGATGGCTGGCAGAAAAGATTCTCTATGGAAAGAAAGCCATTTTGTTTTTAGAGGCATTAAAATTTGCAAGCCATTTCCTGCCTCAGTTAATAATTGATTGGATGTCTATTTCAAGGGCAGCAGCCAGGTTTACTTTGTCAGCCTTGGCAGATTTCCTATTGAGACGGGAGTAAATGGTGGTGTCATCTTGGGAAGTGATGAAATCAGGAAGATCATTGATGAAGCTCAGAAACAACGTAGGACCTAGGATAGAGCCTTGAAGAATGTCCACATTTTTATGAAAGGATCTGGAAGCTTGCTCGTTAAAACAACCTTCATTTCACAATTCGATATGAACAATTGGATTAAATCAAACAATTGACCAGAATTACCGTCGCCCTAGAGCTTTCATGGAAAGCCAGCATGCCAAACCCTGTCAAATGCTTTCGAGATATGTAGAGCAACAGCTCAAGCTTCACCATTTTTATCAAGAACCTGATATACATTGTTGTAACCCTAAAAGGTTACTGCATGAGTAATCAACAAAATAGAGGTTGGAGATTATTAGTATATCAACAAGTACAAAACACACGCTGCATGAAGTAGATATACTGCTAGTGAACTGCTAGTCAGTATAATCACTCTTCTCTGCAATAGTGTCCCTGTATTTAAGAGAATAGGAACATCTCATTCCTGTATATAGGTAGGTGTTCTACATCCATATTTAGTGATGACCATTAGCTCATCAGCAGTTGATCTGGTGAAGCAGAAGCCATATTGTTTGTCAGAGAATAGGTCATGAGAGATGAGATGCTTAACTGCTTCAGCATTGAATAGAGCCTTGAATACCTTGCAAAAAAATAAGCAGTAAGAAGCTAATAGAACAATAATTAGAGGAGTCAGAGGGTTCACCAGAGTTCTTGAAAACAGGAACTACAGATGAGGACTTCCGAAAAGCAGAAAGCAATAGTTGTAGAGTTTGGAGAGGAGTGGAGTCAGTACAGGGGTACATTTTTGGGATTATATCATATCTACTTGCCTTCAGTCATTTAAGTGCTATATGTAATACACACTTTGGGCAATCATGTCTTGGAAGAGACATGACTGACTGGGCAGAAGTTTATCCTGCAGTAGGTTGCCATTGCTTTCTGCAGTAGACTGGTTGCCATCAAAGGCTATAGAACCCAATCTGTCCTATTATTTAACCCATAACTGGAGGGAAGAGATGGATTAACACCTTTCCCAAGGGTATTTGTGTGTAAGTGAATGCAAGGAATTCAACTGGAATTCGAACTCAGCTCCCCGAGTTGTCATTCCAAGCCAATATTCATTGCACCACAACACACATATGGGGGTCTAATTTAGAAATGTTAGAGACCAGAAACAGTTTTAAACATATATCCCTCAGTTGAGCCTCTGTTTTAGGTGAGAAAATGGGTAGACGAGTCAAGTGTAGAGTTGGAAGATAATCTACAAGCAAAGCATTCAGTCTTGTCTGGTATAAATGTGAGGACTTTGAATTGATTGAATAGAGGAGATTGACGGTTTGCTGTTGTTCAGCACACTTTTGCAGAGCCACCAGTAATCTCTAGAGCTGAACTTGCGATATGAGAGAGAGATGTATATATTGTTTAAAACTTTTTATATTCAAGGGTAAAGAGTGCTCAAAATCAAAGATATAGCATATATAGATATAGGAATTAACACTAAATTGTAACTGCCACTTTCACATATCAAACAATCTCCAGACTGTATTTTTACTCCTTTATCAGGCTCCATATATATATATATATATATATATATATATATATATATATATATACACACACACACTAAATGATGAAACACCAAGCTACCCACGTTTCAACTTGACAATACCCGGGTAGCTTGGTGTTGATTCCTCATTTAGTGAGTATATATTCACTCTACTTCTGATTGTATTGAGAACTTTTTTATTGTTTCATATCTTCAGAAGCGGTTGTCTTCCACTACAATATTGTGTGTGTGTGTGTGTGTGTATATATATATATATATATATATATATACATACATACACACACACATATATATATATATAAATATATACACACACACTTCCATAAAGCTGGAAATTCAATTGAGAACAGAAAAGTATGGATGGAGAACAGTTTCAAGAAAAATATAGAAGAGATGGTCTGCTAAGTAGTAAGAAGAAAGTCATACAAATCCTACAAATAATTATTAGACACCAACAATCAAAGTAACCGAAATACATTCAAAAGAAAGAAAAAAACAAAAGACAAGAATTAAAAAAACAGAAAAAGGAATGTCACATGGACTATTGCCACATAAATATGATAAGAACTGTTTTAATTACCAATCACTGAATTAAGTACTACCAAATAGCTAATCAAAATAATTCTTGCAATCATTGAGGAATTTATAGGAAAGTGCGGTTATTTGGCTCATGTTCATTGAATAAAAATGCATGATAATTTGGTGGAAACCGGGATTGTACGGATTACTTCCCCTTAGTGAATCCCCACAATGAGAATTCTATCAACTGGCAGGATTGTAACATTTGATAGCTATAAGTCTACAGTATTTCACTCCCAAAACAAAAGCAAGTTTTTTTTTTTAATATTTTAAAATTAAAAATATAAATGAAAAAGAAATTTTAAGAAGCCATTCAGTATCAAATTCAAAAATTTAACCACCCTATTTGAGCTTAGACATTAAAAAAAAAAGATCAGGAAAGCCATTTGCAGATTAATAAGGACATTTAATATGTGAAAGCTTTTCAATTGAATGTCTTTTATGCTAGTAACCTTAGTAACCTTAGCAACCAGTAAGTAGTGTAACATGCAAAGAAAACAACATTAATTCATTAACCTTGGGAAACGGGAATTTGCAATCATTGCATTTTTTAAAAAACACAAGCTGAGCTGCTCCTGACAAAGTTAATGATTTGTGGAAAAACTCATTTACATAAAAGTTTCCTTAAAATAAAAAATATAATATAACTTTTAATCCTTTTAAAGTAATAAGTGACTTCATATTTAGTTAAGAAATTAGATAATTCAATTACACAATAATTGTTGGGTGAGTTCAATCGTTCTTAAACATTTTTTTCTCTGGATCGTATTTCAGGATGAAAATTTGCTTGTGCCTCAAATTTCATGTGATAAAATGTACATTTAAAAAAAATACAAAAAACAACAGAGGGTTAAAGCAAGATAACTGTGGATTCAAAGTCAGAACATTATCATTGCTAACTCTCTCCTCTAATTTGCAGACCTTAGTTACTATATTCTTAATACATGATATAATTGGAGGAGATAGATCTATCGCCCGGTTCACACTCCACCCACGTCTATTGAACAGGTTAAGAGGCTCATCCCTTGTTCCCTGTTTAGGATGTGGTTTCCGGCTTTCTCTTTTCCAATCTTTTCACTATTACGTAGCCCCTGCACATCAGTGATGTTACCACCTTGCTCGAGGTGATACGATTTAAAAAAAAAAAAAAATGCACAAATATCACACTGATAAAAATCAGTCAATAATTATTTATGACCATTTGTGCATGTAATTACAAGTAATAAGATTTTAAATTTTGGAATCATATTTATTTTTGACATATTAATTTTTTGAAACTGCTTCTAAATCTTTGTTTGTCTTTTAATGATTCTTCCTCACCTACTATCATCTTCTGGAACGCCACATAGTTTGGGAACAAATGGGTTAGTTAATACCAAATATAATGCTCATAGGAAAAAAAATTATTACAGTTAAAGATCAGGTTTACATCAGGGCCAAAAAGGTAGATATGAAGACAGTTTATATTCAAGTCTGCAAGCATCCACCTAGAAGGTGGCTCATTTTGGGCATGTGTCTTCTTATTCCCCTCTGTAGAGGATGCAATCAGTATATTTTCAGCTCCCCCAAAAGGGCAATTTATATTGAGGGCTTACCACTTACCTGCAATGGATTCTCTTGCAACATTCTTTTTTTCACATCCATATTTGCTTGGTCAAACTTGGATACAAATAAATAGTCCTCCTGCGATATCATCTGACCCCTTCAAAGAGAGAAAAGAAAAATGAGAAAATCAGCGAGTATCATTTTTACCAAACATTAAGCGAGAGGAAGAGGAAGCAAAAAAAAAAAAAACTTTTCTTTCATTTAAAACAACATAAGCAGTGGCATGCAAAAGAGCAGGCCAATGGGGCAGTGACATTCCTTAGAGGGGGTGTACTTCCAATGGAGTATATTATTTTTGTTTTTATTTAGTAAATACACCTAAAATCAGATATTACAAATAAAAAGAGATTTTTAGTTTAAAAATGTTCATATTTGGCTGCTGGTAGTTTGGCCACACCTGTGAAAAAAATTTTAGATAGTGTTCAAATGACACCAGCAGGTTTTAAAAAATGTCTCCAAAAAATGCTGTCTGGTGGTGGAGACAAACCCCACTTACATAGAGCGATCAAGTCAGGCTGCCCATTAAGTATACTGCATCCAAAAGAAAATAAACTAAGTATAGTGTTGCAATTTTGTTTGGGGGAAGGTAGAGGGTGCTATTCACAATCCTCGTTCCAGGCACTACCAGACCTTGGCATGCCACTGAACACAATTATTCATCGCACTTTTCACTACAAGCAATGGAAAGCAAAAATATTTTTGTCTTTTTTAGAATTATGTGCTCTGCAAACAAATCTTGAAACCTTTTATATTTAATGTATACAAATATTTGCTGGAATATCTCATTATTATACAGCTAGGTATGGTGCACCCAGCTATAAAAACCTCCTAGCAATCGAATGACAAAAACAAAGTAACACAAGTATGGCCCCAAGAAGTAGAGAGTTGTTAGAAATTATAGGGGTATGCCTCATCTTATATTGGTAATTTGTTCCAGGTGAGGCAACTTAAGTCAAATTTACTTGTCATTAGGCTAAACCCCAAATAACCATTCCCAGTTCTGTAATTTATTTATAAACTGATCTTTAATAATATATGGTCAATAAGAATCTATTTTAAGCTTACAAACAAATAAATTTAAGTTTTTAATATAGTGCAGATAAAAAGGTAATCTAAATTTATGAATACACGTACGTACATACTTGTAAATGTAGATGTCTACAATTTGGTGATCTTTATAGTACATTACAGACTCTTCAGTTGGGAATGTGATTTGCTCAATGACATTATAAAATAAAATGATTTTGTAAGCTTAAATAACAAATACAGTTATTAAAATTATTTTGCAATAGAAAATAAACTAATTTACATTAAATTGAGGCTTACGGCCTATCACGTTGAATACATCGGTTCTTGCTTGATCACCGAAGTTAAGCAACGTTGAGCCTGGCCAGTACTTAGATGGGTGACCACTTGGGAATACCAGGTGCTGTAAGTGTATAGTGACGGATGTGCGTTGTGGTACAGTGGATATCGGCTCGGAAAGAGAAATCGGTGAGCTGAGTTTGAATTCCAGTTGAATACCCTGCATTCACTTAAGCACTGGTACCCTTGGGAAAGGTATTAATCCGTCCATTCCCTCCAGTTATGGGTTAAATAACAAGGGTAGGACTTGGGGACCCTGCTCTTAAAAACAAATCCCAATGAATCATGAAAAGAAAAACGTTGTAAAAATAAAATAACTTTACCCAAAATCACTAGTTATGACCTTAAAATGATCCCATAAGGATTGATAGGTCGTTAAGCCTCAAAAAACAAACAAACAAACATTAAATTGATCAATATTTACATTCAATTTGTTTATTTACATCACGAACAGAGATGGCGGTGGTTCATCAACAGCTGATTCTGGCTGTTATTGTTAAATATGCTTTTTAATAAGAAACTGGTCAAGAGTTGAACTATGTTCTTTTTTTTCTTGAGTTTTATTTTTCATATATTTTTTTTTTGACAAATGACATAATCAAGAACAACTTGAAACAACGTAACCTGAGGTATACCAGGTGTTACAAATCCTCTTAAGTGTCCAGCTTTTCAATCAACCCTTATCAAAGATCAAGATAAGGATTGTGGGGATGTGTATTGTGGTCCGTAGATATTGGCTCAGAACAAGAAATCGAATAGCCAATTTCAAATTTCAGTTGAATTCATTGCATTCACTTATGTGCAAATACCCTTAGGAATGGTATTAATTTGTTTCTTCTCCCTCCAGCTAGAGGTTAAATAGCAGGACAGATTGGGTTCTACAGCCTTGGTTGGTAACTAATCTACCGCAAAAAGTAATGGCAACCTACAGTGGGAAAATCTTCTGCCCAGTCAGTCATGTCACTTTCAAAACATGATCACCCAACTATGTATCACATATAGCACTTAACTGTTTGACTTATCAAAGAGAATCAATAAAAGATTAGGCAATAAAATAGAAATACCAATAAAAAGGAGGTAAAAAAAACTTAAGATCGGTACCACTAAGAAACTATTTAAAAAAAAACATTTAGTCAAGATTAGATGCACTGCATCCAATTAGGCAGTTTGACATGGTGCAATGGTTAGCAAAATGATCTCACTAGATCAATTTCAACTAAATACCTAGTTGGGTCCTCACTGGGTGCCTCCATACTTTCGGCCTTATGCCACATGTATGCTTTTTTTTTTTTTTATAAGCGTTTCACCCCGAGCAAGGCATGTCACTGCCACTACTGTGCAGGGGGCTACGTAAAGTGGAGAAAGGCTGATTAAATATATGAAATAACAGAGGGTGGGTGATAGGCGGGTGAGGATACCGAGAATGAGGGTTGGGTAGATGAGAGTGTTGTGAGAATAGTTGGGAGTTAGTGTGATAGGAGGTGTTTATTGACCCTACATTTAAACACCTGGAGATTGTAACTGTCGGGAAAGCAGACTTGTGGAAGGGAGTTCCATAGGCGGGAAGCGCGAGAAAAGAAGCTGTTGGAGTACAAAAAATTCACCAGGTCATCATTGTAAGTCATCCTCCACTTTACATCCAGCAGAATCATATTATAATTGTGCTTGTTCCTTCCTTAGTTAGTTACGACACTTACTCTCTATATGAGATTTACCTTCTCTCTATCTTTTTAAATGTTACTCTTCTCAGCCTTTTTCTCACCTTTGCCAAACGGAAGGGTAGTAAAGAGTGAGAGAGTAGGAGGAGAAAGTCTCTAGCATTACTGTAGGAGCAGCAGCAGCTTAAGCCATGTATATAGGTGTGTGTACTGTACAATATAGCAAAAATAGGTAGGTTTGTTGTTGTATCCCACAACCTAATAACGAAATTTCTGGCCTCTTTTACACCCTAGGTCATTACTCAGTTGGTCCTTTCTGTTTACAATGGACACAAGAGCCTTTAAAGTAACTTTAATTATTTTTTTTTAATTTTTTAATCCCTTCTAACATTTTCAAAATTTTGTCAGAAAGTTTTGTTTTGATTGGAGTTAACGGCTAAAGAAATGTTACGACTGTTTTACATTAGAAACAATGATTGCATCACTCACTTTTTTGGTGACAAACACATTAATTTTTAAATTATTGCAAAAATCAAATAATTGTCAGATTTTAATGAAACTATCAGTACCCATTCACAAATGAATGAAATTATTTTTGAAATTACTATTTTTTAAAAATCTTGATAAAAATATTTTTTTTACCTGTTACCCTCCTCCCCCTCCACGTATATCCATGAAATCTTAATAAATTTTATATTGATGGCTAACTTTTATTTTATTTGTTCAACGCAGGACTAATTGGGGTATATAAATCATCCTTTTTTTATTTTAAGTTTGCAATCATTATCCAAAAATCTTCTCTGAAGAGTAAAATAAAAAATGCAATAAACTCTGATATAATTTAATAAACTTTTAATTGCTGGAATAAATAATAATTATTAAGGACATTATACTCTGAAGAAAAAAAATTTTTTGATTAATAATAAAACGATTTTATTAAACTTTTCAATTTTAGATAAGCAATATAATCATCAATTCTTAACTAAAAAGTCTACTCAATCAATTCTTTGAAGATTTTAAAAATGTTTTTAAAAATTTATAATTATTTAATAATAATAATAATAATAATAATAAAAATGAAAACAATTCTTTTAAAATTTTATTATTTCATCAAGACGTTACTCTCATTTGTTGTTTGACAAAGTAAAATTTTTCCAGGATATAATAATTATCCATCCATGGAAATTTTACAGGTTCCGCTAGTTTTATATTAATACTTTTGCTATCAATTATAATTCATCAGGGTAGTCAGTTTCTTACTTAGTAACAATAAAAAGCCAATCCCTCATTTTATATCTAGTAGATTCATTAATACTAGTTTACTCATGGCATCAATTATTATATTGTAATTCATTGGGGAGGGGGCAGTCTATTACTAGATGAAAATAGAAAACTAATTCTCCACTTTATGTACAGCAGAATCTTATATTAATACTAGTTTACTCATGGCATCAATTATTATATTGTAATTCATTGGGGAGGGGGCAGTCTATTACTAGATGAAAATAGAAAACTAATTCTCCACTTTATGTACAGCAGAATCTTATATTAATACTAGTTTACTCATGGCATCAATTATTATATTGTAATTCATTGGGGAGGGGGCAGTCTATTACTAGATGAAAATAGAAAACTAATATACTAATAATAATACTAGTTTACTCATGTTGTCAAAAATTACAACTTATTTTACTTTAGTCCTTATTAATATGAAAAGGTTTTAATTAGGACTGAATAGGAGTTTGATCCACAGTGGGTGCCCCCATACGTTCGTCGTTGTGCCACATCTAAGCTATGCTTAGAAAAATCACCATCTACTGGTATCTACTTTGTAAGCAATCTTATATGACTTCATATTGCACATAATTGAATACTGTTGCCACATCTGGTCGGGTGCCCCTGCTATTCTCCTCGGGCTTCTTGACAAAATACAGCGAAGAATCTGTCATGTGATTGATACCAACTTAGCTGACCGCCTGCAGTCACTCTCTCACCGGCGTGACGTGACTTCCCTGTGCCTCTTCTACAAATACTTTCATGGCTTCTGCTCTGATGAACTTAAATCACTGGTGCCCCCTAGGTGTGAGTTCACACGAGATACTAGATTGGCAACTAGGTCCCACCCTTTTACAGTGAAACTGATGAAATGTAACCGCAATTTCTACTCCAACAGCTTCTTTTCTTGCACTTCCCGCCTGTGGAATTCCCTTCCACATGCTTGCTTCCCCGATGGCTATAACCTCCAGGAGTTTAAATGTAAGGTCAATAGACACCTCCTAACACACTAACCCTCCCATTCTACCCCTATGTACATCCTAACTCGTCTATCGCCCTGTGTAACCCCCTGCGCTATAGTGGCAGTGGAATGCCTTACTTGGGGTGACATGATTAAAAAAAAAAAAAATTACATGCTGCAAAGCACAAGCCGAGGCAATACTTACAGCCACATTCAATCACCAAAGTTAAGAAACATAGAGCCTGGTCAGTGTCTAGATGGGTGATCGCTTAAAAATATCAGGTGCTCTAGGCTTGTATGTGCAGGTAATGTAATGGATAATGGCTCACAATTGGAAATCAAAGACCCAAGTTCAAATTTCAGTCAGGTTTGTTATATTCATTTACACACAAATACCCTTGAGAAAAATATGACTCTACCTCTCTCCCTCACTGTGGGTTAATTATTAGAATTTGTATCCGTAAAAATCAATCTAAAAGTATTTTCTGGCTTTAAATAACCTATAAAGTGTTCATAAACTGAAAAAAAAAAATCAATCAAAACTTACAATGTGAAACTTTCTTTTAGTATAAATGATGGTAAACAACTCAAGTAATTAGATATCAAAGAGCAATATTAGAAAATGTGTACTTACTGCAGGTAGGACTGCCAATTGACTCTGTTTGCACGAATATCATTAGCATGGCTTTGGAGGGTACTAGTTGCAATCTGAGCACCTAGAAAAATGAGAAAAGAAAAAAACATTGATTCTTTTTATACAATTCAAAAATAGATGGGTAAATCCTCTAATGGTTATCAGGACGTAAATTGGAAACAGTAATGCAAGTTCAAGTTCCAGTCTAAGCATTAGTGCATACACGTTTGCACTAATGTCCTTAGGAAAAGCATGAATTTATTTCTCCTTTTACCAGCTATGAATTAAATAGCAGGGTATACTGAGTTCTTTAGCCTTGGATGGTAACCAGTCTAGGGGAAAGGGAATTTAAAACTATTGAGAAAGCAACAGAAACCCACTAAGATATTTTCCAAGAAATCATGTTATAATAAAGAAAAGGAATCTATGGAGAGCCATGCTTAACTGCATCTTGAATGTAAATGGCATAAGAGAAATTTTTAAAAATTTACATTAGAGAAAGAGTTAAAAGAAAAAGTAGAAAGAAAAAGTAGAAAGAAAAAGTAGAAAGAAAAAGTAGAAAGAAAAAGTAGAAAGAAAAAGTAGAAAGAAAAAAGAAAGAAAAAGTAGAAAAAAGAAAGAAAAAGTAGAAAGAAAAAAGAAAGAAAAAGTAGAAAGAAAAAAGAAAGAAAAAGTAAAAAGAAAAAAGAAAGAAAAAGTAGAAAGAAAAAAGAAAGAAAAAATAGAAAGAAAAAAAGAAAGAAAAAGTAGAAAGAAAAAAGAAAGAAAAAGTAGAAAGAAAAAAGAAAAAGCAGAAAAAGAAAAAGAAAAGGAAAAGAAAAAAGAAAAGGCAAAAAGAAAAAGAAGGAAAAAGAAAGAAAGAAGAAACAGTTTAATAAATGAGATTTGCATAAAGGTCATGATTGCAAGTGGCTGACTTGACCAATTCTCTTAGAATAATCACTTTCAAATGACTGACAAAGTCATTTGTTATCAGGTTCAAAAAGAGGAACCATTTTGTTTAACTCACTAAACATAGTAATCACCAGAATTTGAGTGTATCACTTCTCAATTTCATCATTTATTTAATTAGAGCTCTTACAGCACCGTGCTCACTACTTTCCTGTAATTATGGCTTATGGTGATAGATTGGTTGGTTTCGATTTATTCTTTTATTTAAAGACCTTTCAATGCAATGATACAGAGCACGTCACTCAATCTCAATGCTTCTCCCAAGTGTCAGTACATAGGTTCTTAGATTCTCCAGGTTCTTACAAGAAAATTTACAATGAAAATTACTGAGCAACGATAGTAGTGACAAAGAATTTAAAGTAATGATAGGTTTCAAATATTTAGAGTTGACTGAAAAATTAATTTTGGCTTGAAAGACTACTGTTTTTTTTTTGTTTTTTTTTTTTTTACTTATCATCCCATGAATTTATGATGTTATATACTGTTGCTGGACCAGGAGAAACAATGAGGAACACGTATATATAAAGATATAATCTTATATTTTTATTCTTCATCGATGACACTTGTGTGAAGCACGAGTGCACCCAGAGAGAGATTGCACATACAAAAGGAGCTGTTGGGAGTCACGAGCCAGTCTCTCTCCACCCCAGTCAAAAATTCTAGACTTTATATAGTCTTAAAACTCCCACGTATTTTTGGGTTGCCACTCCGATGTATCTGTCAATCACACCCGGCAGTCAATTGCATTTCAAGCCAGTTTGTTTTTTCAATGAACTTTGTTGACATCATTTACAGCCAGATATATCTGTCAACCACACTTGTCCTTTGTTGACCTTTATCTTTGGCCGGATGTATTCGTCAATTACTTCTGCCGTTCAAGGTAATATATTACAAAGGAATATTATAATGATTATCAGTAAGGAAAATGAAATTAGCAAGCCATGCTCAAATTTTGGCTTACTCTAAAGTTCATGTTACACTAATGCCCTTAAAAGCATGAATCTATATCTTCCCACTCCTAACTATGGGTTAAATAGCAAAATTTAAATGGATTTTCTAGTTTTGGATGGTAACTAATCATGGAAAAAAAAAATGAATTCAAACCTAGCATTGCATTTAGGTTTAAAAGAGAAGCGAATAAGCAACATCAAACCTAGTCAGTACTTAAATGGGTGACTGCTTGCAAATACCAGGTGCTGTAAGCTTTGATGTGCAGGTGGTGTAGTGGATTGAAGTTATAGAAAGATGGTTAATGTTTATTAATTTGGTCTTGTGTCATACATAACCAAACTCCCTACAGCTTACAAGTTTTATGCAGAATTATCAGAAAGCTATCATCAGAATATTTGTAGTAGGTTGGAATGTGTGTAGAATAGTGAAAGAATAAAAATATATACTTTTTATGTTAAAATAGAAATTTATTAAAAGAATAGAATAACAAGAATAGGTAGCAGTTAATGTTTAATGAGAAAGTTAAGGGTATCAAGAAATGTTCGGAGTAGTAATTTGTTGGAAAGAGTTTATATTTACAGGTACATATGTATTATCGTTGAATGGAGAAGAAGAAGAAGTAAAAGGAATCAGCTCAGGAGAAAGAGGACAATGTTCGGGTCACTTGAAGCTTCTCCCATTACATTTTACCTTGTCATCTCCGCTGTTTCTATCCCTGACTGTCTGGCTGGTCTTCCTTTCACCTTTTATAATCATTTTGATTTTTTGCACTGGATCACCAACTCTTTACAATCTTGCAATTGGTTAGAATACCAATGTGAAATCCGGTTTTGACTTTTTCTTTAAGCACATGGTCAATCCTTTTTCTATGCAAAATCAGGATTTCACACTTCATTGTGAATTTTTGTAAAAGTGAAGAAAAGGTTGATTTTAATTCTTAATTTCCTATCCACCACGGGATAATGGCTTAGAATTGGAAATTGGAAAACCAAGTTTCAATTCCGTCATGTTTGTTATATTCAATTACACACAAATACCCATTGGAAAGATATGATTCCACATCTTCTCTCCACAGCAATGTGTTAAATAGTAGGATCTGTATTATTAAATCATTATTATCCCCAAAAATTTTCACCATTTGATAATGCTCTGCAACTTTAAATAACTTACAAAAGGTTGGTAAGCCATAAAAAAAAAATCAATCAATCAAAAAAGATAGAAAAATCCTTGAATGACTCACCTCCAGTCAAGAAAACAACAGTTGCTGATCATTCTATATATAATAGATCACTTGAAGACATGGACAATCATTACTCTCCACAGTTTTCTTTCAGCAGTACTTGATTCTTTATAACACCTTTGATTTTATCATACTTGTTCATCTATTTTGTACAAATTTGTCAAGCTGGTTATTTCTTGCCTACTTCTGCTCCTCTTGTCTTTCATGTGCCTTGTGAGTTTTAAATTCTCCAAGCCTTCTTTCCCTATATTTCTTTGTAGTTCCTATTTTTCTTAAATAGGACTTCATTTCTCATAAAATGAATATTATATTACCAAGTACTTACAGGGTGCAATGGATGTATTGTCATCAAAATTATGCAAAAATGAAAATAATGCTGACATCGCATTTTAACAGATATATTTACTAAGATGATACAAAAATATCTTGAAATACTAGAGTAAATTTATTCAATGAAATTGTTATTGTCTACAACTCTTCTGGGCGGTCTCCTTGTTTAAGTTGGTGAATGCTGACATAATCCTTTTCTTCAGTTTATCTTTGGTGTTTCTATTTTACTTAGAAGTCTACCATTCATTCTTGCTTTGAATCTTGCTGCTGCATCCAGTCTGGTGCACATACCATAATAATCGAGAGATTCTTAATAAAATCCAAAGAAGAATCTGCAATGTTATTGGTCCTGATCAACTTTCTGCTATGGTAATTAGATTTTATGAATTTAAGTGAAGTACTAACTCGGTCATGATGTTTACAGAAATAATAAATTAAATCTACAACTGTGGTGATATACTGGAAGATCTAAACAGATCCATTTTCATAGTACTGCTTAAGAAACCAGGCACAAACAAATGTGAACTCCACTGAACCATCAGCTTAATAAGCCACATATAGTCATCATCCAAATTCTGTTGAATAGAGCAAGCAGAAGATTCAAGCCATAGATAGGACAAGAACATTGGGAGTCGTCAAAGACACCAAAAACAAGGAATGTAATATTTATGCTCAGAAGTTTTGAGTGAGTTTTGTTTAATGGCATATCAACCTCTGTGGGTTATTTAATGCCAAAAAGGTAGTGTTTTAAGGTATTTTTTTAATATTCAGTAAGAAAGTTGATTTAGTCAGATTTTGATTAAATGTTTTTATTTTAGAAACTGAAAATGTCTTCTAATTTTGTATTCAAAAATGTATTATGGCAATAATTTTTTTTCCTTCAAAAATGTATTATGGCAATAATTTTTTTTCCTTCAAAAATGTATATTTTTCTATAAAAGTCTATTTTTATACTTTCATAGTGTTCTGACCACATTTTTGCCCATAGCTGGGACCCTAACAGGTGCTACCACTCCAGGCCAGGGTGAACCTGGGAACAACAGCAATGAAAAGGTGGTTCCAAGCTCCTCACAACCTCCAAATCAGAGGCTCTGCTGCCAGATGCAGTTTACAATCATCCCCAGGACCTTATACGCAAAATGTTATCAGAAAAAACAATACAAATGCAAAAGGACATGTACCTGTGTTTTATAGACTACATAAAAGGCGTTCAGCAAAATGCACCACAAAGAGCTACTCAGCAACCTTGACATATCCAGAAAAGACATTAAAATAATCAGGAGTCTATACTGGCAGCTAACCATTGCATATGTAGGGACCCCAATTTTCCGCAATCATGGAATCGCGGAATTGTCGATTTGAAACGGAATTGTGTTTTTTTAGTGAAATCATTTTCCATGTTAAATTTAATCATTTCATTCAATTTTTTTTCTTTTTTTCCATAAAATACTCAAGGTTTGTAAATATAATATATAATAAAATAACATGACCCTGTAATATTTCTAAAAAAAAATTTAACCCCCCCCCCCAAAAAAAAAAACATTTTAAAATCAGTTTCTGCACTCATACAAAAAAAAAATTCCTAGAAAACATAATCTTATTTTGGCAAATTTAAAAAAAAAAAAAACGTTTTGAAAATATAGCGGATGTAGATCAAAGATAATGTTCCACCCCTTCCAAATACACTATGTCACTGCACTGATTAAGTGGAAGTGGGTTTTATAACAAGTTTTAACCTAAAAATGAATGAAGAAACTAAAAGAGGAAGATTATTTTTAATAATCTTTTTTTGTTTCATTTTATTTCTTATCTTTACGAAATGCTATATTTCTCTCATTCATTTATGAGAAATATAGAAAAATGTTTTCTTCTTTCAACATTATGTAGTTTTCCAGCTATCTAAAGAAATTTTTTTTTTAATTCACTTTCTACACTTATAAAAAAAATTCTAGAAAATATACTTTATCTTATTTTCAAATATTAAAAAAAACCTCAAGAAAATTTAACACAAAAGCAATTCAAACTAAATTAGTATTCCCCTCCCTACAATGTCTCTGTCTCCCTGATTAAGTGGAAGTGGGGTTTTTAAACAATACTTGTAACTTAAAAATGAATGAAAGGAAAAAGAGCAAGATCAAAGCAATACATTTTTAATAATCTATTTATATGGTTTTATTTTATAACTTATTTTTATGAAATGATACATTTCTCTCTTACAGTTTAGAAATAGAGAAAAAAAAGTTTTCTTCTTCAAACATGAGACTACAGTTTAAAATCAAGACACATTACAATTCTCTCTGATTTTTTCATCAAAATGGCTGAAACAAGTTTTAAAATTTCATCTGCTCCCCCAAAAAGAAAAAGAACGACCCCAGTATCTAAAACTTGTGCAAAAGCTAGAGTTGAACAATTTCCCGACGACTTTTATGCAGAAGATAATATGCTATTTTGCAAATTTTGTCTACACAGTGTCGATATTTTTAGGATTGATACAATCAAAGACCACATTAGGTCAAAAGTGCATATGAGAAAAAAATCTTCAACTGAGTCATCTCAAGTGAAGCAAAAAACAATTTCCACAATGTTCAAAAGTAAAGACAAACGAGATGAATTTATTCTTGATTTTTTAAAAATGTGCACTTTATCGGACATTCCTCTGCACAAAATTGATAAAATGAGACCATTTTTATTAAAATACTGTAAGGAAGGTGGCTCTATTCCAAGTGTAAATTGTATTAGGGAGCTTCATCTACCAAAATTATTTGCTGGTCACTTAGCTGCTTTAAAATCCAAGCTTGCGAACGAATGGATTAGCATTATAACAGATGAAACGACAGACTGTCGTGACCACAGCATTTTAAATATTATTGCAAACATTCGTGGTGAGTCATTTCTTATTGATGTTGTTACCCTGTCAGAATGCAATCATCAAACAGTAAGTCAAGCATGTGTCCGAGCTGTAACTCATTTTGACATAGAATTTGATAAGATCCTTGCCTTTGTAACAGATTCTGCAGCCTATTGCAAAAAAGCTTATAGAGAAGTCTTAACAAATATATTTAACAACAGCTACCATGTGTTGTGTTTGGCACACATTTTAAATCTAGTTGGTGAAGTATTCTCAAATTGGCCAGCATTTGATGATGTTACCCAGCTCACTACTTTCATCAAATCAGCCTTTTTTAGAAAGCCGAGTCGAAAAAAAGCGATATTTGAAATGGCTTGAAAATTATTTACCTAAAGAACAAGTGAAACTACCTCCTGTCCCAGTGGCAACCAGATGGAATTCCTGGTTTAATGCTGCCAGATATCATTCATCTTTCATACAATTTTATGAAGGATTCTTTAAGCAAGAAAAGAGTCATGGCCTTGCAGTGGAGAGAATTCTTGAATTAGTAGTTGATGATCGACTACATCATGCCTCTTACCTTAATCTGCGCCTAAATCTGTATTTTATTACAGAGAACTGCACACGTTTGATAAAAGCTTTGACAAGCTTAGAAGAAGCTAAGTCTCCACTTGCGTGTATTGCTTATAATATAATGGAAGATGTGAAACAATATTTACATGCTGGTATATCAAAATCCACATTTGGCCTTGAAACTGACCGTCTTCTGTCTGAACTAAAAACCGCAGAAAGGGAGAAAGTTATCTCAAACTTTCAAGATTTGTTCAGCCTATCTTTTTCTAAATTGAATAAATACCTGGAAGCCCACCATGTGTATAACTTTTACAATGCAGCTCGTATATTTGATCCAAGACAACTACCCTGTATAAGTCACAATATGGATAGATTTGCAGCTATTAAAGACTTTCAAAATCCTTCTACTGAACTTGTAGAAGAATTCCAAATTTATGTAAACTACAAAGATAACTTACCAAATCCTTTTAATATACCAGCATTTTGGAATGCAAATAAGAGCAGATTTCCTCTTCTACAACAGATTGCTGATAAAGTCATATGGATACCTGTTACTAGTGTTGATGTTGAACGTTCATTTTCTCAATATAAACATTTGATGAATAAAAAACGTGAAAATCTAACCCCTGAGAACACCAAGCAATTGACAATGTTGTACTTCAATGGAGACTTAGAAAAAAGATTTACTGATTGCTAATTTTTTAATTTGGAAAATATTGAATTTCAAATTTTTTAGCTGTTTTTCAGTTTGTCATATTTTTTTTAAATATTTGAATTAATGTTTAAATTTTGTTAGAGTATTTATTATTGTGATTGAAATAAGGTTTTGCAAAAAATTGTAGTTAATTTTTTTTTAATATACTTGGAGTTATTTGTTGTTAATACTTTCTGAGATGATAAAAATTTCAACATGTAAAAACCTCTATTTCTTCAAATAGAATAAAAGTTTGAAATGTTTTATAAGTTTTGATTTTTCTTAATTTTTCTCATAAAAGTATTATAAATTCAATAAACCTAATAACTAAGGAAAATTAAATTTTGCAAATGTGAAAACGGAAAAAAACTGAATTTACTAAAAGTGAAAACGGAAAAAAACGGAATTTACTAAAAGTCGAAACGGAATCAAGGAAAATTTGAAACGGAAAATCGGGGTCCCTACATATGGACAGGAACATGGCCGTATCTGACTACTGAGCACACCAGACACGGGTCCAGGCCGATCCGTGCAATCATAGTGAAAATCCGGGCAAGGAAAAATGTCTTCGTCAGAAATCAAACTAAACAATTCATGGAAAAAGAAAGAAAAATGAAGAAAACATCTGCATGAACGCAGTAAAAATCTGTTTGTTTATTTATTAATTTTGGAAGAAAAGACTGGTTATACTAAGAAAGTCCGAACCCGATTTCCTGCTTTCATTCAAGTTCTGTGCCTAATTTCCATTGGAATAGCCGAAAAAATCCGCAAAAATCATAGTTTCTGGAAACGGATGTCACTGATGACGTCATCACATTGTCGACTAATAAATCCAGGCAATTTTCTCTGTGCCCGGTGTTTTTTTTAGCATCAGCTATGGCCCTGTACAGGAAATGAGTTGAAAAGATATACAAAAATAGAAAGAGTTGTATGTGTCTTCTCCTCAGATTTATTCAACCTATGCAGCAAGGCAATTCTGAGGGGACTAGAAATCCTGCCAGGATTCATCATTAGCAACCACAATCTTGATAATATGCAAATGACATCAGTCATAGAAAGGAAACTACAAAACTTCAAACAGAATGTAGTGAAGAAACTGAGAAAAAAGGACTAAACATAATCTACAAGAACACTGGCATAGTCATTAGCAAAAAGAGGAGCCCCAAAATGTAAATTACAAATTGGGGATATTAAAAATCAAGCAGGCATAAAACATTAAATACCTGGAAGTGTTCTAACAGAGGACAGAAAGTGCAACACAGATCTGAAGGTGGTTTGGGATGACCAAAATTGCATTGCAAAAGCTAAGCAGGGTATTAAGAGACAGGAAAATTTTGTTGGGAATAACAAAAATAGTACTGAATTGTTATATGATATCTGTCCTCTTGTATGGCAGCTAATGTTGGACAATCACCTCAGAAATGAAAAAGAGACTCAAAGCAACAGGAATATGGTTCTGCAGAAGGATGCTGAGGATACCATGAACCAAATATGTGAGCAATGACAATTTTTTGGAGAGAATGGAAACATAAAAGAAACCTAAATTTAACAACAGGAAGATGCAATTGAAATTTCTAGGATCTGTAAAGAGCTTGGAGAATCTGATACTCACAGAGCAGATAGAAAGAGAGACCAAGCAAAGCAGCATGTGAATGGGCTTGAGAAAATGTATGGCAGAACAAAGTTTGGAAGAAATAACAAGACAAAACTTATTAAGAGATACAAGAGACAGGACGGTGTGGAGAGCCATGATTGCATATGTCCTGAAGGGACATGGCACATAAAAGAAGACTAGCATGGTGGCAAGTTCTCATCATTTTATAATTGAATTGGCTAGATGTAACCATAAGTTCTATGCTAACAGTTTCTTCTTTCACAATTCTCATTTGTGGAATTCTTGTTTTACACTCTACTTTTGATCTTCAAAAATTTAAATGCAATGTCAATCGTTATTTACTGTCTTCTTGATTTCTCTTCTTTTATTGTTCTCTCTCCTTAGTTATGTTTTCTTTTTCTCATATTATTATAAGTCCTATGCTAACAGTTTCTTCTCTTGCTTGTGGAACTCTCTTCCGGCTTCTTGCTTCTGAGTCAACTTTGATCTTTGAAAATTTAAATGCAATGTCAATCGTTATTTACTGTTTTGTTGATTTCTCTTCTTTTGTTGTTCTCTCTCCTTAATTATATTTTCTTCTTCTCATAATATTATAAGTCCTATGCTAAGAGTTTCTTCTCTCACTTATGGAACTCTCTTCCAGTTTCTTGCTTCCCAATCAACTTTGATATCCAAAAGTTTAAATTCAATGTCAATCGTTATTTACTGTCTTCTTGATTCCTCTTCTTTTGTTGTTCTCTCTCCTTAATTATATTTTCTTCTTCTCATATTATTCTAAGTCCTAGGCTAACAGTTTCTTCTATCGCTTGTGGAACTCTCTTCCGGCATCTTGCTTTCCAATCAGTGGTTATTTACTGTCTTCTTGATTGCTGTCCTTTTATTGTTCTCCCTCCTTAATTATGTTTTCTTCTTCTCATATTATTATAAGTCCTATGCTAACAGTTTCTTCTATCGCTTGTGGAACTCTCTTCCGACATCTTGCTTTCCAATCAGTGGTTATTTACTGTCTTCTTGATTCCTGTTCTTTTATTGTTCTCTCTCCTTAATTATGTTTTCTTCTTCTCATATTATTATAAGTCCTATGCTAACAGTTTCTTCTCTCGCTTGTGAAACTCTCTTCCGACATCTTGCTTTCCAATCAGTGGTTATTTACTGTCTTCTTGATTCCTGTTCTTTTATTGTTCTCTCTCCTTAATTATGTTTTCTTCTTCTCATATTATTATAAGTCCTATGCTAACAGTTTCTTCTCTCGCTTGTGAAACTCTCTTCCGACATCTTGCTTTCCAATCAGTGGTTATTTACTGTCTTCTTGATTCCTCTTCTTTTATCGTTCTCTCACCATATCGTTTATCGTTTTCTTTGTCATATTCTCTCACATGCAGTAACCATTTCTATCATAGTTGGTGTTACTGTCTTGCTTGGGTGAAATGATTAAAACAAAAATGAAACGCAAAACAAAATAAAAAACGAACACTGTTTTTTACATTTACGCAAGTAGTGAAGTAATCATTCTAAGTGATGTGGTCAATTGAAATAAATGCTGCATAAGGTTACTATTTAGTCTTCTTGATTCCTGTTCTTTTATTGTCTGCTCTCTTTAATAGTAGTTTTTTTCACACTCAGTAACCAGTTGCGTCCTAGTAACTATATTGCCTTGATTGAGGTGAAATAAGTAGGGAAAAAAATAAGCACAAAAATAGTTAAACTGAATATTTAAAAAAAAAAAATTTTTTTAAAAAGGTGTGGTGGGATGACAAAGTATTCCCCATTGAGTCCCTTTTCTCCCTGGTTAATTAATTCTATAAAATAGAAGTAATTTCATTTAAAGGTGTGTTAATAATGTGTGTTGTCATTCACAAAATATATTTAAAACCTTTTGTTATTGATATTCATTTTATTTCTACTCTTCTGGCCCACAAATGTTTTGCATGGTTGACAACATTATTTATTGCACAGCTGACAATTTAATTAGTTTTGCTTTGTTTCCAAATAATCATTATTTGAACACATAAAAAAAATAAAAAAAAGGCATTTTATCATTTGAAATACTCTCAACTAGTTGGTTTGGCAAGAAAAACTATTAACAAAACAATTTTTTTTTTAAATGAGAGAAGTATAAAAACAAAAATTCCAAAATATTGCTTTACTGACAGGTAAAAAGATTTAAAATTTTAAAAAATCTAAGTCAGAAATTGAGAGTAATAAGTAGACAAAATTTAAAAAGAGGACTTCAAGGAGACTTATTGTGGTATGGACTTGCAGATTATTAAAAGCCTTATATCAAAAAAAAAAAAAAGTTGGTCCTTACGTATTATCGGGAGGACCTTTGTGGCCCGCTTATAACACTAAGGAACTGGAAAAATCAGGCTTTCATCACCTCAACGTCAACCACAAGTACAACTTTGTGGATTCGAACACCGGGGCTCATACGCAGACAGTGGAACGCCTATGGGGATCGACAAAGTGGCGAAACAAGAAGCACTGTGGCACTGCACGTCACCATTTGGAGTCGTATTTGGCCGAATTCATGTGGCGGAAGCATGTTGCCTGTACTGATGTCTTTGAGTCACTTTTGGAAGCAATTGCGACGTTCTGGCCTCCGGAATTACAAATGTAATGTTATTTTATTGTTTTAACCGTTTCAATAAATAATTTACTTTAATTTTTGAGTCGTTTTTTTTAAAGGTCCTCCCGATAATACGTAAGTACCAAAAAGTTTAACTTACTAAATAAATAACAAAGGTAGACCACCTCCCTGCTGCTCTATTTTTTTTTTTTCTAGAGAGAAAGATTAAATAATCTGTTACCCCACAGATTTATAAAATAAAACAGAATGAATTATAAATTAGAAATTAATATTAACATTATTCTTATTTATGATTTGAGAAACTGTTCCCTTAATGAGGATAAAGGTTGTGTTTGGAATGGCAGCTACATCTCCCATTTATCTGTTTTGTATTTTAGATTTCATTTTAACTAGCAAAAATTCACAACAGAAAGTAAAATAAGCATTATACAAATCCAGTGACCTTGACTTTTTTCTTTTATAAGCTTTCCCAGGAGGTCAAGAGAGGAATTCAGTTATATCAAAAAGGTTATCATTAGATTGAATAAGTTTACAAATGTACAATGTGGACAATACTTATCAGATATAAACAACAAATATTACTAACAAGAAAATAAAAATCTATCTCAAATCTTAGAGCATATTAACTGTTTTTTTTTTTTACTTAGTTTTTACTTAGTCAAATATTTAACTATTCAAAAAAAAAAATGAGAGCATGTATTTAGACATAAATTAAAACAAAATTCTAACAATATAAAAAATGAAATAAAAATTTATTATATTCATTATTTACATTGTTCGAACTGTTGTCCTCTTCTTTATTGTCATACACGCTTCAACCTTTATTTCAATAATATTTGTGAGTTCAATACCTGGCTACAGCTATTTGTGAGTTCAATACCTGGCTAGCATTTGTTTCAATACCTTTGGCTACAGCAGTTGAGTTCAATACCTCACAGGCTATTTGTGATTCAATCCTGGCTATTTGTGAGTTCAATACCTGGCTACAGCTATTTGTGAGTTCAATACCTGGCTACAGCTATTTGTGAGTTCAATACCTGGCTACAGCTATTTGTGAGTTCAATACCTGGCTACAGCTATTTGTGAGTTCAATACCTGGCTACAGCTATTTGTGAGTTCAATACCTGGCTACAGCTATTTGTGAGTTCAATACCTGGCTACAGCTATTTGTGAGTTCAAGACCTGGCTACAGCTATTTGTGAGTTCAATACCTGGCTACAGCTATTTGTGAGTTTAATACCTGGCTACAGCAAATATAGAGTAGAGTTAAATGAAGGTAACTACATGGCATCCAGAAGTAGCATTGCACATGGAATGAGAACAATCTACCCCAGCGATCGAAATAAAAAGTTTGGTTCCAAATTTCTAGCACCTGAAGAAGGCTGAAGCATACAACGACCGAAATGTTGTGTATATGGCAATAAAGATGAGGACAACAGTTCGAAGAATGTAAATAACAAAAATACTACCTCATCCCAGAAGTATAGACAAATTATTATATTCAGTTTGAAATTCCTTGATAATTACTCTGATCAACAAGTCCCTGATGAAGGCTGGAAGGCACAATAACCCAAAACTTTGTGATAACAACGAAGATCAGGATATTCGTCAGCATGTAAATATAAAGTAAATAATAACTCTGCTATACCAGAATTTCAAATGAAAATTGTTTTTTTAAATTTGAAAAACTGTGCTTCTTATAAAAATACAACCCAAATGGAACAGGGTAACAAATATGATGACATTACATCCAGACTTTTAAAACTCTAAACCCACATAGTAAATAACAAAAGGTGCTTTTCAGAATTTAATTTAGGTAACCAAGAATCGAAAAATAACACTGGCAAGCAAGAAGAGGGTTCTACACTGCTATGTAATGTCTCCCTTTTTAGATAGCAGTGAAGGCTGGATAACGTTGCCACATATAAATCAAACACTTGAAATGACAGAGATGTGTTGATACCAACCGTTATTTAGAGTATCAGACAGAACTTGACAGCAATTATGAAAAACTTTTTAATGGCATTCAGAATGAAACAGCAGGGTGAAAACAAAGTGTGGGAAAGAGAAATTCAAAGTTTCATTGGAATAGCGAAAGACAATTTTCAGAAAGTATGATCCACTCAGTTAAATGCCGTACATGATAAACACTTGGACGATCATGTCTCTTTCAATTCATGACTGACTAAGCAGAAGATTTTCCAGGAGTGGGTTAAAATTTCTTTCTGCAGTAAACTGGTTGCCAATCAAGCCTATAGGATCCAGTCAATCCTGCTATTCAGTCTATACCTTCCCCAAAGCTATTTGCGCATAAGTGAAGATAATAAACCTGACTAGAATTTGATCTTAGCTGTCCAATTTCTCACACCACACATCACAAGGTGACTTCCCAAAAAAACAAGGCATATTGTCTATATTAAGACTCTTAAACACACGCAAACACACACTCAGTCAGTCAGTCAGTTAAGTGCCATACGTGATACACGTTTTAGGCGATCATGTCTCAAAAGAGACATGACTGATTGGGCAGAAGATTATCCCACAGTAGGTTGCCATTGCTTTCTGCGGTAGATTGGTTGCCAGCCAAGGCTATAGAACCCAATCTGTCCTGCTATTTAACCCATAACTGGAGGGAAGTGACGGATTAATACCTTTCCCAAGGGTGTTTGTGCGTAAGTGAATGCAATGGATTCAACTGGAATTCGAACTCGGTTCCCCGATTTCTCGTTCCGAGCCGATATCCACTGCACCACAACACACACACACTAGGTGATGTAAATTTCAAATCAGTTAATATGTCCTATATGCTTGAGCAATCATGTCTCTTTCAATTTGTGACTGACTAGGCAGAAGATTTTCCCATAGTAGGTTGTTGTTTCTTTCTGGAGTAGACTGGTTGCCACCCATGGATATAGGATCCAGTCCATTCTGCTATTCAGCCCATAGGTGGGAGGAGAGAAAGGAACAATTCATAGCTTTCCCAAGGGTATATACACATTAGTGAATGTAATGAACCCGAGTGGAATTCAAACATGGCTCTCCAATTTCTCATACCACATCAAAAGTATCATACAAGGTGACCAATAAGGTTAGAAAACAGGAAAGAATACTGGACTGCTATGTAATATCTGCTTCACAATATGGAAGTAATGACTGGACTATTTTCTCACAAATGAAGACTTAAAGCCAATGAGATGTGGCTCCAATGTTGAAGATACATTAACCAAACTTGTGATGAATAAGGAAGTTTTAAGGACAGGGACTACAAAGGAAGTGATACTAACAACAACCAAAAAAAAAAGTAGAAATTTAATAACAAAAAGAAAGCAATGTTAGACACAGAAATCTAAAAATTGAATGCTTTCTTTGCCTACAACAAAATATACCAGTCACGTGACTAAAAACTTTCAGCCCTTTTCATGGGTCAAGTTTAAAGGGATATAGCTGATTTTATTGTGTGACCATCTCTAAAACAGTTGCCAACCAAGGCTATAGAAACCAGTCTGTCTTGCTATTTAACTCACAGCTAAAGGAGAAGAGATGGATTCATACCTTTCCCAAGGGCATTTGCACATAAGTAAATATAACAAAATTTGCTGGAATTTGAACTCAGCTCTCCAATTTCTTTGTCCAAGCCAAAATCCATGACACCAAATGCATAATGACATACAAAAGCACATAGTGGAAGATGCCTTTCAGAATCCAAGTCAGCTAATAAGGAATTAAAAAATAACATTAAAAAATAAAGAGAGTTCTACAATGCCATGTATGTCAAAAATTAATTCGACCTATCAGAGTGAGCCATGTTGCAAAAGAAAATGTCCCTCCTTTGCGACCCTCTCTGCTTAGGTCAGGTAACAAAATAGATCACTATAAAAAAAAAAGGCTGCTACTACTAACAAGGGGAAGGTCTTTTATCATGTAACCTCCACCTTCCCCTCATCCTGCCACTCCTAAAAGGTGGCTATAAATGCAAAGATAAATGGGGCATTCATGCTTCAGAACCCCCAGACTACAGACACAGGTTGCCTCACCCTGATAAGTCCTCACTTCTGACATGTAGGGGGAATGACATGAATCTTAAATAATTTCATCACAAATGAAGTGACGGGAGATAGGGTTCTGCCAAATAATGTTAAAAATATATCATAGACAAAGAAGGAAGCATATGACTAATGAGAATATAGCAAGAACAATAAGCGCAACAAAAAATCTTTTAATTAAAAATGAAAATAAGACAGAAGCTTAGAGAAAATAAAGCTCACAGGGTACTCAAATTTTTTTTTTTTTAATCATATCACCCCGAGCAAGAGTGAAAAGATTGGAAAAGAGAAAGCCGGGAACCACATCCTAAACAGGGAACAAGGGATGAGCCTCTTCACCTGTTCAATAGACGTGGATGGAGTGCGAACCGGGCAATAGCTTAGTCTATCTACTCCAATTGAAAGAAAAAGAAAAAGGAGTGAAAAGATTGGAAAAGAGAAAGCCAGAAACCACATCCTAAACAGGGAACAAGGGATGAGCCTCTTCACCTGTTCAATAGACGTGGGTGGAGTGTGAACCGGGCGATAGTTTAGTCTATCTACTCCAATTATGGACATAGAAACAAAACAGTTCCTGACAAGGTATTTTTAAGAGTAACAAAAAGCAGGAAGCTGTAGAAAACATTGATCACCGCCCCCTCACACACACACCTGTAAATTCAAACTTTGCTTCCCATAAAGTGAGGGTTACAATGTTCCTAGTCCCTAACAGTCCTCCTTCCAATAATGAATGTCATAAAAATACTTCTGATTTCTGACTTGCTAATATGTTCATGGGCTCCCACCATTTTTACGTACAGTGTGATGCAGTGGATATCGGCTCAGAACAAGAAATCAAAGAGCCAAGTTCAAATTCTAGTCAAATTTGTTGCATTCACTTATGCACAAGTACCCTTGAGAAAGGTATTAATCTGTCGCTTCTCCCTCCAGCTATGGATTAAATAACAGGACAGACTGGATTCTATTGCCTTGGTTAGCAACCAGTCTACCACAGAAAGTAATGGTAACCTACAGCTAAAAGATCTTCTGAACAGTCAGTCATCTCTGAGTCTTTCAAGACATGATCACCCAAGGATATATCACATATGGCACTTAACTGACTGATGGTAAGAAATTAGGACGATATTGTAAGTAGTCTTGCATCAGAAATAATCCCAAATGTTTGTTGTAGGGAGAACACTTGATGTTCCCTTTTGTAATTGTCATTCAGGTGATAACAACCATTGAATATTAAACAAAAAGAAAGGATTATTTGTTAAAAAGAATAAATAACAATAGTAATCTAATGTTGTCCAAAACCTGAATGCTAGGATGTTCAACAACACATGTTAAATAACGTATACAAAAAAAAAAGCCGAGGTGTGGGAGGATATATTTTTAAATGTATTTTTTGTTTTTTATTACCCACAAATTATATAATTTTATAAACTAAACATTTAACGTGGAAATTGAAACCTGTGTGCTGAGTTCAAATTCCAGCTGAAGTGAAATAGTTTAAAAGTTTATGTTTACTTTTTTTTACAACAATGCCATGAAATCACTCCTCCCTCTCCTCTGCAATTTAGTCAGATAAGTGCCATACATGATACACGCTTTGGGAATGTTTCAAAAGAGACATGACTGACTGGGCAGAAGATTATCCCGCAGAAGGTTACCATTTCTTTCTGCAGTAGACTGGTTGCCAGCCAAGGGTATAGAATCCAATTTGTCCTGGTATTTGACTCACAGCTAAAGGGAGAAGAGATGTATTATATTATTAAGTAGTAATTAGTGGGGGATCAGTTTATTACTTCATAACAATATAAAACTGATCCCCATTTTATGCCCAGTAGAAGCCTTAATCATGTTTTCATATTCAGTCAGTTAAAGTGCCATACGTGATACACGCTTTGGGCATGTTTCAAAAGAGACATGACTAACTGGGCAAAAGATTATCCCACAGTAGGTTGCCATTGCTTTCTGCGGTAGACTGGTTGCCAGCCAAGGCTATAGAATGCAATCTGTCCTATTATTTTTTAACCCATAACTGGAGGGAAGAGACGGATTAGTAATATCTTTCCCAAGGGTAGGAGAAATTGGGCAGTGAAGGCTTTGAAAAGGAAAGCAATCAGAGAAAGAAAAAGAAAAAGAAAATCCTAAATTCAAACCCGAAAAAATAACAAAACAACGAGTGAAACCTTTCCCTCTTTCTTTAGAAGAACAATCATAGCAAAATACAGGTTTTTTTATTAAAAGAAAGCTGTGGAGAGCTATGATCGCGTACTTCTTCTTAGCAAACATGGAACTTCTTACAGAGAATTAATCCTAAATGATTTAGAAAGCAATAAAAATAGTTGCTAAAAGTAACAAAGTTGTTATTATAAAATAAAAATTAAGTGATCAATTTTTAAAAAATTAAATTAAAACCGTTTGAAATGGCTTTTATGAAATTAAATTAAATTATCTAAAAATGCCATAATTTTTTCTCGTATTCGTCGTGTTAACGAACAAGGTTGACTTTTTAGTTTAAAAAATAAATTTGATTTTCGTTTTTTGAAGAAAAAATAAATTTAAAATAAAAGAAAAAAGTGGTTTTAAAATTAAGACTTTTTAAAGTGTTTTTCTTACATGTTTTCCTTCAAAATAAATTATTTTAGGACTGTAAATGATTAGCGATCACGTTTGTTTGACCATGGGCTCGTGAGTTTTTAATCTTATTCTTAAATGTCCCACATTTGTGTTCTTGTGTCGATCGAAGTCAAGCTTAGTTAATAACAACATGACACCTCGATGCAAGATAGTGGTTAACGAGCTAATCCGGTTGACTGAAAATTTGATTCTGGAATTTTTACCATAGTTCTGAGCTTAAGCTTCACTTTAACAACGGAGAGCCTTGATGTGGCATAGTAATGGTTAACGAACACTTGTGAACTATGAGTACAGTAGTGAGTTCTATCCTCACTGGGGCCCAATTAAGCTTCTGCTTATAAAAACTAGAATTTTAAATTATTGTATAATTAATTCTATTCCCCAAGTGGTTTTATTTTCGTCTTAAAGATCAAGAATAAAAAGGCAGAGACATGTGACATTACAGGGCAAAGTCGACACCACATAAATAACATTTTTAAAAAACAAACATCCTCCCACACATATTGTCCATACACCAAAAATGTTAAATACGTTATCGTCTTACCTTTTTCTAAATCCTCTATGTTGGAGATTACACTCCCAATTTCTTGTCCTTTAAAACTAGCCATATCATTCGTTTTTAAACCGTTCTTCTTGGCAATAAAAATGTCATAACACTAAAAAAAAGTGGTAGAAAGACGAAGAAACGGGGCTTCTGCTTCTCAAGTCATGTGACCGATGACCCGGATATAGACGTGAGCTATCTCGCAGAATTCAGGTTTTTCCACTATTTTAGTTATTTTACCAGGTTTTTTTTTTTGTAAAAATATTTTTATTAAATCATATAATTAATTTAAGAAAATTACCTAATAAAGAATATTCTGTTTCATGCAACAATTATTATTATTATTATTATTATTTTCCCAAGTTCTAATGATGAAAGAGTTATCTCCCTTGAATAGTCAGCTGACTTGAATTTTAAAAAGAAAATATCATCTTTAACAAGAAAAATTTAATAATTTCTAAATTGTTGAAATTCTTTTGTTTTTTCTTTTAATTTATTGAATAGATATTCATGATTTAAAGTCAGTAAAATTGAGAACAACGTAAAGCATCAATAAAACGTTTCTCACATCCCAAACATTGAGTTATCTTTTTTATATTGCTTTATACTTACTTAGTCATTTATTTTGAACATACTGTTTCCATAAATAAATTTAAAAAAAAAAAAACTGACTAAGAATTTGGGTAAACGTTACCTAGCTTCATATTTTGAGCACACATGTATTTCCCTGGATAATATATATATATATATATATATATATATATATATATATATATATATATATATATATAAAAATTAAATATATGTGGCCAATAAATATTTATAAATCAAAAAGAGTATGGGGGCTTCAGGCTGCAAGGTTAATTTCGATTAATTTCTCTGTTGCACAAGGCCACTTCCAAAAGGAACTTCCTACCCAAATCCTCACACATCACCATTATTTTTATAAGTGTTGAAAATCATTCTTTAAACAAGCAAAGAGAAAGTGAGATGAGTTGACAAGACATTAATTTGCAACAATTCAGTGTATTAACAAATATTTAACAAGAATACATAAATTACATACATGTTGAATATGATGTGAAATTGTTTGTTTGAAATTGTCTCCCATAGACTGTGTGAGTATTACTGCTATGGATTTTTAACGTATGTCTAAATGTTCATTGCTGTTGGAATAATTCTCAGCATGTTAAGAAAGTTATGTGGGAAAATTGTTACTAAAAAGAATTGTTCATATCTGAGAGTTCGCGATTAATGCTCTTGTTGTTAGTTGTGCACAAGACAGGATATATATATGAGAGTGAGTTGGCTTTAGGTTTGTGGAGTTTTGACATGATGTGTGCTTATGAAATGTTAGTGCCAACTGTAATATTTTGTACATGTAAGTTAAATAAATTAAAAAAGTCTTATTGTGCCTTGCAATTAGTGCGGGTGTGTGAGAGAATTTGTTAAGATTGAAGAACGCGACCTCGCGATAGCATGGCATTATCACGGGCTGCTGTGACTGTCAACTGTCTTGCTTGGTGTTCAAACTGGAACTGCTGCCAACTGCTGGGTGTAGCACATGTCTGCTACTTATACATCCCGGGGAAAAAGCGGGAAAGCAACATTTTCACGTAATTGTCGCGTGTGTATGTACAATGATTGAATGCAGCTGTGAGGAAATACATGTGATTCACAAGAGTAGTTAAAATAATTAAAATATAAATTTGTATTACTTCAGTAACTACCTGACACACCCTGATATCCACTAATTTTAAAAGAATCAGATCAGTCCGTAAAAAGATGTATTGCTGCCACATTTGGCAGGAGTCCATTTCCTTTTGGATGATGAATTATGTTTCACTCTGCAACTCTTTTTCTGAAATCAAAATGTTGCAAGTCTCTTACTGCCCTATGACTATTTCCATGGAAAGGGTTCAGACGAACTACATTCTTTAATGCCACCAGTTCTAACCTCCATGGTTAAGACCTGCTGTGTTACATCATTGTGAACCACTCACATTCCCTCCATATTTCTTTGGTGAGATCTAAGTTCCAGTCAAGCAGCTTCTTCTCACAATCCTCTTTTTTTATGGAATTGATTCCCAAGATCTGCAATCACTATAATCTTAATCTGTTCATGTCTATGGTCAATCATTATCTTCACTACATATCACCATAAACTGTGTCTCTTACTCTGTAACCCTCTACCTCAAGTGGTTCTTGGGACTTGTATAAAATGAACATCATTGCAAAAATTAAAAAAAAAACAATGAAAACTTGAACCTTCATGCCTGCAAAAAAAACAGTGTCAAAAAAATTATTTTTCACTTGACACTGCTATTTATTTAACTATCGTCACTCCCCAGTAATATTTATTGGTTTAAAAAGCAATAATTAAAATTGTAATAAAACCTAAAAGAATAATTAAAGTAAATATATCCTTTTTATACTCTTTAGAATTTACAACAAAAATATTAAATATAGTTTCTCTATTAGATTGCTTATTTACAAGAATAATTTTATATTTACAACATTCAAAAAGTAACACAATTAAAACTAAAGCAATGCAATATTTATCATTTACCAATTTAAAAAAAATTTATAAACATTTACTAAATTATCAAAATATGTGAACCAACTATGAGGAAATCCTTATTATTTACCATTTTTAAAGTTTGAATTAATTTGCAATTAGCCAATGTTTTGCCAAACATTCCAATAAAAATCTAATAAATAGCATAGACAAACAATTTAATATACAGTGTTTATTATTTTTTATGTCAATTCACAAGAACAAAGAAATTTTATAAATTCACTTTCATGTGTGTATGTTTTATTAAAATTCTAATATTTATTAAAATTATAATCTAAACAATAGGCATTGCAACTATTCTTTTGACACAACATCTTTTGCAGGCATGAAGCTCCAAGTTTATTAAAAATATATGCACACATATATAATGACTGGTTATCTATTTTGAATAGTTACCTTGAAGCAGTAGGAAGATGGTTAATGTTTATTAATTCAGCCTTATGTCATACTTAACCAAACTCTGTGCAGCGTACAAGTTTTATAAGAATTATTAGAAGGTTTTCATCAGAAGGTTGTCAGCAGGTTGGAATGAATGGATGTGTGGGAATTGTGGAAGAATAATATATACATTTTTCATGTTAAAATAAAAATTTATTAAAAGGAAAGAATAACAAGAATAGCTAGCAGTTAAATGTTCAATGAGAAACAAGTAATGAGTTAAGGGTATCAAAAGTTGAAGAGTTCATAGTAGCAATTTGTTGGAAAGTGTTTATGCATAAGTATGTATGTATATATTAGCATTTGTTAGGTAGGAATGTCTTTGAATAGAGAAGAAGAAGTAAAAGGAAACAGCACACGAGAAAGAAGGAGAAGGAGGACAATGTGCAAAGCAACCTATGTCCAGGTCTTAGTTGAAGTTTCTCTCGTTACATTTTAGCTGTTTTGTCTTGCTGCTCCCATCTGACTCTGACCGACTGGCACTGATCAGAGCCCTTTTATTGTAATTTAGATTTTTTGCACTGGATTGCAAAAGACTTTTTAGTCTTGCAACTTGCTCCCATTGGTCAGAAAACCAATTTAACATCTACTTGCAAAATCTGGTTTTGACTTTTTCTGTAAGCAAGAGGTCAATTCTTTTTCTATTTGAGAAAAACCAGGATTTCACATGTCATTGTGAATTTTTGTAAAAGTGAAGAAGAAGATTGATTTTAATTCTTAATTTTCTATCAACTCCAGCCTATCTACTAGGATAGTTTGCTAATTCCTGTTGCAAAGACATGCTCCTCACATTTCTGTTTCTTCAATGCACTCAAGGCCAACCTGTGGTTTATACTCTAACTGAGTGAGCTTTAGTCATAGCTTCTGTAAGAAAGCATATGATCTGATGAACAAGGCCATTATGTTTAAACCCTCAGTCACAATGACTTGCAACTTTGTGCAATCACAGCTATTGACACCTTCCAAATAGTTTCAAATGATTTTGATGAAAGAAGAAAGAATTGACTTTTTTCTGAAGTCTGCTAAAGAAGAATGTGTAATCAATGAAAATCACAGATGCAACACACTAATTAAATGACTGATATTATAAAATAAATTGTATCTCATAAAAATGTAATTTCATTTTATATAATACATACTTTTTAATTCTTGATATTTATTTATGATACAATAATTAATAATAGGACTTTATCAATTTATTGGTCATGCAGTCAATTCTCCCCTACTTATTAATGACATCTTCCATGATCATGTTTAGTAAATATAACCAAGCTTCACACAATTTATTCCAAATCAGAAGGTTGAAAAGATAAAATTGTTTTGTTTGTATAAATAAGTGGAAATTTACTTACAGAACAGAATAACATCAATTTGTCAGTAGTGAAATTATTAACTGTGGAACTGTTCAAAGAGAAATAGTAGTCAAAATTTAAATGAATCCATAGTTTGTTATTAGTAGTACGATCTTCGTTTTTCTCTTTCTTTTTGCGACTAGCAAGTAAGTGAAGAGGGAAAAAAAGGCAATAAAGGAAAATTGTACTTATCAACATTAATTTTAGGAGTCAATTGAATTGTCTTGTTGTTGTCTTCTCCTTTTTGTTGACTGCGAGTGGGCGAAGATGAAAAAAGAGATAAAGAAAATAGCACATGAGAAGAAGAGGGAGTGTGAATGTGTGTTGCTGGGACAGTTGTGTCAATCAGTGATTTAAAATTTCTCTTTTACATCATGGCAGTGTTCTATCTTATCTCTGCTCCCATCTAAGTGATTCAACTTTATTTATATCAAATAATATTCTGAAACTGGCTCATTACTTTTTGTAAGTTTTGTAAATTGCTCTCCTTTCATTGGTTAGAAAATAATTCACACTGGCTCACAAAATTTGGTCTTTGGTCTTTTTCTTTCAGAGCGAAGATACTCCTTTTTCCTATTAGTCAAAATAAGATTTCACACTAGTCCATGAATTATTATACAGCAAATAAAAGAGAGTTATTTTTATTTCGTATCCACCATACTTGTGCTAACATATGGTATTTTCAATTATTAGTGTCAAATAATGCTTACATCTGATTTTTGCTGTTAAGGTTTGAATAATCTCAGACTTTTAAAATAAGTAAAATGAAGTAGGAATAAAACAAGAATTCTTTCAATTAAATATTATTTGATTTTTAAGATGAAGAATTTTCATCATTCATTTTTGGACCACCATTTTTTTCAATGATAGATAGCTGAGGACTCTCTCTTATAGTTACATGAGAACTAATTAGAGATTCAGTTTCCTATTTTCATCAGCAACGTATAACAATAATATAAACAATAATTATAAACAATAATTATAAACAATAATATTGCACCTCATTGTATATTCAAATTTTGTCAAAGGAATTTAAAAAGAATATACAAGTTATAAGGATGTGCGTTGTAGAGCATTGGATATCGGTTCGGAATGAGAAATCAGGGGGCCAAGTTCGAATTCCAGACAAATTCATTGCATTCACTTATGCGCAAATACCCTTGGGAAAGGTATTAATCCATCTCTTCCTTCCAGTTATGGGTCAAATAAAAGAACAGATTGGGTTCTATAGCCTTGGTTGGCAACCAGTCTACCGCAGAAAGCAATGGCAACCTACTGTGGGATAATCTTCTGCCTAGTCAGTCATGTCACTTTCAAGACGTGTATCACGTATGGCACTTAATTGACTGATACAAGTTATATTTTGAACAAATAAGTTAATGACAAAAGAATGAAAAACAAATCTAAATTTGAATATATTAGAATTTTTATTCAATTTAAAGACAACAAAGAAGGAAATGATTAAAAGTTGAAGATTTTAATTTAAAGATTTTAGTTTAAAGTTTTCAATTAAATATTAAAATATTTTTCTCGGTTTTAATTTAAAGATTTTAATATAAGGTTTTTAATTAAAGATTTTTTCAATTTTAATTTAGGATTTTCATATAAAGTTTTTAATTAAAGATCGTTATTAATTTTAATTTAAAGATTTTCATACAAAGTTTCAATTAAAGATTAAAGGTTTTTAAAATTTTCATTTAAAATTTTCATTTGAAGTTTTCAATTAAAGGTTAATAATTTTAAAAATTCTAAATTAAAGTACAACCCAAAATCATTTTTTCCTAAAAAGAAAAAATATTTTTCAAATGCAACAACTTATGGAGCACTTATTTCCATTGACCACATCACTTAGAATGATTACTTCACTACTTACGTAAATGTAAATCAGTGTTCATTTTTTATTTTGCTTTTTTGTTTCATTTTTGTTTTAATCATTTCACCCAAGAAAGACAGTAACACCAACTATGATAGAAATGGTTACTGCATGTGAGAGAATATGACAAAGAAAACGATAAACGATATGGTGAGAGAACGATAAAAGAAGAGGAATCAAGAAGACAGTAAATAACGATTGACATTGAATTTAAACTTTTGGATATCAAAGTTGATTGGGAAGCAAGAAACTGGAAGAGAGTTCCATAAGTGAGAGAAGAAACTGTTAGCATAGGACTTATAATAATATGAGAAGAAGAAAATATAATTAAGGAGAGAGAACAACAAAAGAAGAGAAATCAACAAAACAGTAAATAACGATTGACATTGCATTTAAATTTTCAAAGATCAAAGTTGACTCAGAAGCAAGAAGCCGGAAGAGAGTTCCACAAGCAAGAGAAGAAACTGTTAGCATAGGACTTATAATAATATGAAAAGAAGAAAACATAATTAAGGAGAGATAACAATAAAAGAAGAGGAATTAAGAAGACAAAGGATGATTGACATTGCATTTAAATTTTTTGAAGATCAAAGTTGACTGGGAAGCAAGAAACCAGAAGATAATTTCACAAGTGAGTAGTTCAAGAAAGGAAATTCTTAACAGAGAATTAATGATTCTAGCCATTTCAACTGTGAGATGATGAGACCTTGTCGCCAATCTAGTATCGCATAAAATGTTGGTACGAAAGAGAAAATCTTATCAGAATAATTACCATTTAAATATATTACTAGGAAATTAAGTTATGGCAGTTAGAAAGTGACTGAAGCCAGATCAGGACCATTAATATTGCAGATGATTCTTTTTAGTTTATCAAGAATCTCTAAATCCATAGCAGAAGCAACTGACCAGATGTGGCAGCAAAATATCAATGCCTGGATGAATGTTGATATATAATAGATTCCGGTTAAATAAACTATCTAGTATGAAACAGTGAACTAAATTTCCTAGTAGCAGATCAAGCAACTGATTTAATATTATCGTTCCTCTTAATTGACAAATAAAATTTGGTTCTAAAATCAGTCATTATTTTCTGAACAACCTAATATAATCACCTAAATAAGTTTGGACAAAAGGGTGCGTCCACTGGTGGATCTGGTTGCATTTAGCTCTATAGTTTGTTTTTTGTTTTTTTTTTAACCAGAAGAAAGTTCCACAAGCAAGAATTACGATAGAAGAAACTTTTAGCATAGAACTTACAATTAAATTTAGCCATTTCAGCTTTAGAAATGATGAGACTTTACCAAAAAATCTAATAATGTGCTTAAATTCATAAATTCTAGATACCATAGCGGAAAGTTCATCAGAACAATTACCATTAAAGTACTTATAGAAAAGGCACAGGGAAGCTCATTATGGTGCTAGGAAAATAACTGAAGCTGAGATGCCAGGTCAGGATCAATAACATTACAGATTCTTCTTCGGATTTTATCATGAATCTCTAAATTCTTATGTAACCTCAGCTTATGTTCCTCCATGAAATTTATTATTTAATGTTGCTTGTGCAAAAAATTTGAACCAAAAGCAAAATCAAAATATATCTTTTAACTTTGGTTCCAGAAATATGGAAACTGAGTTCTAGTCAGTGGTTATAAGATTGGGATCAGTACGGTGATAATGAAAATCATACAAGCAATGGATGAAAAGTTCTCAGTCTAAGAAAGTACACACTCCGCTCACCCACCGCCACAACTGAAAATTCTTCATATTTGGTCAGTTTTCGGGGAAAATAGCTATTTACATTATTTCCTCATTATCATTGACACTGCTGCAATATCTTAACTGTTGTGCCCGTCAGGATTCTTCCTACCATTCATATGTGCATTGAATACTGTTGCCATATCTGGTCTGATTCAGAAGAATGATCTGAGATGTAACAAATCCTGATCAGGCATCTCGACTTCTGTCACTTTCTCACCGACGTGACATGTCTTCCCTCTGTCTTTTCTACAAATATTTTCATAGCAAATGCTCTGGTAAGCATTTTTGCCCTGGTGCTCTGAATACATGAATTTAAGCAAGATAATAGCCATTTTTTTACCCACTGACACTTTTGTAAACAAAAGTTTATTCTCAGTTTTAAATATTTTGCAAAAATAGAATATACATACATCTGTGACCTTTTATTTTAAGAAAATTAGTGAATTTAATGTTAAATTAATCTGATTTGAAACAAGTATTACTTGCTTATAGCATAACATATAGTATACAAGCATTTCTTAACCACAGAGGTTTTGTTTTTCACGTTGATTGATTGCTGGCAGCTAGATGTTTTAAAAACCAATTATGGTTGACCAGAATTTACATCAATTTATGAAACCCAAGTGAATGTTTTGTTTTTAGTTTTTAACTGCATAGTAATTTAAAAAATAATATTTTAAGCAATTAGCTAATGTTTTATTGAATTTTAGCTAATATTTTATTGAATTTTAGTTAATATTTTATTGAATTTTAGTTAATATTTTATTGAATTTTAGCTAATATTTTATTGAATTTTAGTTAATATTTTATTGAATTTTAGCTAATATTTTATTGAATTTTAGTTAATATTTTATTGAATTATAGCTAATATTTTATTGAATTTTAGCTAATATTTTATTGAATTTTAGTTAATATTTTATTGAATTTTAGCTAATATTTTATTGAATTTTAGTTAATATTTTATTGAATTTTAGCTAATATTTTATTGAATTTTAGTTAATATTTTATTGAATTATAGCTAATATTTTATTGAATTTTAGCTAATATTTTATTGAATTTTAGTTAATATTTTATTGAATTTTAGCTAATATTTTATTGAATTTTAGTTAATATTTTATTGAATTTTAGCTAATATTTTATTGAATTTTAGTTAATATTTTATTGAATTTTAGTTAATATTTTAGGATACATGAGAATAACAACTCTCAAAAAACAGCCTTGGTCTGCTTACCTTTGTGAAGGGATTATCAAAGAAATATATGTGTTCCATATAACATAGGGAGTTTTCAAAAGACGTTCTACACTTCACAGATACCTCTCACGAGTAAGATCTCTATTAGAGAATAACATGACTGAGAATTGTGTGTACACCATTTCCTGTAGCTGTAGAAAGAAATATAAAGAAGAAACAAGGCACCTACTTTAGGTAAAACTGCAAGAACATCGCAAGGCCATAACACAATGGGTGATAGAAAAATCAGGAGTAGCTGACCACATATAGAAGGAGAAGAGATCACTCTCCTATGGGAATTAGGGCATATGCTAGGCCACAAAAAACTCTTAAGCCAGCCAAGCATAGAAATGAATACAATATTGGAACCAGTAATATGGAATGCTAAAGAAAATCATTAAATTAAAAGATTACAATATGAGATCTGGTAAAAAATGGTTACTGAGATATTAGGTTTATAAGTCCCAAAAATTGACACATGGTCAAGTGGATATAGGCGTTGGTTAGTTCCAGTGACTTGACTCAAAGAGTTGTGAGTTCAAATAACTTGAAGAGTTGAGTTAAAAGGGAGATAATTGCATGGCATCCGGAAGGGGCATCACACATCGAATGAGAATGATATATCCCAGTGATTGTAACAAAGGGTTTTGGTTTGAAATTTCTAGCACCTGAAGAAGGTCGAAACATCATAAACATGGCAATAAAGATGAGGACAACAGTCCGAACAATGTAAATTATGGAATTTTAGTTATTGTTGCATTATAGCCGTACGCTTGAAGATGTTTTCTGAAAAAATAAAATTTAAAATAATATAAAATTTTCTTCATCCAAAAATTTAATAACTGAGATAGTAATGCAATACCATGATAGAGGTAACACAATAATTTATTATTTTTTAATATCTTATTTTCATTTTATTCTTTATTATTAATAATTGTTATCATGATGGTTATGACATGTATAGAATGCAAATCCTATATCATCCATTAACTAACTAAAACACACAAAGTAAAATTGCACATCCACAAAATCAGATCCAAACGACTAAAAGCATTTTGGAAAACCCAACTAAGAAAAATTTCACAAGTTAGTGTGAAAAGCAAAGTTCTGGATCCTGACTGGATTACAAATCGAAAATTCAAATATGACGTCAGCCAAACGTTTTTTCACAGCTAAAAAAGAAAATGCCTCTGGGAGCCGGTCACATGACTGAATTCCACTACTTAACCATGTCCGTGACCAGGTCAAGTCAGTCGGACATGGGAGTGGTTAGCTGACGGGCCTCGTGGCAGTGTAACAAAATTTACATTCTGCTACTACACAACCATGAACTCTAAACTTCTGTGGACATTTTAAATACTGTCATTTCGCTTTGAACAATTTTAACTACAAAGCAGTATGCATTTCTCACTGAACATTTTTCTTCTCATAAATATCTTATAGCGTTCAGTTAACAAATTTCACTTATATTTTTCTTCTTACAATTTTGTCATTCTGTTAATGAATCTTTACTTTAATGTACACACGAAATATTTTATCCTTTCACATTTCTACATCCAACCGTCTGATATTTAAACTGTGGGGACTTCGGACGTGTTTGGCACAAGGCCAGTTTACCAAGCATCACCGAGGCCCCTACACATGGTAAAGTTATCTTATTTATTACATTTTTATAGTATTTTATTTTTATTATTAATTACATAATTGTTTGTTGTCAACCATACCATTTAGATAAGAAATCCTCTAAAATGAGTTTACAAAACTCATGATGTAGCAGATATAATCATAGTTTACACCATCAGTTTTCCAGTAAAACAAAATATTTTTACCAAGATTTTCTAAAAATGATAACTTTGTAAATAAATTCATTAATTTGTGAACAAATCCGGAAAGTTTTGTAATATTTGTACCTAGTATGATACAAATATTAACCTGCTAATATTTGTACCTGGTAGATACAAATATTAACCTGTTAAAACAAACTTTCTTTAACTTCGTCTACATTCTTGTGTGAGTCCCTCGTGGCTGGCTAAAATGTCCGCTGGCAGCGGGAGTAGCGTGTGGCTGGTGTGAAATCTTTTGAGGAACTAAAAACTGAACTGCTACTAGTTCTTGGTCAGTAGGGATGGGCCAGAGAGAGAGAAAGAGAGGGAGTGAGAGATGAAGGGATTTCTGGGATAGTAGTTCATGACCTAGTGGAAGCACCTGGAGAAGAGGAGGGAGAAGAAGACAAAGTTAATATGTTTAGGTAGTATTATTTCTGACCTCTAGTAAGGGGGTACTACAGTTTCATTAAAATCAAACAATTATTTGATTTTTGCAAGAATTTCCAAATTAATGTGTTTTTCACCGGAAACAAAGGTGCTAAAAATTCCATAGTAAACGATGGTCAAACACTAACGCAAAAACAGACATATATTTTAACCAAAATTTCGAACTTTTTAGAAACGATTTAAAAAATTTTTAAAAATAATTTTAAAATACTTTTATCTTTCCTCTTAATAATAGCATAAATATTTTGACGATAAAACATTTTTTGATGAAGTTTGGAGCCTTTTTCAAAACATCATGATATGCTGTCTATTCAGTGAATTAGTGGATTATTATTTCGACAATATGAATAAAAGACAATTATTATTGTTTCGACAATATAAAAGACAAAAAGAAAACTGATCTAGGCCGAAGCGGTGTGACGATATCAATAGTCAAAAGGAAAGCTTGTTTTAACCGACAGGTTTCGACGATATGAATAAAGACGTTTCGACAATATGAATAAGGACAAAAAAGGAAGACTTATCTAAGACGACGCGTTTCGACAATGTGAATAAATACTGTAGAATCGTATGCAAATGAAGAGACCAGTATATATAGAGTGTACTTGGAAGTAGAACAGAAAATAGCCTGTCGTCATAGAGGACTAGCAGGGTTGTGCTATGACTACTGCTGCTCACATTGATATGCGAAACATAATGGCGTCGTCGATAGGATACATGATTTCACTGGACGACCTAGAGCACGTAGAAACATGGATGAGAACTTTTGTGGTATGCGAAAGAGTAAAGAAATTAAGAGACTGAAAAACTAATGGAGGAGAAAACGAGATAACCGATTTATTTTTTGCTACAGTGGGATGCGAAACTGTGAAGAAAATATCGAAAATGTGTTATTCGAGCGAGTTAGAAAAAAATGACATCTGAGCAAATCGGGAAAGTCGTAAAAAATAACATAAGACCAAAAAAAAAAAAAAAAAAAGATTGGTAGTAGCGGAAAGAAACAAAATTTGGAAAAAAGACAAGCACCACAGAAGTCACTTGTGCAATATTTCTTCTTCTTCTATGTGCCCTGTCCCTTCAGGACGTAGGCGATCATGGCTCTCCACGTCTCCCTATCCCTTGTGGCTCTTAGTATGTTTGCTCCTGTTGCTCCTGGCAACCCCCGTTCCGTCATCCACCTGATCAGGCCCTGCAAATATGTTATCCGCTGCCTTCCTCTGTCTCTCCTTCCTTCTATCTGTCCAGTCAGTATCAGGTTCTCCAGGCTCTCCTTCCTCATTGCATGTCCCAGGAACTTCAGTTGTCTCTTCCTGATGCTCAGCATCAATTTCCTTTTTGTTGCCATTCTTTCTAACACCTCGTCGTTGCTTGTATGCTCAGTCCACGATATCCGTAGCATCCTTCTGTAGAACCACATTTCGGCCGCTTCCAGTTTTGTCCTCATTTTCGATGATATTGTCCAGCATTCACTGCCGTATTGAAGAACTGACATTACCTAGCAGTCTAGCACTCTTTTCTTCGTTTCTATTGAGATTTTCCTGTGTGTTAGGATTTTACATTGACTGAAAGAACAAGTAAAGTATAATGAATTTGAAAAATTAAGAGCCCATGAAATGACCACAGAAGATGAATTAAGTCTTCTTAGATTAATGGAAGGCTTGCAATACCAAAACCACAAGCGCCAAATTCTAGAATGCCTGCAAAGTAACAGTGGGTTTGGAAGCTAGCATCGATTTTTTGCAAAAATTACAGTTGATAAGCGAATTTAGTCAACCAAAAGAAGAATTCTAGACATATAGAACGAGCACTTCTTTTTCTTTTATGTGCCACGTCTTTTCAGAACGTAGGCAACCATGGCTTTCCACATCTCCCTATCCTTGGTGGCTCTTAGCACGCCTTCTCCTGTTACACCATGCAACCCTCGTTCCGTCATCCACCTGATCAGGTCCTTCAAATATTTTATCCGCTACTTTCCTCTGTCTCTTTTTCCCTCTATCTGGCCTGTGAGTATCAGGTTCTCCAAGCCCTCCTTCCTCATTGCATGTCCCAGGAACTTTAGTTGTCTCTTCCTGATGCTCAGTATTAATTTCCTTTTCGTTTCCATCATTTCCAAAACCTCGTCATTGCTCACATGCTCGATCCATGATATTCTCATCATCCTTCTGTAGAACCACATTTCAGTTGCTTCAAGTTTTTCCTTCTTCTTCGAAAATATTGTCCAACATTCACTGCCATATTGAAAAACCGACATCACATAGCAATCCGGTACTCTCCTTTTTGTTTCTAGTGAAATTGTCCTGTTTTTTAATACTTTATTCCATTTCTGGAATGCATTCTTCGCCATGCCAATTCGCCTTCAGATCTCTGTGTCGCACTTTCCGTCTTCTGTTAGAACACTTCCTAGGTATTTAAATTTCTGTACCTGCTTGATTTTAGGGTCCAGCACGTGTAATTGGAACGAGCACTACCAAATCCATAATTAAATGTATATATTGTAGAAAAAGTCATATAAAAAGTCGTATGAATGTCCAGCTTTGGGAAAAATATGCTCAAATTGAAAAAAAACATTTTCAGAACATATGCAAATACGAAAATAAAGTAAGAAATGTAAAAAATGTTCAAACTCCCTCCAAAGATGATGCTATACTGTTTACAATGAATACACAAGAATGAGGTAATTTTTTTAAAAAAAAGGTAAATTATCAAATATTTGATATGCAAGTTGATACAGGCAGTGAAATTACGTTGATACCAAAACATTTCTGGGTAAAATGAGGACGACCGAAATTTAGAAAAAGCAGCGTACAACTAAAGCACATTTCAAGGCAATTTTGGCACCGACAGCCTTTTGAAATAATTACTATTACAGTTGTAGCATCCAAAACAAATCAACAATTATTAGGAATTGATGTATTAAAAGTAGACACAGCGAGACTAATCAATTTCATGGAAGCAGAAGGAAATTCAGTAGGATTTTTGAAAGGGTATAAAGCAAGCATTCGACTAAAGGAGAACTATCACCCAAAGTATATAGAGTCAAGAAAGATTCTAGTTCATATCCTTCCTCTGGTAATGGCAAAATTAAGCAAAATGATACATGGCAAAATAGAAAGAGTAATCCAAGGTGGAAGTAATAGGGTGTCACCGATAGCAGCGATAAAGAAAGCTAACGGAGATTTAAGACTACGCGGTGAATCACAAGATATGTCCAGATTTGCTTTCGTTGCCAAATATCGAAACTGCAAACCAGGAGTTAGCAAAAATGGAGTCAGTCAGTTAAGTGCCATACATGATACACGCTTGGGCGATCATGTCTTGAAAGAGACATGACTGACTGGGCAGAAGATTATCCCATTGCCATTGCTTTCTGCGGTAGACTGGTTGCCGACCAAGGCTATAGAACCCAATCTGTCCTGTTATTTAACCCATAACTGGAAGGAATAGATGGATTAATACCTTTTCCCAAGGGTATTTGCGCGTAAGTGAATGCAATGAATTCAGCTGAAATTCGTACTCGGCTCCACGATTTCTCGTTCCGAGCCGATATCTAATGCACCACAACGCACATCCTTGAAAAATGGAGTACTTTTAAAAGTTGGTCTCAAGTCAGCATACAATCAGATAGAAATTGATTAAAACTTCAAGGAAATAACCACGATAAGCACCTCTATAGGCTTATTAAGATAGACACATCGACTGTTTGAGATAAAAACTTCTAGCCATATTTTTCAAAAAACAATTGAAAGAGTCTTATGAGGAAAAATAAAAATATGATAATAGAATGATATAGGTTTAGGGGCAAGAACTAAAGAAGAATTAGAATATAAAACTGAGCAAATTTTAGTGAGATTAAGAAAAGTGGGTTTGACTATAAACAAAGACAAATGTAATTTTGACTGTAACAAGATATCATATTTAGGATATCAAATATCAAAAGAAGGTATATCACCTGATGATAGACTAACAAAGAAAATAACAGAAATAGTAGTTCCAACCAATGAAAAAAACTAGAATCCTTTTAGGGGGTGATAAATTTTCATATTAAATATATACCATGATACAGCGACATAATAGAACCATTAGCAAAATTACGCAAAAGAAAAGAAATTTGAGTGGACACAGAAGCAAACCCTCGCTTTTGAAACACTAAAGAATATTCTGAGAAGCAAACCAATAATATAAGTTTTTGATTCCCCAAAAAGAAATAACGTTAACCACGGATGGAAGTGAGAAGGCGATTGCTGCTGTTCTATCACAAAAACACCCAATCATGTACATATCAAGAAGGTTAAATCAGCAGAAATTAACTACGCGAATATTGAAAAAGAAACGCTAGCAATAGTATGGAGCATAGAAAGGGCACCAAACTTTTTGACAAGAAAAAAATTCTTATTAAAATCAGACCACAAACCATGAGAATTTATATTTAATCCGAGAAAAGAATTACCAAAAGTCACATCGTCAAGAATTTTAAGATGGGCAATAAAAACCGTGGAATTCGATTTTGTCAGAGTGTACGTAAAAGGGAACACTATTCCTCATGTAGATGCTTTATCAAGATTGCAGTTCAAGAACGAAACAGAAGAAAAACAAGAAAATACTGAAGATAAAATAATACATTTGGTGAAAACAGACGTTCCTTCTCTAAATAAACTCAAAATATAAAAAATATAGTATTAAGCAGAATAATAGAGAGAATAAAAATAATATATGAAGTAATTATTCGATGGCAGAGCGATCCTTTAAGGAAACAAAGCAGAATCTAACCATAGAAAATGGCATTATATGCAATGGAGATGTAATAGTAGCTCCACAAATACCGAGAAGGAACATACTAAAAGGAGTACATAATGATGTACATTGTGGCATAACAGCAACGAAAAGAAGACTAAAGTTGTAAGCGTGGTGGCCAGAATATTCAAAAGATGTAGAGGAATACGTTAAGAGATGAGATGCCCAAAATGTACGGAAATAAAAAACTTCAAGCAAGCAAAAATTCAATCATGACCCAAGGAAGCAGAGCCATGAGTTAGGGTCCATTTGGATCACGGACATATCAGAGATAGGGGATTATTCTTAGTATTAATGGATGGTCAGAAATTGTCAGAATAAAAGACAGAAAAGCCACTACAATAAAACAAATACTAAGAATCATATTCTCAAGAAATGCAGTACACCAGACACTAGTTACCTACAATGCACCCGAATTTTGCGACGAAAATTTATGTCTGTAGTTAAAACATATTAGATGCGGTCCATCTTGGATGGGCTGCATTTATTACCCACAGTCTAAAGGCATTGCAAAAAGAATGGTACAAATCCTGAAAATGGGATTAAAAGCATTCTCACCACTTACGGAAAACATAGAAGCGCATTTACCAAAAATGTTTCTCAGATCTATGCAGGAAGGAAACTGAGCCCGTCGGCATTAATGAGAAGACAAATCAGAGCCCCAATAACTATGTCCTTTGCAACGAGAGAAAAAATGTAGTATAGAAAGAATAGAGACGAATCCAGAAGAAGCAAATTTGCTGGTGCAAAAAAGGTCACAACACGGCTATATTGGAAAAGAGACAAAATATACTGGCACTCGCAGATTAGTTCAGAAGTAGAAACGAGCTGGAGGATGTGGAAATGGACATCGGGGGCAAGGGCAACATATTTTTAGAAAATGAAATTGCATTAAATATTTGTTCTGTCCATAGAAACAAAGTTAGAAGTGTCTAGACATGACAATAATGAGTTGGCCTGTTTCGATCAAACATTCCCCCCGACCGACTAATAATCGTAGTTGAGTAAATTCTGATCCAAACAGCACGAGAATAAACAAAAGGAACACTTAGGTTATAAAACGCCTTCACGACATTGAAAAAGTGTCTATATTTGACAAATGTGTCCTTCATCACATGAGTGCTTCCCAGTTTAATCAAAGGGTCGTCGTCTGTTCGTAAGTGAAGAGAAGACTGACTACCGAACATTTTCTGAGTAAAATCATCATAATTGATGAAAAGCGTGTTTTATACAATGATATCCAGCGGACGCTATAATGATTAGTACTGACTGAGAAATCCGTCTCCAAACCAGTAGTAAACCAAAAAAGTTATACTCGGTATTTGGAGGGATATCAAGGTCGCCATATATAATGAGATACTAAACCAAACTGAAACAGTTCATGTAGAGTCAGTCAGTCAGTTAAGTGCCATACGTGATACAGGCTTGGGCGATCATGTCTCCAAAGAGACATGACTGACTAGGCAGATGATTATCCCGCAGTAAATTACCATTGCTTTCTGCGGTAGACTGGTTGCCAGCCAAGGCTATAAAACCCAATCTGTCCTACTATTTGACTCATAACAAGACGGGGGAAGTTATGTACTATATTATTATGTAGTTATTAGTGGGGGATCAGTTTATTACTTCAAAACAATAGGAAATCGATCCCCCACTTTATACCCAATAGAAGCCTTAATCATGTTTTCAACTATTATATTCAGTCAGTCAGTTAAGTGCTATACGTGACACACGCTTGGGCGATCATGTCTTGAAAGAGACATGACTGACTGGGCAGAAGATTATCCCGCAGTAGGTTGCCATTGCTTTCTGCGGTAGACTTGTTTCCGACCAAGGCTACAGAACCCAATCTGTCCTGTTATTTAACCCATAACTGGAAGGAAGAGACGGATTAATACCTTTCCCAAGGGTATTTGCGCGTAACTGAATACAATGGATCCAACTGGAATTCGAACTCGGCTGCCCGGTTTCTCGTTGATATCCACTGTACCACAACGCACAGAGTACTTTTCCCAATTGATGGTATTGGACAAAAATATTCAGCAAAAGCTCGCAGTATTGGTTTATCACAAACGCATATTGATTATATTCGATAATTCGAAACCACATAGAGTCAATCAACATTTAGGACTAAATATGGACGCTTTTGTCTCATCTTCCTCAAGCTCCCGTTTTTACTCCATCAGACTATCATCTTTTCAGATCTTTGCAATATTTTAGAGGGAAAACAGTTTATTAATTGTGAAATGTTTAAAACAGATACTGAATGTTTCTTTGCTTCGAAATCCGAAGGAATTTACACACGAGTGATCAACAATTTTCTAAATAGATGCAAAATTTCGATTAACATCTAAGAAGAATTTATTTTATCGTCAAATAAAAGAGAAATTTGTTTTCAACCTAATATTTTTTAAAACATGCGTAAATCATAGATCTTTATTAATCCTTTTATGTCAGTGATTAAATTATTTGCTGGTAATAAAGGTTGCTTATCGGAATTAATGCTTTCCATTTAGGGTCGGATTACCTGGTTTGTAAATGATTTGGTTCGAGCTCTTTGATTACAATGAAAAGATTCTTGTAAGTCCATTCAATTCAGATTGCTTACGGTCATATCACGTTGAATACACCAGTTCTCATTCGATCACCGAAGTTAAGCAACGTTGAGCCTAATCAGTACTTAGATGGGTGACTGCTTCGGAATACCAGGTGCTGTAAGCGTTTCTTGACGGATGTACGTTGTGGTGCAGTGGATGTCGGCTCGGAAAGAGAAATCGATGAGCCGATTTCGAATTCCAGTTGAATAACCTGCATTCACTTACGCGCTAGTACCCGTGGGAAAGGTATTAATCCGTCCCTTCCCTCCAGCTATGGGTTAAATAACAGGGTAGGACTTGGGACCCTGCTCTTAAACAAATCCCAATTAAATTTTCTCCGTCGGGGGAGGAGGCTGGCTCAAACCACCTAGGATGCATGCGGCTTGGACGCACAACATATACAGGCACATGCAGATCAATTCAGAAGCAGAGACGATGGGAGGATGTGGAAATGGACGATCAGGAGCAAGGGCTACATATACAGGCACATGCAGATCAATTCAGAAGCAGAGACGATGGGAGGATGTGGAAATGGACGATCAGGAACAAGGGCTACATATACAGGCACATGCAGATCAATTCAGAAGCAGAGACGATGGGAGGATGTGGAAATGGACGATCAGGAGCAAGGGCTACATATACAGGCACATGCAGATCAATTCAGAAGCAGAGACGATGGGAGGATGTGGAAATTGACGATCAGGAGCAAGGGCTACATATACAGGCACATGCAGATCAATTCAGAAGCAGAGACGATGGGAGGATGTGGAAATGGACGATCAGGAGCAAGGGCTACATATACAGGCACATGCAGATCAATTCAGAAGCAGAGACGATGGGAGGATGTGGAAATGGACGATCAGGAGCAAGGGCTACATATACAGGCACATGCAGATCAATTCAGAAGCAGAGACGATGGGAGGATGTGGAAATGGACGATCAGGAGCAAGGGCTACATATACAGGCACATGCAGATCAATTCAGAAGCAGAGACGATGGGAGGATGTGGAAATGGACGATCAGGAACAAGGGCTACATATACAGGCACATGCAGATCAATTCAGAAGCAGAGACGATGGGAGGATGTGGAAATGGACGATCAGGAGCAAGGGCTACATATACAGGCACATGCAGATCAATTCAGAAGCAGAGACGATGGGAGGATGTGGAAATGGACGATCAGGAGCAAGGGCTACATATACAGGCACATGCAGATCAATTCAGAAGCAGAGACGATGGGAGGATGTGGAAATGGACGATCAGGAGCAAGGGCTACATATACAGGCACATGCAGATCAATTCAGAAGCAGAGACGATGGGAGGATGTGGAAATGGACGATCAGGAGCAAGGGCTACATATACAGGCACATGCAGATCAATTCAGAAGCAGAGACGATGGGAGGATGTGGAAATGGACGATCAGGAGCAAGGGCTACATATACAGGCACATGCAGATCAATTCAGAAGCAGAGACGAGCTGGAGGATGTGGAAATGGACGATCAGGAGCAAGGGCTACATATACAGGCACATGCAGATCAATTTAGAAGCAGAGACGATGGGAGGATGTGGAAATGGACGATCAGGAGCAAGAGCTACATATACAGGCACATGCAGATCAATTCAGAAGCAGAGACGATGGGAGGATGTGGAAATGGACGATCAGGAACAAGGGCTACATATACAGGCACATGCAGATCAATTCAGAAGCAGAGACGATGGGAGGATGTGGAAATGGACGATCAGGAGCAAGGGCTACATATACAGGCACATGCAGATCAATTCAGAAGCAGAGACGATGGGAGGATGTGGAAATGGACGATCAGGAGCAAGGGCTACATATACAGGCACATGCAGATCAATTCAGAAGCAGAGACGATGGGAGGATGTGGAAATGGACGATCAGGAGCAAGGGCTACATATACAGGCACATGCAGATCAATTCAGAAGCAGAGACGATGGGAGGATGTGGAAATGGACGATCAGGAGCAAGGGCTACATATACAGGCACATGCAGATCAATTCAGAAGCAGAGACAATGGGAGGATGTGGAAATGGACGATCAGGAGCAAGGGCTACATATACAGGCACATGCAGATCAATTCAGAAGCAGAGACGAGCTGGAGGATGTGGAAATGGACGATCAGGAGCAAGGGCTACATATACAGGCACATGCAGATCAATTCAGAAGCAGAGACGATGGGAGGATGTGGAAATGGACGATCAGGAGCAAGGGCTACATATACAGGCACATGCAGATCAATTCAGAAGCAGAGACGATGGGAGGATGTGGAAATGGACGATCAGGAACAAGGGCTACATATACAGGCACATGCAGATCAATTCAGAAGCAGAGACAATGGGAGGATGTGGAAATGGACGATCAGGAGCAAGGGCTACATATACAGGCAGCAGATCAATTCAGAAGCAGAGACGATGGGAGGAGTGGAAATGGACGATCAGGAACAAGGGCACATACAGGCACATGCAGATCAATTCAGAAGCAGAGACGATGGGAGGATGTGGAAATGGACGATCAGGAGCAAGGGCTACATATACAGGCACATGCAGATCAATTCAGAAGCAGAGACGATGGGAGGATGTGGAAATGGACGATCAGGAAGCAAGGGCTACATATACAGGCACATGCAGATCAATTCAGAAGCAGAGACGAGCTGGAGGATGTGGAAATGGACGATCAGGAGCAAGGGCTACATATACAGGCACATGCAGATCAATTCAGAAGCAGAGACAATGGGAGGATGTGGAAATTGACGATCAGGAGCAAGAGCTACATATACAGGCACATGCAGATCAATTCAGAAGCAGAGACGAGCTGGAGGATGTGGAAATGGAAGGACAAAAGGAAGAAAGTTATAAAAGTGGAACAAAGCAGGAAATGGAAGGTGAGAATGTGGAGACGGACGAAGATTTGGAGGAAAATGAATAGAAACCGAGATAACCATTGAAAAGAAAACAAGAGAGACAAGAGGAAGGACAGTACAAAACAAAAATAATTAGGAGTAATAAGAGAAAAAACAAGGCTGTACGACCTCTCCGATTCAGGGAGGTGTAGTATCATATTAAAATGAAGAAACAGTATATATATATATATATATATATATATACATATATATATATATATATATATATATATATATATAAAGAATACTTTTAAGAGTAGGATAGAAAATAGCCTGTCATCACAGGCAGAGCTGTTCTATGACTACTGCTACTCACATTGATATGAGAAACATAACAAATACAAAAAGAATGCTTATCTAAGCCGACGGTTTCCGACAATATGATTAAAAACAAAAGGAACTGGAAAACTTATCTTAGACGACGCTTTTCGTCCTCACATTTACACTGATGAAGTCCGTCTGAGGACGAAACGTGTCGGTTAAAATAATTTACCCCTTTTTAAACTAAACTATCGCCCGGTTCACACTCCACCCACATCTATTAAACAGGTGAAGAGGCCCATCCCTTGTTCCCTGTTTAGGATGTGGTTTCCGGCTTTCTCTTTTCCATTCTTTTTACCCTTACGTAGCCCCCTGCGCATCAGTGGCGTTATCGCCTTGCTTGGGGTGATATGATTTAAAAAAAATATATGTATATATATATATCCAATTTACAAAAAGGTTACAAATATGCTCCATTTATGTAAGCAATATATTTTTTTATATTATTTCTATTATTATAATTATGTAAATTTCACATTAAAATTTGAATTAAAAGTTCTTTGATTTTTTTAATGATAAACTTATTTTCTATCTATCTATCTATCTATCTATCTATCTATCTATCTATCTGTGTGCGCGTGTGTTTATCATTTCGAAAACTTTTACAGAAAAGTTACCTCCCTTGAATTACAACATAAATTTGCTGCCGAACGTTTATTTTCTCAATACTGAGCTTTTAGTTTGCACAATACGCGACCCCTAATCTAGCAACAACAGTTCTATGATCACGAAGTCAGTTGTGAGTTTCTTTACCGCCTATAAATGTTACAATCTCCTTGCCTGGTACATATATCTCGATACAATGGGATTTAAAAAAAATGGTTTTTCTAACAGACAGAAGAGACTTGGCTTTGACATGCAAAAATCGTTAGCATCTGCTAGAAGAGAAAAAAGGCTGAACGGTTTCGTTATTCACAACCAATCAGAGCCCCAATAACTATGTCCTTTGCAACGAGAGAAAAGGTGTAGTATAGAAAGAATAGAGACGAATCCACAAGAAACAGCAGAAAGAAAGAAAAGGAAAAGAAAGGAGAAGTTTCTGCCAATTTAGAGAGATAGACGATTATGTTTCTGTAGTTGTTTGTGAAAGCTTGTCACAAAATTAGATTTATTAATCCTTATTTTGAACTTATAAATATAAGATTTAAACTCGTCTCGGTTTGTAAAACTGTATTTTCTAAACAAACCAGAAACCAATCGAAGCTTGTGAAATTGCCATCCTTCTCAACTTCTTTCAATCTATCTAAACTTATAAATGGAACTTTGTGTGTGTGTGTGTGTGTGTGTGTGTGTGTGTGTGTGTGTGTGTGTGTGTGTGTGTGTGTCTGTGTGTGTGTGTGTGTGTGTGTGTGTGTGTCCGTTACCTATAGACTCCGAAACGGCTGAACCGATTTTCTTGAAAATGTACACAGTTGTACTATAAGCGTCTGCGAGTGTTCTTAGCTAGGTTTTGTGTCGAGATACCCCCGATAAATATCGAAAATCGATAATCGAAAAAATCGGGTTATAGAAGGAGTGGCCCGATTTTAATCAAATTTGATACACTCATAGACAAAGACATAAGAAACGATATTCAGAAGTTTCAAGGTTGCAGTTCTATCCTTGGATGACTTATTTAACTCCGATTTTGGAAATCGATACCCCGATATCCTGCCGGGTCTGATCAAAATCAGTTTTTCAGTCCTTTTATTTTAGTTTTTGCTTCGGGTTTGGCTCTAAGTAGGTACAATTGTAGTTCTTAGTCTCAGCCATGATAACATTTACACAGAGGACTTATTTAGCCTTCAAAATTCAGTTTACGATGAAAAAAACTTATTTGATATCGATACCAAGAAATCAAAATTTGACTTACATCCATTCATTTTTCTTTCAGTCTACGGTTTCGTTTTAACTGGAAACAACTATTGCTTTTTAGTCTTTCGTGCCAATGTCCAAATAGTCTGAGTTCCAGGACCATGGATTAGTTTTAAAGCTTTCATTACACCCGAGCAACGCCGGGCTATACGGCTAGTATCTATAAACGTGACGATGGTGGACGTTGTGTAAGTATTTGTTTGTTTGATAGATTCGACTTAGCGTCTGCATTTTTCAGTCTAGCTCGACGGGAGTTGCGCTCAGATGTAGATCAAAATTTTAGAACGCTAACGACACCTTGAAAATTTTCAGAAAGCCAAAATTAGGTGTAGAAAAAATTATCACCCCACAAAGTCAGGGATCAGTTTATGTTTTGATTATAATATAGAATCGATCACCCCACTTTATATTATCTATATCCATACATATATTGCCCCTCCCACCTCCCACCCTAATTCAATAGAGACATTCTACATTGTTACATTGCTATCTATATCTATAAAAGTGACGAGGGTGGACGTTGTGTAAGTATTTACTACAAATTATATCATGTGTTTTTTATTCCTTATTATTCCTTAAACTACCTGAGGCAACCGGGCTAAACCGCTATCTATATCTATAAAAGTGATGAGGGTGGTCGTTGTGTAAGTATTTGCTATGCTCGAATTCATCATGTGTTTTTTATTCTTATTATTCCTTAAACTACCTGAGTGAAACCGGGCTAAACCGCTATCTATATCTATAAAAGTGATGAGGGTGGTCGTTGTGTAGAGAGTATTTGCTATGTAAATTCATCATGTGTTTTTTATTCTTATTATTCCTTAAACTACCTGAGTGAAACCGGGCTAAACCGCTATCTATATCTATAAAAGTGACGAGGGTGGTGTTCTTGTAAGTATTTGTAAATTCATCATGTGTTTTTATTCTTATTATTCCTTAAACTACCTGAGTGAAACCGGGCTAAACCCGCTATCTATATCTATAAAAGTGACGAGGGTGGTCGTTGTGTAAGTATTTACTGTTAATTAAAGCTCATGTGTTTTTATTCTTATTATTCACTTAATTACCTGAGTGAAACCGGGCTAAACCGCTATCTATATCTATAAAAGTGACGGGGGTGGTCGTTGTGTAAGTATTTGCTATGTAAATTCATCATGTGTTTTTATTCTTATTATTCCTTAAACTACCTGAGTGAAACCGGGCTAAACCGCTATCTATATCTATAAAAGTGATGAGAGTGGGTCGTTGTGTAAGTATTTGCTATGTAAATTCATCATGTGTTTTTTATTCTTATTATTCCTTAAACTACCTGAGTGAAACCGGGCTAAACCGCTATCTATATCTATAAAGGCGAGGGTGGTCGTTGTGTAAGTATTTGCTATGTAAATTCATCATATCTTTTATTCTTATTATTCCTTAAACTACCTGAGTGAAACCGGGCTAAACCGCTATCTATATCTATAAAAGTGACGAGGGTGGTCGTTGTGTAAGTATTTGCTATGTAAATTCATCATGTGTTTTTTATTCTTATTATTCCTTAAACTACCTGAGTGAAACCGGGCTAAACCACTATCTATATCTATAAAAGTGATGAGGGTGGTCGTTGTGTAAGTATTTGCTATGTAAATTCATCATGTGTTTTTTATTCTTATTATTCCTTAAACTACCTTAGTGAAACCAGAGCTACGACGCTATCTCTCTATAAAAGTGACGGTGGTGTTGACAAGTATTTGCTATGTAAATTCATCATGTGTTTTTTTATTCTTATTATTCCTTAAACTACCTGAGTGAAACCGGGCTAAACCGCTATCTATATCTATAAAAGTAGTGAGGGTGGTCGTTGTGTAAGTATTTGCTATGTAAATTCATCATGTGTTTTTTTTATTTATTATTATTCACAAGCTACCTGGGCAGAAACCGGGCTAAACCGCTATCTATATCTATAAAAGTGACGAGGGTGGTCGTTGTGTAAGTATTTGCTATGTAAATTCATCATGTGTTTTTTATTCTTATTATTCCTTAAACAACCTGAGTGAAACCGAGGCTAAACCGCTATCTATATCTATAAAAGTGATGAGGGTGGTCGTTGTGTAAGTATTTGCTATGTAAATTCATCATGTGTTTATTCTTATTATTCCTTAAACTACCTGAGTGAAACAGGCTAAACCATATCTATATCTATAAAAGTGATGGGGGTGGTGTTGTATGATATTGCTAACAAATTCATCATGTGTTTTTTATTCTTATTATTCCTTAAACAACCTGAGTAAACCGGGCTAAACCGCTATCTATATCTATAAAAGTGATGAGGGTGAGGTCGTTGTGTATAAATATTTACTATGTAAATTCATCATGTGTTTTTTATTCTTATTATTCCTTAAACAACCTGAGTGAAACCGGGCTAAACCGCTATCTATATCTATAAAAGTGATGAGGGTGGTCGTTGTGTAAGTATTTGCTATGTAAATTCATCATGTGTTTTTTATTCTTATTATTCCTTAAACTACCTGAGTGAAACCGGGCTAAACCACTATCTATATCTATAAAAGTGATGAGGGTGGTCGTTGTGTAAGTATTTGCTATGTAAATTCATCATGTGTTTTATTCTTATTATTCCTTAAACAACCTGAGTGAAACGGGCTAAGCCATATCTATATCTATAAAAGTGATGAGGGTGGTCGTTGTGTAAGTATTTGCTATGTAAATTCATCATGTGTTTTATTACATTATTCCTTAAACTACCTGAGTGAAACCGGGCTAAACCGCTATCTATATCTATAAAAGTGACAAGGGGTGGACGTTGTGTAATTGTTGCTATGTAAATTCATCATGTGTTTCTTCTTATTATTCTGTAAACAACTGATGAAAATAAGGGCTAAACCACTAAATATATATCTATAAAAGTGACGAGGGTGGACGTTGTGTAAGTATTTGCTATGTAAATTCATCATGTGTTTTTTATTCTTGTGTCCTTAAACAACCTGAGTGAAACCGGGCTCAACCGCTATCTATATCTATAAAAGTGACGAGGGTGGACGTTGTGTAAGTATTTGCTATGTAAATTCATCATGTGTTTTTTATTCTTATTATTCCTTAAACAACCTGAGTGAAACCGGGCTAAACTGCTAGTAGTTGAAAAAATCGAAGTTAATGAACATTTTGCTGATAATAATTATAATTTTTATGAGCCCAACAGATTAGTAATCATAACTTGCTATCTTGCTTAATTGTATGGCGCACAAAGTAAAATTTTGTGCAAGTTTATTTTGTAAATTTTGTAGTCTGTGCAAAATTATTAGTTATTGTGTCTTAATAAATGTAAATTTTCTTTCCAATTTCACATTATCTAGGCTTACGGCCATATCACGTTGACTACCCGGGTTCTCGCTCGATCATCGAAGTTAAGCAACGTTGAGCCTGGTCAGTACTTAGATGGGTGACTGCTTGGGAATACCAGGTGCTGGAGGCGTTTAGTGACGGATGTGCGTTGTGGTGCAGTGGATATCGGCTCGGGAAGAGAAATCGGTGAGCCGAGTTCGAATTCCAGTTGAATACCTTGCATTCACTTAAGCACTGGTACCCTTGGGAAAGGTATTAATCCATCCCTTCTCTCCAGTTATGGGTTAAATAACAAGGGTAGGACTTGGGGACCCTACCCTTAAAAACAAATCCCAATGAATCTTGATATTCGAAAAGAAAAAGTATTACTAGACACAAAACATATAAAACAACAATAAATTGTTGAAAGAAAAAGGTATTACCAGCAACAAATAAATAAAAAAATTAGTTGGCAATAAATGACCCGCCGAAGTTGATATGCCATAAAAACAAACCAAATCAACCAACAAAATCACATCATCTTGTGACTTTTACTTTGCACCTTCTATAATAAGAGATATAAGATAAGAGATTTGATGTTCTCTCTTCTCCTGATTACAAAAAGAAAATTCTTTTAACGCAAATACCGTTGGGAAAGGTATTAATCCATCTGTTCTCCCTCCAGTTATTGGTTAAATAGATGGTCGGATCGTTTTCTTTATACTTGGTGGGCAACCAGTCTATCGCAGGAAGAAATGGCAACCTACTGCGGGAAAATCTGCCTCGTCAGTCATGGATCGAAAAAGACATGATCGCTCAAGCGTATATCACATATCGCACTGACTAGTGGAGAAAAAGTCTGTTTGAGAACAATTCATTCTTTTCATTCCTTTGTTGCGGGTACCGGGGTATCCGCAAACGTATTTATAATTTCGTGTCGTTCTCGAATAACTGATGTTGGAAATAAGACCACAAAGACACTTGAGTAAAACAACAATGAATTGTATTAACAATAAGTTTACATATTTGAGATTAATAAGGAAAAGTTGTTTCCCTTGTGACGGCACGAAGGCGACATCAGCTTGTAGGATGTGCGTTGTAGTGCAGTGGATATCGACTTGGAATGACAAATCGGGGAGCCGAGTTCGAATTCCAGTTGAATTCCTTGTATTCACTTACGCACAAATACCCTTGGGAAAGGTATTAATCCGTCTCTTCCCTCCAGTTATGAGTTAAATAATAGGACAGATTGGGTTCTATTGCCTTGGTAGGCAACCAGTCTACCACAGAAAGCAATGGCAACCTACTGCGGGATAATCTTCTGCCCAGTCAGTCCTGTCTCTTTCGAGACATGATCGCCCAAGCGTGTATCACGTATGGCGCTTAACCCACTGTTTCCCTTGTAACGTTAAGAAACATGAAGTAAAGTCAATAATTGAATAAAGTTCCTGGAAGAAAGAATGTAATATACATACTGATGTTGAGCTGGAGAAGGTTTTAATTGGAAGATGTGTGTGATTGTTTTTTTTTTTTTTTTTTTTTTTTTAATCATCTCACCCCAAGCAAGGCATTCCACTGCCACTATTGCGCATGGGGCTACATAGGGGAAGGTAAAGAGAAGGAGTGGATAGACATAGAGAATGTCAGGAGAAAGGTGATAGATGAGTAAGGATAGCGAGGATGAGTGTCGGGCAGATGGGAAGAGTGTTTGATAGAATGGGAGCAAGTTAGTGCGTTAGGAGGTGTCTATTGACCTTACATTTAAACTCCTGGAGATTGTAGCCGTCGGGGAAGCAATCGTTTGGAAGAGAATTCCACAGTCGGGAAGTGCGAGGAAAGAAACTGTTGGAGTAGAAGTTACGGCTGCATTTTATCGATTTCACTGTAAAAGGGTGGGATCTAGTTACATGTGTGTTTAAGAAATGAACACCAGCTACCTGCAATTAGTGCGATGGTGTGAGAGTGAGATAGGTTAGACTGAGAAACATGTCCCCGCGATAGCATTGGCCGCTATCGCGGGCAACTGAGCCCAAACCGCAACTGCAACTGATCTGCTAACACATGTGTCTCTCGCGAAAACGCCGGAAAGCGGAGGAACATCACGTGAAAGCCGAGTGTTTCGAGAATGAAGAAACGCGCGAGACAGAAATATTGCGTGAGTGTATGAGTATGTATGTATATGTTTGAGTACGAAATGTGGGTGAAATGTGTATACACGTGAAGCTCACACCTTCCTTTCCGCTGTTCTTTTCCTTCTATCACCGGTATAATAATATAATAATAATAATATTAATAATATTATAATAATATAATAATATCTATAATAGGAACATGGAAAAAGGGAATATTCACAATTTCCTAACACTCTCATTAACAAGAAATTTAACCCTCTAGGGCCATTCGTATCATATTTGATACAGTATTTCCCTATAAGGAAACATTTGGTATTTCCCTATAAGGAAACATTTGGTATTCATTGACTGAGCAGTCAGTACTGCTTTCATTTGAAATTTATAAAATATTTCTCTTAAAAAATTTTTCAGGAAAATATTTCTTTCAAGGCTTGTTTTCATACTGTATCAAATATGATACGAATGGCCCTAGAGTGTTAATCTCAGTCTGTTTATCTATCTATCTATCTATTAACCCTCTAGAGCCATTCGTATCATATTTGATACAATATTTCCCTATAAGGAAACATTTGGTATTTCCCTATAAGGAAACATTTGGTATTCATTGACTGAGCAGTCAGTACTGCTTTCATTTGAAATTTATAAAATATTTCTCTTAAAAAATTTTTCAGGAAAATATTTCTTTCAAGGCTTGTTTTCATACTGTATCAAATATGATACGAATGGCCCTAGAGGGTTAAGTTAAATAATTCCGTTTTTATTAATTTTCTTTTCATACTAGTACTAGCTGCATTTTTAGTGCCACTGACCAGACCTATACAACTAAGACTGGCCTTATTACATCCCAGGTCTTCATTCCTTTAATATTCCATATGTAAGGAGGAAGTTCCACTATGACTGCTTCTAGTAAGAATCGCTTATTTGTAGAACAGTGTTGTGGAGTAGTTTTCGCTCTGAAGGTTATAATCGTGCTATGTCGATTGCTAATCGACTTAACATACTCAAAATGTTAAGAACTTGGTAATCTTCCACTGAAAGCTGACTCCTTAGTATTCGGCTAACTGCCGACTAATAGCAACTGCCTAGAAGTTCTACTGAGCTACAATAGAAGTCTAAAGAACTCCTAGGAACTTCCCAAGCACTTCTCAAGAACTTCCCCCGTTAACTTCCTGTTAACTCTTATTAATATAGGAGGGCGAGTCCATTATCTGAGGAATAGGTGTGTTTCCCCATAACAAACATTCTCCCGAATGAATGCTACATCGAACACGACAATCGTAACCTCTTCAAGTCTAGAGCTAGCCGGTATTTACCCACTACTCATAATCTGCACTTCCTTATCTCACATTCGTAGTACATATCTTACTTAGTAATCTCTACATTGAGAGGCTCTTGGGTTTTTATGGTTGACTATTAGTAGAGAATAAAAGATGATGTGTAGGGATAAGAAAAGAATTAAAATCAACTCTCTTCTTCACTTTTGCAAAAATTCACAACGACATGTGAAATCCTGGTTTTTTTCTCAAATAGAAAAAGGATTGACCATATGCTTAACGAAAAAGTGGAGCCAGATTTCGCAAGTAGGTGTTAAAATGATTTTTGACGAATGGGAGTGACTTGTAAGACCAAAAAGGACTTCGCGAGTAAGTGTGAAACATCTAGAATACAATAAAAGGACTTCATGAGTGTCAATCAGACAGAGAGTCAGGTGGGAGCCGCGAAACAAACATCTATAAATGTAACTTCAACTTCAAGCGACTCAGACATTGTCCTCTTTCTCTTTCAACAATTACTACTACGAACAGTTTCTTCAACTCTCGATACCCTTAACTCAACTTTATCATTGAACACGAACTCTACCCATAACTTCTTAATAATGTTTCTAATTGAACATTAACTTCTACAACTTGTGCTATTCTTTCCTTTTAATAAATTTTTATTTTAACATACAAAAAAAAATGTATATTTTATTATTCCACTCTTCTACAATAAACCACACATTCCAACTGACAACCAACCTTCTGATGATGAAAACCTTCTGATGATAACTCTGCATAAAACATTCAAGGAAACATTGACCATCCCCCAACGCGACAGATGTACCCTCAGTCCCAGTCTGTGCCTGTCACCAAAACAAGTACCGTAATCCTTTGTGTATATAGCTTGCTAGTATGTATAAGACGCTTATAAAAAGGGTGAAATTCCAGGAAAAAAGTTGATTTTCATGTATAAAGTGCATCTGATTTTCGAGCAAAGAAAATGAGTTAAACTTGTGAAAAAGGGGAGAAAAACAAACAAACAAAACACACACACACACACACACACACACACACACACACACACACATACATACATACATGATATTTTGTATTTTGTTACGGTAAATTAGATACAATTTTTTACCTTTAAACTATTCCCAAACTCACGTTGGTGTCTAAAAGAAATCCGGAAAACGAAAAGTATGGGACTTAGAGAAACATTATGAAAGATTGCAATTCGCTCTTATAATTTCTCCGATAAACAAAGTTACAAAATTCTGATTTATGCAGATTTTGTCAATTTTGAGTCCTGGAAGAAAGAAACCTCTAAACTATAAGATGAAGCAAACTTTTGAACAACATTTTGAATAAAAAAAAAATATTGCGTCTCTTATAAACACAGGATTACGGTATTTTTTTTTTTTTTTTGTTACCCAAATGCGAAGCAGATTGTTAGCCGTGATCTTCATCCAAGCCACCAACACAGCTGCCTTTGCTGAATGGAGATTCTTTAAAATTAAAATAAAAATACATACATAAAAATCGACCTGGAGCCGAACGCATCTGAAGAAAGAAATTGTCCTTACTGAAATCTTCCGATAAGACATCCTCTGTTATTTTGTGTTTTTTTTGCTTAACCATTTTGTTGAATAGATATAGAGCCTGAAAAAGAGACGTCAAAAAATTATAAGCAGAACAAAATTTTTTTCAAATAATAATGCTTTGGTGAAAAAAAAAAAAAAAAAAAAAAAAAAGGAAACGATTTTGTTTTTTTAACACTACAAACAAAAGTAGAATAAAGTAACTTTATTAAAGTAAACGAACTGACAGCAAAACAAATGGCGGTTATCGCCCTTTAACTTGGGCGGATTAATTTTGACGACGAATGACATCGCAAAGAGTTATCGGAACATAGAGTGTTTTAATGTCGAATAATGGTTAATGACCTACCCCCTACTCAATGTGGTGCAATGGTTAGCAAGCTTGTCTCGCTAGAACCTATTACAATTGAGTAGTGAGTTTGATCCTCACTCGGTACCCTATACTTTCGACCATGTGCCACATCTAAGCTGCTTTTAGAAAATCAATGTCACAACTCGCTCCAGTAAGGGAAAATCAACGACCTATTCTCTACTCTATCCGACCATTACTACTGGTTAGTGAGTTCCATTCTCACTGGGTGCCACATATGTGTAGGCATGGCTGGTATAATGGTCTTGTGCCCCCAATATGGTGTATCGTAATCTATGAGACGGTCCCCAATCTACTACATATCAATTTTCATATGACATACACATTTTATTGTAACCTAATCATCTACAAGAATGGATCATATGTAATATAGGTGAACAATTTATCTAGAAAAATTTGAAAATAAACACAATATATCTAAATAAAAATGAAAGACGTTAAAATAAATTATTCCATCTTAAATAAATCAACAATATTTCGTGGCAATTTTAACATCAATTGTTTAAAAGTTGAATAATTTTAACACCTTCAATATTATGGATAAAAAAAGATAGTGAATTTTAGATATCATTTTCTCGAGACGTAGCATGAGTTCTTGTTAATTCACAGGTTTGAACAAATAATGATCATCAGAATGACGTCATAATATGTGAAAATTTTTGTCCTTTAATCATCAGTTGTGTTTAGTTTAATTATATATTACGAAATCTTACGGAAAGTTCATATATACACACACACACATATATATATATATATATATATATATATATATATATATATATATAACAGACAATGAATGTCTATTATGTTTAATCATGAGCCATTCTAAACATCGTATTTTGGCTTTAATTTCAAGTGAAAATGAAGACAAAAATTGTCCAACATTTGAACATTTTAATATCATGCTAGTTCTAAGCTTTCGGATCACATGAACTATCTTCAGAGAGGTTACAGGGACTTTAACATAAAGACATCCACCATCAAAGATGATTTTGTCTTGTGTTGACGTAAGACATTGCTATGCGACGAAACAGTCACCGAATAGCAGACGCAGTTCGTAAATTTGTAATTCGGTTTGATGACGTCACACCGCGTGAGGGCCAGAAATGTTAACAGAACCATACGTCTAAATGCAATGTAAAGTGTTGTGACTAGATTGAAATGTGATTTTATGAAGTGTGGGTTGCTTTGATTTAATGTAGATGGCCTCCAATATCTGTAGGTTCTTTTTACTGTGTGTATGTGTGAGTATTATTGTGTTATCGACTAAAATCTGTTTAATATTACCGACATGGCTATGTTTTTCTAAGAACTGTGATCAGAAAGGCGGCAGTTAAGTCTACTGGAGAGCGTGATTGTAGCAAAACCAATATATGTAGTAGGTTTATTATTAGTACTCTGAACGGGCATGTAAATTGATACACTACATTGGTTTTCTGTAGAGAATTTAGTTGTGTGGTTGTAGGGTTATTAGAGACTATGAGGTCAATATAATATAAATGTAGGTAGAAAACAGCAAATGATGATGATACCCATGTTTACAAAGCACTGTCCGGGGTCCTCAGTCAAGATTGCTCTAGGATAGTATTCCTGTGTGTATGCTTGTTCCATACCAAGGCCATGAAATATCGCTCTTCGGTATGGACTGATGGTCAGGGAGCGAGTCTGGTTTGCCATTAAAAATAGAGTTCACTTCTCAAAGTTTTTTTTTAACTAATGTTCAATCAATACAAGACGCATGAGCCACTCAGGGTAACATAATGAGATTGTTGGATGGGCGTAAGAGGATGTGTATGATAGATAACGGGTGACCGTAAACTTAAAGAGGTCAAAGTTGCTGCGATAAGATCTCTTGTTTCCTGTTTAGTAGGTACCTCCACCAAAACGGTGAAAAAACAGCATAATATGAAGAAAAAAGGCCCAGAACTTAATAAAAAAGTTTTTCTATTAAAATGTTTATGTCTTTATTAAAAGGAAAGACCAAAGTATTTTTAATTCTTAATTTTTTTAAAATCCTATCTGTAGCATAGAGAGAGAGAACGCACCCCCTCCAGGTAGATCGGTTAATTAACAGTTCTAAAAGGACTGAGACAACGGTATTAATTAGTGGAATAGAAGAGATCCCGGAATAAAGCCAGAAATAAGTTTTTTGGTTTTTTGTTAATATTTATTTCTGGGGTTTCGTTATTAATTAATTAGGTGGAATAATTCCAGAATAATTAACAGACAGGTTCGTTAGTTAAAGTTTATAATAAATGGTGATTTCGTAAAAAATATGATAAATTGCGAATTGTATTCTGGGTGGTTTGAAAGACCAAAATCCCACCAAGTCCGCAGACGAGATAAGTGGTTTTGGCAGGACTCAAGTGGCAACTGTCTGCGAAAACACCCCGGGAAACTCCAAATTCATTTTTAGTACCACTCGAGAAATAGTCTCTCCCAGAGATTCGGCGATTAAGCGAACATGCATGGTGATCAAGGCGATTTCCATATGAAAATTAGTGGGCGGCGCCTAAACATATTTTAGCCCCGCCCCGTTCTATATAAGCAGGATGGGAGATGGGCGAAGGCCGATAGAGATCGAGCAGAGACGAGAGATCGGCAGAACGCGGCGAAAACGGTTGGTTGAATTAACTTTGTGGTTTTCAGGCATCCAGAAGTCCGATCTGAATTAAGGGACAAATAAAGCTCGACGAACAAAACCGAGAGGAGAAACTGCTATGTTATCGTGAATAGACGAAGAACCACGAAATTACCTCCCTTAGATCAGTTGAAGGCGTCTTTCTCTCTCTCTGTTACTTTCTTACACAAATGAGTGAATCTCGTTAAAACACTTGTATTCGTGTAAATTCTTTGATAGCGAAAATTAAAGTAGTAGTCTCGAAAGACTCTTTGTGCAGGAACTGGAAGTGTTACTTATTTTTTATTTTTTTTTTATTTTTGATGTCTTTGCGGTTGTGGCTGGAACCCTTTTCTGCACGAATAGTTATTTTCTTCCAGCGTAGATCCCAGCCATTTCATCCTTTACCATCGGACCGTCCTGAGGGACCCGGAAACCGCTATTCGGATCAAAAATTCACAACGTGGCGAATGGCGGTGGTCCCTTCAGCTCACCGGGGAAACAGGACATAGAAAGCAGCGGCCGGGCTGGTGTCACGTTAGAATCTAACACATTCGAAGTTTTGGTAAAATGTCTTGTTTTGTTTTTCATTGGCGGGTAACCAAATTGTGAGCAGAGTTTACAATGGATAATGTAATTATTCATTGTAACTCAATTGTTTTGTTTTTTTGTTTTGTTTTTTTTTTTTGGTGGTGGGGAGGGGGAAACATTAATTTGAAATTTCTTGCAAAAAAATCAAAAACTGTCGGATTAAAATCAAACCTTCAGGACCTATTAAAAATAGAATTATATTATTATAAAATTATTTTAAAATTATTATTTTTTGAAAATCCTGTTTTACTTCTAATACCCGCTCTCTATGTAAATTCATGAAATCTTATGAAACTGAATTTTGTTTCGAAAATTTTCTATTAGTTAAACGCAGGACTCCTTGGAGAATGTAAATTATCTATTATTTTTTTACATTCGGTTAACCGCTTTTTCGAAAAGGTGCTTTGAATGGTCAAATAAAAAAATGAAATAAAACTATGACATTATTTTATGAGAGGATATGTAAAATAGATAACGGGTGAACCTACATATATATTTTTTTTCTAAACATATACTGTTAAATATAAGAGACAATGAATCTCTATTATGTTTAATCATGAGCCGTTCTAAACGTCGTATTTTGGCTTTAATTTCAGGTGAAAATAAAGACAAAAATTCTCCAATATTTGGATAATTTTTTATTAAGTTGGTTCTAAGCTTTCGGCTCACATGAGCCATCTTCAGAGAGGTTATAAGGATGGTAACACAATAACATCCACCGTCAGCAACGATTTTATCTTGTATTGACATAAAACTCCGCTAAGCAAAGGCAACAGTTACCAAAAATAACAAACGCAGTTCGCAAATTTGCAATGCAGTTCTATGACGTCACACGGCGTGATAGCGCGAAATGACAACAGATCCATATATTCAAATGCAATGTAATGTGCTATGACCAGATTTAAACGTGATTTTATGAAGTGTGGGTTGTTTGGATTTAATGTAGATGGCCTCCAATATCTGAAGCTTCGTTTTACTGTGTGTATGAGTGAGGATTATTGTATTGTTGACTAAAATCTGTCTGATATTACCTACATATTTATGTTTTTCTGAGAAATGTCGTTTAATTGTACTCGGACCAGAAAAGTGACAGGTAAGTCTACGGGAGAGCGTGGTTGTAGTAAAATTTTTAGATTTAGAAAACTTAGAACCAACTTAATAAAAAAGTATCCAAATGTTAGAGAATTTTTGTCTATTTTCAACTGAAATTAAAGCCAAAATACGACGTTTAGAACGGCTCATGAATAAACATAATAAACATTTATTCTCTTATATTTAACAGTATATGTTTAGAAAATTATTTGCTGCCTCGATACACTAAATATATATATAGTCATCCGCAGACAGATCTGTTTCGCTGTATCATAGCTCATCAGTACGGTTAGACATCCAATTGCTTTTACCCAGAATTGAAGCCCGACAGAATTGGCGTCAGTCGGCGATTCTACCTCTGAGCTATGGGCGTTTGGTTGAAGGAAGCAGACTTTTTAGCGTATGATGTATCATACGCCAGTAGTTAGAGTGCTCTAATTCATTAAGGACATTATAGTCTGAAGAAAAAAATGAGGAAAGATGAATTTTTAGAGGAATTGTTTTCATTTTTTATTTAATAATAATAATAATTCATATTATTTTTAATTCTATAAAGCCTTGTTGCGGTTAGCTTAAGTTATTAAGTTAAAACTATATATACTAATCGAAAATTGAAAAGTTTAATACAAATCATCGATCCAATAGGTTTTTTAAATGACTTTTAATTTTTTCTTTTTGTGTGTGTAAAGTTTTTTTCTAAGTATGGTATTTTCTATATTATATCAAAAGGTCATGTGTTTCACGGTTTCTTCCCTTTACAGGAAAAAAGTTAAACAATTATATAAATTCTGGTCAACCATACTTAGCTGTCATTTGACATCTGGGTTTTATCCATCATTTACACCTTATTCAATTCGCGCTCGGTGATTAAAAATATTTTTATTCTAAATTTCTTGCTAAAAACAAGTAATACTTTAAATTTGCTAATTCTCCAAAAATAACGTGACACTTATGTATAATTTAGTTTTGCAAGATTTTTCAAATCGAGAATTAGCTTTTGTTTACAAATGTGGCTATCTCTCATAATGGTCGAAAAATTGAAAAAAAATAGATTCCAGTCAATATTATTTCTGTTGGAAATACACCAGTGTATTTTACTTACTGGAAATAGTAAATTTATTTACTTAACTTCCAATTAAAGCTAAAATAAAAGTTTGAAGAATTTTTAAAAATTCAGTTTAAAAGTTAATAGTGAAAATGAGTGAAGGTACCTACTATTTAGGACCGCGTTTCCGGCTCCTTCTAAAGTCTAATTCAACTCTATATTTTAACGTCTATGTCTTTAACTCTGAAAGCTTATTAGCCATTTATTTACATTTTATCTTGTCTTTTCTTAATAGAAATACACAGCTTCGCCTATCGTCTAATTCAAATTCCTCCCCGGATCTTTAAACAAGAGTAGAACTTTATTCCTTTGTTTCCTGTTAAGGATTGGGTTCCCGATCCTTTCTAAAACCTTTATTTTCTCTTCTGGTCCCCCCGTGCGTTTTGGTGGCATTATCTCCCTGCTTGGAGGTGGTGCCTCTTTCTCTTTAATCTCTACCTCGAGTGGCTCTTAGGTCTTGTACAGAGTGAACATCACTGTAATAGATACACTCGGAACTCTATTCTACAAAATATAGGTTCTCGGTAAGAAATTATCTGGGTGGAACTTCTTTCTTCGCAAATGGAATACGAAGGAAATGAGGATGTTTCAACTCTTTGTACGTAGCTTGTCGGCCTTTGCAGTAAAGATCTGAACTGGTGGGACTAAAAAATTGGGTCATATGCCGCCCTAGGAAACTCATTTTGGAGTAATGATTAGCAAATTACCCTGCTTGATTATTACCATTGAGTTGTGAGTTCGCTTCTCACTGTGTACCCTATTCTTTTAGTCTTATGCCAAAATAATCTAAGCTTAATAAATATTCGACTAGGGTAATGGCCGACGAATAATGAACCTGACATTGGTGAGAGGAGATTTGTATTAACCCCTTCAATTTTTGATTAGTAAATATAGTCTTCACTGATCTGCAGGTAGCAATTAGTGGCGCGAATTTATTTCTTATAAGAATGCATGCTCACACACATTTCCCAATACAAACTTCAATGGGAGCTCAACAACTCAAGAACTTTATGTATTCTTCTTTTCAGAATCAATCTTTCATTGACTTTCTTCCAATGAACATTTGACTTCTCTTAACAGTTAAAGGGAGAAAACTTCTTCTATTCACTTTTCTGCTCTCGATAAATTGTATTATTTGTTAATACATGTTTATTCTTGTTACATTGGTGTCTTCGTTGTTTCTTATTTCCTGTGTGGTGTCTGATCGATCGTGCGTTGTGTCGAATCCTAAATATAAATATTGTAATGGACCTGGTATCCTCTACAATGTAATCACTCATTTAACTTGTTCGTTTTCTGTTTCTTCTTCTTCTGGCTTTACGAAATGTTCTTGATGAAGAAGGAGAAAAAAATGCAACATGAGAAAGGATGAGAGGGTAAGTCATTAGTGTCTGCCTGGCATGGCCTAGGGATGCTCGAAATTGGGTCCTCTGACTAGACGTACATGCGCAGAACCTCATTTATGTCATTCAGTTTTAAATAGCCGAATTGATAACTTCCGGTTCACCACAAAACTGTTCTGGTTTTGGCATCGTTTTCTCATTTTGTGATTGAAGTGATAACAAGAAAACGTAGGACCTTTAGAAGGATTTAATGAACTAACAAGATGGCTACGTTTGCAATTGAAGAGTCAAAAACAAAGGGAGGTTATTAATAGTAAGTCACAGGAGATTACTCTGAAAATACCTGCTCCCGAAAAGACCAGGAATGTGTTCTGAATACCACATTCTCCCCATAAGGAGTGTCGGCTATGCTTGCGAAATAGCATTGTCAAATGTAAGCAAACCCACAACATTTGAAAGTATCAGAAGGTAAAACAAAAAATAAAACTGTCTCGTTTGCATAAATAAATGTAAATTTCTTTACGAAAAGAATGACATCAATTTTGTTGTTTTGAAATGACACATATGTTGCGAAACTTTGTATTGTCGCGGGGCCGCTTATGGTAACAGACACCGCGGACTTTTAAGAAAAGGTGAAATGACACCGGAAGAGCAAGATGAACAAAAACAAAAAGAAAGGTGACAAAGTTGCTTTTAGTTTTGTCTGACAACATCACTTGTGTTATTTTACAGTTCAAAAACCATCTCTTAATTTGTTGCGGGACTGTTGTTGATCGAGCGATGTCCATCGCTCGTAGGCTAGAATCGTCGATGCATATGGTTAACAATTCGTAGGTCAGGAAGTGGGGCCTGTGTTGTTAGTTGTTGCTTTCACCAGTTGGATAAAATTGGTCCGTCGTGTGTTTGCTGTAATAGGGTAGCGTAGACTGCGCTAACTCTCGAAGTGCGATTGGCTCTGTTTGAGTGGCGTGTAGAGCATGTTAGCTGTCAGCGGTTGATCCAGTAACGTTGCTACACTGGAGGTCGCTGCCACGGTAGACTGGTTGCTAGCCAAGGCTATAGAACCCAATCTGTCCTATTGTTTAACCCATAACTGGAGGGAAGAGACGGATTAATACCTTTTCCAAGGGTATTTGTGCGCAAGTGAATGCAAAGAATTCAATTGGAATTCGAACTTGGCACCCCGATCTCTCATTCTGAGTCGATATCCACTGCACCACAACGCACATCCGCAATTGTGCAATTGCAGTTCCGAAAAATATGTGCTAAGTCACTTGTATCCTTTTCTACGACATCTGTAATGCTGGCTTCTACATTTTCAGCTTTTTCAGAGCTACTTAAGTGAGCTACTGTGTTATTTTAAATCAACAATAAACAACATGCAGTTCTGGTGGACACTGGGTCTTTCATTGCATATGACTATACCAAGAAGCATAAATTCTAGGTGGATTCTGCAAGTTTTTAAAAATCAAATCACCCCGGGCAAGGCAGTAACGCCACTGATGCACAGGGGGCTACGTAAGAGTGAAAAGATTGGAAAAGAGAAAACCGGAAACCGCATCCTAAACAGGAAACAAGGGATGAGCCTCTTCACCCGTTCAATAGACGTGGGTGGAGTGTAAACCGGGCGATAGTTTAGTCTATCTACTCCAATTGAAAAAGATAAAAAAAAAAAAAGAGTGAAAAGATTGGAAAAGAGAAAGCCGGAAACCACATCCTAAACAGGGAACAAGTGATGAGCCTCTTCACCTGTTCAATGGACGTGGATGGAATGTGAACCGGGCGATGGTTTAGTTTATCTACTCCAATTGAAAAAGATAAAAAAAATAAAAAAATAAAAAGATTGGAAAAGAGAAAGTCGGAAACCACATCCTAAACAAGGAACAAGGGATGATCCTCTTCACCTGTTCAATATACGTGGGTGGAGTATGAACCGGGCTATTGGGAATGTTTCTTTGTCACTGAACTTTCTAGTAAAGGGACTCTGTACAGTAAAGATAAACTTATTAGGCGAATCATACCCTAACCCAAGGCTTTCAGTTTTAGCCGATCTCTGTTGTGTTGCGATTCTAGGTCAAGATTTTATGGGCCAACACTCAGAAGTATCGTTCGCGTTTGGAGGCACTAAGAAAAGTCTTCATATTTTTAATTTTATTTCTTGCAGTATGCTATCTGATTCAGTGGTCATGCATTCTCTATTTTCGAAACTGACTCCAAACAGCAAACCTATTGTGAGTAAACAAAAAAAGATTTAGAAATGATGACAAGAGGTTTGTACAGTCTGTGATTGATAAGATGCTGCATGAAGGAGTTATTGAAGAGAGTACATCTCCTTCGAGAATTCAGGTCCTGTTGCATCGCCGAGGTACGATATCAGATGATAAATATTTACAGTACAATATCTGTGCTAATGGGTATTAATTACAAACAAGACAAACACAGATAAGAGCACAGTTTCATAATAATCGTTAATGACACTCCTAATTACTTACGACCTCCTCACGTGGGCAGAAGCCCGAGGTAGATGCGACACAATGCCAGTTAACGTGGGTAAAACCGAGCCCGTAAGCTCGGACAAAAATTGTGTCTGTTTTTCCCCAGACGAAACTCTACCCTTCAGCGGAGCCTCGTCTAGGTTCTTCCCCACCTCCTAAAGGCAGAGAATCCGACAAAAGTGAACGACTGACGCACGAAGTCGATCTCCTCAGACTGTCAATGACACTCCAAATTATTTATAAACTCCCTACGCAGACAGAAGCCCGAAGTAGATGCGACACCAGACCAATTAACGTGAGCAAAACCAAGCTCAGACAAAAATTCTTATTTGCTTTTCCCCAGACTAGACTCTGCCCTTCGGCGGAATCTCGTCTGGGTTCCTCTCTACCCGAAGCCAGCGAGTCTGACAAAGTGAACGACTGACGCACGCAGTTGATAATCTCAGACTGTCAATGACACTCCGAGATATCGACCACTCCCCCACAAGGGCAGAAGCCCGAGATATATGTGGCACAAAGCCATTTAAGTGGGAACACCGAGCCCTTAAGCTGAGACAAAAATTCTTGTCCGATTTTTCCCAGATAAGATTCTACCCTTCGGCGGAGCCTCGTCTGGGGTTCTCTCCGCCCGAAGGCAGAGAGTTCGACAAAGTGAACAATCGACGCACGCAAACGATTCATTCAAACTGTCAATGACACTCCGAATTCCTGACTGCTATTAAACTTTATTTATACAGCTATTTCGGTTTAAAGACCATTTCATATTTGAGGGCGCTAGAAGGGTGTTTGCTGCTCTACAACATAATCGTAACCAATGAACGTCATCGAAAGAGACTGGATTTTGACTATAGCCAGTCTATCAACAGATTTAATCCCTTTGATGTGTACCCTCTCCCGAGGATATATGATTTTGTCTATAAGATTTCTCTTTTCAAGCATTATATTTCGTGCCACCTGTAAAGTGCTTACCACCAAATACCTATTCCCAAAAGAATCAGGCAAATGTTCTGAATACAACAATGATAAGCACTTAGTTTTTTTGTTTCTCTTCTTTTTTTTTTTTTTTTTTTTTTTTTTGCTGATGACATGCAAAACCCATTTTCATCACCTGAAACAATGTGATGCAAAAACGAAAGGTTAGCATTCCTGGTAAAAAAAAAAAAAAAAAAAAAAACGCCTACAGATGGTGGAGCATTGCGTTCGGCTCTACAACGAAATCAAAACAGTGAGGACTCTTAATGAGAATCTACCCGGAAGATGAATCGGGCGTGCCAGTGATAAGGACAACGTTGAAATGGCCACCACGTTCACCTGACTTGACAACTTGGGATTTTTTTTTCTTTCTATGGAGCTATGTAAAAAGACAGTTCTATATCCGTCCTCTTCCCTTAAACCAAGAGAAACTTAAGTAGAAAATCACCGAATCGCTGAAGAATGTTACACAAAACATGCTACAGAGCGTTTGATAGGAGCTGGACTACCGACTTGACGTGTGTCGTGTCACAGGTGGTGCGCATATTGAACATTTGTGAAGCTTTGTGAAATCGGATATAAAATCTACATCTCTTTGAATATCTTGTTCGAATTTTGATAAATAAATCTTTTATTGTTTAACATGAAGCTAATTTAATTTCCTTTGCCCAGGACATGGAGTTACTAGATATTCACATTTAAAATTTTGTCATTTTTGTTTTTGTTTGTTTTTTTTTTTGTGTGGGAACACTTTGTATATCTGTTAATATTTCTGAGGTTAGATATTATAACTATTTACACTATTCGAGGTATTGTCCTCATCTTTATTGTCATATTGTACGCACCTGCCTTCTTCAGGCAATATACGTTGAAATTTCGAAGCGAACCCTTTATATGGGGTAGATTTCTCTAGTTCCACGTGCCATACCGCTTACGAATATCTCAGTTTCAGTTATTTCCCTTTAGTAATTCAACTCGCCAATATTTTGCTCACTTTTGATGTGGCCAGGAATTGAACTTATAACTGGATTACTTCAACTGGGCCATGTGCGCTTGAGGATGTGAATTTTGGAGACTTATAAACTTGCCCTAGTAATAATTTTTCACCAGAGCTTATATTACATTTATTACAAAGCCCGAAACGGCGTGAATATGACAATAAAGATGAGGCCAACGCTCGAAGAAAGGTAATAGTATATATATATATATATATATATATATATATATATATATATATATATATACACGAAAAAAATCGCAAGATCGCCAAGACCTACCGCGGTTTCGCACAACGGCTCGTCAGGGCAAAGGCAGACCAAGGACTAATCAAATAAATAGACACCTATTAAGACTAACCCATCTGGGGGAATTTCTTATGGAGTAGCTGTTTTTCGTAAAATTCTTTAGAAGGGATCGGGATGTCTTTAAGGGAACAGTCTATATCTATTTGTTCCATCACTAGTTGGTAAAAAGTGCTCGATGGATAAATCCAGAGCCTATAATAATAATAATAAAACCGACTCTGTACGTATTCTAATCTTAAAATTTTACACAAGAAACTTTTAAAGACCATGAATAACTTCCCATATATATATATATATATATATATATATATATATATATATATATATATATGGGAAGACAATATATTAATTTTTATGTATCAATAACTATTGTAGAACCTGAGCGTAAATTTAATTTACTGTCGATGATCTAGCGATTAAAGCACTTTCTATACATTTTCGCGTTGCTAAATTGATTTTTCTTTTAATTAAAGTAGCCATTTTTAAATAAAAATTATAATCAAACGCATTACAATGAGAAATTAATGCCTTCAGTGTGTTGTTTTGTAAAAGATTTATTTGGGTTTGACTTTTGTTTAACGGTATATCAACACCTCTGTGGGTTATTTAATGTAAAAAGGGTGGGGGTTTAAGGTATTTTTTTAATGTTCGGTTATAGTGAGAAGGTTGATTTAGTCAGATTTTAATGACGTTTTGTTGTTGTTATTCCTTTTTTTTATTTTTGAAAACTGAAAATGTTTTCTAGTTTTACATTCAAAATGTTTTGTTGAGAATATTTTTTTCCTTCAAAAGTGTGTTATGGTAATAATTTTTTCTTAAAAATATATTGTTAGTAAAATGTATATTCTTCTATAAAAGTCTATTTTTATGTATATATTTCTATAAAAGCATATTTTTATACTTTCATAGTGTTTGACTCCAGTTTGGGGGTTAATTATTTGCCCATAGCTAGGACCCTAACATGTGCTACCACTCTGGGTCAGGGTGGACCTGAGAACAACAGCAATTAAGAGGTGGTTCTATGCTGCTCACAACCTCCCAATCAGAGGCCTTGCTGCCGGATGCAGTCTACCGTCATGCGCAGGACCAGATACTTCTGTGTTCATAGAAACTTTTTATATATATATATTCCTGGTGGCGTTTATTATGTATTCATTGTGCCAATTATTACAGATGATAGAGTAAATTCCTCCTCCAATTTGTGAATAAAAATGTAAACATAGCTCCGGTTTACACGTAACTCAAAAAGATAGACAAAGTCAGGTTTACAGTTGAGTCAAAAAGGTAGACACAGGTCCGATTTTTTGTTGGGTAAAAAAAATGTAGACACAGGTCCGGTTTGCACTGGAGTCGAAAAGGTAAACACGGGTTCGGTTTGCACGAGCGTAAAATAGGTAAACACAGGTCCGGTTTATACTTGGGTAAAAAAAAGTAAAACAGGTCTGGTTTGCAATGGAGTCAAACAGGTAGACACAGGTCCGGTTTATTACTGTTAAGTGTCATAAGTGATACACGCTTGGGCAATCATGTCTCAAAAGAGACAAGACTGACTGTGCTGATTATCCCGCAGTAGGTTTCTATTACTTTCTGCGGTAGACTGGTTGCCAACCGACGCTATAGAACCCAATCTGTCATGTTATTTAACCCATAACTGGAGGGAAGGGTATTTGCGCGTAAGAGAATGCAAGGTATTCAACCGGAATTAGAACTCGACTCCCCGATTTCTTGTTCCAAGCCGACATCCACTGTACCACAACGCATATCTGTCTGATTTATATTTGAGTAAAAAAAAGTAGATATATATCTGGTTTACAGTTGAGTCTAAAAGGTAGACAGATGTCGGGTTTGTAGTGGCGTCATAAATGTCGATATAGGTCCAGTTTACACGTAAATTAAAAAGATAGACATGTGTCGTGGTTATCTTCTTTATGAATCATGTCCTTATAGGACATAGGCGATCACAGACCTTCACTTACCCCTCCTCCCATATCTTGTCACTCTCAACATTTTTGCTTTTGGTATCTCTCTAAAAGCCTGCTTCTATATCCACTTCTCAAGACCATCAAGTATATCTCGCCTTACTTTCCCCTATCTCTCTTTTTCTCTATCCCTCCCGTGAGTATTAGATTCTCTAAGACATCCTGCCTCATTACGTGTCCCAGAAACTTCAGGTGTCTCACTTTCTGATGTTAAGTAGAAGTTTTCTTTACGTTTGCATGCTCTTCAAATCCTTTACTGTTGCTCATGTGTTCGGTTTATCATATCTTCAGCATCTTTCTCTAGAACAACATTTCTATGGCTTAGAGTCTCTCCTTAATCTTTGAGGTGATTGTTCAGCATCCGCTGACATATAGGAGAACAGATATCCCATGACAATCCAGTGCTCTTTTCTTTATTTCTCTTTCTTCGAGTCTCCATCATCTTTGAAGAAATTGTCCAGCATCCGCTGCCGTATGGGAAAACAAACATCACATAACAATCTAGTACACTTTTCTATGTTTTTGTTGCTTCGAGACTCTTCTTCCTCTTCAAAGAGATTGTCGAGCATCCGCTGCCATATAGGAGAACAGACTTCACATAACAATCCAGTACGCTTTTCTTTGTCTCTGTTGCTTCGAGGCTCTTCTTCCTCTTTAAAGAGATTGTCCAGCATCCGCTGCCATATAGGAGAACAGACTTCACATAACAATCCAGTACGCTTTTCTTTGCTTCTGTTGCTTCGAGTCTCCCCTTCATCTTTAAAGAGATTGTCCCGCATCCGCTGCCATATAGGACACACTTCACATACCAATCCAGTACTCTTTTCTTTGTTTCTGTTGCTTCGAGACTCTTCTTCCTCTTTAAAAAGATTGTCCAGCATCCGATGCCATATAGGAGAATAGACTTCACATAACAATCCACTACTATGTTTCTGTTGCTTCGAGACTCTTCTTCCTCTTTAAAGAGATTGTCCAGCATCCGCTGCCATCTAGGTCAGACTTCACATATCAATCCAGTACTTCTTTCTTTGTTTCTGTTGCTTCGAGACTCTCCTTTATTTTTAAAGAGATTGTCCAACATCCGAAGCCATATAGGTGAACAGACGCCACATAACAATCCAGTACTCTTTTCTTTGTTTCTGTTGCTTGGAGACTCTCCTTCATCTTTAAAAAGATTGTCCAGCATCCGCTGTTATATAGGAGAACAGACTTCACAGAACAATCCAGTACACTTTTCTTTGTTTCTGTTCCTTCAAGATTCTCTTCTATCTTTGAAAATATTGTCCAGCATCCGATGCTATATAGGAGAACAGACATCACATAACAATCCACTACTCTTTTCTATGTTTCTGTCGCTTCGAGACACTTCTTCCTCTTTAAAGAGATTGTCCAGAATCCGCTGCCATATAGGACAGACTTCACATATCAATCCAGTACTCTTTTCTTTGTTTCCAGTGAACTTTTCCTGTATCTCAATACTCTGCTTATCTTTTAAAATGCATCATTAGCCTTACCAATGCGTCTTCGGATTTCATTGCTGCACGTTCCGTCTTCTGTCAGAACATTTCCCTTTCGTTTAAATTTCTGCACCTTTTTTTTTTCGTATCCCGAACCTGTAGTTGTCATTTTGGTCTTCTCTTGTCATTCTGTTTTCTTGTAGTTTATGTTTAGTCCTTTCTTCTCGCTTTCCCTTGCTACCTTCTATAGAATATTCTGTATTTTCCTTTCCGTGTCTGCTATAAGCACTGTATCATCTGGGTATTGTCAAGATTTTGGCCGCCAATGATGAAACCTGGTAGTTTTCTGCCAGTATAGGTTCTTGATTATTCTAATGTCTTTTCCGATATGGCAACGTTGCCGAACATCTGTATCAGTTCTTCGTCGCGTACTTTGTCGAATACCTTTGCGTAGTCTATAAAACTCAGGTACACATTCTTCAGCATTTGTATTGCTTTTCTTGATAACATTCTGAACATAAATATCACGTTGTCTGTTCCGTGACCTTGACGAAACCTCGCTGTTCTTAGACTAGATTAAAAAAGACACATATATCTGGCTTACCCTTGAGTAAAAACTTAAGCATTAGTCCGGTTTGCATGAAACCCGAAAAGGTAGACGTAGGTTTGTGTTTACTCTAGAATATAAAAAAAAAACGGTAGATATAGTTCCGTTTTACACCAAGGTTTCCAAGTATCTACTGTGATAGTGACCTATTTTGCGGGGTCTTAGGTCGGATCCAGTCGACGTATTTTTCGCCCTTTTGGCAGTGTAAAGCTTAAGAAACCGTCAGTGGTATACGTTGCATATAATAATCTCTCTTGCTCTGTGCGTTTGTGTGGGTGTGCGCTCACGGGTAACGAAGTCACAAGGCTTCTTATTTTTCAAAACACAAAAGGAGAAAAAAGTGGAGAAATTTGTTAATGTTAGTGACAAATATCACCCAACTAATGTATTTTCTTGCGTCTGCTTATAAATTGCTTCTTTATTTATTTTATTTTATTTTATGTTATGTTATTTTCTTGTTTACTGACACTCCTAATTCGTCTTCCTTACCCACATTTTTTTGTTAATTTTAGGTCCGGCGAAAGAATCAATCAGAGACGAAGACGGAGGCATATCACATTTTGATATCCTGTTTGCCTTCAACGAAATAGGCAATCAGAGTTTTTACCGCCCATATCCGTTACCTTGAGAATTTGATCTAATTTTTTCAAGCAATAATAATTCTAAATTTCAACTTCAATTGTTCAATCAGACATTAACTGATTTTTAAAAGTTATTTCATAAACACCTGACCAACAAACTCGTTGAAAGAGCTGGCGTACAGAATTCAACACGGGGACATCCAGTAATGGTGAATAGCACATATAATCAGTGGAACCCTGAAAGTTTGTGGGGTGGCATTTAGGGGCTGAGATTTTTTTTTTTTTTTTTTTTTTTTTTTGAGGAGTAGGAGGAGAGGCAAACTCAAGCAGCGTCTTCATTTACATACGACACCACTATCGTATACACAACTTAGGAATGAGTTTGAGTATAAATTAAACGTTATAAATTTTTATTCATAAGTAGTGGAGTTCTAATCTATTCTAGCCATCTTTTTCACTCCCAAGCTGTTCGAAAACAAGAGAGATTAATTTTAAAACAAAATTAAATATCTGTTTTTATATATCTGGGTGTTTTTTTTTGTTGTTTTTTTGTTTTTTTGTTTTTTGTGTAGGGTCTTATTTCAAACAGGTCTCTTTACGTGTTCTTACAAAGTTAAATGAAAAAGAAAACGCATAGGGAAAAGTGCTGAAGATCAATTCTTATCAAAATCAGAGACTTATTCAAATTTTTGAATGTTATAAAAGTGGGGGGCAACCGAGGGGGAAGCCAAAGTTCGTGGGATGGGCTCGGCTCTTTCTGCAGACCCCGTAGAATCGCTACTGCATACAATACTAGTGCCAGCGTCACAGTGGACGGTGAACCATTGGAGGAAGTCTCCTGCTTCAAACAATTGGGAGCAACCCTGTCAAAGAATAGCACCTGCCACACAGAAATCTGCACACCGATCGCAACAGCATGGCCAGACTGGAAAAGGTACTTTTTTAATCATTTCACCCCAAGCAAGGCAAGACCGTCACTGGTGTGCAAGTGGGGATACATGGTTTGGACAGCCTCTCCAAGATCGTCATGCCAGACACTGTTGAAATCAGATGCAAGCAGGGACCATAACGCAAAAGCTGGACAGACAACATCAAAGATTTGACGGACATGACAATGCCGGAACTCTGGCGAGCCATCGCCAACAGATCATCCTGGTTTGCTTTGCTTTGTTTTACGGCATATCAACACCTCAATGGGTCATTTAATGCCGACGAGATTTTTACAATAGATTTGTATGAATAGAATATACTTTCTTTGTAAAGTGGGTTTCATTGAGAGTATTGCTGGTAATATCTTTTTTCCTTTACGTATTTTTGTTGGTAACATCTTTCCTTTCCTTTTGTTAGTCAATATTTTCATAGCATTTTGACTTCGGTTTTGGGGTTAACTATTTACCCATAGTTAGGACCCTTACAGGTGCTACCACTCCGGGTCAGGGTGGACCTGGGAACAGCAGCAATTAAGAGATGGTTCCATGATTCTCACAACCTCCTAATCAGAGGCCTTGCTGCCGGATGTAGTTTACGGTCATACCCAGGACCAAGATCATCCTTGAGGGGGTTGTCTTTTTTTCTGCCTTTAGGCCCTCCCGACGATTGAAACAGTTGACGGAATGATGATGATGATGATGATGTTTCATGTTTACTTTCTTTTAAATAACATCTAGAACGCTAGGATGCTAAAACTATTTAATCCGCTTGTGTATGGTATCCGATGATTTGCAGAGAAGTTTCCAAAACTTTTAAATCCGCCAAAGGATGGGTCTTCACACTGGATTTATTCAACCTAAACAGCGAGGCGATTCTGAGAGGTTAGAAGTCCTACCAGCATTAATTATTGGTGACCACAAGTTTAACATAAGATATACAGATGACAAAGTGTTGATGGCAGACACGAGAGCTAGAAAATATTCCTACAGAAAACAATGAAGGAAAGCAAGAAGAAAGGACTAAGCATTAGTTGCAAGAAGGCGGAATGCATGGTTGTTAGCAAAAGGATGAATTCAACATGCAAATTTAAAAATGGAGATACCGAGATCAAACAAGACCAAAAATTTAAATATACAGGAAATGTTTTAGCAGAAAATGGAATGTGCGACACTGAAACCCGAAGACGCATTGGAATAGCAAAAGGTGCCTTCCAAAAAGCTAAGCAAAATATTAAGAAACAGAAAAACATCGCGATAAACAAAAACAAAAAAAAATAGCGAACCTGAAGGAGATTACCACCACCTTTAAATTTGTTGTTTTTCATTTTTTTTCAGTGCAATCTTATCAATTACACCATAAACTTTCCAGAAAAATTTCAATATTTAAACAATTTTAGGAGAGGGGTGCTCAGTTTTTCATATAACGTTATAATAAATCGATCCTCCATTTTAGAATCACTCGCCGGTACGACATTACCACCACTTGTAAATTGGTTGGTTATCAACTTTTTTTTCACTTTTTTCCGTGAAAAAAAAAAAAAAATTGAAAAATTAACAATCAAACAATTTTAGTGGGGAGCTCAGTTTTTCATACAACCTTATAGTAAATCGATCCTGTCCAGTTAACTTTTTTGCTTGCGCATATTCAACAACTGAATCCTTTGAGAAATATTTGAATAAAGCCATTCTTGGAGTTTCCGAGGAAGATGCCATCGTAAGAACTAAAGAAAACTTGAAAAAGACAAAAACAAGAGCAACAACTCGTCCCCCCACCAAAAAAAAAAACAAAAATTAAAAAGCAAACTTAACGCGAGTGGATCCAAAATGGAGGATCGATTTACTAAAACGTTGTATGAAAAACTGAGCCCCTACTTAAAATTGTTTAAATATTGAAATTTTTTCAAATTTTTTTTGATAATCGGAAACTTTATGCAATAACCCATAAGACTGCGCTGAAAAAAGTAAAAATCAAAATCAAAAACAACAAATTTAAAGTTGGTGGTAGTCTCCTTCAGGTCCGCCAAAAGAAAAAAAAGAAAAAAAAACTGTTACATAATATCAATTCTCTTATATCGTAGTAAATGCTTGAGAATTCCCTTATTGATGTGAATTGAAATAACAGAAATATGGTTCTATAGAATAATGCAGAGAATACCATAGGAGTGAAAATATGAGCCACGAATCTCTGGAGACAATGGCAACAAAAAAGGACATTTATGCTTAACAAGAGGCAATTGAAGTTTCTTGACCACGTGATGAAAGAGGAAAGAGTGCTTGGAAAACTTGATACTCACAGAACAAATTGAAGGTAAGAGGGCCAGAAGAAAATAACGCACAACCTACCTGGTTACTTTGAGCGAATGTATGGCAAAGGAGAGTTTGGGAGAGATGGCAAAAAGAGAAAAGTTATTAAAGCCTACAAAAAACCGGAAAAGGAAAATGCGGAGAGCCATGATCGCCAACGTCCTTAACAGTCTCGAACAAAAACTAATACAATGATAGCACACACACACACACACACACACACACACACACACACATATATATATATATATATATATATACTTATAATAAAAGATAAAGTATAAAATAAGTTAAAGTTTACAATATAAAAAAAACCGGGCACTCAATACAAAATTGATAGAGAATATATATATATATATATATATATATATATATATATATATGGCAATCACCAGGAGGAGCTCTGGTGTTTGTCACTGCATGAAACTTTGAGCAGCGGATTATATATATATATATATATACTAGCAGTATAGCCCGGCGTTGCTCGGGTGTAATGAAAGCTTTAAAACCAATCCATGGTCCTGGAGTTCAGTCTCTCTGGACGTTGGCAGGAAAGACTAAAAAGCAATAGTTGTTTCCAGTTAAAGCGAAACCGTAAACTGAAAGAAAAATGAATGGATGTAAATCAAATTTGGATTCCCTGGTATCAATATCAAATTTTCTGCACTATTGTAAGAACTGCAACCTTGAAACTTCTGAATATCGTTTCTTTGTCTATGAGTTTATCAAATTTGATGAAAATCGGACCACTCCTTCTTTAACCTGATTTTTTCAACACAAAATCTAGCTGAGAACACTCGCAGACGCTTATAATACAACTGTGTCAATTTTCAAGAAAATCGGTTCAATCGTTTCGGAGTCTATAGGTGACGGACACACACAGAGAGACAAAGTTCCATTTATATATATATATGTATATAGTCATCCGTAGACAGATCTGTTCCGCTGTATCACAGCTCATCACTACGGTTAGACAGCCGATTGCTTTTTACCCAGGATTGAAACCCGATCGAATTGGTGTCAGTCGGCGATTCTACCACTGAGCTATGGGCGCTCGTTAGAAGGAGACAGACTTTATATATATATGGACAAAGACTTGATATCACAGAGCATAAATATCAATTTGAATAGCACGAAGGTATTTCTCATTTATTGTTGATTATATATATATATATATATATATATATATATATATATATATATATATATATATATATATATATATATCAACAATAAATGAGAAATACCTTCGTATAGGGTGTCTAATGCTGAAAAATGCAACATTGGTTGAGTTGAGACTGTCTTGAATCAGTCACAGCTTCGCTGGGCTGGTCATGCTGCAAGGATGAATGCCGATAGAATACCTAAGGTTCACATGTATAGCCAGCTTGACAGTGGGCAAATAAGTGTTGGACGACCGTGGATCAGGTGTAAAGACAAGTTCTCAGCTATCAATGTGTCTCATATCAATTTCGAGTTTGTTGCCCTGGATAAGAATAACTGGAGATGTTTGTGCCTGTGGAACTCCTTTCCGTTTACTTTCATGTTTACTTTTTTTACATGATTTTTGGATAAGTCCAAAAATTTTAATGCAACGTCAATTGCCATCATTCAATTTTTTAAATCTTGTACATCTTTTATCCTTTCCCCAATAACTCCCCTTTACCTAGTAGCTGCTCTCATTGCAACCCCCCACTCTGCTTACTAATGGCAGTAACGCCTTGCTTGGGGTGAAATCTTTTTATTATTTTTTTTATAATCGTGTCGCCCCAAGCAAGGCATTTTACTGCCACTGATGAGCAGGGGGTTACATAGGAGGTAAGTTATGAAAAAGTGTGACAGGTTATGGGGGGCATCAGGAAGAGGGTAGGAGAAGGCTGGGAAAACTGCTGAGAGTGGAGTGGACGAAGAAAGAAGCATGAGAGAGAGAGCAGAAGTAAGTTAGTGAGATAGTAGATGACTATTGACTTTACATTGGAATTATTGAAGATTGTAGCTGTCGGGAAAGCAGGTAAACGGAAGGGAATTCCACAGGCGGAAGTGCGAGAAAAGAAGCTGATGGAGTAGAATTTGCGTTTACAATTTATTGGTTTCACACTAAAAGGGTGGGACCTAGTTGCTAATCTTGTGGCTCGAGCAAATTCATGTATTGGTGATATCAGTGAGCTAAGTTCATCTGAGCAGAAGCCATGAAAGTATTTGTAGAAGAGACAAAGGGAAGCCACATTGCGCTGGTGAGAAAGTGACTGTATCCGAGCTACCAAGTCGGGATCGATCACATTACAGATTCTAGTAATTTAAGAAAAAGCAACAATTAATGCAATCATGGCCAAACACTGGTTCGCAAGCCATATGCAGCTTGTTTGCTATATTTATGATTGTCACACTTAATTTTATACGGAAAATAACTTTTCTTAAAATTTGATTTTGTTTCTTTCTCACTTGTTCACTTTCTTGTACATAACAACATGCATAAAACTACCATACGAACGCGGGCGTCCCTCAAGGTTCCATCCTAGGTCCCACGCTCTTTCTGATCTACATTAATGATCTCCCCGACACCATTAGATCCCAAGTTGGCATGTATGCTGACGACACAACAATCTACTCTCGCATCGATCAGAAACCAGGTCTGGACGACAAAGTGAACCTCGCTGCCGTACTTGAAAGGGACCTCCAATCCGTAGTGGCCTGGGGTAGGAAATGGTTGGTAAATTTCAATGCCTCTAAAACAAAGCTGTTATCAACTAACCACCATAGACAATGGCATCTACCTCCCATTAGCATGGGACAGGCTAGCCTCCCAGAGAGTAAAATACTTGGTCTTACCTCCTTGGCCTTACACTCTCGGCGGACCTCAAATGGAACGACTATATTGAATCCATTGCCAAATCTGCTGCTATGAAAGTCGGCTCCCTGTGCAGGGCCCGGAAATTTTCCCACCTGAATCTATTCTGCACATATACAAATCTACCATCCGCCCGTGTATTGAATATTGCTGCCATATCTGGTCGGGTGCCCCTGCTGCTCTCCTTGGGCTTCTTGACAAAATACAAAGGAGAATCTGTAACGTGGTTGATACTGACTTGGCAGACCGGCTGCAGCCGCTTTCTCACCGGCGTGATGTGGCTTCCCTGTGCCTCTTCTACAAGTACTTTCATGGCTTCTGCTCCGATGAGCTTAGATCACTGGTGCCGCCTAAGCACGAATTTACACGAGATACTAGATTAGCAACTAGGTCCCACCCTTTTACAGTTAAACAAATAAGATGTAACCGTAAATTCTACTCCAACAGCTTCTTTTCTCGCGCTTCCCGCCTGTGGAACTCCCTTCCCCAAGTCTGCTTTCCCGACAGTTACAATCTCCAGGTGTTTAAATGTAGGGTCAATAGACACCTCCTATCACACTAACTCCCAACTATTCTCACAACACTCTCATCTACCCAACCCTCATTCTCAGTATCCTTACCCGCCTATCACCCACCCTCTGACATTTCCTATATTTAATCAGCCTTTCTCCACTCTACGTAGCCCCCTGCGCAGTAGTGGCAGTGACATGCCTTGCTCGGGGTGAAACGCTTATAAAAAAAAAAATTAAAAAAATAAGCAACTATAAAGGACACTGTCTTAAAATTTTTATTTTGTTTTATTCTCTCTTGTTCACTCACACACACACTCTCTCTCTCTCTCTCTCTCTCTCTCATCCATGCATAAACAATGATTAAGAAGAATGTCTCTTAAGATCATTCGTGCAAACATCTTTTGCTTTTGAAAAAGAAAAGATTCAAAATAATTATTTCCTGTCGAAGAAATATACGTTTTTATTTTCAAATTAATTAGAAATAAGTCACACGCAGCAGCATCCGTTAATCACAGTTTTCAGTGACAATATTATAGCAAGACTTCAGTTTTTGAATTATAGAAAAACCTTTTTACCAAAGAAAAAGAAATTCCCCATTTCTAAGGTATATGCTAACGCATATGGTCTTCTGAGGCACCTACGACAAAAAATTACCTAGAATCATTTTAGTAGTACTGTCTGCCTTATGATGAGCCGGCGATCATGCTGCCCACTAGTCAGCAAAGGTTGCCTGATTTAAAAAAACAGGTGTCCGGAGTCCGAAAATCATACAAAGGGAATTTAACTGATAAATTTGTTTTAATAAAAACTAAATTAACGGGTGTTGAATGATTAGCCTGAGAAAGCCAAGTTATTGTATATTGCCTGAGAAACGATAGTTGTTTCAGGCAGAAAGCGACTCAGTCGGGGCTCTGTCTACGGACAGAGACTAAGCTGAGAAGAAAAGACAAGATTCGCGCCTGGGGGTGGGAAAATTTTGACCATTAACGCGAGTGTGCGCGCTCAGGTTCCCCACGTTAACCTGACCTTCTGTCGCTTTTTTTTTATTATTATTTTAGTGGGGAGGCGAGTAAATACCCGGACTGACAGTAGTCGAGAGACACGAGTCGATTTCGTCATCCTGTCTTTCTCATTAAACCAACAGCAGACTCACATTATTCTTGTCTCCCAAATTTACTTTCCCACTTCCTGAAAAGCTACTAATGTTCATTTCATTACAATCAAAAAAAGAACTTTCTAACTTTCATTTTAGGATGTACGTTGTGGTGCCGTAGGTATCAGCTCGGAACAGTTAAATTTGTTGCATTCACTTTCGCACAAATACCCTTGGGAAAGGTATTATTCCGTCTCTTCTCCTTCCAGCTGTGGGTTAAACAGCAGACAGTTTTATATCCTTGGTTGGCAGCCAGTCTACAGCAGAAACTAACGGCATCCTACTGCGGGAAAATCTTCTGCCTAGTCAGTTATGTTTCTTTCAAGACATGATCGCCTAAGCGTGTATCGCGTATGGGACTTAACTGAATTACAGTTATAATTTGTGTATCTTACGTTTAAATAAATATCCTTTTATTTGAACATCGCAGTATCTTTCTTTCATTTTTTTTATTCAAACTTTCTACGATAAATGTATTGCAGATTTTTTCTAACTCACCCCAAATAATGTTGAATTCAGTCAGTCAGTTAAGTGTCATATGTGATTATATTCACTAGCCTCCCCACAAAAGGCCGGATGTGACACATGGTCATTTTAAAGTGGGAGTTCCCGGCCACATGTGATTCACGCTTGGGCGATCATGTCTCGAAAGAGACATGACTGACTGGGCAGAAGATTATCCCGCAGTAGATTGCCATTACTTTCTGCGGTAAACTAGTCGCCAGCCATAGAAGCCAATCTGTTCTGTTATCTAATCCATAACTGGAGGGAAGAGAAGGATTAATACCTTTCCCAAGGGTATTTGTGCGAAAATGAATGTTAAGTTACTCATCGCAAATATTAATTCACACCAAGAAATTATAACTTTCAAATCAAAGTTTGTTTATGTTTTTATAATTTTTTTGGTTCTCTTTTGAAATTATAAATTTTAAATCCAAATTTGTTTAGCTTGACTCGCAACAACTCCAACCCTCAGAATGAAAAAATTTTTAAAAAGTCAGGGAGTTATTCAAATTTCGTAAGTGCAGATGATATTTATAGTACTTAAAGGGATATTTTTATATTTAAAAGAAAAAAAATCTGTTTTTGGCTTGTTTATCGTGGTGAGCAAGAAAGCAGACCCCATATTTAGAACTAGCGCACTCGAGTCGTCCACATTCAGAACAATCTTAAAGGTCAACCTAACTGAAGTGCAATGGAAGAGCCTTACTCTGGAAGAATTTGGTTTGAACTTTTGTAAAAATGAATTCTTTTTATTTTGGAGTAAATTTACAGAACTGTTGGTAATATTTATTTATTTATATATATTTTTTTTTAGAAAAACATATTTTTGGTAATGTTGAATATTCGTTGGACGATATTTTCGGGCAGCATGGATTTTTTATGTGAAGTGTAATTGCGCTCAGCAATAAGCAACTGCGTCCGATGTCCGATGATTTTTATTATGACTACCGAGGTTAGAAGGGGTCGACACCCCGACATGTTACGCAGTGTATCGAAGGCTGTAACTGGGGGCAGATTTTTAAGTGACGTCACCTGACACAGAGACCAGTTCGAATAGCAAAATTAGCAAAATTGACTTGATCAGTCGCGAATAGCAGTCGAATCGCCAACTCCGCGTGTGCCAACCGCCAACGAAACACCGACTCCACTACGCATGTCACCAAAGAGAAAAGAATACAAAAGTCATATTTTTTTTAAATGTCCGTATCGATGCTTTCTTTATCAGCAAAACCGAGAAGATTCTCAATTTCGGACCCGGCTTATTCTTCATCGAAGTGATATATATATATATATATATATATATATATATATATATATATATATATACTCAGAAGGAATATATAACAGTAATCTTTTTACTATGAAAATGCATTGCTGGCACCTTCATTATAAAAATGTATTTCTACATTTTTGTAGTGATTTAACCCAGAGCGATAATTATTTGTATATAACTGGGATCCTAACCGGTGATAACAACCCAGGTCAGGCTGAGGTGGTTCTACGATCCTCAAAATCTAGCTGCCAGATATAGTTTATTGTCATACCCAGGACGCTTTTAGGCTTCGTCTTTTACTTTACTTTTTGTTTTTCTTTCTGTCCTCCTCGATTTTTTATTTTTTTTTTTTTAGTTTTCACGAATTTTGTTTTCGTTTTTTTTTTTTTTTTTTTTTTTTTGGTTGGGGTGTCCACTTTCCGTCTTGTATTGTATTTTTTCTTTTGTTTTTTCATTTTTTTTTTTTTTTTGGCTTTTAGTGTCTGTCTTTCTCTTCGCTTTTTTTTTCTCTTTTTTTCTCCCCCCTTTCTTTTTTGTGACCATTCTTTATTTCTTTATATTCGTCTTCTTTTAGCATCACCCCATCACTTATCGGATAAATATTCAAAATGTGTAGATATTTTTTGGGATACATTGTATATTCTAGTTTCAAAACTGTTATTGCCCTTGTAAAGAAAAACAGACGAACGTTTAAGCTTGATTGATTCGTTTTCTACGGTTTATAAACTCTGTGAAGGTTATTTAAATATTTTTAGGTTGCAAGAATTCCTCCACCCCATAATAATGCTTTAGTGATACAAGTCTTACGATTTAACCCTTAGCTGGTGAGAGAGAAGAGGTGGATTCATACCCAATCAAGATAAACAAACGAGAAACGATAGTGTAGATACAAAGTGGGGTAATAATTCTATACGACAATCAATATATAAAGTGACCCTTCATTTTGTGGCCAGGTTAGTTTACATTTATATCCAAGAGAATATAAAGACATGTAAAAGACATGCCTGTGTAGCTAATCAGTATTAATTGATTCGTTTTTTATTGCTTATCAACCCTTTGCTGGTTATTTAAAGCCAGAAAATATTTTTAGATTGTAAGGATCCCCCTGCATTTTTTAAGACAATAATTGTTTAGTGATACAAGACTTATTAATCAACCCAGAGAAGAGGGAAATCCATATCTAATCAAAATTTGATAAACAAACAACAACTATAATTTGGATATAAAATAGGGGATCAATTCCATATTACAATCGATATTTAGACTGATCCCTCATTTTGTGGGATACAAATTTTCTGAACATTTATATTCCAGAGAAGGCAAAGAAATATAAAAGGCATGCCTATGTAGCTAATCAGGATTTCATTGATTGAATTCGTTTTCTACGGTTTATCAACCCTTTGCAGGTTATTTAAAGCCAAAAAATATTTTTAGATTGCAAGAATTTTTTGGTGATAATAATGATAGTGATACAAATTTTACTAATTAACCCATAGCTGGAGGGAGAAGAGGTGGAGTTATATCTTCCGCCAATGGGTATTTGCGCATAAGTGAATATAACGAACGCAACAGGAATTGAAACTCGACTCACCGATTAATTCCGAGCCATTATCCATTACACCACCCACATATCCAAACTTACAGTATCTGATATTCTCAAACGGTCACCTATCTATGTACTGACCAGGTTCGATGTTGCTTAACTTCGGTGATCGTAAGGGAAGCGGTGTTCCAACGTAAGACCGCGTTTAAAGCGAAGCTTTATTCAATGCGATTTCTCTACAAGGTCATCAGCAAAAAGAGAAGCCCAAAATGTCACCTACAGATCGGGGATCTTAAAATCAAACAGACGCAGAAATTTAGATGTGTTCTGATAGAGGAAGGAAAGAGAGATAGTAAGATCCGAAGACGCATTAGCATCGCAAAGAAAGCATTTCAAAAGCTAAACAGAATATTGAGAGACAGTAAGATTTCGTTGAAAACAAAGAAAAGACTACTGGTGTGTTGTGTGATACTAGCAGTATAGCCCGGCGTTGCTCGGGTGTAATGAAAGCTTTAAAACTAATCCATGGTTCTGGAGTTCAGACTCTTCGGACGTTGGTACGAAAGACTAAAAAGCAATAGTTGTTTCCAGTGGTGTGAAACCGTAGACTGAAAGAAAAATGAATGGATGTAAGTCAAATTTTGATTTCCTGCTATCGATATCAAATAAATTTTTTTCGTCGTAAACTGAATTTTGAAGGCTAAATAAGTCCTCTGAGTAAATGGTATCATGGCTAAGACGAAGAACTACAACTATACCTACTTAGAGCCAAACCCGAAGCAAAAACAAAATAAAAGGGCTGAAAAAAATACAGACATACAGGCAGATAAACAGACACAAAAGTCAGTGGGGGATCGATTTCCTATTGTTTTAAAGTAATAAACTGATCCCCCTACTAATTACTACTTAATAATATAATACATCACTTCCCCATCTAGTTATGAGTCAAATAATAGGATAGATTAGGTTCTATAACCTTAGTCTTCAACCAGTCTACCGCAGAAATTAATGACAACCTACTGCGGGATAATCTTCTGCCCAGTCAGTCATGTCTCTTTTGAGACATGATCGCCCAGGCGTGTGTCACGTATGGCACTTAACTGACTGACTCTTCCTAGAGCAGTGTTTTCCAAACGGTGGGCCCGCCTTATAAATGCAGCGGAAGAGGATAGCAGGTGAAGCGCAGTGATTGAAAGACAATCAAAGATTTAGAAACAGTTTTAAAATTCCAAAAATACGGCCCGGAGAAAAAAAGATGTTTAGGAACCACTGTTCTAGACCAATTACCATCCAAATCTACTATTTCACACTGACGAGTAGAAATGACATGGCAACTGAGGACATTTTGTACAAAAATTAACGCTGTAGGCGAGGCTGAAGTTTGAACTCGAACCGTAGATTCATTTTTTCCGCATCGATACCCGTTACAATAACCGAGCTTTTCCTACGCCATTTTTCCTTTTTAATTTTATATCTAACCTTCCTATGTCCATTTTATTCCGGCATACGATCACATCAGGTTGAAACACTAATTTCTGTACGATCGTTAAAGTTAAGCACCGTCGAGCCTAGTCGGTACTTAAATGAGTGACCGCTCGAGAATACCAGGTTCTATAAGCACGGATGTTCGATTAAAGTAAAGGGTTTATGGTTATATCATGTTAAATTACAGGTTCCCGTACAATCACCGAAGTTAAGTCAACGTCGAGCCTTGTCAGGACTTACATGAGTGACCGCTTAGAAATGCCATGTTCTATAGGCATGGATGTTCAGTTGGCGTAAAGGGTTTATGGCTATATCACATTGAAATACAGTTTCGCCTCCGATCACCGAAGTTGAGCCTTGTCAATATTTAGGTGAGTGACCGCTTGGGAATGCCAGGTGTGCGGGTGATGTAAATGGTTTATGGCCATATCACGTTGAAACAACAGTTCCTATACGATTGCCGAATTTTAGCAACTAAGTATCTAATTGGGTAACCACTTTAGAATATCTGATGCTGCAAGTTTGGGTGTGCGGGTAGTGTAAATGGATAACGACTCGATATTGGAAATCAGCGAACAGTGTTCTAATTCTAGTCGCAAATTAACTTGGGAAAGTTATATATCCACTTTTTCTCTCTCCATCTATGGGTTAATTAGTAGGACTTGTCGCAGAAAATAATTATTCTCACCAAAAAATTCCTATTATTTAATATATATTTGCAAATTGTAAATAAGCTGTGCAACGTTAATAACCGGTAGAAACCGAATTAATAAAAAAAATTGCTCTCCAAAGAAAAGAAGGAAAAAAATCAAATAATGAATCCGTAATCAAGTAGATTTTGCACATTCTTTTTAACCTCCTTTTACCAAATAGTGACTTTGAATATTTCATTGGTTTAAATTTCAAACTGATACTAAATATCACAAATATTCGTTTAAGATAAATTATTCGTTCAAAATTTTCTTTCGAAAACATGAACTGGTTTATCAGTTGTATGCTATAAATGTGGAACAGACGTGAACTAAAATAAAATCTTCAAAGTTAGTTGCAGACAGCTATAATCATAATATTATTAACCTACTTAGATATTCTTCGGAACAGCTTAAAAACAAAATATTCTCCTATGAAGTGTCACGAATTGTCGCATATTTTGCATATATATATATACTTCGTCCTTGACATAATCCTCGAATGAGTCGCGTTGGGTTATTTAATATGGAGGATAAATCTTATTCAACAAAAACTTTCCAACTTATTGCTTTCCAGTTAACTTATTTTTTAACTTTTTCTTTTTATCTTCAAAAATATTTTCCTTTTACAAATGTATTCTATCTGAAATTTTACACCCACGCACACACACACACACACACACATATATATATATATATATATATATATATATATATATATATATATATAATAGAAATAAACAAATACTGTCAAAAAAATACATTTTTAAACTTACAACTTTTTAACAGTTTTTCCTATATATATATATATATATATATATATATATATATATATATATATATATATTAAAATAAATTTTCAAAATTCAAAAATGTTGAATGAACATTTCAGCATGAAATCCCTAAGAGAGAATTCACCTTCTCCTCAGCAACACAGTTCTATATCCAAATGAAGAAAAATAAGATAAAAAAGAAGAAAAAATAAATAACGGTTAAGATTTGAGAAATATACGTCACAAATTTTTTTTTTTAAATCAGTCTATTTTTGTTTTTTACTTTTTGATAGAGTTGTAAGTGAAGAGATGGAAATTTGGCATGTCTAACTTAATAGACGAAAAGAGTTAAGGAAATGGGAGGTTGTTAAATTGAGAATTGGGTTAAACAAAACAGAACAGAAAGGGAAGGGGTGGAATATAAAAAGAGTGTATAGAGAAAAAATAAAGAAGGGGAAAAAAGAAAAGAAAGAAAAAGGAGAAAATATCAAATAGAAAACGCTCGATACGTGTCAAATAAATTTAACTTTAAATGTTTAAAAGGGTTAAAGATTTGGAAAAAAAAAGAGACTTATTAAAATATATATATATATATATATATATATATATATATATATATATATTAATAAATTAATAAATATATATTAATAAATTAATAAATTTTTTGTTTTCGATCGTTGCTGACGAAGCAAAATTTTTCTCGCTGAAATAGCCATTCAACGAAATTAAATTTCGGAATTTTTTTACTTACTTTATATAAATTTTTATTTATAAAATTTTGCTTCGTCAGCAACGATCGAAAACAAAAAATTTATTAATTCAAAGATAAAAAAGTAAAAATAAAAAAAAAATTTAAAAAATGGGTGTTGGGATTAAGAAAAAAATTTTGAGTTTATTTAAATTTGTCAGCACAACATAAAAAAAAGGGGGAAAATAAGACGCAGAGATTGATGACTCGATTTTAGAAAACTTTACAATATGTTTGTATGAAAGAATCAAAAGTTAAAAATTAAACCGTGTCACAGGAATAGAAGAGGTAGGGGAAAAAGAAAGGAAAGAAAAGACAAAAGGGGTAGACAAGGGGAAAGCTAAGGAAGAAATAAGATATAAAAAAAATGTTTTTTGTAACCAAGGTAACGACTGATGACGACTTCAATTGTGAAAACAAAAAGGTGAGGTAAGGAAGGGCCATTCACCGAAATTAAATTTCGGAATTTTTTTACTTTATATATTTGGCTCTGTGAATAGATAATAAATACTATTTACATCGAGCCCTCCACCTTGATCAATTTTAATATTAAGAAAATTAATATTAATAGGGTCGGGTTTTGGGGATTTTACCTATTTGCTCATCCTTTTTAGATTTAAAAAGTATATATATATAATTAGAATTTGTGTGGAGAAACTTTTCACTTAGACGAATGCGGATATGACGTACATGCTGACTTAGAAGTATCGTGAGGTCATTAAGGTCATTGTGATGTCGTCATCCTTTAGAGTCATTTGATTTTTCTGTGTTGGTATTTCTCAATATTTTTCTAGTTATATAAAGTTTGGTACGGAAATTAACGAATTTTAACGAAATTTGGTGATAAACAACCGACAATTTGAAATGAATTGTTTGAACATTATTTTTTATCGATACTCGTATTTAAGTAGATATTCTGTTTTTTAATTAAACAGTATTATATATTTATATCTACTGGCCTGATTATTTACGAAAAATCTTTATTACGAAATTGTGTGCCATTCGGCAGGATTCGAACCTGCGACCCCTATCTATAAAGTTTCGTTAAAATTCGTTAATTTCCGTAACATGTTTTACATTTGTTGACATTACGATACATTTCAGAGCAGATATGGTTGTTGCGATGAATCGAAAATTGTGTTATATAGGCTTGATTAAAACCTCGTTTAGACTGGAGGCTATTCGTGATCAAGCGGTCTAAGACGTTGCCAGATCAAATGGTAGTTTCCCTTATCTAGATAGGGGTCGCAGGTTCGAATCCTGCCGAATGGTACACATTTTCGTAATAACAATTTATCGTCAATAATCAGGCCAGTAGATATAAATATATAATACTGTTTAATTAAAAAAAAAATAGAATATCTACTTAAATACGAGTATCGATAAAAAATTAACGTTCAAACAATTCATCATAAAGTTTGATGTAATTTGATATCTTTGCGTGTACGTGATTTTTTGTTTGTTCGATGAATATTGTATTATTAGTTTATCGTTGTTTTTTTTTTTGTTTTTTTTTTTTGTTTCTTAAGTAGTGCAGGATTTGTCGGTGGTTAATTACGTTATATTGTTTTGACTCCTTTGAAGTGTATTTATGCATATACCTGCTTAATTGCTTTATGTTGAGCCGACCGCTTCTTACTGTGTTTATATATATATATATATATATATATATATATATATACTCTTCATTTGTAAACGAGTTATTACGCGACTTAGGTTTCTACCATGTGGTGTTTTCAGGCGATTTGCAATAACTGATTTTACCATTTTTTTATTGGGTTCATACAACCATGGATGAAAACGTTTAAATTTATTGTAATTTTAAAAATTGCGTGTTAAAAAATTCCCCGTTATGTGACCGTTCAAAAAATCACCATTACGTGATCGTTTTAAAAAAAAAATCAGTTATTGCAAATTGCCTGAAGATACCACATGGTAGAAACCTAGGTCACGTAATAACTCGTTTAAGAATGAAGAATATTCAAAAGTTCTAGAATATAATTGTATTGAACACTTTTTAATACAACTGTGTACTGGTCTAATTTTATTATGACTAAAAACTAAATAATTAAACTATATATATATATATGTATGTAAGAAAACTTAAGGCAGACACATTATTTCATGGTAAATCGGAAGTTTAGGCCTATTTCAGGTGAACCATCATCAGCTTCCGTCTTTATTTTACAAAGGATTTTACACGAGAGAGAGTTATCCTACCACTGTATATACAGGATACTCCTTTGGATTCTTCTATACCCACACTGCATGCTGATATATATATATATATATATATATATATATATATATATATATATATATATAACGTGTACATATATAAAAGTATAACGTGTACATCGGAATTTTAGCGGGTATTTAGAAACAAAGATTTTATACGCCTAAGCACTCTTTTGTTGACCTTAATTTAAAATTTCAGACAGCTCTCTACCAAAAATAATGGGAATTGAAGGAAGAAGGGCTAAACCCACAGATGAAATGGAAGTTAATAGACTCGGCACATACTCATTATAGTCTAGGTGATCAATGTAAACTGTGTTTAGTAGAAAATATTAGGAGTTAAAATATCAATATCAGAATTTACTTCTTAAGCAACGTAACGAATTAATTCGTTATGTTGATTAAGAAGCAAATTAAAGCAAGTCTCGTCACCGGAGTAGATTTAAAGTCCATTATAACCTCCTTCCACTTATTCATAACCTTTTTTGTCTTTTACAAAGATTAGAATTCAAATTTAGAGAATCTGAAGTTTTTTCCTACCCACTACCCCTGACCCAATGGACAAATTAGATGCCTCTCTCTACCAAAGAAAGATTATCACTATTTTCTCCTCCTCTTGACCCTTTCCAGACCAACATCCTTCCTTTACTAATATTTACTTTTGGTACAAGAATTTTCTTCATTCTACGGTCGACACTGAATGTCTCGAACAGACATGTTGAAATAGCTATCCCCTTAAATGTGATCTGAATTTACAGATAATATATATATATATATATTAATTATAGTTGTACTACCAATAACAACAGAACTAATTATGTCAAGATTATCAATAATTAAACTACAACTGAAATCGTCTTGAAACCCACCGGGAACGAACCCGCAGGGAAAATAAGGGGAAGAAAAAAAGAAACAAACGAAATACCTGGACAAAAAAATCAAGCATTCGTGAGAAAGAAAAAAAAAACAGGATGAAAACCTCAACAATAAAGAGCTCAATACGAAAGCCGTGTGCACAAAGCACCCAACGCGAAAGTAGAGCAAACAAAATCGAAAATCTAAGTGAGCCAATAACCTACCACGCTTATTGGCTCACTTAGATTTTCGATTATATATATATATATATATATATATATATGTATCTGAAATTTTATTGGTCCTGACCTGGTACTCTGTTTTAGTCACTTTTCTATATATGGTGATTTTCTAAGCGTAGTTTAAATGTGGCACAGGGCCGAAAGTAAGGGACACCCAGTAAGGATCGAACTCACTACTAAGTTGTAATAATGCTAGCGAGTCAAGCTTACTAACCATTACAGCACCCCGAGGTGCCCGTCTTTTTTATATATGTGTGTGTGTGTGTGTAGCAAGACACATGCAGTCGACATGTGAGTTAAAAAGGATGACATACGCCCGGTCTTTACTAGAAGACAAGGGTGCATATATAGATCCGCTATACTTTGAATTGTAAAGATAGAATTAAAATTAAATGTAACAAAAGAAGTCAATGAAACACGTCTAATGAACAGGTGAAGAGGTTCATCCCTTGATTCCTGTTTAGGATGCGGTTTCCGGTTTTCTATTTTCCAATCTTCTCACTTTTTTCTTTCTTTTTTTTCAATTGGAGTAGATAGACTAAACTATCGCCCGGTTCACACTCCACCCTCGTCTATTGAACACCCTGAATGACACCCGGGGTTTTCCCGTTAGTTGCGGGACCGTTTGGCATGTTTAGATACAAGTGGTCAAGATCCGGGTCTTTGTAAGATATCTATGCCAATAAAACCAGGGGGAAATTCAGGTGTCGCCAGTTGTGAAGACACGATGTCTTGTGAAGTCGGTCCCGTAAGTATTTTTGTTTCTCAAATTGCTGTGGTTTTCGAGACAGTGTAATTTTTGTTAACCCCACTCGTCTCTTTCCCTCTCTGACTATTACATCCGTAGTTGCTGGGCAAGCAATCTGTTAGGTGTTTCCCTACCCCACCAACTTCAACGCACTCTTGACGCACAGCACTTGTTTTGTAAAGGAAGCAAATACTTAATTTTAAACCAGGATAAATAAAGAGCCTAAATTGCCTGAATGTAATGCTTTTTTCTTTTCTTATCCACTTATGGTATAATTGTCTTTTATTCATCAATATCTTTTGTCTTTTATCCATCAATATCGTTTGACCTTATCCATCAATATCTTTTGTCTTTCATCCATCAATATATTTTGTCTTTATCCATCAATATCTTTTGTATTTTATCTAACAATACCTTTTGTCTTTTATCCATCAATATCTTTTGTCTTTCTCCATCAATATCTTTTGTCTTTATCCATCAATATCTTTTGTCTTTATCCACCAATATCTTTTGTCTTTTATCTATCAATATTTTTGTCTTTTATCCATCAATATGTTTTGTCTTTATCCATCAATATGTTTTGTCTTTTATCGATCAATATCTTTTGTCTTTTATCCATCAATATATTTTGTCTTTTATCCATCAATATCATTTGTCTTTTATCCATCAATATCTTTTGTTTTTATCCATCGATATGTTTTGTCTTTTATCCATCAATATCTTTTGTCTTTATCCATCAATGTCTTTTGTCTTTTATCTATCAATATCTTTTGTCTTTTATCCATCAAGACCTTTTGTTTTTATCCATCAATATCTTTTGTCTTTTATCCATCAATACCTTCTGGTATTATCCATCACTATCTTTTGTCTTTATCCATCAATATGTTTTGTCTTTATCCATCAATATGTTTTGTCTTTTATCTATCAATACCTTTTGTCTTTATTTATCAATACCTTTTGTCTTTTATCTATCAATATGTTTTGTTTTATCCATCAATAACTTTTGTATTTTATCTATCAATATTTTTGTCTTTTATCCATCAATATCTTTTGTCTTTTACCCTTCAATATCTTTTGTCTTTTATCCATCAATATCTTTTGTCTTTATCCATCAATATCTTTTGTCTTTTACCCATCAATATCTTTTGTCTTTTATCCCTCAATATCTTTTGACTTTTATCGAAGAATATCTTTTGTCTTTATCCATCAATACCTTTTGTCTTTTATGCATCAATATCTTTTGTCTTTTATCTATCAATATTTTTGTCTGTTATCCAACAATATCTTTTGTCTTTATCCATCAATATCTTTTGTCTTTTATAAATTAATACCTTTTATCTTTCATCCATCAATATCTTTTGTCTTTATCCATCAATATCTTTTGTATTTTATCTAACAATACCTTTTGTCTTTTATCCATCAATATCTTTTGTCTTTCTCCATCAATATCTTTTGTCTTTATCCATCAATATCTTTTGTCTTTCTCCACCAATATCTTTTGTCTTTTATCTATCAATATTTTTGTCTTTTATCCAACAATATCTTTTGTCTTTATCCATCAATATCTTTTGTCTTTTATCGATCGATATCTTTTGTCCTTTATCCATAAATATCTTTTGTCTTTTATCTATCAATACCTTTTGTCTTTTATCCATAAATATCTTTTGTCTTTCATCCATCAATATCTTTTGTCTTCATCCATCAATACCTTTTGTCTTTTATCTATCAATATTTTTTTCTTTTATCCATCAATATCTTTTGTCTGTTATCCATCAATATCTTTTGTCTTTATCCATCGATATGTTTTGTCTTTTATCCATCAATATCTTTTGTCTTTTATCCATCGATATCTTTTGTCTTTATTCATGAATATCTTTTGTCTTTTCTCTATCAATACCTTTTGTCTTTTATCCATCAATATCTTTTGTCGTTCATCCATCAATATCTTTTGTATTTTATCTGTCAATATCTTTTTTCTTTTATCCATCAATATCTTTTATCTTTTATCCATCAACACCATTTGTCTTTTATCCATCAATATCTTTTGGCTTTTATCCATCAATATCTTTTGGCTTTTATCCATCAATATCTTTTCTCTTTTATCCAGCAATATCTTTTGTTTTTATCCAGCAATATCTTTTGTCTTTTATCTATCAATATTTTTGTCTTTTATCCATTAATAGCTTTTCGTCTTTATCCATCAATACCATTTGTCTTTTATCTATCAATATTTTTGGCTTTTATCCATCAATATCTTTTGTCTTTATCCATCAATATATTTTGTCTATATCCTTCAATAAATTTTGTCTTTATCCATTAATATCTTTTGTCTTTTATCTATCAATACCTTTTGTCTTTTATCTATCAATATATTTTGTCTTTTATCCATCAATATCTTTTGTCTTTTATCTATCAATATTTTTGTCTGTTATCCAAAAATATCTTTTGTCTTTATCCATCAATATCTTTTGTCTTTTATAAATTAATACCTTTTATCTTTCATCCATCAATATCTTTTGTCTTTATCCATCAATATCTTTTGTATTTTATCTAACAATACCTTTTGTCTTTTATCCATCAATATCTTTTGTCTTTCTCCATCAATATCGTTTGTCTTTTATCCATCAATATCTTTTGTCTTTTCTCCATCAATACCATTTGTCTTTTATCTATCAATATCTTTTGTCTTTTTTCCATCAATATCTTTTGTCTTTTATCCATCAATATCTTTTGTCTTTTATCCATCAATATCTTTTGTCTTTATCCATCTATATCTTTTGTCTTTATCCATCAATATCTTTTGTCTTTTCTCCATCAATATATTTTGTCTTTTCTCCATCAATACCATTTGTCTTTTATCTATCAATATCTTTTTTCTTTTTTCCATCAATATCTTTTGTCTTTTATCCATCAATATCTTTTGTCTTTATCCATCAATATCTTTTGTCTTTTATCCATCAATATCTTTTGTCTTTATCCATCAATATCTTTTGTCTTTATCCATCAATATCTTTTGTCTTTTCTCCATCAATATCTTTTGCATTTTTATCTATCAATATTTTTGTCTTTTATCCATCAATATCTTTTGTCTTTCATCCATCATTATCTTTGTCCTTCATCCATCAATATCTTTTGTCTTTTATCCATCAATATCTTTTGTCTTTCATCCATCATTATCTTTGGTCTTCATCCATCAATATCTTTTGTCTTTATCCATCAATACATTTTGTCATTTAATCAATCAATATCTTTTGTCTTTTTTCCATCAATATCTTTTGTCTTCATCCATCGATATCTTTTGTCTTTTATCCATCAATACCTTTTGTCTTTTATCCATCAATATCATTTTTCTTTACCCATCAATATCTTTTGTCTTTATCCATCAATATCTTTTGTCTTTTATCCATCAATATTTTTAGTTTTTTTATCCGTCAATACCTTTTATCTTTTACCCATCAATACCTTTTGTCTTTTATCCATCAATATCATTTGTCTTTACCCATCAATATCTTTTGTCTTTATCCATCAATATCTTTTGTCTTTATCCATCAATATCTTTTGTCTTTTATCCATCAATATCATTTGTCTTTACCCATCAATATCTTTTGTCTTTATCCATCAATATCTTTTGTCTTTTATCCATCAATATCTTTTGTCTTTTATCCATCGTTATCTTTTGTCTTTTATCCATCATTATCTTTTGTCTTTTATCCATCAATATTTTTGTCTTTTATTCATTAATATAAAAACATAATTATTTTGAAGAAATGATTTCCATGGGATGGAGAACAAACCATTTTTCCACTTTGTTACTCACGCCCACTTGCATATTCACACTTATTTGACAAATATAAAAAATAACAAAACACACACGACAAACACCCACATGACCGCAGGACATTGAAATTCATATGCAACATAACACATTAAATAAACTTAAATATTGTATTTTTAACAAAATAAAATAAATCTTCCTTTCAAAATGGTTTATAAAGTCTGAAAGCGTTTAGAATGTAGACTCTATTTTCATAGTCTTGCCAGAGACATAGAGGGAGAAATTAATAAAATATTTAATGAATTCCGTTCGTTGTCTTTTTAATACAACTTTATATATATATATATATATATATATATATATATATATATATATATATATCAGCATGCAGTGTGGGCATGGAAGTATCCAAAGGAGTATCCTTTACATATAGTGGTAGGCTAACTCTCTAAGAGAATTCCCTGCCACGTGAGTGTTCAAAAAAACTCCATTACGTGAGCGTTCTTAAAGAAAACGGTAAACGGTAAAATCAGTTATTGCAAATAAGACACCACACATGGGCTATTTTGGTTAATAACAAGCGATTGTATTGATGAAAACATCATACATTGAATACAGCTGCCATATCTGGTCGCGTGCTCCTGCTATCCACCTAGGGGTCCTTGACAAAATCCAACGGAGAATCTGTAATATGATCGATCCCGACTTGGCAGCTCAGATATAGTCACTTCTTCACCGGCGCAATGTGGCTTCCCTGTGTCTCTTCTACAAATACTTTTCACGGCTTCTGCTCCGATGAACTTAGCTCACTGGTGACCCCTATATATGAATTTACTCAAGCCACAAGATTAGCAGCTAGGTCCCACCCTTCTACTGAGAAACCAATAAATTGTAAACGCAAATTCTACTCCATCAGCTTCTTTTCTCGCACTTCCCGCCGGTGGAATTCCCTTCCATTTACTTGCTTCCTCGACAGCTGCAATCTCCACGAATTTAAATGTAAAGTCACTAGTCATCTCCTATCTCACTAACCTGCATCCTCTCTCTCATTCTCCTTTCTCTTTCCACTCCACTCTCATCAGTATTCTCTTCCTTCTCTTACTCACTTCCTGACACCTCCTATAACCTGTCACTCTTTCTCATAACTTTCCTCCTATGTAACCACCTGCAAAACAGTGGCAGTAAAATGCCTTGCTTGGGGCGATATGATTATAAAAATTTTAAAAATAATTAAAATTCGACATTCATTAACGGAACATTTATCATGTTTGTGTTTGCAGTTTTCAAAATGTTTTTCTTAAAACAGTTTTTTTTCCTTGAGTGTCAATTGATTCGTTTCACAAATTAATTGAACCATAAATCAATGAAACTGATATCGATTTCAAGTTTTTTTTTCATTTGAATGACGAAGATTTCAAATCTATCTGTCGTTTAAAAGTATTTTACAATAAAAGTATCTAAACTTATTTATAAATAGAACTTTGTCTGTGTCTGTGTCTGTGTGTGTGTATCCGTTACCTATAGACTCCAAAACGGCTGAAGCGAATTTCTTGAAAATTTACACAGTTGTACTATAAGCGACTGCGAGTGTTCTTAGCTAGGTTTTGTGTCGACGTACCCCAGATAAATATCGAAAATCGATTATCGAAAAAATCGGGTTATAGAAAGAGTGGTCTGATTTTAATCAAATTTGATAAACTCATAGACAAGAACATAAGAAACGATATTCACAAGTTTCAAGGTTGCAGTTCTTACAATAATGCAGAAAATCGATAATATATATAAAAGGCAAGATGTTTGTGTGTATGTCTGTTTATCTGCCTGTATGTCTGTATTTTTTCAGCCCTTTTATTTTAGTTTTTGCTTCGGGTTTGGCTCTAAGTAGGTATAATTGTAGTTCTTAGTCTCAGCCATCATACCATTTACTCAGAGGACTTATTTAGCCTTCAAAATTCAGTTTACGACAAAAAAAACATATTTGATATCAATACCAGGAAATCAAAATTTGACTTATATCCATTCATTTTTCTTTCAGTCTACGGTTTCGCTTTAACTGGAAACAACTATTGCTTTTTAGTCTTTCGTGCCAACGTCCAAAGAGTCTGAGCTCCAGGACCATGGATTAGTTTTAAAGCTTCCATTACACCCGAGCAACGCCGGGCTTTACTGCTAGTTTTGCATGGATCAAACTTTATCTTTCTCGCATTTAGTTTCGCAAAAATTACGTAGTTCTCGCTTAACAGAGTTAATTCCTTACGCTAATCTAAAATTTATTCAAAGCTGGCGCAGCTGGTAAGGCGAATTAAGAGAGATTTGCTTGATACTGAATAGGATACTGAAATCCCGACAAAGTTTAAAATTTGATAAATGAAAACATTTCATGAAATATATATATGTGCGTGTGTGTGTGCAGGGCCGTAGCTTATGCTAAAAAACACCGAGCACAGAGAAAATTGCCCAGATTTATCAGTTGACAATGTGATGACGTCATCAGTGTCATCCGTTTCCAGAAACTAATTTTTGCGGTTTTCTTTCGGCTATTCCAATGGAAATTAGGCACAGAACGTGAACGAAAGCAGGAAATCGGGTTCGGACTTTCTGAGTATAACCAGTCTTTTCTCTCAAAATTAATAAATAAACAAACAGATTTTTACTGCGTTCATTCGGATGTTTTCTTCGTTTTTCTTTCTTTCTTTCTTTCTTTCTTTCATTCTTCGTGAATTGTTTAGTTTGATTTCTGACGAAGACATTTTTCTTTGCCCGGACTTTTACTCTGATTGCACGGATCGGCCCGGACCCTTGCCCTGTAGTCAGATACGGTCATGTAGTGTGTGTGTGTGTGTGTGTTATAACAACTGCAGAACAAAGGATGAACGTAGCCAATGCATCATGTAAAACAATATCAGTCAGTTAATTGCCATACGTGATACACACTTGGGCGATCATGTCTCGAAAGAGACAGACTGACTTGATAGAAGATTATCCAGAAGTAGATTGCCATTACTTCCTGTGGTAGACTGGTTACCAACCAAGGTTATAGAAACCAATCTGTCCTGTTATTTAACCCATAGCGGAAGAGAAGAGACTGATTAATACCTTTCCCACGGGTATTTGCGCGTAAGTGAATGCAAGGAATTCAAATAGAATTCGAACTCGGCTTCCCGATTTCTCGTTTCGAGCCGATATCCACTGCACCACAACGCACATCTCCTAAATAAACGTTTACAACACCAGGTATTCCAAAGCGCTCACTCATCTAAGTACTGACCAGGCTCGATGTTGCTTAACTTCGGTGATCGGACCAGAACCGGTGTATTCAACCTAATGTGGTCGTAAGTGTAAGAGTGATCAACAATATACAGAACGTAAAATTTGACATAATAACAAATTTTCAACTCACGTTCTCCTCCACTTATATTCTTATTACTTTAAAAGTTATGATAGCAGATCCTCTAATTTGAAATAGACGTGTTATTTTTTATTTTATACGGTGTATTTTTTTTAGAAAATTGTGGAATTGCATGTTTACACTCCCTTACATTTTAATATCTATTGAATAAAGTTTATTTTTAATCGAATTCCATCTTCTACCAATATTGTAAGTTTTCCCATTGTTTTTTTTCTGTCCTCTCTTTTTTGTCCCCTTTGTAATAAAGCCAACGTAGCCCTTGACAAGTGTTGGTCGAAAGGTTCCTCGGGATAATTATGACGTCTATTTTGTTTAAGGTTATTAACTTATTCTGTGGGTACAGATCATTATATATATATATATATATATATATATTAACAACGTTCAAAACAATAATTTAAAACAGTGCTCAGTATAGAAATAGAGCAATGAATATTTATGATAAACAAGTTATAGTTTAGAACATGTACAAATTATGATTTACTAACAAAGTGTACATTTTATTTCGACATAAAAAAAAACACTGGCTCGTGCGGATGTGCGTTGTGGTACAGTGGATATCGGCTCGGAACAAGAAGCCAGGGAGCCGAGTTCGAATTCCAGTTGAATCCATTGTATTCACTTAAGCGCAAATACTCCTGGGAAAGGTATTAATCTTCCAGTTATGGGTTAAATAGAAGGACAGATTAGGTTCTATAGCCTTGGTCGGCAACCAGTCTACCGCAGAAAACAATGGCAACCTACTGCGGGATAATCTTCTGCCCAGTCAATCATGTCTCTTTCGAGACATGATCGCCCAAACGTGTATCAAGTATGACATTTAACTGACTGACTAAAGGTTATTTTTTTTAAAAAGGAGATTAAAAAATTTCATTTCCCCTTTATTTTTGGAAAATTGTACGAGGTAAAGAGGATAAAAAAGAAGGGAAAACAAAAAATAAATCTAAAAAAAAGTTTGTTTACCCCCATTTTTCGATTTTCTTTGTTTCCCCTTCTTTTCTATCCTCTTTTCCTCGGACAATTTTCCCCAAAAAAGGGGAAGTGAAATTTTTTAATCTCCCTTTTAAAAAATAACGTTTAATACCATCATTATTAACTACCTGATGAGACATTGTTATTCGATGTCGAAATAAAATATACACTTTTGTAGTAAATTATAATTTGTACATGTTCTAAACTATATATATATATATATATATATATATATATATATATATATATATATATACAAGTATGGTTGGAATAATATTCCTTGTCAAAAGAAACGCTATTTTTAAGAAAGTGCTCAATACAAAAGTAGAGCTAATAATATTATTTATTCATAAATTATAACATGGATATGTTACAATACCACTACAAAAGTAGCCATTTTGTTTCGACACTTTTGTGTCTTGTCAAGTGATGTGATAGTTCTTAAACGAATGGCTTAAAAGTCTGAAAACGAGCGTGGCCCCTTTAATCAGGGAGGTATTATTGTATATACAATGTGGACCAATCTGAGTAAAGCAACTTCTAATTTGGAAAATATGCGGGCAGGCTTAAGGTTAATTTTGGTGGGTGTTGTTATTAAGATTTGATTGAAGTCAGATCATTATTATTAATTAATACTTATATCTACTAGCAGTATAGCCCGGCGTTGCTCGGGTGTAATAAAAGCTTTAAAACTAATCCATGGTCCTGGAGCTCAGACTCAGCCTGAAGAATATTTGTTTGGTGAGAATCGGATAAAAATTGTGGGTTTATATAAAGGACATACAGACAGATAAACAGACACACACACAAACATCTTGCCTTTTATAGATATATGTTAGCGATTTTCTGCACTATTGTAAAAACTGCAACCTTGAAACTTCTGTATATCGTTTCTTATGTCTTTGTCTATGAGTGTATCAAATTTGATTAAAATCGGACCACTCTTTCTATAAGCCGATTTTTTCGATTATCGATTTTCGAGATTTATCTGGGGTACCTCGACACAAAACCTAGCTAAGAACACTCGCAGACGCTTATAGCATAAATGTGTAAATTTTCAAGAAAATCTGTTCAGCCGTTTTTTTCTTGAAAATTTGACCTTACATCCATTCATTTTTTTTTTTCAGTCTACGGTTTCGCTTTAACTGGAAACAACTATTGCTTGTTAGTCTTTCGTGCCAACGGCCAAAGAGTCTGAGCTCCAGGACCATGGATTAGTTTTAAAGCTTCCATTACACCCGAGCAACGCCGGTCTATTCTGCTAGTATATATAAAGGTAAAAAGAACCGAAGGTATACGATTTTAAGTTATCTGGCATTTAATTTTTTTTCTAAAGTGCTTAATACAATTAATATTGTAGAGCATAATATAATTATATAATTAAATTTATTATACAATTAAAAATTAAAAATACATTGCAAAAATAAAGAACGTTTCACGAATGTGCGTGTCATCCTTGCGCAAATTTGTGAAGCGTTCTTTATTTTTGCAATGTATTTTTAATTGTATAACAAATTCAATTATATATATATATATATATATATATATATATATATATATATATATATATATATTAGAAATAGTACAAATTAATGGGTTGACAGTACATTGTTTGTAGTGATTTACTTTATTAGAAGTGTTCCATACTTAATAGAGCATTATATATACTAATATTTTTATGTTTAGTTTATAATAAAAACAGTTTAGTGCAACACAATAGCCGTTGTGTTTAATAACGAAACAGTAATAATACAGTAGTAATTAATAACGTTGCAGTAAACTATGATTTTAATATAAACTTATAATAAAATATTATCAGTTTTGTAAAGGCAACCTTATGTGGTTTAGGGTATCCGCCCGACATTGTGCATTCGGTCATCTGTAGCAAAATTTTTGAATTCAAAAAGGATAAACTCATTACTGTCAAAAAAATGACCTGTTTATCTTAGACTTCCCTGGATTGGATCAAAATGTGAAAGTTTGGCTAGACAAATTTCATCAAATGTTCATTTTTGTTTTTTCTCGGCTGAGGTACGTATTGTATTTCAAACCCGGCCTCTGTTATGTTCTGCACGCAAGGATGTTCTTTCCCCCCACCAAATTAATTCTATAATTTATCAATATAAATGTAGTTGCGGAGTTGACTACATAGGAATAACAACTCAGCGTCTCGACATGAGAATTAAACATGTTCCAACTAAAATAAGAAATCACACTTTACCTCGAAATGGACCCGTCTCGAATACCTACGGTTCCGCTATTTGCGAGCACCTTATAAAGGATAGAAAGTGTGCTGATAATTTCTGTGTTGATCGGTTCACTGTTGTGTGCCGATCTCACCCTTCATTCCACCTTAAGGTTCTGGAGGCTTTGTATATCGGGTCCCGAAAGTCTGCGTTGTGCAAACAGCGTTAGTTGTTGGGACTCGATATAACTAGCCTCTAGCATTCACATTTTTTTTCCATCTTTCTCATTTTCATGACACATATTTTTATTTTTTTAATTTTGATTAAAATCTCCCGTAGAGGCCTGAAGAATGGGAGCGAAACCGGTTGCATATATATTTACAATGTGTAACATCAAACTGCACACTTTTATTTCTTTAATTAAATTCTGTACTTACAGAAACATTTTCAAATATATATATATATATATATATATATATATATATATATATATATGGAATAAAGTTCTGAATTCTACATATGTTGTATAGATATTGCAGCAAGAAAAAATCACCCTTCTTTAATAAAGATCAAAAAATTTTTAAATTATTTCAATTATGGTACAAAAATCACAATATTCACATACTGGATAAACACACACACACACACACACACACACACACACACACACACACACACACACACACACACACACATGAAATTTGGCACATTTTATTTATTGGCTTCCCCTATGTGGATAGAGGTCGCAGGTTCGAATCCTGCCAAATGACAAACAATTTCGTAACAAAAATTTATCGTAAATAATCAGGCCGGTAGAAATAAACAAATAATGCTGTTTGATTATAAACAGAATATCTACTTAAATACGAGTATCGATCAAAAATAATGTTCAAACATATCATTTCACATATATATTTGTATATATTACAAAGAAGTGATATTATTTACGAATTCACATGTCCTTTGAAGAGCTGTGTTCATGATCAATCAATTTGTAATTAATTACATTGGATATACTACATGTTTAACAAGAAAACTCACGTTACATCTATCTGTTCATAGCTCTATTACGTCTTATTTAAATACACATGGAGTTTTACCAAATTATAATAATAAAACTTACTCGTCGATATAACAAATTATATAATAGCATCATCTCCATGAAAAAAAGACTAAAACTAATGTAAGTATTATAAGTAATAAAGAAAAAGGCAACGCTCTATAGTATGAACTATGAACACGGTTGCAATGTGCTGACCGTGTTTGGAAAATAAAACATTTGTATAACTCTATATACATAAAACAGTGTACATATTTAATTAAAAGTAAAATAAAAATATATAAAATTCATCTTTGATAATGGCTAAAAATGTAGCCGAAAACGCTTTAATAAATAAAACATTCGGACAGTTTTTATATACATAATTAGTTATATTTTTATATAATTGAAAAGGAAGAAATTATTAAAACAGTTGAAAAATGATACAAAAACAACCACAGAACTTTGATATTTTTAACGTAACTTGTATAACAGTGGAATTGCTGTCGTACGAGTATATATATATATATATATATATATATATATTCGTACGACATATGCATGTGTCTTGACCTATAATTGCTATCATAAAAATTAAATATTGATTCTGATATACTTACCGGTTTGACAGTTTGTTAAAAAATTAACACCAGTTGTTGAAAACACGAGTCTTCCTTTGATAAATATAAGAATAAAAGAAAAGAAATCAACTTCCAAAGTGGATGAAAACTGACAGATGACTAGAATGAAATTTGGTCTTCTCTCAGATGAAATTCATAAACCGTTTTCTGGCATTTCCAAACTAATTAAGCACATATTAGATGACATAAATTTTATAAAAAAAAAATAGCTTCGTCATTTAAAACTGGAGAAGCAAGTCGATTGGAATCTTTAAGTCATGTGATAAGGACAAGCCGGAAACACACATACAATCAAGGGGAAAGAGCAGAGCGAACATTGAAAAACTGAAAAGAAAGATGGTCGGTAGATAGGTAGGTAGGTAATGGTGAAAAATAAAGCTTTAGTAACAGACTTTAAGTAACTAACAAACACAAAAGTAAATATTTTGTCAAACGTATTCACAACGCAATAGCTTTAGTGTCTATACAATAACTGACAATATAAACGCTTCTTTTTTGCTAATCTATTCCCGTTGACTGCTGCGCATGATGATTCAAATGGAGGCCATTTTTATCTACCTTTTGTATGCAGTTCATTATACGAGCTCCTGACTCAGTTGAGAGACATTTATTATCAACTCGTATTACAAACAACTTTTATTCTATTGTTGTAGAAATTCGTTGTTCGTTTCTCAGGACTAACTTCCAAAATGGCTACCAATCGACATACAGTCAATTGACATTTCCCCATTTTCCCGTCTGCTGTTTCAACCAAAGACTTGAGTAAATGAGCGGTTGTAAAAATGAATGCCAACAAGAGAAAACATTAAATATTAATAGGCGGCATTTTTTCACGAATCGACGTGTTTCATTTCAATTGACTTGAAATAACCACACAATTATTCTCACGCACCGATATTACTTGGTAATGAGAAGAAAAAAAACAAAGAGAAAGAGGAAGAATATATTAACAAACACAAAATTTAAAAGACGCAAAGAAAATACAAGTGAAACAAAAAGTTTTGTTTTTTTTTTTAATAGAAAAAAAGAATCAAATGCTAACGACTGGATTTGATTCTGTCAGAACCAGGTCAGCAACTTTTTTTTTTTTTTTTTTTTGTTTGTCATTTCACCTCAAGGAAGTTCATAAAGTCACGAAGACGATAGTGATTGCTGAGATGGAAAAAAACAACTGAGAAAACGTTGAGGAGAGAGAACAATAAAAAAGTTTAAAAAATAATGATTAACACTCCATTTAAATTTTTGAAGATCGTACAGGACATATCTTCTTCTTTTATGTGCCATGTCCTTTCAGAACGTAGGCGATCATGGCTTTCCACATCTCCCTGTCCCTGGTGGCTCTTAGCACACCTTCTCCTGTTACATTATGCAGCCCTTGTTCCGTCATCCACCTGATCAAGTCCTTCAAATATGTTATCCACTGCTTTCCCCTGTCTCTTTTTCCCTATATCTGGCCTGTTAGTATCAGGTTCTCCAAGCCATCTTTTCTCATTGTATGTCCCAGGAACTTTAGCTGCCTCTTCCTGATGTTCAGTATTAATTTCCTTTTCGTTTCCATCCTTTCCAAAACTTTGTCATTGCTCACATGCTCGGTCCATGATATCCGCAGCATCCTTCTGTAGAACCATATTTTAGTTGCTTCAAGTTTTTCCTTCATTTTCGAAGATATTGTCCAACATTCGCTGCCATATTAAAAAAACCGACATCACATAGCAATCCAGTACTCTCTTCTTTGTTTCTAGCAAAATTGTCCTGTTTTTTAATACTTTACTCAACTTCTAGAATGCTTCATATTTTCGTTTGTATTCGAGGTACAGTGACGTAATAGATAGTGGTTTGGGCTGACTAATGGAGAGCCGAGTTCCAATTCCAGTCGAGTTCATTACATTTACTTATGTTCCTTGTAAAAGGTATTAATCCGTCTTTTCTCCCTCAGTATGACAGACTCTGACTATAGCCTTGGTTGGTGACTAGTCTAGAAAATGAAATTCTGAAGTCAAACCAGTCTCAGGTTATCTTGTCCAAGAAACACCACCGCTACTGCAACTGCAGTACGTGCAATGCCCCTACGATCCTAATGGGTTACGGGGACCGTGATATACAGTATATACAGAAGGCAAGAAGAACAACGAGTAGAAGCGATTAACCTGATAAGCACGGATATCAGATTAGGAAGTTATGGAGAGTCGTGGTTGCCCACTTCTTGAAGGAACACGGTACAGAGATGAAGAAATTAACAGAAAATCAAGAATTTAGAAGAGAATTCTTAAAGTGAGAAGTGGGAGAGAAAAAACTAATACAATAGAACGTACTGTTTACACTTAACAATTTCAACTGTAAAATGATGAGACCTAAGCGCCAATTTAGCACAACACTTAAATTCAAGTCAAGATACTACAGAGAGGAGCTCATCATAACAATTGTCTTGGTGATATTTATTGTAAAGACACAGGAAAGCTACGTTACGGTAGTGGAATAGGAATTGAAACCGAAACGCCAGGACAGGAAAGATGACATTGCAAATTCTTCTTTGTATTTTTTCAAGAATCTGCAGATGCATAACAGGAACATAAAACCAGATGTAGCAACAATATTCGAAGCACATATGAGTGGTAGACTTATAAATTGCAATACATTATATATTCTAAAACGACACGGTGTCGTCCTGGGTATGGCAGTAAATTACATCCAGCACAAAGTCCTCTGAGCGGAACGTTATAAGGAGCGTAGAACCACCTCTTAAGTGCGGGATCCACCCTGACCTGCGGTGGTAGCACCTGCTAGGATCCCATCTATGGTCAAATCGATAACCCCCAAACTGGGGTAAAATAGTGAAAGCATAGATTTAAAAATAAAATAAAACAAATTACCAGCAAAAAATTTAACTATCACCCGGTTCACACTCCATCCACGTCTATTGAACAGGTGAAGAAACTCATCCCTTGTTTCCTGTTTAGAATGTGGTTTCCGGTTTTCTCTTTTCCAATCTTTTCACTCTTATGTAGCCCCCTGCACATCAGTGGCGTTACCGCCTTGCTCGAGGTGATCTGATTAAAAAAAAAAAAATTAGTAAAAAGAAAAAATTACTCAAGCTCCTAAGAAAATTAAATCTCAACATTATACAACCCATGAGGAGTTGATATGCCGTTAAACAAATGAACAAACAAACAAACGACATAGTGAGCCAAATTTCCGAGCAGCAGACGTACTAATTTGGCGGGTTTGTCTTCAAGGAATTTCTTACCAAGTGATAAATTTAGTTTTGTTGTTAATCCGTATCGTAATATCAAGAGCTGTACTATAACATACTAAATAACAAAACCATGTACTTTTTATAAATAAAATCGTAGTTAAAAATGAAATTAAATATCTTCCTTTCAAAGTAGTACAATTTGTACAGTATTTTTAGAACCAGTTTTATATAAATACATAATCTTGTAAGCGGCTGAGTTTTAGTAGGAAAATTTATAAGAAACGGCGTAAAGCAGATGGGAAAAAAATTAAAACGGAGATAAAGTTTAAACTGACGTCAGTCTATCCCTTATAGTAAAACGAAATAAAACATTTACTATAGGTTTAGGCGCCCCCACTTTTTTTTCCTTTTTTATTTATTTATTTATTTTTTAATATTTTTATGAGTTCTCTGTCCAGTACGGAAATAAAATCATGTGAAGATTGCTTCCACATTGTCAGCCAAGACGTCTGGGAGATGTCGCTATACAATAAAAGAGAGGATCTAAACCCTCACTTTGTCTTTCTTCTCCGATATGTAGCATCTCCCCCCCCTCTCTCTCTCCCCCTCTCTCTCTCTCTCTCTCTCTCTGTATATGTGTGTTATACTTCATATAAAATACGAGCGAGCCTATGCCGTGAAAAATGAAGTCAAAATATTTATACCATTATGCCGTCTAAAATGACGGCAACATAATTAATATACCTATTATTAAGTATCTTACATTAAGACATACGAAGAAGAAAAAATAAAAACCCAAACAACTGGGCGTAACAGTAGGGATATATATATATATATATATATATATATATATATTCAGAAATTATAATATGTATATGCAATAAATATCATTACAAAAGTAGTTAAATAGCAGGACAGATTGGGTTCTATAGCCTTGGTCGGCAACCAGTCTACCTCAGAAAGCAATGGCAAACTACTGCGGGATAATGTTCTGCCCAGTCAGTCATGTCTCTTTCGAGACATGATCGTCCAAGCGTGTATCACGTATGGCACTTAACTGACTGATATATATATATATATATATATATATATATATATATATATATATATATTCTTCACTATTGCAAAAAAATTAATAAGGCACTTTTAAAGAGCAATCACGCAGCAAGAGCTTTCATAAAGTGTTGCAAAATTTAATAAATGATAGAACGGAGAATGAATTGAGCCAACGCTGCTTCACTATTGTCCCTCATCCCATGAGCGTAACATCATGAGGAAAATACACACACATACGCACGCACACACATACACACACACACACACACACACACACACACGCACACGCACACACACATACACACACACACACACACACACACACACACACATATATATATATATATATAAACAAATAAATACGCTAATGTCTTTAAAGTAGAGAAGATATGCATTAAAACCATTCATGTGTGGCATTTGTTTCTTTTGAAAATGCCGAATTAATTTCTTTTCAAAGTTTTACTATTCGTGTCGCTCCAAGTATGAACTGCAGCCATTACAATTTTAAACACCCCCTGCTACAAATCTTAACACGGTTTCTACACTCTAATGCATACAGAGTCAAATTGTGGTTTAACATTTGCTTTGATGTTAATTTTTTCTAATGTTCTTTCTATGAAGTTTCAAAAATAACTTCTTTAAATTATTGAATAATGAATCCGTTTAAAATCTCCAGAAGTTGTCTTATGAAAACGGAACTTTAAATGACTGCCCTGGTTAAAGTCGACAGAACCAAAACACGCGAATCACAGTTTAATAATTAATGCCTAAAAGTCAGTTTCCGATTTACTTATGGGCTTAAAAGATTGAAGCCTAGTGCCTCAAAATCTAGGGGACTCCATCCAGGGTGTATAATGTTTTTGGCGCTGTCATCGGCCTTTCTTACATATGTCGTCATAACTCATTGTAGACTTTAAACAACCCGTTAGTTAATTTACCTTGTATTCCATTTAAAAAATAATACTCTCTTCAGCCGATAACTCGATGCATTTAAAAGGGACGTTTCCGTTTTCATCAAACAAGTTAGTAATAAAACTGCGTTTATATGTAGCGTCTTTGTTAATGATAGAAAAAGGCAAACTCGATTCGTGAACGGACTTTTAGATTTGATTCAAATTTTGCAATATCAGTGCCATACGTGATACACGTTTGGGCGATCATGTCTCGAAAGAGACATGACTGACTGGACAGAACATTTTCCCGCAGTAGGTTGCCATTACTTTCTGCGGTAGACTGGTTGCTAACCAAGGCTATAAAACCCAATCTGTCTTGCTATTCAACCTATAACAGAGGAGGTTCAAGAAGTTGATTTTTACCTTCCCCAAGATATTTGCGAGTGAGTGAATGCAATGAACCTGCCTGGAATTCGAACTCGGTTCCCTAATTTCTTATTCCAAACCAGATAGACTAAACTATCGCCCGGTTCACACTCCACCCACATCTATTGAACAGGTGAAGAGGCTCATCCCTTGTTTCCTGTTTAGGATGCGGTTTCCGGCTTTCTCTTTTCCATTCTTTTTACCCTTACGTAGCCCCCTGCGCATCAGTGGCGTTATCGCTTTACTTGGGGTGATATGATTAAAAAAAAAAAAAAAAAAAAGATACCTGTTACACCATAAGTGTATAAAAAAAAGAAGTTTACATTCAGACAAAGCCTTTATGCTCTCTATTTAACCTGGTTTAAAATTAAGTATTTGCTTCCTGTCCAGATGTAGTACTGTACGGCAATTGTGTGTTGAGGTTGGGGGAGGGAACAGCTAACTGATTGCTCACCCAGCAACTACGGGAGTAATAGGTAGAAAGGGAAAAGAGACGGGGAGGGTAACAAAAATTACACTGCCTCGAAAAACAACAGCAACTTGAAAAACAAAATAACCACGTGACCGACTTGACAGAGATATAGAACCCAATCTTTCCTGTTATTTAACCCGTACATGAAGGATTAATACGTTTCCACATGGTATTTGCGTGTAAGTCATTGCAACGAATTCTACTGGAATTCGAACTCAGATATCACTGTACCAAAACGAACATCCTTTCTACGTATTTGTCAATAAATAACAAATGCCCATGGATATATCTAAACTTATTTATAAATGGAATTTTGTCTGTGTATGTGTGTGTCTGTGTCTGTGTCCGTTACCTATAGACTCCGAAACAGCTGAACCAAATTTCTTGAAATTTTACACTGTTGTACTATAAGCGACTGCGAGCGTTCTTAGCTAGGTTTTGTGTCGAGGTACCTCCGATAAATATCGAAAATCGATAATCGAAAAAATCGGGTTATAGAAGGAGTCGCCCGATTTTAATCAAATTTGATGCACTTATACACAAAGTCATAAGAAACGATATTCAGAAGTTTCAAGGTTGCAGTTCTTACAATAGTGCAGAAAATCGATAATATATATATATATATATATATATATATATATATAAAAGGCAAAATGTGTGTGTGTGTGTGTGCGTGTGTGTGTGTGTGTGTGTGTGTGTGTGGGTGTGTGTTTATCTGCCTGTATGTCTGTATTTTTTCAGCCCTTTTATTTTAGTTTTTGCTTCGGGTTTGGCTCTAAGTAGGTATAACTGTAGTTCTTAGTCTCAGCCATGATACCATTTTCTCAAAGTACTTATTTAGCCTTCAAAATTCAGTTTACGACAAAAAAAAAACTTATTTCATATCAATACCAGGAAATCAAAATTTGACTTACATCCATTCATTTTTCTTTCAGTCTGTAGTTTCGCTTTAACTGGAAACAACTATTGCTTTTTAATCTTTCGTGCCAACGTCCAAAGAGTCTGAGCTCCAGGACCATGGATTAGTTTTAAAGCTTTCATTACACCCGAGCAACGCCTGGCTATACTGCTACTTATACATCACAAAGTTCTTTTATTTTCTCTTCCTTGAATACCGCTCCTGTTGGACCTTTTGTCTACATCTATACTGTGCAGACCCCCATGAGTCAACCCATTTTATAGTTCACCAATAGAAGGCTTAACCAATCAGGAAACTGAAAATATTCAATGCGACGTGTATAAATGGTGGCCATATTTTTCAGAGTATTGGAGTTCAAATCCGATTCAGGAGAGTGTCTGATTCGAGAGTGATAATCTTTGACGTTGTTTCTTTGAACAGATTACGTGCGGCGTGGATACTCTATATCCATATACTATCACGGACATGGTCAGCAAATGCCAAAAGGATACTCTATATCCAGGAACGTTGTCAACATTACTTTCAATTCCTTACTTTGTGACCATCATGGACTGTTGTTGCTATATAATATACATTCGGGAGATTGATTCTCTACTTTAATCAATAAACTGATCCCTGCACCTTATCCATAAATTATGGCGAATTTTACCTACAGCTCCAGTTAGTACCCGACTCCTCATTCTAACCTCTACCTTTACAAGAGACAGATCAGGCCGAAAAAAGAAGTACTCCTGTTATATTTGGACGGGACAAGTCTCTTACTGCTCTATCGCCACTACCATGGAAAGTGCTACATTCCTTAGATCCGCCAAGTGTAACTCGCTGAAAATATTATGTTAAATTTTTAATTTTACTATGTAGCTAAAAATGAAAAATCGAAACGTACTCTTAATCGTACGATTACATACAATTATGTCATGTTTATTCACCATAATTAGCATTTTGACGGCTTCCGTTAGTCATTAAATCATTCAACACATCAGATGACCCTGATAAAAGGACGACCGTGATTAGAAAACGCTTTTATCGTACATTTTAGACAGTAAGGTAGTAATACTTGTTTCAAATTAGATTAAGATAAGTTTAAATTTGCTAATTTTAATAAAATAATGTTTAAGCGAGGTATATTTTATTTTTGCAAGATCTTTTAAAACCGAGAATTGGCTACTTTTTACAAAATGTGTCGATCGATAAAAAATGACCGAAAAATTGAATTTTTTTTAAATAAAAATTTTTTTAGATTCCAATCAATATAATTTCGGTTTGAAATACACCAGAGTATTTTGTTTACTAGAATTAGTAAATTTAATCTCTTAGCTTTAAATTAAAGCTAAAATAAAAGCTTTAATAAAACTTCTTTCTATTTTTAAAAATTCAATCTAAATTTAGAAATGTCGAAAATGTTCATACAACATCTTTGAATAAATCCTATTTAATTTATATTTGCTCTGTAATATTTTATTACATGGAGCTCTCTTCCTGTATCATTTTTTAATATTAAAATAATTTTAATATTAATTAGGATCGGGTTTTTGGAATTTACCTTCCTGCTTTTTCCGCTTGGATGAAAGTATTTGAATTATATATATATATATATATATATATATATATATATATATATATAAGCTATATTTATGTAGCAAATATTTCTATTTAGGTAGCACCTGTATATATATATATATATATATATATATATATATATATATATATAGTCATCCCTAAACAGATCTGTTTCGCTGTATCACAGCTTATCAGTACGGTTAAACATCCGATTACTTTTAGCCAGGATTGAAACACGACCAAAATCTAAGGAAGAGCCAACAACCTACCACGGTTTCGCTTCGCCCTACGGCTCGTCAGGGAAATTGGCTCTTCAATTTCCCTGACGAGCCGTAAGGCAAAGCGAAACCGTGGTAGGTTGTTGGCTCTTCCTTGGATGTTCTGTCTTTGCTTGCTGTACTTTCGTATTGAGCGCTTTAGTGTTAGGGTTTTAGTCTTGGGTTTCTTTTTTCTTTCTTACGAGTGCTTGACTTTTTGTTCATGTACTTCGCTTCTTTTTTTCCTTCCCCTTCTTTTCCCTCCGAGTTCGTTCTCGGTGGGTTGTACAAGACGATTTAAATTATAGCTTAATTAATACTAGTTTCGGCAGAGTTAGTTCTGTTACTATTGGTATTGTTATTACTATAGTTAATATTATATATATATATATATATATATATATATATATATATATATTGTTTTTCTTTAATCCGAAGTGGAAGAGTAGGAAGGTAAATTCTAAGAACCTAATCCCAATTAATATTAAAAAATTTTTAACATTAAAAAATGATGCAGGTGAAGAGCTTAATGTACTTAAGAATACAGAGCCAATATAAATTAGAGAAAATTTTCAAAATTCAAAGGTATCGGATGCACATTTCGATATGGGATCTCTAACAGAGATTCTACGTCACCTCAGCGACATTGTTTTGTTCCAAATGGAGAAGGCCCTGGGATAAAGGAGGAGGGGCAAGGTTAACAACGGTCAAGAATTGAGGGTTCCCTTAAGGTAAGGGAAGTGGGGTTTTTTTTAAAGTTAGAGAATTAGGTTAAACAAAACAGAACAGGACAGAGCTGGGGGTGGCGGAACGCACGCTGCACACACCCATATACGTAACTGTCAAACAATGTATGTGTATTATTAATGTAAGTATTTACTAATATCGTATGTAATCGATTATCTAATGTTTCATTTTTATTTAATATCTAGAAGTTTATTTGTATTCGCCTTATTTTAAAAGATATACATTATTTAAAACTTATATGCATAAACATATCTATCTAAAGTTATTTATAAATGGAACTTTGTCTGTGTGTGTGTATCCGTTACCTATAGACTCCCAAACGGCTGAACCGATTTTCTTGAAAATTTACACAGTTGTACTATAAGCGTCTGTGAGTGTTCTTAGCTAGGTTTTGTGTCGAGGTACCTCCGATAAATATCGAAAATCGATTATCGAAAAAATCGGGTTATAGAAGGAGTGGTCCGATTTTAATCAAATTTGATACACTCATAGACAAAGACATAAGAAACGATATTCAGAAGTTTCAAGGTTATTGTTCTTACAATAGTGCAGAAAATCGATAATATATATATATATATATATATATATATATATATATATATATAAATTAGAGAAAGTTTTCAAAATTCAAAGGTGTCGGATGTACATTATCTGTCTGTATGTCCTTTATACAAATCCACAATTTTTATCCGATTCTTACCAAACTTCACACAAATATTCTTTAGGCTGAGTCTGAGCTCCAGGACCATGGATTAGTTTTAAAGCTTTCATTACACCCGAGCAACGCCTGGCTATACTGCTAGTATATATATATTTATGTATATGCATGGACAAATTTTGATATTCTACAATTTCATGGGAAATACGTATTTCGCACGCAAACCAAATGATACAACAGCTAATATTCAAAATAATATTTTCGGGATTATTTTGAATATTAACTGTTGTTTGAAATACTTATTCACCATGAAATTGTAGAATATCTAAAAAAAATTTTTATATTATATTACTCTGTTAAATTAAATAAGTAAATTTAACATTGAGTTCTTTTGAGTTCGTCTCTGTCGGAATTTACCTGACTTATATTCCAATTATTCTACGTTATATATATATATATATATATATATATATATATATATATATATATATATATGAGAGCTGTGTTACAGAGAAACAGATCTATCTGCGGATGACCATCTATTTATATATATATATATATATATATATATATATATATATAGAGAGAGAGAGAGAGAGAGAGAGAGAGAGAGAGTCAACCGCAGACAGTCATATTTCGCTTATCAGTACAGTTAGACATCCGATTGCTTCCAGCCAGAATTAAAACCTGACCGATTTGACATCAGTCGGAGATTCTACCTCTAAGCTATCGGCGCACTGTGGAGGAAGGCAGATTTTAGTGTGTTACATACATAGTGTAAGCACTCACCAACCAAGTTTTCAATTCATCACTGAAGAACGATGAGTAAATGGCGGTGAGTAGCTACTTTTTTGAAAATCTACCATTTCTCCAGTGTGCTTAATTGACGGGTGAAGGCGTAAGTATTCATCCGCAGACAGTTCTGCTTCTCTCTATCACAGCTCATCAGACTGATGAACTGTGATCCGGTGCTAACGGATCAAAAAATAGAGAACAATAAGTTACAAGCAATTAACAAGATAAAAGTTACGAGCAAAAAAGAAGAGACTCTAAATGGTGAATAGACGACGAAGTAAATCAGTTCGAATATTACTCTGCTTGACGGAAGTTATTAAAAACGACGCTTTATATATATGCTCGTAGACTCTTTCAGGCTATGAGCCAGTCCATCTGTTAGCGTGCTGAAGGGGTACTAGCTACTCTACAACAGTTACCTCCACATTTTCACGACAATTCGCTATACCTAAGTTTTAAAATTAATTTTATTAAATAAAAATGCCCTCGTGAATCTTTAATTGTAGCTTTAATTGAAAGCTAAATTATTAAATTAACTATTTCCAGTAAGCAAAATAAACTGGTGTATTTTAAATAAAAATTATATTGATTATAAACACAGCGTTTTTAGAGTTTTCAAAAGTTTTGGCAGCTGAGCAAGTTTGTAAGCACAAGTTAATTCTCGGTTTTAAAAATCTTACAAAAATTATATATATATATATATAATATAAATATATATATATATATAATAAACAAATACTGTTTAAAAAAGTACAGTTTTAAATTCTAAACTTTTTATTAATACTCTTTCCTATACATATTAAGACAGTATACGTGGATGATCATCACTATATATATATATATATATATATATATATATATATATTACAGGTTATTTTTTTTTAATAGCACATTTAAAGTTAAAATAATCTGATTTACACAAGTAATTAAAAAAGAATAAAAGTAAAATAAATTATTATAGCATGAAACTTAGAATAAAAGTATTTCTTAATCACGGAGATGTGAAGTAATAGATGATAGTCAGATGTGTGATAAGCTATAATTGGCATAATTGTCTTTTTTTTTCCCCTGTATGTGAAAGAAACCGTGAAACACGTGACTTTTTAATGCAGCACAGAAGATATCATATTTTTAAAAAAAACTCCCTATTCACAAAAAAGTTTTAAAATTATTTTTAAAATATTTTGTCTCAAAGATTTGTATTAAACTTTTCAATTTTTGATTAGTAAATGTATCCTTCACTTAATGACTTAACTGCGACAAGGATTTGAATGATTTAGAAAATATTTTTAAAGCTTTATAAATTATTATAACTAAAAATGAAAATAATTCTTGTAAAAATTCATTATTCATCGATTTTTTTTCTTCAGACTCTAATGTCCTTATATATATATATATATATATATATATATTGTTCTACGTCTATGGTAGGATTCGGAGTTTCATGTTTTACACAATCATCAGGAGCATATTTCAAACTGACAGTTTAATACATTTGAATTTAAGTTCACTCGATGTTCATGGAAATTAAATCTTATAAAGTTATGTTACTGCTTTTTTAATAACAAGATTAAAAATTGACATATTCTAAAGTTACATGTAGATAAAAAATTTAAATTTAAATTTAAAATTAAAATGAAAGTATAAAATAAAAAATATTCAAAATATTAAAATGCAGGAAAAGGGATCAAGGGTCGTAAATCATAAAACGTAAACATTTAAAAATTTAAATATTCTAATATTGCATATAGATACAATTTTAAATTTTAACATTTTACATAAAAATAAAAATAAAATAAAAATGAAATAAAATAAAAATAAAAATATTAAAAGTTTACATATAGACAAATATTCTAATATTACATATAGATAAAAAAAAATTAATTTAAATTTAAAAAAAAATAAAAATAAAATGAAAAATTAGAATTAAAAAGTAAAATTTAAAATTAAAATTAAAAATTCAACAATGCAGGGAGCCAAAATTAAAGGGGTTTAATCATGATTGTTAAAAAAATATTGCGAAAGAAAGAAAGAAAGAAAGAAAGAAAGAAGGAGCGAAAGAAAGAAAGAAAGAAAGAAAGAAAGGTGCAAACGTACGGAGGAATCTATATCAATCTGGGTCTAAGAAAATATATATATATATATATATATATATATATATATATATATATATATATATATATATATATATTGTGTGTATTTTGGCAGCATTTTTTCATTAATACAGGTTTTATTGAATAATATATAGACAAGTTCTGTCTATTTATTTTGTGTAAGATCCGTTCGTATGATCTGATTCTTGATAGTGTTGTCATGAAAAGACGACAAGAAATCGCAATAATTGTCGATTTTTTTCTTACACAAAATAGACAGAACTTGTCTATATTATTCAATATATATGTGCGTGTGTGTGTGTGTGTGTGTGTGTGTGTGTGTGTGTGTGTGTGTGTGTGTGTGTGTGTGCGTGTGGGTGTGTGTGTGTGTAAAATCAATTAAAGGCTTATTTAATTAAAAAATATCATAGTTTTATGCCATTTTTATTTGTTGACTGTTCGCTGCAGATTTTTAGAAAAACCGCAAACTGAATGGGAAAAAATGATTTACAATACATTTCTCAAAGTGTCTTGCGTTTAACTAATAAAACCAATTGTCTATAAAAAAAATAATTTCTGTAAATTTCGTGAATTGGAGGTGGGGTAACAGATTTACAAAAATATATATATTTTATCAAGATTTTCTAAAAATGATTTAAAAAATCATTTCATTCATTTGTATGTAAGTCCTGGAAGTTTCATCAAAATCCCACAGTTATTTTATTTTTGCAAGAATTTCTAAATTAATGAGCTTTTCACCTGAAAAAAATGAGTTGCGTAATATTTATTCATAACAAACATTCGTAATAATTTGGTTAACTGCTGATGTAATGCAAAACAATATTTTTACCAAATTTTCGAACGTGTTATAAAGGATTTAAAAAACACTTTTAAAATGATTTTAAAATACTTGGCTCTTTCCTCTTAAATATTTTGATGGAAAAACTTCATTTTTATTAAGTTTGAGACCTTTTTTGCTTAATGGTATGCTGTTTTTCAGCGAATTAGTGTGTATATAAAGATTTGTACGTGCACACACACACACACACACACACACACACACACACATATATATATATATATATATATATATATATATATATATATATATATATATATATATCCAATTGTATGTAGAACGGAGAAAGAATATTTACAACGTCCAAAACATTAATTTAAAACAGTGCTCGATATATAATATATGGAGCTTTGAATATTAATTATAAATTAAATTATATTTTAGAACATGTACATAATTGTTTATAAATATCCGTTACAAAGGTACATTTGTTTCGACATTGAAAGTTGAATGTCTCTTCAGACGGAATGTGTAGGAATGGAAAGCCTCTTTTCTTATATTTGGTTAGTTGTGTTAGGGTGGTAGTTGGGGTTAGTGATAGGTGAACAGGTCATGCGTATTGACCGTTGGGGTTTTGAAGGGATTCGTGTGGGTAGCTAAAATGGTTGATCTGCAGGACTCTTTGACCTCAAGGCAGATTTAGCATTTAGCCGTTAGAATTTAAGTTTTCATTACCTCTTTATCCTCTGAGTTTCTTAGAAGAGTTGGTAAGGGGTGGGATGTCTATTTTGTACAAAATATTTTTCGTCTTTAAGTAGGGTATAAATAATTAATGTAGATTTGTATATTCAATCTTGATTATGGATTTAGGGAATAAATTGTTCTATTAATTTTTTTAATTTCTACTTAGCACCCAGTTTGGAAACCAATTTTTTCGTTAAGTTTTTTAATCTTAAATTACTCATCTTGTACTCCGGTGGTTGTACATGTTAGTGTTTGTTTTTTATAAGGGAACAAAGCATGCTGATTGACCTTTAGTCTAAATTCTAAAGGCTTTAGAATTTCGAGGAAGTGTATTGAGTTTGTTTGATATCTTTTAGGATTTCTTAGATGAGTAGGTTAGGGGAGGGATGTTTATTCAGTACCGAATATTGTTGCATTTAGGTAGAGTTTTTATAAATAATCTAGATTTGTATCTTTAAACTTAATTTTGGATTTTGAAGCTTGATTTTTACATTCAAATTTTTGTTTGATCACAGTTTGGGAACCGATATTTTCTATTAGATTTCACATTTTAATTAGATCCTCGTTTGGGTTAATGTTTAATATAAGGGGTACATATTAAAGATTTTTTTTTTCGATAGGTAAGCAGGTACTAAGTGCGTAATAAGCAGAATTTTATGTAGAAGGAGAGATTGAATGTTTGTATTTAAGGTAATATGCGAATAGGTAATGGTTTTTGTTAGCATTAGTTGAAGTTTAATGTGTGTGCTAAAGTTTATATAATATAATTATGGGTAATAAATTTTACTCTAGAATTTAGTAGGTTGGTTTCTTCTATGAAATCTCGAATTTATATATATATATATATATATATATATATATATATATATATATATATATAAGGAAATTCTAATCTAATTATGGATATTAGATAGAGTTTTTAATTTTTTAGATTTTTTAGAAAAGATTTTTTCCAGGGGCGGGGTCCTAGTTCTGGCTTTTGTAGTGTTTTTTAGCATGATTGTAATGTTAGTTCTTTAATATGTTTGCAGTTTACTGTGGTCTTAAAGCTTTCAAAGAGGCATTTACTTCTAAGCTTTCGGCTCACATGAGCCATCTTCTCTCTGAAGATGGCTCATGTTATTAAGATGGTAACACAATAACTAGCGGAGTTTTATGTCAACACAAAATAAAATCGTCAGTGATGGTGGATGTTATTGTGTTACCGTCTTAATAACCTCTCTGAAGATGGCTCATGTGAGCCGAAAGCTTAGAATTAAATTAATAAAAAAATTATACAAATGTTGGAGAATTTTTGTCTTTATTTTCAAATGAAATTAAAGCCAAAATATGACGTTTAGAATGGCTCATGATTAAACATAATAGACATTCATTGTCTCTTATATTTAACAATATATGTTTAGAATATATATGTGTGTGTGTGTGTGTGTGTGTGTGTGTGTGTGTGTGTGTGTGTGTGTGTGTGTGTTTGATTAAATAATTTCGACATTATTATGTCTAATTATTTTTATCTTAATCTTTTCGTAGTCAGGAAGAAGTTTCCTGATATGGCGTTTAAAAACAGCTATAAAGCCGCTGTTGGTATATATTCATTAGTTTTAGTTTTATTTTTCAAAGTACTTTCAACCTTATTTAAGATCATCTTCAGGGAGATGCATTTTAAGATGTAATTGATCTACTTGTCTTTTATAAATATCTTGTGGTTTAACCGTTACGTTACGAGTTTTGAGCATACACGTAAGAACGCGAAGGTCGATTTCAAAATTATATGATTCAAGGGAGTTAACTTAATGTTTTGTTTTTTAATCAAGTTGCTTCCCTTGCCTCATATTTTGATGACGCGTTCTTAGGTGTGTGTGTTTTTTTTTTTACATTTCTATTATTATTTTTTCTTTGTTTATTAATTAATTTTTCCCACATGAAAATGGTCTACACCATTATAATGCCAGTAGTTTATAAATAAAAAAAATTTCGTGTTGCACAGTTTTAATTTGTGGTCGCTGTATGCATGTAGCGTCTCCATATATTTTGTGGTTGATATGTGCATGAAAAGTGTATGGATAGCGGTCCAGGTCAAGGAATTTATGAGCCAAGTTCTAATTCCAGTTGTTTTCATTACATTCACTTACGTGTAAATATGCTTAGGAAAGGTATAAATTCATCTCTTCTCCCTCCTGCTATGGGTAAATCACAAGAAAGACTGGGTTCTATAGCCTTGGGTGGCAACTGGTCTGGGAGAAGGAAAAGTCTTTTTTTTCATCTGCAGTACATGTGGTGCCCCTCCGACTCTAGTCCGCGCCAAACTCATCCTTTCTTTGTTGTCCCCTGAAGGCATTTGGATTTAAGATCAAAAAAATGAAAATGAAGCAAGCGTCCAGAATTTTAGCTTTTATTTCCTGTTACGTAAAGAGATAAAAAATCCCCCTTCCACACTAAGCTGACTGGTTGTACTGGTCGGGACCATGGCCGTATCTGACTACCGGGCACATCGGGACGGGTCCGGGCCGATCCGTGCAATCATAGTGAAAATCCAGGCAAGGAAAAATGTCTTCGTCAGAAATCAAAAACAATTCACGAAGAAAGAAAGAAAGAAAGAAAGAAAGAAAGAAAGAAAGAAAGAAAACATCCGAATGAACGCAGTAAAAATTTGTTTGTTTATTTATTAATTTTGGGAGAAAAGACTGGTTATACTCAGAAAGTCCGAACCCGATTTCCTGCTTTCGTTCACGTTCTGTGCCTAATTTCCATTGGAATAGCCGAAAAAATCCGCAAAAATCATAGTTTCTGGAAACGGATGACACTGATGACGTCATCACATTGTCAACTAATAAATCCAGGCAATTTTCTCTGTGCCCGTTGTTTTTTTAGCATCAGCTACGGCCCTGGTCGGGACCGACTGACTGACTGACTGACAGACAGTGGGCGAAGAAGTCAAAAGACATGATCACTCGTGAATTAGAAAATAGCGACCCATTTGTTTTCTTGAGAGATGCGATCATCTGTGGAATAGAAATCAGAGATCCTTTTAAACACGTGATTGGTAAAAAAAAAATTTTTTTAAGTGCGAAACGGGAAGACGTCAAACTTCGGACGTACAATTTGGGACAGAGTCGAAAGAAATTAATAATTGGTCCCGGCCTTGTGAGAGAGAAAAAAAAACCAAGAAAAATGCAAGGAACCAGACATATGAACTTTCGGATTCAGCAATATCAAATGTGAATATTTTCTTCTATTTGAAGCAATCGTCTCTCCGGAAAGATATTTATCTTTTCACTTGAAGCATGATGAAAATCACATAAAAGTAAGAACATTGTTTTGTTTTTATTCAGATTTGAACAAACATTAGATAAGGCTGACAACCATTATCTTTTGGACAGTATCCCAAACACGAGTCTAATATCTATTTAAGTGCCTCCACGCATCTGCCGAAAAAACAGCATTGCATGATGTTAAAAACTTAATAAAAAAACAAAGTTTCTTCGTCAAATTGTTTATGATATTATTAAAAGGAAAGATCAAATTTTGTTGTCATTATTTTTTAAAATTTCAATTAAAATTACTTTTTTTTCGTTTTCTGTCAGCGATTCACGCCATATTTAAGTAATGTGACTATTAAGGAAAACCTAATATTACGCAAGTCGTTTTTTGGTGTTGAAAGAGACATTAATTTTTAAAAATTTGCAAAAATCAACTGATTGTCAAATTTTAATGAAGCTCTCAAGACTTATTCACAAATTAATGAAATTATTTATGCAATTATTATTTTTAGAAAATTTCGGTAAAAATATATATTTTTATATCTGTTACCCCTCCACACACACACCCACACTCTACTTAAATTGCATAAAACTTCTAGAAATACATTATCTATACCAATATTTTCTATTAGTTAAATGCAGGACTCATTAGGAATGTAATTTTTATTTTTAATTACGAGACCAATTTTCCGAAAATCTGCTCCGAATAATAAAATCAAAAATGCATTAAAACTACGCTATTTTAATGTAGATAAAGTTTTTAAAATATTTTCCAATACCACGTGATCCCAGCAGCACGATTCTTCAAATTAAATGAAAACGAGGTTCACTATTTTTTTTCTCTGGTAATCCGTCGGCTGCGACATTTTATTCATATATGACACCCACCCCTTTAAGATGACTTCCTCTGGAGTCTATGTTTCTTCAGCTTAGGTTCAATATTTAAAATTTCAGTTGCTGTTCTTTCTTTCTTAACTATGAAACCTTGGTTCAAAAATTTCTGATGGCCTGAGTACGTCAAACGTGTTGTACAATATTTCCTTTTCAGAGACTAAATCAATGAATCTTCGTTTTCACTAATTAAGGTGTCGCTTATGTTCCCACCTTTGTCCTTGTACCATATGTCATTTAGCCGACCTGTTTTTTTATGCTATCTTCCCAGAAATCTTTTCTACGTTAATACATTTTAAGAAACCCCTTATCTCCAGGTTTGAAATATTTACTTATATTGTTATATCTTGATGCTCTCTCTTTGTGTTCTAGTAGTAATTTATTAAAAACGGACTTAATCTTCCTGGCGAAGATCAACTCTGCAGACGACATTCCAGGTACGATATTCAGGCTTGGTTTCTGAAAACACTCAGCAATTATTGTATATATATATATATATATATATATATATATATATATATATATATATATATATATATCCCGACATTTTTAGTGCCCTTTTAATCGACAGACCATTCAGCTTGTCCGTTTGATCTTGGGTGATAAGGCGGAGTTGTTGCCAAAGCACAAACTCTACATGATTTCATTAAATTTTGAATATCTTGATCCATAACACCTCATTAAGGATTTCATCCTATAAATTCCTGGATATCCAATGTGAAATATTTTTAGCATACGTTTTTGCAATGATGCTGGTTATCACAATTCTTTTTGCGTACATAAGTATCTTATTGCATAAAGTAAATACGTTATTTTCAGTAATATTCCCTTTTCTATTTTTCTTTATTTCCTATTTGCTTCTTCATTTGTATTATAAAGTCATCTTTTTTACCTAATTCTTATTTCTTCTATTGTTATGGGCAGTTATTTTATAGTATTGTATAATACATTATTGATTTCCTTTTTGGACCTTATCGCCGCAATTACTGTGCCTTCAAGTGGTTCACATAATTTTCACAAGTCTAGATTGTCCGTATACATGACTCAATTTTTTGGATGGTGGAAACTCCATTTTATAATTATAATTTAATAGGATAGTTCCCCAGCGCTGCAGTCTTTTGCTGTATGTGTGGGAACACCTTTTTATCCATATATGGACAATAAGGAGCGATGGTCTGTCTGTAGTAAAAGTTCTCTACCATGTATGAATTTATGGAACTTTCTTATAGCAAATATGATGGCCAATGCTTCCTTTTCTATCTGGCTGCAAGTTTTTAGCTGCTATTAATGATCTTGAAGCATGGGCTATTGGTTTAGTTTTTCCAACCTCATATTTGTATAATATCACCGCTCCAATACCCGAAACACTTACATCTGATGCAACCACAGTCCTTACTTTAGGATGAAAATGAGCTTGTGACAATTCGACGTTGGGACTTTCTTAATCTCTTCGAAAAACTTTGACATTTATCTAACCAATTCCGTTTACTAACTGTCTTTAGCAGATTATTCAAGGGTGCCTTTAATTCTTGCATGTTTGGCATAGATATCAGTCAGTTAAGTGCCATACGTGATACACGCTTGGGCGATCGTGTCTCGAAAGAGACATGACTGACTGGGCAGAAGATTATCCCGCAGTAGGTTGTCATTGCTTTCTGCGGTAGACTGGTTGCCGACTAAGGCTAGAGAACCCAATCTGTCCTGTTATTTAACCCATAACTGGAAGGAATAGACGGATTAATACCTTTTCCAAGGGTATTTGCGCGTAAGTGAATGCAATGAATACAACTGGAATTCGAACTCGGCTCCCCAATTTCTCGTTCCGAACCGATATCCAATGCACTACAAGGCACATATATACATGACAGTAATTAACAAACCCTAAAAATGCTTGTAACTTTGTTACATTTGTTGGGGAAGATATGTCTTTTATTGCGCTCGACCTTGAAGGATCTGGTCGTCTACCGTTTGCATCGATAATTTAAACACTTTTCGTCTACTAGTACTTCTAGGTAAACGTCTAACAGGTCCAACTTTGAAAAGATTACCACTATTTAATTTGACAAAATTTTCCTCTAGACTTCGTAGTGAGTAGTTATATTGCTTCAAACTTTCATTTAGCCCTGTTGAAAAATCAACAAATATTTTATTATTTCTTTTGTTTACGTCAACTGTTGGTGATGCCCATTCAGAAGGGTCTGTTTTTGATATCACACCTAATTTTTCTAGTCTCTCTAATTCCTTATTAATTGGTTCTAAAGCATCAAAAGATACACTCTTTTTTGGCTTCTGAGTATCAGGAAGAGAGAGAGCTAAAGTTCCTGGGACATGCAATGAGAAAGAGGGACTTGGAGAACCTGATACTAACAGGTCAGATAGAGGGAAAAAGAGACATAGGAAAGCAACGGATAACATATTTGAAGAACCTGATCAGGTGGATGACGGAACCAGGGTTGTGTGGTGAAACAGGAGAAAGCGTGCTAAGAGCCACCAGGGATAGGAAGATGTGGAAAGCCATGATTGCCTACGTCCTGAAAGGACATGGCACATAAAAGAAGAAGAATCGTTCTTTTACTTCAAATTTAGCTTTTGTTATTGTGTATGTCTTTAGACCTTCTCAAAAGACTTCTGGAAAACTCCCTTTTTATTCATTCTTTAATTTTTCAGTTGCCGTATTAGCACTGGAGGCGACCATATTTATTTTGTTGCAGAAAGAGTTAATGGGGGGGGGAACCCAAAGATCAACTAATGCGATCCAATCTGTTCCAAATAAATTAGCAGTAGCCTTTAATACAAACGCCACAGCTTTTTTATTTTTGCTAACGAAATATTACAGGTGAATTCCCCCATAAAGTTCGATTTCTTTCTAAAAAAAACTCTATGAACAACTTTTTAAAAATTTTATAAACTGCATTTACTCATTTTTCTCCCTATGTATTTAAGATGGTGATATCAGATCCTGTATCTACTCGTAGCTTTATTTAAAAAATAAATCTATCAGCCATTTTAGATGTTAAGATGGTGATATCAGATCCTGTATCTACTCGTAGCTTTATTTTTACATTATTAATTCTCACAAAATCAAATTTCTTCTTTTGGGATGTTTCTAACTCAGTTAAAGACATGTTCGAAGTCTTGTTAATTTTTTCTATAGGGTTTTTGACTTTACATTATGTATTTACCATTTTCACATACATTTTATTTTTCTTCCATTTTTTTGTATTTGCAAAAAGTACTTTTGTGTTCCACTCTCCCACATTTGTAGCCTTTTTTGTTCTTAAAGAAATAATTACTTTTGAAATGTTTACATCAACAACCGTGGCAAGTATTAGGTATTATGTGGGTGGTATCGTCTTTTTTAATGTTCTACTAGGAGTTGAAAAACGTCTATAGTTTTTTCTTTTAGATGGTCGGACGCTATGTACTTGTAAAATGTCTCTTTCTTCAATCCTTATGTATCTAGTTTTAGATTTATAATACGTTGACACTCTTCCGCTATTTTATAGAGAGTTTATTTGGCATCAATTTCTAATTTAGCAAGTATCCTGGATTTTATTTCCGCGTCCTTACTAGAAGTTAAGCCCTGTACGAATGTTAGACATTTAAATAAATACGGAGTTAATTCATTTAACTTGAACTTCTCGCATTCTCGTTTCACGACTCCCGCATACGTGACAAAATCGTCATTACACGTTATTAAGTTAAAACATTGCCAACAGGATATTCAGTTAACATTTACCACTTCACCGAAGGGACGTCGTATTCACAGGACTACAGAGAAATAACTAGGCGAAATTATTAAAAAATGTATCGATTAAATATTCAGCGGAGTGCAGAAAAATGAAAGAAGTAAAATCTATCATGATTCAAATGTTAGCGATAACAAGAATCAACAATTGCAACAGCAAAACAACAGCAATAGCTCCTGTCACCAAAAATTTTCGATAGTTTTACAACAATTTAATCGAAATTTATCTCACCAGATATTTTTGGCAAAATACAGTTTACATACTTTTCATGTTCAGCAGTGGACAATTTTCTTAATAATAAAGGATTTTTTTTTTCATCATTATAATGCAAACAATCTCTTTTGAAGATCCCTTTCGTATCTTTCATAATAACCTGGTGAAGTTATCCTTCCTTCTACATTGTATAAATATTCGGTAATTGAATTAGCAACAGCATCTGGAGTGCATAAATCTGATGCTTTTTCCTTTGTAGTTTTATTAAATAATTATTTTTTTAAACTTCTATTGATCTTGTAATTGCTGTTCAATGTTGTTGTTTTGCTGTTGCAATTGTTGATTCTTGTTATCGCCAACATTTGAATCATGATAGATTTTACTTCTTTCATTTTTCTGCACTCCGCTGAATATTTAATCGATACATTTTTTAATAATTTCGCCTAGTTATTTCTCTGTAGTCCTGTGAATACGACGTCCCTTCGGTGAAGTGGTAAATGTTCACTGAATATCCTGTTGCAACGTGTAGAATACGTATTTTTTCCTCGTGATGAAGAGACTTATAAATATATATATATAGAGAGAGAAAGATAGATAACTAGATAGATAATGTAGACTCTGATAGATAGATAGATAGATAGATAGATAGATAGATAGATAGATAGATAGATAGATAGACATAGATAGATATAGATAGATAGATAGATAGATAGATAGATAGATAGATAGATAGATAGATAATGAACAGACATAGATAGATAATGAACAGACATAGATAGATAGATAGATAGATAGATAGATAGATAGATAGATAGATAGATAGATAGATAATGAACAGACATAGATAGATAATGAACAGACATAGATAGATAGATAGATAGATAGATAGATAGATAGATAGATAGATAGATAGATAATGAACAGACATAGATAGATAATGAACAGACATAGATAGATAGATAGATAGATAGATAGATAGATAGATAGATAGATAGATAGATAGATAATGAACAGACATAGATAGATAATGAACAGACATAGATAGATAGATAGATAGATAGATAGATAGATAGATAGATAGATAATGAACAGACATAGATAGATAATGAACAGACATAGATAGATAGATAGATAGATAGATAGATAGATAGATAGATAGATAGAGAGATAGATAGATAATGAACAGACATAGATAGATAGATAGATAGATAGATAGATAGATAGATAGATAGATAGATATGAAGAAAGAGGTGTGTAGTTGAGTATAATGACGAGGAAACACGTGTGTATATTTAACAACACAAAATAAGGAATTTATTTACAGTTGTATTAAAAGGTGTTCCAATGAAGTAACGTAAGCCTGAGGAGATAACACATGTTATTCATGACGAAACAAATAAAGAATTACTTTTACAAGGTTAAATATTTGATGTTGTCACTGGCGTGTTTAAGGAAAGGTGATCAAACATTAAAAAGGTTCGTAGCTTCAACTTTGATTAGAGTTCTTTGAAATTCCGCTGTTCTCATTAAAGATGTATCGGCGTATAATTTAACATCAGAGTTATTCAAACACACGGAACTTTGAGATTCGATGAATAGTCAAGAAAAAAAATGTGTACATTCAGTGGTCGGACACGAAGTAGTATTCAAAATGCGTAAAGCAAGTTGATAGAGTTGGTTTCACATAAAGTTACACGATTGTATTCAACATGGATGAAAAAGGTATCTTTTAAGGTTTCACGTGAAAATATTACTTTGGAATTCAAGATAAACAGAAAATGTTTTTAAGTACTTAGTTTCAACAGTGTAAAGAGTTTTTGCAATCATCGGTTGTCATTAATGGCTAATAATGTATCAGCGTGAAATGGACGTCGGTGAAGTATAGCCTGTGCTTTCTTTTTCTCTGATGTCGACTGACTTTCTTGTCGTGATTATTAAACTGGCTGAAATAAATAAGTAAAGTTCGTATTATTCTGTTATCAGCATTCAAGTTAGCGCCGCATGGCGAAAGAAATGGGCGATTGTTGTTATATTACATGGCGGATGTACATGGGCGTCTGCTTCCGGGACGAACTGACTTTCTTGTCGGGTTTCTTTCTTTAAATAGTAACAGAAGTGGATCAAATCGCCTCGGTGGGAAAATTACATCTCGCGCAGGAATATTTTTGTGAAGTGAATTAGCCAATAAGGTTTCGAATTTAAGAAAAATTAAAAAAGCTAGCTGGAACCTGCTTTAGAGAAAAATGCACAAAATTTGATTAGTAAAAATAAAGCAATAAATAAATTGTTGCCAAGCTGCGATTAGTAAATTGTCTTTTGATAGCTAAGTAGTATTTTTTTATGCAATGACAGTTTGTGAGTTTGCAAATCGTGAAGAAGAAAGTTTTTTTTTTCGGATAGATAGATAGATAGATAGATAGATAGATAGATAGGAATAGTCTTAAATAGATAGATAGATAGATAGATAGATAGATAGATAGATAGATAGATAGGAATAGTCTTAACTAGATAGATAGATAGATAGATAGATAGATAGATAGATAGATAGATAGATAGATAGATAGATAGAATAGTCTTAAATAGATAGATAGATAGATAGATAATGAACAGACATAGATAGATAATGAACAGACATAGATAGATAGATAGATAGATAGATAGATAGATAGATAGATAGATAGATAGATAGATAGATAATGAACAGACATAGATAGATAGATAGATAGATAGATAGATAGATAGATAGATAGATAGATAGATAGATAGATAGATATGAAGAAAGAGGTGTGTAGTTGAGTATAATGACGAGGAAACACGTGTGTATATTTAACAACACAAAATAAGGAATTTATTTACAGTTGTATTAAAAGGTGTTCCAATGAAGTAACGTAAGCCTGAGGAGATAACACATGTTATTCATGACGAAACAAATAAAGAATTACTTTTACAAGGTTAAATATTTGATGTTGTCACTGGCGTGTTTAAGGAAAGGTGATCAAACATTAAAAAGGTTCGTAGCTTCAACTTTGATTAGAGTTCTTTGAAATTCCGCTGTTCTCATTAAAGATGTATCGGCGTATAATTTAACATCAGAGTTATTCAAACACACGGAACTTTGAGATTCGATGAATAGTCAAGAAAAAAAATGTGTACATTCAGTGGTCGGACACGAAGTAGTATTCAAAATGCGTAAAGCAAGTTGATAGAGTTGGTTTCACATAAAGTTACACGATTGTATTCAACATGGATGAAAAAGGTATCTTTTAAGGTTTCACGTGAAAATATTACTTTGGAATTCAAGATAAACAGAAAATGTTTTTAAGTACTTAGTTTCAACAGTGTAAAGAGTTTTTGCAATCATCGGTTGTCATTAATGGCTAATAATGTATCAGCGTGAAATGGACGTCGGTGAAGTATAGCCTGTGCTTTCTTTTTCTCTGATGTCGACTGACTTTCTTGTCGTGATTATTAAACTGGCTGAAATAAATAAGTAAAGTTCGTATTATTCTGTTATCAGCATTCAAGGTAGCGCCGCATGGCGAAAGAAATGGGCGATTGTTGTTATATTACATGGCGGATGTACATGGGCGTCTGCTTCCGGGACGAACTGACTTTCTTGTCGGGTTTCTTTCTTTAAATAGTAACAGAAGTGGATCAAATCGCCTCGGTGGGAAAATTACATCTCGCGCAGGAATATTTTTGTGAAGTGAATTAGCCAATAAGGTTTCGAATTTAAGAAAAATTAAAAAAGCTAGCTGGAACCTGCTTTAGAGAAAAATGCACAAAATTTGATTAGTAAAAATAAAGCAATAAATAAATTGTTGCCAAGCTGCGATTAGTAAATTGTCTTTTGATAGCTAAGTAGTATTTTTTTATGCAATGACAGTTTGTGAGTTTGCAAATCGTGAAGAAGAAAGTTTGTTTTTTTTCGGATAGATAGATAGATAGATAGATAGATAGATAGATAGATAGATAGATAGGAATAGTCTTAACTAGATAGATAGATAGATAGATAGATAGATAGATAGATAGATAGATAGATAGATAGATAGATAGGAATAGTCTTAAATAGATAGATAGATAGATAGATAGATAGATAGATAGATAGATAGATAGATAGATAGATAGATAGATACTTCGGGTTACGTCGTTTCGAGTTACGTCGTTTCGAGTTAAGTCGTTCTCGATTATAAATCGTTTGTAAAAAAAATACATGGAAAAATAAAAATCGAGTTTTAAGTCATTTTATCCGATTTTACGTCTGTCCGCCACAAACACAGAAGTAATATCCCTAGAAAAGCGTTAAAAGTACATAAAAAAAATCATGTTACTGAACATTGTGTAGTGTACAATAAATAAGAAAAGCCATCTACGACTGCAATGTAAATATACAACTTTTGAATGTATGGTAAATTTTAGCATAAAGTTGTTTATTTTCTGTTATTGCAAAATAATTTTAATAGCTGTATTTGTTATTTAACCTTACAAAATCATTTTATTTTATAATCTCTTAGAGAGAAAACCAAATTCACACAAAAAAAAAACGTGATGTATTTTAAGGTCGCCTAATTGTAAACAACTACACAAGTATATGTACATGTATTCGTAAAATAGATTATATTTTTTCTGTACTATAATTAAAAATTAAATTTGTTTGTAAAATAGTTACTTATTGACCATATAAAGCCATATATTATTAAAAATGCGATTATGAATAAAATACAGAATTGGAAATGGTTATCTGTGGTTTAGCCTGACTAGTAAATTGGAGACAAGTAAATTTGACTTAAGTCGTTTTTTGACTTTAGTTACCTCTCCCGGAACAAATTGTCGACGTAAAGCGGGGTATACCTGTACTGATGAGAATGAGATAGATAGATAGATAGATAGATAGATAGATAGATAGATAGATAGATAGATAGATAGATGAAAAAGAGATTTATAGGAAATTAGATTGATAGAGCGATGGATAATGTTGAGAATAAAACACACACACACACACACACACACACACACACACACACATATATATATATATGTATGTATGTATGTATGTATGTATGTATGTATGTATGTATGTGTGTGTGTGTTTGTGTGTGTATAAATAAATAATGAAGTGATAGATAGATAGATAGATAGATAGATAGATAGATAGATAGATAGATAGTCTTAAATAGATAGATAGATAGATAGATAGATAGATAGATAGATAGATAGATAGATAGATGAGTGAACAGACTTGTGGTACCCGTGTTATTCAAACCAGTATCATCAGAAGCCTTGCACATCTGATTTTCTAAATTACATCCTTTTATCTTGCGAAGCCATTGATAAACGCTTAGTAACTTACTTCAGTCTTGTGTGTCGAACAAAGACATTTGTAATTATAAAGTTTCACTCGCAAATGACAGTCCTAATGAAAACTACATCAACTGAACTTGATGACGTGCTCCTCCTACGTGTTGTTCTTTTTAGTGCTGCTTATTCAGCGCCTGCAAAGTTCTTCAGGCCTAACTCTTTCTTATCAGCACTTATTTGCCGTGTATTGAAATAGGATTGCCGTATATATCATTGATTTGCAAGATATTGCTTGTTAAAATCGATATTTTGGTACAACACTATTGCATCCTCGTCTGAAGCAAGGCAATGCGTGAAAGAAATTTGTACTGCTGACATAGAGCAGTTGCTTTCGTGATTTTTTTTTTTAAGTTATTGCTTGTAACGTAGGGGCTGGTTAATTTCTTGGTTCGGCCTTGTGTCATACTTAACTGAACTACCTACAGCTTACAAGTTTTATCGGGAATTATCATAGAAGGTTTTTCATCAGAAGGTTGGTTGTCAGTTGGAATATGTGGAATTGTACGGAATAGCGTAAGATGAATAAAATGTACATTTTGCATTTTAAAATAGAAATTTATTAAAAGAGAAAGACTAACATAAGTTGCAGGAATTAATGTGCAATTAGAAACATTTTTAAAAGGTTAAGCGTAAAGTTCGTGTTCAAGGATAAAGCTGAGTTAAGAGTATCAAGATTCGTAGAAAATGTTCATAGTCGTAATTGTTGAAAGGGAGAAAGAGAACAAGGTGCGACCTGACCTCATCTCCGGGTTGATTTTAAGTTGAAGCTACATTGTAAATGTTTGTCTCGTGGCTCCCAATAACTCTCTGACTGACTGACGTTGACGAAGTCCTTTTATTGTAGTCTAGATTTTTCGCACTTACTTGCGAAGTCCTTTTTGATCTTGCAAGTCACTCCCATTCATCAAAAATTATTTTAACACCGACTTGCGAAATCTGGTTTCGACTTTTTCGTTAAGCACATGGTCAATCCTTTTTCTATTTGGGAAAACCAGGATTTCACACGTCATTGTGAATTTTTGTCTACAAATACTTTCACGGCTTCTGCTCTGATGAACTTAGCTCACTGGTACCCCCTATATATAAATTCACTCAAGCCACAAGATTAGCAACTAGGTCCTACCCTTTTACTGTGAAACCAATAAATTGTAAATGCAAATTCTACTCCAGCAGCTTCTTTTCTCGCACTTCCATTTACTTGCTCCCCCAACAGCTACAATCTCCAAGAATTTAAATGTAAAGTCAATAGCCATCTCCTATCTCACTAACTTGCATCCTCTCTCTCATGCTCCTTTCTCCGTCCACTCTCATCAGTATTCTCATCCTTCTCTTACCCACTTCCTGACACCCCCAATAACTTGTCACTCTTTCTCATAACTTTCCTCCTATGTAACTCCCTGCAAAACAGTGGCAGTAAAATACCTTGCTTGGGGCGATATGATTAAATAAATTTTTAAAAAATGAGGAAGATTGATTTTAATTAATTTCTTATCCGCTACATGCTAATGAGTCCAAGTGGGTGATATGTAAATGTTTTCACAAAAAATTCGGGTTCGAATCCCAACCTGTCTAAGGTAGTAACTTATTTATGATATGCAATCATTTAACAAAATATAACCAGCGTGCGTTTGTAGGTGTCTAGAAATTATACAATGTATTGACAAAGCTTACGTGAAAAATTGAAACTGTTCGTTGATTGTTGTGTAATGCCTTAATAAACATAGCATCAGCAGCAGCCCTTAATAAACATAGTATCAGCAGCAGCCCTTAATAAACATAGCAGCAGCAGCAGCCCTTAATAAACATAGTATCAATAGCAACACTGAGGGTATAAAAACAAGCGAACTTTTAAGTAACTCTCTTTTTCCTGTTTTTCCTCTTTACGAAGTACGTGCAATTGACTTTCCACACTGAATTAAAAAGGGCAGTGGAGGCTTCCCACACAAACACTCTTACGCAGGCGATTCACAGTTAAATACATTCGCTTACAATTTAATTGTGTATTCTATTTTATTTTATTCTTAAGAAAATAAACTCTTAAATTTTCCTTTTTTATTTTTGTCAAATAAATATTGTCTTGTCTTGCAAATCAATCGTTCTCTATCATTTTGTTCATATATCTTTACGCCACCATTATTTCATATGTAAAATATTTTCGTCGAAATCTTATTCATTAATTATAAAAGCAGCCAACACACTAAAATTGTGTTAGCACGAAATCATTAGTCATAGTGACTTAGTCTCACGCCAGATTATACGGTCTCTTCCACAAACTGTAACGAAGTTGCAGTGTGTTGTATCGCCGAGGTGGATTAAATAAAATTCGCGTAGACTCGCGAACTGGAAATTTAATATTTAATTAATTTTTAGTTTTCAACCGGAACCTCTGCGCGAATCCAGCTGCGCACCGTCGAGTTTTGGTCATTTGCTTTTTGGTTGTGTGTGTCCAAACACCGGTCCATCGCTTTTGCTCGGTCGGTATCACCACAACACAAAAGAAGTGTGCTGCGGTATTATTCAGCATAATATCCGGTGCTAAATGGATATACACAGAACAGTACAATAGTTTAAATGACAAACAAGACAGAACTGACGACACAGAGAGAAGGGGTTTAGATTGCAATAGTCACTAAAGTAATCAGTCCAAATATTACTTGGATGGCACTTGAATATTATGTTTCGAATGCTACTATGCTTTACTAAAATAGACCATTTCAGACAATGGGCCATTCAATAATTGAGAGTGCTGCAGTGGTGTCAGCCACTCTACAATAGTATGCTAGGATAATTCTGTACGTTTAGATCATAAAAGTTTAAACTTGCAACAAAGAGAGGATGAGGTTTAGGTCACAATAGCCGCCGACGTAATTAGTCCGAATATTACTCGAATGACACTCGAATATTAAATGCTATTATTCTTTACTTAAATAGATTATCTCAGACTATGGGTCATTCCACTATTGAGGGTGTTGTCACTCTACAGCACAGTTTAAAGCACAAATTTAATTATTTTCGAAAACATATAATTTTATATGACATATTTCTTATTGCATCCATATAACACCGAAGTTTTTTTTTTCAGGACTTATAATGTTAATATTTATTTCCTCTTGTGATCATTGCTCCTATTATTGATGTAAACAATAACACAATTTATTACGTTTTCATTCAGTTTGATGCTGAGTGGGTCGAAAAAAACAAAAGAGTGCTTCAGCAAGAGTCTAGTCTGCCTCGCAAACGGACACACTCAGAAAACGAGCAACCAGCCATTATTACTAACAGGTCTGCTCCTATAAATGTTTAAGATTCCAAATTGTTCAGTTCAGTTATCCATAAAAATGTTGCTTTGTTTTTCTTTCAAATAATTCGTAATCTGTATTGGAAACGAACAGCTTGATATCGAGAACAAATTAAGGTGGTGCACTAAAACTAAATAAAATGAGTGAACCACAAATGCGTTTTCTCACATTTAACTTGTTGGGGAGTCTTTTGATCTCTAGCTAATTCACTTCTTTAGATTTTGCGTGTTACTTGTTGTAGATTTGCTTAACCATTTTCTAATTGACTGACTGCGACCTGTTGTGAAATATCGCAGTTACCCATTTTTAGGTGAATACAAATGAAAAGGTATTTTTTTAATTTACTCATAACAACAGCGATTGATATCTCTCGATATATCTCGTGAATTATTTTCTACTACGTCCGTAAATGTCATCTCGTCTTCAGTCACTTTTAAAATCGCCATAACGTAGCTTCCATGAGATTTTTTCTATAAATACTTTCATGGTAACTCTTCTAATAAACTTTCATCTATGATACCTAGACTTAATGAATTTAAGGGCTGTACTTGTGTTTTAACAGGAGATGGAAAGTGCGACATAGAGATCTGAAGGCGAATTGGGATGGCAAAGGACGCGTTCCAGAAGCTGAGTAAAGTACTAAGACACAGGAAGATTTCCCTAAAAACAAAGAAGAGAGTGCCAGATTGCTATATGATGTCAGTTCTTCAATACGGCAGTGAATACTAAACAATATCATCAAAGATGAGGAAAAAACCTGAATCAGCGGAAATGTGGTTTTACAGAAGGATGCTGCGGATATCATGGACCGAACATGTGAGCAATGATGAGGTTTGGAAAGAATGGCATTGAAAAGAAAACTGATAGTGAGCACCAGGAAGAGACAACTGAAGTTCCTGGGACATGCAATGTGGAAGAAGGGCTTGGAGAACCTAATACTGACAGGCCAGATAGAAGGAAAAAAGAGACAGAGGAAGGCAGCGGATAATATATTTGAAGGGCCTGATCAGGTGGATGACGACGGGGGTTGCGTGGAGTAACAGGAGAAAACATATTAAGAGCCACCAGGGATAGGGAGACGTGGAAAGCCATGATCGCCTACGTCCTAAAAGGATAGGGCATATAGAAGAAGAAGAAGAAGAAGAAGACTCCGTTGGCAGCAAGGTATCCTCATTTTGCAGTTGAAATAGCTAGATTAATCGTAGGTTCTATGCTGATGGATTTTTTTCTATTGCACTTCTCGTTTGTGGAACTCTCGTCCGGATTCTTACTTCCCAGGTAACTTTGATTTTCAAAGTTTAAATATCATTCATTATTATTTATCTGTATTTCTGAAATGAGGTAGTATTTACAGTATTTACATTATTCGGACTATTGTCCTCATCTTTGTCGCCATTTGTACGACGTTTTGGCCGTTGTACGCTCCGGCCTTCTTCGGGTGCTAGGAATTTCGAACCGAACACTTTATTACAATCACTGGGGTATATGAACCCCATTCCTTGCGTAGTAGTTCCTCTTTTAGCATATTGGTCTCATCTTTTTGCCGATGATCATACATTCAGTCTTCTTGACATTTATGCTCAGTCCTTTATTGGCTGAAATACAGCGTTTTTAACTCTTCCTACTTACTGTTATCATCAAATGACACTAGAATATAATTTGGAGTCTGCAACTTTGTTAATAGTAACATAAATTTCTAAGTTCTGATTTCCAGGGCCGGCACAAGGTCTTGGTCAGGCGATTTCGGCAAAGGATATATATTTCAGTAGGAGTAGTGTGAGGATTCTGTAAGTTGTCAAAATTTCTACCTTATACAAAGTCCTGCGTTCAGGAGTGGTGGGGTTGAACAAGGCATGGGTCCCGTTGTCGTCTACTTTTATCATCAATCTTTTTCAAAAGTTCCATAGTCTCAAAAAATTTTTACTCAAGTGGTTTTCCAATTTGAGATTATCCAGCCCCATTTTGAGAGTGGTGAAAGTAATCAAACCACCCTAACGCCAACACTCTTCACGTCTCAACTCGTATCATCACTCCATGTAGACGGTGCTAATCTCTCTCTTGCTTCTCCCACGTTGCCTTTGTGACGACCGTCAAATGGCGTAGGTAAAAACATGCGATTTTCAGCCATTAATATATCTCCATCATAATTTTTCCATGCTGGTTGTATCTTGATAGACTCGACCACTCGACCACTCAAGAATTATCATAGATGAGAAAGAAAATCATTTCCAATCTCAAAAGTTTAACTTTTCTCAGCTTTTACGATCAACACAGACCACACTGCTTTTTGATCCATGGTCACTCCATAGCAATTAAATTTTGTGTCGCTTCTATCCAAAGGAAAGCGAATTAATGTTAGCGGACTACATGTGTTCCACACCATCCATATTTAGATAGATTTGAGACTGATTTTTAAACGGTATTAAAAATTAAGTTACCAATATATATATATTGGCAACTTACTTTTATATATATATATATATATATATATATATATATTGGCAACTTAATTGCCCAGAGGTAGAATTGCCGACTGACGCCACTTCGGTCGGGTTTCAATCCTGGGTTTAAAAAGTAATCGGAGTCTAACCGATGAGCTGTGATACAGCGAAACAGATCTGTCTACGGATGACTATATATATATATATATATATATATATATATATATATATATATATATATCACAATAATCGATAGATACTCATATCAACTAATCAATGAATACGTGATGATGACCAGTAGGTACTTAGTCGAAACGTTGTGTGTATAACATTTATATCAACCAAGATGAGAAGTAGATTTCGAAAATAATGCAAGAATATTGACAATTACTCATCTCTTAAATGAAATACCAAATTATGAAAGCGATATGAACCCGCCATCATAATCAAATGTCAAAAACCATCCAACGTTGAATATAAAAATCTCCAAAAAAAGTACCACTAATTAAACGGGACATCGATTTCAAGCACGAATATCCACCAAAGAATAACGTTTGAGGTAATAAAAATGTCGGATTAAAATTGAATCCATTAATCCTTTAGAAATTACAGTATTATTCCACACATTTTTGGCTTCTTTTCTTTAGAATGAAGATTCAGAATACGAGGCTAGTTTAAAAAAATAAAAGGGAAAATGCAAGGAATAAAATTTACTGTTTAGTATGCAGATTTTTTTTTAATGCTCAGTTTGACAAGATTTCTATACCTTTGGAGCGAATATAAGTAATGTGTCTTTTAGGCATATCTTCCTGTCTCTTAGTACCAGAGTACTAAGAGACAGGAAGATCTCATTGGAAACAAAGAAAACAGTGCTAGACTGCTATGTGATATCTGTCTTTCTGTATGGCAGTGAATGTTGGACGATCTCTTCAAGAGTAAAAAAGAGGCTTCAAGCAACAGAAATGTGGTTCTACAGAAACATGCTGAGAATACCATAGACCGAACACGTGAGCAACGACAAGGTGCTGGAGAGAATGTAAACGAGAAGAAAACTCCTTTAGTAACCGGAAGAGACAGCTGAACTTTCTGGGACACGCAATGAGGAGGGGGGTTTAGAGAGTTTAATACTCACAGGACGGATAGAGGGAAAGAGAGACAGGGGAAAGAAGCTCGAGACTATTTGATGGGCTTGCGCAAATGGATGGTGGAGTGGGGTTTGAAAGAGATACCAAGAGGGAAAATATTAAGAGCGACAAGGGACAGGGACAAGTAGAAGTCTATGATCGCTTACGTCCTAAAAGGACACGGCACATAAAGAAGAAGAATGTCCCTGGGGAGATGGTGTAATATTGACAATTACAATCTTCAATAATTCAAATGTAAAGTCAATATCTCACTAACTAGCATCCTCTCTCTCTCTCTCTCTCTCTCTCTCTCTCTCTCTCTCATGCTCCTTTCTTCGTCCACTTCACTCTCATTAGTATTCTCATCTTTCTCTTACTCTCTTCCTGAAACCCCCTGTAACCTGTCACTCTTTCTCATAACTTTCCTCCTATGTAACCCCTTGCTCAACAGTGACAGTAAAATAAATGCCTTGCTTGGGGTGACACGATTATAAAAAATTTTAAATAAAAAAAAAATGCCTATGTTGCCAAGTAAATTGTCACAAACACGGAATAATGTCAGAGAATTGCTGACAAAAAGAAGAAGACTCCATTACAGTTTCATAACGTTTCGACAGAGATATGAAATACTAAATTCTGAAAGCGATACGAACCCGTCATTATAACCAAATGTGAAAAAACTATCTGATATTGAATATAAAAATAACCCGAGAATGTAGTATTTTTCTCCCGGGCCATAAACGATAAGAATTCAATATCCGTTCAATCAGTCAGCCACTCAAGAACTAGTGCGAGTTATCAGGTGACACTTTATAATAATAAACAGATAATTATTTTTGTATCGTTACAATATGAATCTTTTTAACTTTACAAAATTTACAGGAGGAATTTTTTTTAAATTGCATAAACAAAGAAATTGAATATATCTGTCTGTCTTCATAAGAAACATTTTTATGTCGTTTGATTTTTTAACACAACTCAGGAAACTCTGTAACTGTTGTCGCTTACTAAGCGTACACCCTTGGGAAATTAATTGAAACAAAACGAATAATGTCTTCCTATGATCTTTCACACTTTCCCTCATCACGTATACGTCGTCTTTTAGCGTTGTCTTTGTCTTCCAACCGCATTTTTGTATGCGTTTTGGATTTATGGATCCAGTTTGTTTCTTAGCATTGATGACAGTTTAAAGGCTAACACTAACAATATCCGCGACCTCTCTGTAAGGCTTGCCAGTGTGTTCGTGCAGCGTTACAATTTTCGTACACTTTCTTAGAGTAACGACCATCGCAGACAATTGCCGTAGACAACTAATCAACAGTCGAGGCAATAGTGTCTGGTTGTAATAAAAATCTGATGCAATCACGAATGACGCAATATTTTTCAAAGCCAAACAAATTTCATCATATACCCCGAAAATAGATTTATATTACTGCACACCACTGCAAATGATCAAATCTGAGGCAAAATTAGAAATCGATTACACCCTGCCAATTCCAGTGCGTCGAAAAGTGGTCGTATGGTGAAAGAAAAGAAACTAAAGCAATTTTTTTTTCAATTAATTTGCACAAGGGTGTAGATTAGTTAAGCACAAAGCCGGAATTATTGGCACACTTGCTTTCTGATTTAAATTATGCAAGATACGGTCGAATTTGTTGCATTCACGTACACGCAAATACTTGTTGTGTTGCTTCGTTTTGGCATAATTAGAAGATAACACAAACTTGAATTAATGATGTTTATTTTTGGTATAAAACTTTAGGTTTTTACATCAAGTTACAACCTTTAAATTTTGTGTGGATATAGGAGCAGACTAGTTAAATTCTCTTCACTGTGGGATGCTAGTAGTAAACGAGTCATTCCTGCTGGACTCTAGTGGTCAACTTACTAGCGTCTTCCTCTTTTCAAATCTCCTACACAAAACTACTGTCCTTAACTCCTACTTCTTACTCCTACTCCTGCCAAAAGAAACGGTTCCTTATTTTGCCGCCCAATTTTGAATTCTTGGCGTCTATTTTTAGAACACTCGCCATTTTATAAACCATAACATACTCTTTGGAAAGGTATAAATCCGTCGCCTCTCCCTCCAGATATGAGTTAAATAGCAGGACAGATTGTGTTTTTTATCCTTGGTTGGCAACCAGCCTAACGCAGAACGTAATGTCAACGTACTGCGGGAAAATCTTCTACCCAGTCAGTCTTTTAAAAGGTGATCGCCCAAAGCGTCTATCACGTATGGCACTTAACTGACAGACTGAATATAATAGTTAAAAACATGATTAAAGCTTCTACTGGGCATAAAGTGGGGGGTCGATTTCCTATTGTTTTAAAGTAATCAACTGATCCCCCACTAATTACTACTTAATAATATAATACATCACTTCCCCCATCTAGTTATGAGTCAAATAATAGGACAGATTAGGTTCTATAGCCTTAGTCGTCAACCAGTCTACCGCAGAAAGTATCCTACTGTGGGATAATCTTCTGCCCAGTCAGTCATGTCTGTTTTAAGTCATGATCGCACAAGCGTCTATCACGTATGGCACTTTAACTGACTGAAGAAAAGAAACAGTTGTTAGTAATTAGTTTGGATATTTTTATGATTTGTGGACGGTTAGCGGAAGCTTTTCCTTCGACTTTATGAGGTGATTTCATCGTATGTTAAGGCATTTTGTGATGAGTATGTTAGCGTATAGTGATTTAATGTCTAAACTCGCCATAGACATGTCAGCCATATTAATGTTTCCTATTCTATGGAGTAAGTCACAAGGGTGTTTGATGTGTGTAGTGCTGAGAGAGCCTAGAAACGATGTTATGATTTCAGCATTTCTACCTAAACGCACACATACATTTTAACACACTTTATCGTCCAGAATTTTCCTCACACATATTTTAAAATTATTTATTGTTTTAAGATACGTGTATTAACACACACACATATATATTAAGTAATGTCATCATCCAACATGTAGCTAAACGGACAAACATGCACATAAACTATTATACAGTTTACCATCCCAAAAACATCCACGAACATACATTTAAAAGTTATCTACTGCTTTAATACACGTGACACATAATATGACCAATAAGAACTAACTTAAAATCATAACATACCAGTATAGCGTCTCTTTGTTTTTTATCCTTTTTCTCTCGATCTCAGAAGAAGCTTCAATAAAAGTGAAACATGTTAGATTGAGATACATTCCCTATTTACGCTTCTTTCTTTATTCTATCATATATATATATATATATATATATATATATATATATATATATATATATATATATATATTGACGTGGAAACAGTCCAAAAGAGTTGCTCGAGGCCATGGTTGAAGCAAATGGCAATTTTATTGAATAATTTTACTCTTTTGTATTTTATGATATTTTTTGGCGTAATTTTGGTAAATATATTTGTTAAAATGAAATGTCAGTGTTATATTCATGTTTGCCTAAGTTAGACGACAGTTTATCCATCGCATTATATATATATATATATATATATATATATATATATATATATATATACATTTGTTTATACATACATACATATATATATATATATATATATATATATATATATTCTGCAACACTAGAAACAGTCACCAGAGTTGCTAGAGGCTATGGTTGATGCAAATGGCGATTTTATTGAATAATTTTACTCTTTTGTATTTTATGATATTTTTTGGCGTAATTTTGGTAAATATATTTGTTAAAATGAAATGTCAGTGTTATATCCATGTTTGCCTAAGTTATACGACAATTTATCCATCGCACTCTACATATATATATATATATATATATGCATATATATATACATGTGTTTATACATACATACATATATATATATACATTTGTTTATACATACATACATACATATATATATATACATTATATATATATATATATATATATATATATATATATATATATATATATTCTGCAACACTAGAAACAGTCACCAGAATTTTGGGTTAAAACGGGAAATAGTAATTCACAAAATTTAAGTATAGTTCTATAATTACATTTCGTTGGTTCAAAATGACAATTAATTCAATGCCTTCTGTCTTTTCAGTTTGAAAATTATTTCTAAGTTAACGAATTAACTTATACGGAAAACTAACGACTGATTGTGATTAAAACAGTTCTAATTTTAAGTGCGACTCGCTAAGATATTGCTCTAAAAAATAACCGCAGAAATATTGTCGCTTTAATTACTTGCTTAATTATCTCCAAAGAAATGTGATCAGTTTTTAAAAAGTTATCGAGATTTTAGGGAAAAAATGAACGAAATCTTAAAAAGGGAAAGCCAAAAATAAAAATATCGAAATAATCGGTCAATAGAAAAGGGAGGTAACTGCTTATACAAAAGCAAAAAGATGGCTGATAGAATTCGTGACTACTACTATCAATTTTGAAAGGAAGAACAAGGCGGTGTCGATCTAATGAAACTTGACCTAACTGGAATAAAACAAATATATATTTCCTATCAATTTTACTCTTAACAATTAATTATTTGTTTATTTATTTCTTATCTAATTTCAAGTTCATCTTTTCTGAATACACTAAATTACCCAAATTAAACTATTTTCAAACAAATTCCAAATTTTTCAAGTTTTTAATTTTTCAATTTATTCAGTTCATAGCTTCACGTTGTCTGTTATATTTGCCGAATAAACTCAATGCTAAATATCTGATTCTTCAAGTGCCTAATTTCTTCAAACAATTGGTCAATCCTATTATTGACCGGAAATAAAGTTATTGAAAAAATGTATTTCGTGAAACATTAAATTAAGTTTTGTTTGCTTATAAAATAAAACTGTTGAACAAATTCATAATTTCAGCTTGTGGGATGGAAAAAATAGGTAATAATTTTTAGAAAACAATTATTTTATGTGGAAGAGTAATTAAATATTTTAATAAACTAAATTTTAGCAATAAGTTATTTGCTAAAATATAACTTCATTACTATATCTGAAGTTAAAAATAGCATTTTATTAAAATATTTTTTAATAAATTAATCAATAAATTTTATTTCATTATGGTATTACTAATTTCATCATTATAAATTAAATTATGACTTACTTTATTAAAATATATTGAATACATTAGAATATTATTTATTTCGTTATTTTAAATAAAACTACACATTTTCTTGATTACTTTTTTCTACCCACTAACCAGGCCATTATGGCTTCAATACCTTCGAGAGTTTGGCTGTCTTATTTCGAAATCACGTGCTTGACCGATATTTAAACTAAACACTACTCCCCTTGGAAACAAAACAACGTATTTTTAATCACATCTGCCGTTTTTCTCGATTCATAAACGCATATTCCCAGTTTGGGGATAGATCTGAAAATACTAATATCAACAATTTCGCTTCTTTTTTTTTTGTTTTTTTTTTTGTTTGTTTGTTTGTTTTTACCAAGATGCAACACTGAGTGAAATCGTAAACAAAGCTTCAATTCCGTCTTTGTATTACGTATTATTTTTTAGTGTCAGAAAAATCCACAGATCGCATATTGATATTTTTAAGTGGTGAGATGCTTAAAATAGAACAAAATCAATTAAAAATCGATATTTTAAAATGTTAAAGAAATATCGAAAGATGATCAATAATCGATTCGATCTTCTTAATCTAGTTGTTAATGCAAGAGAGAGTTAACTTGTTCCATGGGAGGTAATTGTGTCAATTACATGGAAAGTCAATTTGCATCGTGAGAAATAGAATGTATGTATAAACTCGTTGACTTGCGAGAAGTGAATATCGGAAGTAGCAATGGGGTTAGAATCTCGATAACACGATAGGAGGGCCAGTAATCACCAGCTGCAAAACTAACATCTTAAAAGCAGACAAGAACAAGATTGAAAGTTATGAGTTATTATTATAATGTCTTTTCTTTCTTTCCTTTTTTTTTTTTTTTTTTTGTACAATTCCTTATCGGATTATCGCGAGAGAGCTGAAGCAAAGTAGTAAAATTTTGCATTCTGTTTGTACAGATTATGATGTTAAGTGATACTTAGCACGAAATTTTTTTTTTATTTTTTTTTCTTTGATAAAGAAAGCATTTTTTTTAGATGAGCATTTTTATGTAGTGCAATATTTTTTGTAAATTTCTTGTAAACATGTATTGTTCTTCAATGCCGATTGTAGAACACTGAAAGTAGTGGGGGGCACTTAGAGACGGAGGTTTTTCGGAGAAGAAGAGGGTTAAATATAAGCGTCTTCATTTTCATACTACACCACTGTTGTATACACACCTTAGGAATGAATTTGAGTATAAATATGTTACTTCACTAAATTAAAAGGAATAACTTTTAATTCATAGTAGTAGAGTTTTTTTTTAATCTATTCTTGTTTTTTTCCCCCACTCTCAAGCTGTTGAAACACAAAAGGAATTAATTTCAAAATAAAATCAAAGGGCTAATACTAACGTCAATACGTTCTGAAGAAGGGAAAGTACTGAAGATCAAATCTTCTCAAAATCAGGGACTAATCAATTACATAAATTTTTTGGAGCTTATAAAAGTCAGCCAAAATTGGGGAGGGCTTCGCCTCTTTTGACCATCCACGTAGAATCGCCATTGTTGTTCTTGTCTGAACCTTTCTCGATCGTACTCATGACTTTCGAGGCTTAACCGTAGTTTTAAGGTGACATGGTTTTTCATTTCTAATTTCAACGGCATTATATTAATTTATTTTGTTTTAACATATATTTTACCTCATGACACTACCATGATCATCATCATTATTATCATTATTATTATTAATTTTTTAAAATCATTTCACCCCAAGCAAGGAGCAACTACCACTGGTACGCAGGCGGCTAAAGTGAGAGAAAAGACTGGGTATTGAAGAAAAAATAAATGATGAATGGGATTCAAGAAGACAGATGTTGCATTTAATTTTTGGAGACTGTAGCAATCAGGAAGTAAGTAAACAAAAGGGATTTTCACAGGCGGGAAGAGTGAGGAAAAAAAACTGTTAGAGTAGGTTGTTGTTGTTGTTGTTGTTGTTGTTATTAGTCGTTGAGTTTCCACCTAAATACTATCAGGTGTTATTCACTAGAGACCAAATGACAGCAAGTACCTTCAATTCCTCAACATTTTCCTCTCTCGTCTTGTCGATTATATGGTTGTTTGGATGGTTTTAATTCTCCCCCGATTTTCAATTTGTCTGATCTTTTAATTCGTTCTTTTTCTTTCTTTCTTTCTTTCTTTCTTTCTTTCTTTCTTTTTAATACACGGTTAATAATACAGTTGTATGAATCTTTCTACTCGTGTTTTTGTTAAACGTCAAAATTCGGAGTGTCGGAATTTGATACAATAAATTAAAATATTGTCGTGGGACTGCTCGAAATTCGTTCGTTTTGAATAATCCTACGACTTTCATTAAAAGAATAAAATTCAGTAGAAAAAGAGAACATAGTATGAACAAATAATATTTCTTTTATATGTAACAATAATACTTTATTTTTATTTTTATTTTTTATCGTTAGTAAAGTTCTTGGATATAATATAAACTGTATTGCGTACGTATGTGAGAACAGTGAAATGTGGTTACATGTTTGTTTCTGTTAACGAGTCAGTATGTGTATGTGATCATAGTAGTAACGTCAGTGAAGGAGTTAGGTAGAATTTAGTTCTTACTGTGGACAGTGGCGCCGTAGTCTGGCGCGGTCTCTTTGTAATTTGTTCATTGCTGAGTTGAGTGTTGCTTTTGCGTGTGAACGTAAATGGGGTTTTGAATATCAGCAGCTAAAGTGACGTGGACCTTGGTGGCATTGGTAATTCTCCTTAATGCGGCCGGACTTCGTGATATTTGTACCAATTTTTTTTCTAAGAAATCGGTTCCAGAATTATTTTATTTATTTTTAATTGCCCCTAAAATACCACGTTGTATGTCTACTACTACGTCCGCGTGATATTTTGGTGGTATCTAACTAAATTATGATGACTAATAAAACAATCTTCTGGTGTTGTATTCTATGGTTTTGTATTGTACGGTTTAATTAGTGCGTTTTAAGACGTAAGCACTTTATTGTATGTTATTGGTTTATAAATATTTTGTAGGTGTGTTTTAATGTTTATGTAGCTTTTGTCTTAGATATTTTAGTCATCACTCCATCTTTTGTTTTTATTTAAAATGTTTTCTTTCTTTAATTTCTCTCGTAATGTCTCCATTCTTGTTTCATTTTTCTCGCAATGTCTTCATTTTTTGTTTCTCTTGCAATGTCTAATTTTTCATTTCTCTCGCAGTGACTCCATTCTTGTTTAATTTTTCTCGCAATATCTTCATTTTTTATTTCTCTCGCAACGTCTCAGTTTTTTATTTCTCTCGCAATGAATCTATTCTTTCTTTTCTCTCGCAACGACTCCATTTTTGTTTCATCTTTCTCACAATGTCTTCACTTTTCGTTTCTGTCACGCAATCACTTCATTTTTTTTTATTTCTCTCGCAATGACTATTTTTGTTTCATTTTTCTCGCAATGTTTTTAGTTTTTCATTTCTCTCCCAATGTTTTCATTTTTCATTTCTCTCGCAACGACTCTATTTTTGTTTCATTTCTCTCGCAATGTCTTCATTTTTCATTTTTCTCGCAATGTCTTTATTTTTCATTTTTCTCGCAATGTCTTCATTTTTCATTTTTCTCGCAATGTCTTCATTTTTCATTTTTCTCACAATGTCTTCATTTTTCATTTTTCTCGCAATGTCTTTATTTTTTAATTTCTTTCGCAATATCTCATTTTTTCCAGTTTTTCGTTTTCTTTTAGTTTCAGACATTGATCTTTGAGAATAATAATTCTTACTTAGCTATGACAGATTTTCATTTCTTGGTTTCTAATGACTAAACTCTAATTTCCTGGCCTCAATTATATTATCCATTTGAGGGATAAGTTTGGTTGGTGAATTTTACTAAATATTGTGCCTACCTTGATTATTTCTAAGATTGTATCTTCCTTTATCTATAGGTAAACACTTCTTCTTCTTCTTCTTCTTCTTCTTCTTCTTCTTCTTCTTCTTCTTCTTCTATGTGCCTTGTCCCTTTAGGACGTAGGCGATTATGGCTTTCCATGTTTCTCTATCCCTGGTGGCTCTGAGCACGCCTTCTCCTGTTACACCGTGCAATCCTCGTTCTGTCATCCACCTGATTATGTCCTTCATATATGTTATCCGTTGCTTTCCCCTGTCTCTTCTTCCCTCTATCTGGCCTGTTAGTATCAAATTCATTTCCTGCTTGACATTCTCTAGTTGTCCGCAGCTGTTTAACGTCCTGACGTTCCATGTCCCCAAGGTAATCCTTTCTTTGTTGCGCACAGTCCCAGGGTAACGGTCCAGAGACACCTGTTGCTCATGTCATTCCTTCCCGGGCGAGGGACATTTTTTTGGAAAAAGTGTCTTCTTTAGGCCGTTGTTGCTAACAGTCGCCGGATGACGGTCAGGTGACACCTGTTGTCCATGTCGGTCCTTACCGGGCGAGGAATTGCTCTCTTTGGGAGCAACCCCCTTCACGCCGTTAGTTTTAATATGTATTCGTTGTATATCGATGGTTTTACGCAGGATAGAGATAGTGGAGTGGTATCCTGTTGCCTTCTCCACGGTGATTTATTGAGACACCAACTCTAGTTAACTGGCCGTTGCACTAGTAGGGTTTATACTTAAATCTGCTGTCAAGCAGTTGTCTGTTTTATACGGGAGTCCATTGGTATACGCTTGTAGGTGATTCAGTCGTCCGGATTTTTTTTTTATATATTAAAAATTCGAACGTCCAAATTCCAAACAATAATAAAATAAATAAAGAGAAACATGAGCCTGTTAAATCATTTTATTTCAAACAGATTGACATTAATTCAAAGTAGTTAAAAATATATTAAAAATAGTTGAGTTAAAATCTTTGGCATGGTTCGCACATATCTATATAAAAAAGTTTCAGGAATTTTCCAGGACCATTAAATGATCATCAATGATTTTCAAAAACACAAAGGTTGTGATTTATCTTCAATAGTTTGACAGATGAGGTGTTCAAAGAAAAGCTTCAACTGCTTCCAATAATTCATGTCACTTGGATCAGTTGAAAGCAGTGAAGAAATCAAAGTGTTAAAGTTGGTTATGTTAAGCATTTTGTGTAGTATAGAATTTGGAGTTCTATTACATTTGAAAATGATGAATTCTCACTGCTACACATTTCAGCTATCTAGATCAGCGGTTACCAACCTTTTGAACTTCCTGGACTACTACATGTATAATTTTAAATATGGCGGACCAATAATATGAATCTCGAAAAAAAATAAGATAAATACATTTATATAATAATAATAATCGGAAAAGTTTTATTTTATTATGAAAATCACCCATTAAAGCTAACAAATACTTTTTTTTATTATTTTTTAATTTGAAGCTTCAGAAAAAATTGAAATAATGTCCTGATTTTTTTGTGGGCCGTTAAAAATTTTGCACAGACCACTAGTGGACCACCGGTTGGCAACCAGTGATCTAGATGACATGGTCCGTGAAGGTCATAAAAATTCTTGACTGCTGCACATTTCCTGTGGAGTTAATTATTGATTTTAATGAACAGAACTGCAAATAGAACTTTTCACACAAGGACTACACTTTATGGCTTTCGTTGCACATTGATGTTAACAATTTTTCAGTTCATCTAGTTTAGCATTCAGCTCCTCTTTCAATTTTGATATTGCTATGGACTTGTCCTTTGCAAATCATCGCATGGCATCCGACTTTGCGATAAATGTGAAGTTTTAAGTCTACTCAGCTTTCTCTCCATAGCTGTCAGCTGACTTGAGCAAATCTTGTGTGCAACTTTCAAGCTTGTCTTTTTTTTTCTTTTTTTTTTTTTTGGTCTTCAGCTTTTCAATTTCCAAAAACATGGATTTCCGTTTTTGTCCAGTCACCTCTTCCTACCTTTTTTTCTTCTCACCCCCAAGGTATTGATTGTATGATGTTATGGCATTGGAAGCACTGAACCGAAGAGCCTTAGTCATTGGAACATTCCCAGCAACTCCAGCTGTGGCCAAATAAACATGATAATGCACTAAATGACCAAAGCATGTCATTTCATATTGTCAGTGAAATTTTCCTTATTGAGGGAGAAATCTCTCTCCACTGAAGCCTCTCTATGAGAGAGTACCAGCAATGAGCAAATATCTTTGCACGGTTTTTAATATTCTTAATCGCTAGACAAAGAAGAGTAGAATAAAGTGTTCAGACAGTCTTCATGCCTGCTGAAATTCTTTAAATCAATATTTCCAGCAGCCTGCTCCTCGAACTCGTTTTACTAACGGATGATATCATCGCCAATCATTTTCGATGCCTAAATTTTAAATTGAATTTTTTAAAAATAAACAAGTTTAATTTTAGCTTAATTGAAACTAAATGATTCAATTTACTATTTCCAGTAAAGCAAAATACGCTGGGGTATTTCACAGAAATTATATTCATTGGAATCTAAAATTTTGAATTGTTTAAAACCATTTCCATTTTTTCGTTTATTTTTAAACGATCGATACATTTGTAAACAAAAATTAATTCTCAATTTTAAAATCTTACAAAAATAAAATATCCATCAGTGACAGGTTATTTTTGAAAATGATCAAATTTAAAGTTAAATTAACCTGATTTAAAACAAATATTACTTATTCATAGCATGAAAATTAGAATAAAAGTATTTCTTAATCACGGATCTCTGATTTTTCTGGCCTTTGAAGTAGGTGCTGACTATCATTTTACACATTTCGCTAACTATGGTTGATCAGAACTGACATAAATTTATGAAACCTTAGCGAACGTTTCGTAAGGGTAAAACTCTTGAAACACGCGACTTTTTAATTATAAGTCCCTTGTAACTTCCCATAGTTAAAAGAAATGTTCAACTTAACATAAAAAAATTGAAAATTATTTAAAAAATCTTAATGCTAAATGATTTGTATTAAGCTATTCAATTTTTTATTTGCAAATATAGTCTTAATTAATTAATAAACGAAGACTCCAAGTGACCGGAAGACATTTAAAAGATATTTGAAACTTTATAAATCATCATAATTGCACGAAAACAATTGTTTTAAAAATTCATTATTCATCGAAAAAGTTTTTTTCTTCGGAATATAATATCCTTAATATATATTATTTATAAAATAAATTAAAAGATTATCTAAATTAAAAAAGGCATAGTTTTAATGCATTTTTATTTTACTGTTCCGGGCAGAATTTTGGAAAAGTGGCTACTTTTTGAAAAAAAGATTAGATGATTTACATTTCCCAAGAAGTCCTGCATTTAACTAATAAGATTTTTTATTAGTACTGATTAGTATTTCTAGAAATTTAATGAAATTAATTGGAGGGGAGTGGTAACAGATGCAAAAAAATACCAAGATTTTCTCAAAATAATAATTCCATAAATAACTTCATTCATTTGTAAATAAGTTTTCAAACAGTTATTTCAAGAATTTCAAAATTAATGTGTCTTTTAACACAACAAATGGGTTCTGTAATATTACGTTTGCCATAGCAGTAAACATCGGGTGAATCGCTGATGAACAAAAAAACAAAAAAACTTTAACCAAAATTTCGAACGTGTTAGAAAGGATTTAAATTTTTTTTAAATTAACGAAAAAAATTTTTGCTCTTCCCTCTTAATAATAACAAAAACATTTTGACGATAAAACTTTGTTTTTATTAAGATTGGGTTCTTTTAACACCATGCTATGCTGTTTTTGTTTTTTTGTTTTTTTAGCGCATGTGTGGAGGTACCTACATCACAATCAGACTTGCTGATTTGTTTTCTGTCCATCATGTGGAACATACATCTTTTAAGACAACCTTCTGCAGCAAATTTTTTTTTCACACGTGGATCCATAGTTCAGCCATTCAAGTGACCTTATACGAAGGTCATTCAATAAATAAGGTGAATTTTTCTGTATAAAGACTTCTAATACAGATAGAAGCTTACTTTTTAAAAAAAAAGATTTTTCGTTTACTTCTTTTTGAAAGGAATTTCAATTTTTTTTGCAGATTGAAAAAAAAAACTTTGAGTTTTTTGGAGATTAACAAAGATGGCCGACCAAGAAGCATGCTCCAGGATTAAACAGAGGTCAGTTATCAAGTTTTTGGTTGCTGAAGGGTACAAACCAGTTGAAATTCATAGAAGAATATCAACTGTGTATTTTCTTTTTTTAATCATATCACCCCGAGCAAGGCGGTAACGCCACTGATGTGCAGGGGACTACGTAAGAGTGAAAAGATTGGAAAAGAGAAAGCCGGAAACCACATCCTAAACAGGAAACAAGGGATGAGCCTCTTCACCCGTTCAATAGACGTGGGTGGAGTGTGAAACGGGCGATAGTTGAGTCTTTCTACTCCAATTGAAAAAAAAAAAGAGGAAAAGATTGGAAATGAGTAAAAGATTGGAAAAGAGAAAGCCGGAAACCACATCCTAAACAGGAAACAAGGGATGAGCCTCTTCACCCGTTCAATAAACGTGGGTGGAGTGTGAACCGGGCGATAGTTTAGTCTATCTACTCCAACCACATGTTTCAGCCAAAAAATCTCTACAAGGGGGCTAAATTGTTTAAAGAAGGACGGAGCAGTGTTGAGGACGAAGACAGGCCTGGGAGGCCTACAGAAGTGAGGTCTCCTGAGGTGATCGACTCAGTCAATGACCTCATTCAGTCTGATAGAAGGGTGACATTGCAAGAACTTTGAGCCTATCTGTTAGGACAGCATACAAAATTGTCCATGATGACCTTACCTACTCGAAACGGTGCAGACCATCAACGAGCTGGACTAGGAACTGTTCCCTCATCCACCTTACAGCCCAGACCTTGCCCCTTCAGACTTTCACTTGTTTAGTCCCTTGAAAGCGTTCACGAGAAGTACGAAGTTTGAAACTGACGATGAAGTCAAAAGTGCTGTGAGCGATTGGCTGAGACATCAGTCCAAAGATTTTTATACGCTGAGGGAATACGGAAGCTTGTGCACAGATTGTAAAAGTGTGTGACACTGCTGGGAGACTACGTTGAAAAATAAAAAATAAGCTTCTATCTGTATTAGAAGTCCTTATACCGAAAAATTCACCTTATTTATTGAATGACCCTCGTATAAGGGGAGACTTTGTCAGAAGGTTTTCAATGATGGTGATGAACATTTTCTTTGTTGCATTTCAGCATGCATACAGAATGTTTTTCTGATTTTTTTTTTTGACACATTTCCTTTTTGAATAAATTTTGCATAACCTTATCTACTAGAAATCCACACTCAATCTTTGCAACATCTTTATGCATGGTTGCGTTTGACAAATACATTCAGTTTGGAAAAAGGAATTATCTTTTTAGTGTGCTCTTCCTTTACAGATCTCGACAGTTTCATGATTGTTGTGGCGAATCTTTGTCACCAAGTTGCTGTGGCCTCTTTGGGCCAGGAAGAAAGACACGGAAACAAGAAGATGGCTTCAAACAGTGTATTAGAATAACACAACATATATACAAGTAAAAGTGTTAGTAATCAATAATTAGAAGTGTTCATCAGAACAGTACAGTTACGCTGCCACACGACTGTCTCACGACTGCCTCTTGACTGTCTCACAGATGCGTCCCCAGAAATCACGCAGGTAGTATTTATTTCACCATAACAATGATCATGCCAAATTGGATCATCTGCAAGGAAAAAAAAGTACTAGTTTATCGCTCTGATATTTTACCAGAAACAGTTCAATAGCTTATGAATCAGACACAAAAAACTGCAGTTTCACCGGAAATAAAACATCAGTAAGTTCACAAATTTGATGACACCTGACCAAATGTCTAAGAGTCGTTCGCATGTCTGTACAATTTCTAGCCATTTATGCCAAAAATACAGAAGTAAAGGACAGGGTTGCCAGATTGAACTTTTAATATAAAGCCAAGCAATAAAAGCCAAATAAGTTTTAATATACTATTTACATTACTCAGACTATTTTCCTCATGTTTACGACGTTTCGGCCGTTGTACGTTCCGGCCTTCTTCAGGTGCGACGAATTTCGAACCGAACTCTTTATTATGATCACTGGGGTATATCATTACCAGTGAATACAGACGTTGGTTAGTTCCAGTGACTTAACCCAAAGAGTTGTGAGTTCAATACCAGGCTACAGCAGTGGCGAACAAATAACTTAGAGAGTCAACTTAAAGTGAGATAACTCATGGATACCAGAAGTGGCTTTGCACATGGAATGAAAATGATTGTTGAGATTAGTTTAAAAACTTATAAAGCGAAGATTATAATTACTAATCGAAAATGAAAAAGTTTAATACAAATCCTCGTGCCTTCCTATTCTTAAAATAATTTTTTGTGTATTTGAAGAGTTATATATATATGGTAATTTCTACATTTAAATTAAAAGGTCATGTGTTTCAGGGGAAAAACTGTACGATTACGTCACTTGTGATTGCCATACACTCACCTTATTTCGCATCTGTCAGCACATTTGAAATACGGCGGACAGGTCAAAAAATTCAACTCTGAGATTAAGAAATAGTTTTATTCTAAATCTCGTGCTATAAATAAGTAATACATGTGCAAATAAGATTAATTTAAGATTAAATTTGCTACTTTTTCAAATATAATTTGTCACAGATGTATATTTTACTCTTGCAAGATTTTTAAAAACGAGAATTAACTTTTGTTTATAAATGTGTCGATCGCTTAAAAATGGCCGAAAAAATGAAAAGATTTTTTAAAAATTTTAAATTTTAGATTCTAATCAATATAATCTCTGTTTGAAATACTCTATATACATTCTGGACAGTTTTTATATTCCTTCACCTATACAAAACAAAAAATTATATATATATATATATATATATATATATATATATATATATATATAAGTTGTCCAAGAGATAAATTATAGTACATATGAAAAAAAAACAAACAAACAAAAAAAAAAACAAGCCGTATGTTTATTTATAATCATTTCACCCCAAGATGTGAGATGTGAGTGATGAGAAAATGGAACAAGTTACAGGGGATGTCAGAGAATGGATAAGAGAAAGATGAAAACACTGATGTGAGAATAGAGTGGAAATGGAGAAGAACATAATACAAGGGTTGTCAGGAAAAGGATGCAAGTCAAAGAGATAAGAGATGGCAATTGACATTGCATTTAAATTCTTGAAGATTGTAGCTGTCAAGGAAGCAAGTATACGGAAGGGAATTCCACAGGCGGGAAATGCGAGAAAAGAAGCTGGAGAAGTAGAAATTGAGGTAACATTTGACTGGTTTCACCGGAAAAGGGTGGAACCTAGTCGCTAATCTAGTAGTTCGAGTAAATTCATGCAGAGGGGGTACCAGCGAGCTAAGCTCATCGGAGCAGAAGTCGTGAAAGTATTTGTAGATGAGACAGAGAGAAGCAACATTACGTCGGTACGAAAGTGACTTTTACATGTAAAATGACGAATATAAAAAGGTTCATAGTTATAGTATTTCTCGGGGGGACACAACAAGCTTGGGTGATATCTCTTATTTAGAGCACAGCTTGGGTGATATCTCTTATTTAGAGCACAGCTTGGGTGATATCTCTTATTTAGAGCACAGCTTGGGTGATATCTCTTATTTAGAGCACAGCTTGGGTGATATCTCTTATTTAGAGCACAGCTTGGGTGATATCTCTTATTTAGAGCACAGCCTTCATCCATTTTTTTTTTAACCACGGCTGACTACCAGATTTTTTTCCCTGGCAGCTAATCAGCAATTGACTATCGTCACTCATGAGCAGTTGTTACTCACCAACTGTTATTTGACCTTCATGTCTTTTTAAGATGTTAGGGAATTCGTCCTGTAAAAAGGAAGATAATCCACTTCTACAATAAAACCAATTAAGATTTGTTTCATTGTAGAAGTAGATTATCTACATTCATACTAATGTCCTCATGTTTGTTGTTATTATCACAATGTTTCGCCTGTTTTCATGAATGTCTCATGTGATAATATCCTAAGTGGACAAAAATGGTTTGGAATTTGGTGGCATAGTAATTGTGAGTTCATTCCCTGGGACAGGTAGTACAGACTCATACTCAGTAGGAACAGAGTCAGCAATTAATAAGCAGTACTAAAAAAAGATAAGATAAAGGGAATTATGACTATTTATGTGGAGGCCTGTTTAGATTAGTTGTTTGTTTCCTAACAAAATTTGCTACAAAATCTATGAACAATCTTAAAATAAATGAATTCAACTCATACATTGATTAACATTATAATAATATTAATTTTATACATAAGTTAAGTGCCATACATGATACACGCTTGGGCGATCATGTCTCGAAAGAGACATAAATGACTTGGCAGAAGATTTTCCTACACTAGGTTGTCACTACTTTTTACGCGAGACTGGTTGCCAAGAACCTAATCTGTTCTGCTATTTAATCCACAGCTAGAGGAAGAAGCAACGGATTAATACCTTTCCCAAGTGTATTTGCGCGGAAGTGAATGCAACGAATTCCACTGGAATACGAACTCGTCTCTCCAATTTCTCGTTCCGACCCCATATTCACTACATAACAATGCACATTCCTTACATGTAGTTACCCCACCCCACAAAAAAAAGTTGATATAATTTAAAGGCTTAAATGAAACCCACTGACCCCGTTCGGTTTGTCCACCTTTCTTATATAATAACAATTTTCCAATACAGAGAAATTATAGCACTTCAGACAAAAGCATGCAATATGTGAAAGGAGAAATATAAAGAAGCTCTTCTAATATTTTTTTATGAACGACACAGCGACAAAAGCTGTTCTGTATTTAGGTCTCTTGGTTTTCATTCGTTCTCTTAACTGCTGCTGGTTCTAATATTGACCGCATTTCTTTGTGTATAATCCGAAAACTTTCGAACGAAATTTAAAGGCAAAAAGGGGTGCGCATTATACACAAGTAATCGTTTTCAGAAATTTCCATCTAAACTTATTTATAAATGGAACTTTGTCTGTGTGTGTGTGTGTGTGTGTGTGTGTGTGTGTGTGTGTCCGTTACCTATAGACTCCGAAACGGCTGAACTGATTTTCTTTAAAATTTACACAGTTGTACTATAAGCGTCTGCGAATGTTCTTAGCTAGGTTTTGTGTCGATGTACCCCAGATAAATATCGAAAATCGATAATCGAAAAAATCGGGTTATAGAAGGAGTGGTCCGATTTTAATCAAATTTGATACACTCATAGACAAAGACATAAGAAACGATATTCACAAGTTTCAAGGTTGCAGTTCTTACAATAGTGCAGAAAATCGATAATATATATATATATATATATATATATATATATATATATATATATATAAGGCAAGTTGTTTGTGTGTGTGTGTCCGTTTATCTGCCTGTATATCTGTATTTTTTTTTTTTCAGCCCTTTTATTTTAGTTTTTGCTTCGGGTTTGGCTCTAAGTAGGTATAATTCTAGTTCTCAGCCATGATACTATTTACTCAGAGGACTTATTTAGCCTTCAAAATTCAGTTTACGACGAAAACCGTTTTTTAATATCAATACCAGGAAATCAAAATTTGACTTACATCCATTCATTTTTCTTTCAGTCTACGGTTTCACTTTAACTGGAAACAACTATTGCTTTTTAGTCTTTCGTTCCATGGATTAGTTTTAAAGCTTTCATTACACCCGAGCAACGCCGGGCTATACTGTTAGTAACAAATATAATAAAGTCATACTGAACAGAAAAGTATGATGGATTAATTAACACTTTAAAATGTATTGGGTTTCCTGATAAGTTCATTCTGATTTTTAAGGAAAATTAAAACACAAAACAAAATTTTCCCATTGAATATTTATTCAACTAAATATGAACTATTTTGTTGCACAACATTTCTCCATTTTTCCTTCAACTTTAAGATTCCGTCTTCGCAGAATTTCGGCAGTTTTTCGACAAAGAAATAATTAGGGTGGAGTTTTTTTTAATGTCATTCAAAGGATAAAATATTTACCATTGAGATTATTTTACAAGGACCTAAATAAATGAAAATCCGGAGGAGTAATGTCTGGTGAATATGGAAGGTGGCGTAGCCCATACTAGCTAAACTTTCACAATTTTAGCCCGGTTACCAAAGAAACGTAAGGCCTAGCATTATCCTGATAGAAAGCAACACCTTTCCTGTTTACCAATTCTGGACGTTTTTCTTGAATCCGTCCAGTTGCCAGCAGTATTTTTCAGAATCTATTGACTGGTTACTTGGCAGAAGCTTATAGTACGGGATTCCTTTCCAATCTCATCAGATGCGCAACATGACTTTTTTAGGATGAAGATCTGCATTTGGGATGGCGAAATTTGGTTCATGTTACTTACCCAAAGATCTTTTTCGCTGCACATTGTTGTAAACGATCCATTTCTCACCGCTCCTCACAATTTGCTTCAAAATGGTGCATTTTCATAGAGTTTATACAGAAAATCACAGACAGAAACACGATCAAAAAGATTCTTTTCACTCAGATCATGTGGTACACAAACATCGAAGCGATTTCAGTATCACAGCTTCACTAAGTGTTCATGGATGACGATTTTTTATAAATTTACTGTTTCTGCCATTTTCCCACGTTATGTAATGGGGATTATTCCCCCATCAATTTGGTCGTCATCTGTAGTGGGAGGGTCTGACTGAGCGTTTTTCATCAATAAGATTACAATTTTAGACTCTAAATATAGCTAACCACTTCCGTACAGTTGTGTTAGCTAAGGCGCCTTCACCGAAAACAGCACGTATCATTTTTGTTGCTTGCGAAGTATCTTTGCGTTTGCGGTAATAAAAAAAGTTTCAAGTGCCTAAAATGCATTCTATAATCTTTTTCTTTTATGTGTAGCGAGCAGCTGTCTTGTCATATTATCTTGGATTTCCTTAACATTTTAAAATCTTGTCCCTTGCAAGTGGGATTTGATTTCTGAAGAGGAAAATGTCGTAAGGGGTGAGATCTGGGGAATATAGTGGTTGTTAGACCTGATGAATGTTGTGCTTGGCTAAAAACTACAAAACAAGCCATGGTCACTGAGATTACCAAACACAGTTTTCTTAATTTGTCATTCAATTACTAATTTATATATGCTCTCATTGAGCACTCTAGAAAGGAAAATTTGAAAAAAAAATCAGTTACCACTTGGGTGATATATGCATAAATCTTCAGCAAGGAATTGAGTTATTTCGGTGGCTGGCGTGTGTATACGCTACTCATACATAACACGCTAAAATTTCCCTTCTCTGATTCCATGTGCCTACGGCTTAGGGGTTAGTGATTCCGACTGACACCAAATCGGTCGAGTTTCGATTCTGGCCGAAGGCAAATGGATGTCTAGCCACACTGATAAGCTGTGATACAGCGAAACAGGCTTGTATGTGTATGACGAGTATCACAGCTTATCAGTGTGGCTAGACATCCATTTGCCTTCGGCTAGAATCGAAACTCGACTGATATGAGGTCTGATTGCGATGCCCTGGACAAAATGCCGAAAAGCATTTTGCTTTAGACAGCCAGTTTAAACTCAAATTCGCAAGAACACACAGACGAATTTCATCGAAAAACGAAAAATTTTATTCCTCGAATTAGGTAAAAACATCAAGTTATATGAAGCGGCGAAGAGGCGACACGCGCGTGTGAATACGGGGACCCACAGGAGCAATCTGAAGATCCCACCAAAGAACAATCTCGCTCACGTGGCCTTATCACGTTGCCGAGAGTGGATAAAAAATAGTAGGACATGATAAAGGACAGGAAATTAAAACAAAAGGAAGCATAATCTATGCTAGAAAGCAAAAGAATGAAAGAGAAGGGAAAACAAATAAAATAGAGAATAAAGAACAGTAACAAGAAAAACGTCGAAGCGAGACGAGAGGTAAGGGTAAACAAACAAACAAAAACAAAACGGTGTCCGAAAGAATTTGTCCTTGCTGACGGAAGGTCCGAGTTACAAACGGGACACTGATCGAAAAGTATTGGGACAGATGCTATAAAAAGAAAACAATAACATATCAATTTGGCATTATAAACTCCTTTAAAGTAATTCCCTTCTAAAGCTGCACACTTTTTTCCAGCATCATTTCCATTGATGAAATAATTCCTGAAACTCTTTTTTTTTCTTTTTTTTTTTTTGGAACACTGAGCAGCTGTCTTGTCATATTCTCTTGGATGTCCTTAATGTTTTAAAATCATGTTCCTTTCAAGTGAGATTTCATTTTGAAAGTTGAAAAATTGCAAGGAGCTAGATCTGCGAAATATGGGGGTTGTCAGACCTGGGGAATGTTGTCCTTGACTGAAAAATACTGCACAATCCATGGTCACTTATAGAACTTCCATGGTGAGATGACAACACTCATAGGATGCAAAATTAACACGAATTAAGTAATTTTAAGCTTTATTTCTCGATAGATAGTTTGTTTGCTCTAATGAGAAATGTAAGCATACAATATCTGTCGATTAATTTCACGTGTTCTAACGTGTTTGAACATGAACAACTAAAAATTGGCATGTACTTTTCGGACAACCAATGTTAATGAATGAGTCTAGTTAGCACCTTTCCCGATAATTTGAAAATAAGTTTTTGTTGTGGCCTGTTAGGGCCTTGAAGAAAGACACAAAAAGAAGGTAGGTAGGTTGAACCAGTTTATTGGAATAACAGAACATATACAAAATAAGAGTGTGATTAATCAGCAGATAGAAGTGTCCGTCCAAACTGTCAAGTTTACACTGCATCTCGACTGCCTCCTCTAGGAAGTCTCGGAGGTTAATATTTATGAAGGAGGAAGAGTTCATTCCAATGTAGATAGGGCACCATAACAGTTTTGAAACTGAAATTCGAAGAAACAGGCAGTGGCTAAACATCCAGTTCATTTCTCTTTTTTTTTTTAATATTGTGAAAAATGAAATATGTTATTGAAATATCTGTACAACATTGAGATTTCAACATTTTTTAAAATAATTTAACCAGAGATGGCTATATTACGGTGTCGTGTTATACTCAGTATATACTGTGGGGCAGTGAATATCAGCTCGGAACGAGAAATCGGGAACTGAGTTCGAATTCCAGTTGAATTTGTGGCATTCACTTACGCGCAAATACATTTGGTCGCTTCAAATAGCAGAACAAATTGCGTTCTATATCCTTGGTTGGCAATAAATCTACTGCAGAAAGTAATGGCAACCTAATGAGGAAAATATTCTGCCCAGCCAGTCATGTCTCTTTCGAGACATGATCGTCCAAGCGTGTATCACGTATGGCACTTAAATGAATGATTATACTCAATTATGTTATTTATTCCCTGTTTTTAGGTTCTGAAATACGTGTTTGTCTAATACTCAGCTCGTATTATACACAAGAAAACACAGTATCTTGATTGCGGTTGACACAGCAATTCTCAGTTATCTCCGACAGACTGACGTCACACCGGCTATCACGTGACCCTCACTAAATTCGTCCTTTATAAAGGAAGATAACCGCCTCCTGCATTCATTTGAATGACCAGACGAATCTTCGATTCAAACCATTACCTTTTCGGGCATAACTGCATGTGTAATGACCAGTGAATTTTAATTCGGAGTTTTCCTTCTCCCAGATGTACAGTTTTTTTTTTAATTTAATCATTTTACCCCAAGCAACGCAAAACCACCATTAGTGCACATGCGGTTGCAGTGAGAAAAAAGATTGGGTACAGTGGGTATTGAAGAAAAGATAAAAAAATGAATAGGATTCAAGAAGTTAGAAAATAGCAATTAATGTTGCATTTAATTTTTTGGAGATTGTAACAATCATGGAAGAAAGTAAACGGAAGGGAGTTTTACAGGCGGGAAGTGTGGAAAAAGAAACTGTTGGAGTAGAAGTGCAGTTGGCATTTAACTATTTCAACAGTAAAAGAGTGGAACATAGATGCTTAGCTAGTAGCGTGCTTAAATTCAGTTGGTCGGGGTACCAGGGAAAAAACTCGTTAGAGCCGTTGCCATAAAAATATTTGACGGAGAGAAGCCAAGTCGCCTCGGTGAGAAAGTGACTGAAGTCGAGATGCCAAGGTAGGGTCAGTTACATTGCAGATCCACCTTTAGATTTTGTCGAAAACCTCGAAATGAATAGCAGGAGCACCCGACCAGGTATGGCAACAGTATTTAATGCGCGGACGAATGGTAGATTTACAAATGCACAAGATGAATTCTTACGTGAAAAACGTTCTGGGCCGACACAGAGACCCAATCTTCCTAGCAGGAGATGCAGCTATAGATACGATATATTCATACCACTTCCGGTTGGTTGAAAAAGTGAAGCCAAGGAGGCGCAGTGTGTTGCTTCTCAACCATATTGATGGCTGGCAGGAGATTTTCTCTATCGTGATCGAAGGAAAGCAGTTCACTTTTGGAACCATTTAAATATACAAGCCATTTCTTGTCCCAGTTAATCAATTATTGGTTTCTTTCAAAAGCAGTAAGGTTGAAAATAATATTTATATTATAGTATAACATTAATATAAAGTAGTATTTCACCTATCAGTCAGTTAAGTGCTATACAGGAAACAGGCTTGGGTGGTCATGTCTCGAAAGAGACATGATTTATTAAGCAGAAAATTTTCCCGCAATAGATTGCCATTATTTTCTGCGGTAGACTGGTTGTTAGTCAAGGCTACAGAACCCAATCTGTCCTGTTATTTAACACATAACTGGAGGGATGAGCGATACCTTTCCCAAAGGTACTTGCGCGTAAGTGAATGCAATGAATTCAACTGGAATTTGAACTCGGTTGCCATGAAATCTATCTCTTTTCTCACGAATAGCTGGTGAGAAAAGAAGATTGATTTATATTTTCTTTTTATTGCCGTAAACACAGAAATGCCTCGTAATGTCGCTGACGACACTACAGTTAACTCTAGCCTCGATCAAAAATCTACCGAGGCTGACAAAGCAAACCGCATTGCCGAGCTTGAAAAGAACCTCCAATCCGTGGCGAACTGGGGTAAGAATTGGCTCGTGAATTTTAATGCTTCCGAAACGAAGCTCCTATCTCTTAATCCTCATAGACAATCGATCTTACCCCCCATTAGCATGGATCAGGCTAGTCACCCTGAAAGCAAAACTGTGCCTCCTCAGGTTAACGCTAACAACAGACCTCAAGTAGAATGACTACATAGAATCCATAGCTAAATCCGCTGCTAAGAAAGTCGGTTGTCTGTGTAGGGCCAGGAAGTTTTTCCCGTCTGAAACAATCTTGCACATATATACCATCCGCCCGTGCATTGAATCCCGTGCATTAAATACTGCTGCCAAATCTGGTCTGGTGCTCCTGCTATCCACCTAAGAGACCTTGACAAAATCCAAAGGAGAATCTGTAATGTGATCGATCCCGACTTGGCAGCTCAGATACAGTCACTTTCCCACCGGTGCAATGTGGCTTCCCCGTGTCTTTTTCACGGCTTCTGCTCCGATGAATTTAGCTCACTGGTGAACCCTATATATGAATTTACTCGAGTCACAAGATTAGCAATTAGGTCCCACCCTTTTACTGTGAAACCAATAAAATGTAAACGGAAATTCTACTCCATCAGTTTCTTTTCTCGCACTTCCCGCCTGTGGAATTCCTTTCCATTTACTTGCTTTCCCGATAAGAATTTAACTGTAAAGTCAATAGTCATCTCCTATCTCACTAACCTGCATTTCTCTCTCATGCTCCTTCCTCCATCCACTCCACTCACATCAGTATTCTCATCCTTCTCTTACACATTTCCTGACACCCCTTGTAACCTGTCACTCTTTCTCATAACTTTCCTCTTATGTTACCCCCTGCTCAACAGTGACAGTAAAAATGCGTTGCTTGGGGCGATTTGATTATAAAAAAAATTTTTTTTAATGTTATGTATAATGTACGGTGGATGTGCGTTGTGGTACAGTGGATATCGGCTCGGAACGAGAAGCCGGGGAGCCGAGTTCGAATTCCAGTTAAATCCATTGTATTCACTTACGTGTAAATGCCCCTGGGAAAGGTATTAATCCGTCTCTTCCTTCCAGTTATGGGTTAAATAGCAGGACATATTGGGTTCTATAGCCTTGGTTGGCAACCAGTCTACCGCAGAAAGCAATGGCAACCTACTGCGGGATAATCTTCTGCCCAGTCAGTCATGTCTCTTTCGAGACATGATCGCCCAAGCGTGTATCACGTATGGCACTTAACTGACTGATTATGTACGGTAAAGATGCTTTAACTGACACAACTCTACGGAAGTGGTTAGCTATGTTTTGAGTTTGGAATTTTAATCTTATTGATGAAGAATGTTCAATCAGACTCTTCCACAACAGTTGTCGACCAAATCTAGACATTGATGGAGAATAATCGGAATTACATAACGCGGGAAAATGGCAGAAACACTAAATTCATCAATATCTTTAGTGAAGCTTTGATACTCAAACCGCTACGTTTAGAGTTGGTGTTTGTAAGTATTTATACATGCGAGAGGTTGTGTGGTTAGAACGAACGCTTTCCGACTATGAGTCCCGGGTTTTAATCTCACAATGCCCGATTTGTAATGAGACCCACGTTTTCATATATATGTTGGTAATCAAGAATATCTACTGGCAACAAACTGCCTGCAGACGGACAGGTAATGAATTCAGCAATTATACTATGATTAAAAGGTGTGTAAGACAAGGATGCGTCTTTTCTATTCAACTTAAACAGTGAGACTATTCTGAGAATCATAGAAGTTATGCCAGGATTCGTCATCGGATGCCACATAATATAAGGTACGCAGATGATACAGTGCTGATAGCAGACACCGAAAGAAAACTACCAGACCCCCTACAGAAGGTAGCTGAAGAGAGTGACAAGAAAGGACTACAAATAAACTGCAAGAAAACCGAATGCATTGTCATCAGCAAAAAGAGAAGCCCAAAATGTCAATTACAGGTGAAGGACTCTAAAATCAAGCAGGTACAGAAATTAAAATTCCTAGGAAGTGTTTTAACAGAAGACGGAAAGTGCGACGCTGAGATCCGAAGGCGAATTGGCATGGCAAAAGAAACATTCCAGAAGTTGAGTAAAGTATTAAGAAACAGGACAATTTCACTAGAAACAAAGAGGAGAGTACTGGATTGCTATGTGATGTCGGTTCTTCAATATGGCAGCGAATGTTGGACAATATCTTCGAAGATGAAGGAAAAAATTGAAGAAGCTGAAATGTGGTTCTACAGAAGGATGTTGCGGATATCATGGACAGAGCATGTGAGCAATGACGATATTTTGGAAAGGATGGAGACGAAAAGAAAATTAATACTGAGCATAAGGTTGAGACAACTAAAGTTCCTGGGACATGCAATGTGGAAAGAGGGTTTGAAGAACCTGATACTAACAGGCCAGAGACAAGGGAAAGCAGCGGATAACATATTTGAAGAACCTGATCAGGTGGATGACGGAACGAGGGTTGTGTGGTGCAACAGGAGAAAGCGTGCTAAGAGCCACCAGGGATAGGAAGATGTGGAAAGCCATGATCGCCTACGTCCTGAAAGGACATGACACATAAAAGAAGAAGAATCAGCATCAACTCAATCAAAATTTCGTAAATTCCAATTGTATCTCAGATATTAGATGAAATTTAAGTACATCGTGTCCACCTATGAAAAAGTAAAATCCTTAAATGTTTAGCCTCGTTAACGTCTGAATTCAAGAGTTATGGCTTGAAATTAGGAGTCATTCCCTACTTTGGCACTTCATAACTTTGTATTTTAAAATGATACAAACTGCATATTTGGCAGTCCTATAGTCTAATGCAGCGGTCGGTAACCCTCGGCCCGCGGGCCACATCTGGACCTCGGGTGAATCTTGTCCGGCCCGCGGGCCACATCCGGCCCTCGAGTGAATCTTGTCCGGCCCGCGGGCCACATACGGCCCTCGAGTGAATCTTGTCCGGCCCGCTACCTTACTCCGGACACGATATAAATATAGGTGAACCAAACCAAAGTGACACTTGATAGTCTGAATATATTGCGTCGAAATTAAGAAATTTATTTCTTTTTACCTGGAGAATGTTTTACTTTTATTTTTTATTTGCAGTGATCGCCAAAATTAGCGTACAGCCTCACTTTCTCTGTTTCTGTGAAATTGCTTTCGTGAGCGGGCACTTTTAAAACAACATAAAATAGTGTTTTCAACCGATTTTAATGGAGTACTGATCGATGAAACATTTATTTTTAAGATGTAATATTTTTTAACAAAATTCCCGTCAGATATTAAATTATACTGAATCCTTGCTTTCTTCAAACACAGAAAATTTATACACATATTTAATAACATTGTTCTTCTCCATGACACTGGAGCCATAGATGTTTAGCCCTCCTTCATGATTCTATATAGCTTTTTGGCCCTCACTTTCCAAAAGGTTGCCGACTCCTGGTCTAATGGATAGGGAAACATTTCTACCTTATACTTGATTTTACTTTCTATAGTCTTAGAGTTATAGGCTGTTAAATGTGGGATACATTGCTATTTTGCGATACACTGATTAGTGTGTGTTTTGTCGCCCACAAAAGCTAACCAGATGTTCCCAACCTTTTCTTTGACACGACCCACCTAAAATCTTGATGCCCTTTCTTCTGTGACATATAATTCTTCCTATTCAAAAAAGTGAACCCCTATTCACGTGGAGGAAGCCTAAGCTTCCAAAGAACGAAAGGACAGTTGAAGCAATGAAATAGAAATTATTAAGAAAGTGTTAAAAAATTATATATATATGTGTGTGTGTGTGTGTGTGTGTGTGTGTGTGTGTGTGTGTGTGTGTGTGTGTGTGTGTGTAAAAATATACTCAGTTTTAATCCGAGATTATGGACAGTATGGTTAAATAAAATAAAGACAAGAGGAAAACTGTATTTTAAATCGCCTACACGTTTCGTCCGTGATGGACTTTTTCAAGGCAGAAAGACGAAATGAGTTTTATTCTAAATTACGTATCTATAAACAAAAGTAGTGTTGGTAACCACAAAGACGCTCACAAATCATTTCAAAAAATTAACGGAATATTTCAGTTTTTAGAATTTCTTCATGTGTAATTGCAAAGTCACGCGACGTTAAGACGAAGGGAATTTATTAGTTTTCTTCGAAAATTGTCCATTCTGTGTGTTTAGTATGTTCCGGAACTCCCCCACGTGCAGTGCAAAAATCTAAAATCTAAAATCTCGTGCTTTTGTGTATTTTTTATGTATCGTAATTAATCAGGTGGGTAGATATAAATATATAATACTGTTTAATTAAAAAAACAGAATATCTACTTAAATACGAGTATCGATCAAAAATAAGGTTCAAACAAATCATTTCAAATTGTCGGTTGTTTATAAACAAGTTTCGTTAATCTTTGTTAATTTCCGTAACATATATATATATATATATATATATATATATATATATATATATATATATATATATATTATTATTATTATTATTATTATTAAATTTACGTAATATTCTACGTCTATGGCACGACTCGGAGTTTTATGTGTTACGCAATCATCAGGTGCATATTTCAAACTCTAACTTACGTCACTATATATACAAATATATTTGTAAATGTATTTGTAAAAATATACTCAGTTAAGATCTGAGATTAAGGACAGAATGGTTACAAAGAACACAAGAGGGAAACTGTATTTAACTCGCTTACGCGTTTCGTCCTGTGATGGACTTTATCAAGGTAAAAAGACGAAATGAGCTTTATTCCAAATTACGTATCTATAAACAGAGATGGCAACTATAAAAAACGCTCGCAAATCATTCAAAAAGATTAACAGAAAATACTTTTTTTGTTTTCCTTTTAGAACTCCTTAATGTGTAGTGCATTGTCACATGTTTTCCTTGTACATTTTATTATGCATGTTAGTCTGTTTCAGTAATGTAAAAATGCTAATTTGCGCCCCGATTTTTTCCCAGTCGCACCTTTGCTTATGGAACTGATACTGAAACAGACTACATAATAAAAAGTCCAACGGTTGAATTCCGTTCATTTTAACATCTCGTGACAATGCACTACACATGAAGGAGTTCTAAAACTAAAAAAAATATTCTGTTAATCTCTTTGAATGGTTTGTTTATAGGTACGTAATTTGGAATAAAGCTCATTTCGTCTTTTTGCCTTGATAAAGTCCATCGCAGGACGAAACGCGTAGGCGATTTAAAATACAGTTTTCCTCTTGTGTTCTTTAAATTTAACCGCATATATATATATATATATATATATATATATATATATATATATATATATATTACATAACAGATTTTTAATTATTAGTTTGGATTATGCACATTTCGCCGCTCTTGTGTTCTTGGCGCGGTTCTTCAGATCCAAATGGTACAATGGTAAATATATATATATATATATAAAGGAAAACTCAACACGTCATCTAAAGTGCTTAAAAACTATTACTTATTTCGACGAGTACGTTTTAGTACGCATCTCTTCATTCCGCAAATTACAGCTCTGATGAGATGGATGTTACAAAATTACCGCTTTAGACGATGTGTTGAGTTTTCCTTTGTGTATAGTATATTGCTCTGGTTAATACCCATTGAGCTCTCTATATAGATCTATCCCTTAAATAGATTTTTTTAGAGTATCCTCTCCGTCTATGCATTTGACATCATTATATATATATATATATATATATATATATATATATATATATATATATATATATATATATAAAGTAAAATAAATTTTCAATATTCAAAATTGTTGAATGAACATTTCAACATGAAATCCCTAAAAGAGATTTCAAATCTCCTCAGCAACCGTGCATATTTCAAAATGGAAATAAAAATAAGAATAAAAAAGAGAATAAAAAAAGAGAATAAAAAAAAATAAAAATAAAAAAAAAAGAGAAATAAAAAATAAATAAAAATGACGGTTAATATTTGAGAACTTAACGTCACAAAAAAATTTTGAAGCAAATCATGTTCATATTTAGATTTTAACTTTTAGATAGAGTTGTAAGTGAAGAAATAGAAAATTTGGCTTCGTCTAGCTTTACAAAGGAGAGGGGTGGGAAGTGGTGTTTAATTGAGAATTGTGTTAAACAAAACAGAAAGGGAAGTGGAAGGTAAGAAAAATAAAGAAAAGGAAAGAGAAGAAAAGAAAAGAAAAAAGAAAAAAATTCCTATATTAGAAATGCTCGATACGTGTCAAACAAAACTAATTTTATAAAAGGGTTAAAGTATTAGAAAAAGGGACTTTTTAGAAAAACATATTTATGGGAAAAAAGTAGATATAAGATATGAAAAAATTGGCTCTGTAATTTCAATTACATTGAGCTCTCCTCCTGTATCATTTTTTAATATTAAAATTTAATATTAATTAGGATCAGGTTTTGGGGATTTACCTTCTTTTCTGCTTGGATTAAAGTATTTTAATATATATATATATACATATATATATATATAAAGACCAAAATTCTCCAACATTTGGATAATTATTTATTAAGTTGGTTCTAAGCTTTCGGCTCACATGAGCCATCTTCAGAGAGGTTACAAGGACGTTAACATAAAAACATCCATCATCATAAAAACACACACACACACACACACACACACACACACACACACACACACACACACACACATATATATATATATATATATATATATATATATATATACATATATATTGATTGATTGATTGATTGTTTAATACTTAGTTTTTGGTGCTAATAGTGTTAGACCAGTACACATTTGTATTAAAAAGTGTTCTATACAATTATATTGTAGAACTTTTGAATATTTTTCATTTTTAAACGAGTCATTTCGCTACCTTGGTTTCTAGTTATTAAAAATCGCCTGAAGACACCACACGTGGTAGAAACCAAGGTAGCGAAATAACTCGTTTAAAAATGAAAAACATATATATATATATATATATATATATATATATATATATATATATAGAGAGAGAGAGAGAGAGAGAGAGAGAGAGAGAGAGATGTTTTTTTACATATAAAACTTTAAAAATTACATATATCGAATGATCATTTCATCGAAATAAGCTCACTTCCTCAGCAAACATTTTTATTATTATAAATTTTTTTCCATTATAAAAAGATCGCTGATGAAGTGAATTTATTTGACTGGAATTATCATTCGATATATGTAATTTTTTAAAGTTTTATATGTAAAAATCATATACATATTTGGTTCAGTAAATAAATAATTTTAATTACATTGAGCCCTCAGGACGGATCAGCTTAAATATTAAATTTTCAATAATTTATTTTTTATATTCGTGTCGCCCCAAGCAAGGCTTTTTACTGCCACTGTTGAGCAGGGGGTTACATAGTAGATAAGTTATGAAAAAGAGTGACAGGTTACAGGGCGTGTCAGAAAGAGGATAGGAGAAGGATAAGAATACTGATGAGGGTGGAGTGGACGAAGAAAGAAGCATGAGAGAGAGAGAGAGAGAGAGAGAGAGAGGATGCAAGTTAGTGAGATAGGAGATGACTATTGACTTTACATTTGAATTCTTGAAGAATATCCCGCAATGCTAGTCTATGATGGTGGCGGGGCAGAGTGTTTTCAATTTATGATTATCCTTCTGATAGACTAGTTCCCCTATCAAGGTTAGAAAATCCAATCTACTTTACCATTTTACGCATTTTATCATACCGAATGAATGCAGCAGCGTTCACGGGCATTTATCTATCGTTTTGACTCTAGTATAAAACAAATTGGGTGCAGTGGGTATTGACTTGTAATGAGATACTTGGAGAGCCGAGTTCGAATTTCAGTTGAATTCTTTGCACTCACTTACGTACAAATACCCTTAGAAATGGTTTAATCCATCTCTTTTCCTTCCAGCTATGAGTTAAATAGCACGACAGATTGGATTCTATAGCCTTGGTTGGCAACCAGTCTACCGCAGAAAGTAATGTAAACCTACAGCGGGAAAATCATTTACCTAATAAGTCATCGATCAAAAAAGCCTTGATCACCCAAGCGTGTATCACGTTCAACTGAGAGACTGATAAAAAAAGATCCGGATTCATCTTTTTAACTCACTTATATATTCCAGTTGAATTCCTTGCATTCACTTACGCGCAAATACCCTTGGGAAAGGTATTAATCCGTCTCTTCCCTCCTGTTAATCCATCTCTTCTTCCAGCTATGGGTTGAATAGCAGGACATATTAGGTTCTATAACCTTGGTTGGCAACCAGTCTACCGCAGAAAGTAATGGCAACCTACTGCGGGATAATCTTCTGCCCAGTCAGTCATGTCTCTTTCAAGCGTGTATGGCACTTAACTGACTCAGACTGATACCTTTCTTGGATGTGCGTTGTGGTGCAGTGGATATCGGCTCAGAATATTCAGTTGAATTCGTTGCATTAGGAAAAGGTATTAATCCTCCTCCTCCCTCCAGTTATGGGTTAAATAACAAGACAGATTAGGTTCTATAGCCTTGGCTGACAACCAGTCTACCGCAGAATATATTGGCAACCTACTGCGGGATAAACTTCTGCCCAGTCAGTCATGTCTCTTTCAAGACATGATCACCCAAGCGTGTATCACGTATGGCAGTTAACTGATTAATACTTTTTTTTAAGTTAGTAAGTTGGTTAATTAATTGGTATACTATATATCAAGTTGACTTTGTTCAGCAAATATCTTGTACTATCTGAAGCACGCGACACCGCCGAGTAAGAAGTCAAGCCTCGGATCGCAGCTGCTTACCAGTTACTTGTATGCCATACGTAATACACTCTTGGGCAATCATGTCTCGAAAGGGAAATGACTGACAGGGCAAAAGATTTTCCCGCAGTAGTTTGCCATTACTTTCAGCTGTAGACGGGTTGCCAGCCAAGACTATAGAAACCTATCTGTCCTACTATTTAACCCATAGTTGAAGGGAGAAATAATGGATTAATACTTTTCCCAAAGGTATTTGCGCGTAAGTGAATGCAATGAATTCAACTGGAATTCTAACTTGGTTCACTGATATCCCGAGCCGATACCCCAGCTCCACAACACACATCCTATGGCCTGATTTTAGTAAAATATAATACATATAGGTTTTGTCAGAGTCAGAGTCAACCTATGTGATAGTGAATGTAAAACGCAACTTTATTGTATTTTTCAAATTCGCTCTAAGTTACTTCGTCGGCACAACTTATGTAGATAGGTCTACTCATTAAAATCAGGGTAAATTCTGTGAAGGGAATAATTTTTGAAGATAAGCATTTTTTTTAGATCGTCCTTAGGCCACAGCACTTATCATAATCGAAAAAAAATATTGATTTGTTATCGTTTTAGAAGGTGGAGTCCTGTTTGGTTTATAATATCAATACAGTGTCAAATCGATCCCTGGCTTTGCAGAGTTTATGGTCTTAGGCTATGTTACTCAGCAGTTATTTGCAAATGTCACATTTGAAAATATGCTCACAATATTGATATCGGCATATCTTTTATATTTTTTAACTTTATCTTTTTTTTACTTTTATTAAACGTTTTTTATACATTTTTTAATCTTTATTAAGCATTTTTTAAATTTCATTATGATTGAAAGATGTAAGAAATGAGCTGTAACTTTGACAGATGATTTTATTATTCATTTATAGATGTTCCCGACTTTCAATTTCTTTCATCTTCAGGGGTGATAACAAATAATAACCGCCAAACTATGTTGCTAAAAATTACTGTAAATTTTCTTCTTGCTTCAAATATAACGATTGACAAATTACTTGGCGTTCAGTAGAAAGTTAAAATTATTCAAAATAAATTTTTTCTTCTATTATTTTTAATTAAATCATGTGTTAACTTTACAGCTCATTTCTGACATTTTTCAATATTGATATACGCGAAGGATTATCCGTGAGTATGAACGGATTTTAATAAAAAATAAACAAACACAATGTTTGCAATTTATTTAATCTGACGCGTCTAAATAAAAATTTGCTACACAAATTTTACATATATATAATCAGTTTGTTTTACGATCGCAAGAGCGTGAAACCCAGGGTTACAAACTCACACACACACACACACACACACATATATATATATATATATTCCATTTGTAAACGAGTTATTACGTTATTAGCGTAATAACTCGTTTACAAATCTAAACATATTTATAAATGGAACTTTCTCTCTCTCTCTCTCTCTCTCTCTCTCTCTCTCTCTCTCTCTCTGTGTGTGTGTGTGTGTGTGTGTGTGTCGTTACCTATAGACTCCGAAACGGCTGAACCGATTTTCTTGAAAATTTACACAGTTGTACTATAAGCGTCTGCGAGTGTTCTTAGCTAAGTTTTGTGTCGAAGTACCCCCGCTAATTATCGATAATCGAAAAAATCGGGTTATAGAAGGCGTGGTCCGATTTTAATCAAATTTGATACACTCATAGACAAAGACATAAGAAACGATATTCAGAAGTTTCAAGGTTGCAGTTCTTACGATAGTGCAGAAAATCGATAATATATATATATATATATATATATATATATATATATATATATAAAAGGCAAGATATTTGTGTGTGTGTGTGTCTGTTTATCTGCCTGGATTTTTTTCAGCCCATTTATTTTAGTTCTTGCTTCAGGTTTGGCTATAAGTAGGTATAATTGTAGTTCTTAGTCTCAGCCATGATACCATTTACTCAGGGGACTTATTTAGCCTTCGAAATTCAGTTTACGACGAAAAAAAACTTATTTGATATCGATACCAGTAAATCAAAATTTGACTTACATCCATTCATTTTTCTTTCAGTCTACGGTTTCGCTCTAACTGGAAACAACTATTGCTTTTTAGTCTTTCGTGACAACGTCCAGGACCATGGATTAGTTTTAAAGCTTTCATTACGCCCGAGCAACGCCGGGCTATAGTGCAAGTATATATATATATATATATATGTGTGTGTGTGTGTGTGTGTGTGTGTAATACTTTGATTCTTTAGATACCGTCGGGATATTATAAGCCGGACGCTCGTTCTAAATCGATAACAACGCAATGTATTTTTTTATTCTGACGAATGCTGCGGCCTAAAAAAGATCTAGAGATTGATAGACGACAAAAACTCAAGGATACATGGTCTAGTGGATATAGGCGTTAGTTAGTTCCAGTGACTTCACCCAGAGAGTTGTGGGTTCAAATACAACAGTAGTGAACAAATAAGTTAGAGAGTTAAGTTAAAAGGGAAATAATTACATGGCAACCGGAAGTGGCATCGCACATGGAATGAGAATGATGTACCCCAGTGATCGAAATAAAGGGTTCGGTTCAAAATTCTTAGCACCTGAAGAAGGCCGGAGCGTACAACGGGTGGAATGTCGTAAACATGCCAATAAAGATAAGGACAACAGTCCGAACAATGTAAATAATGATAATAAAAACTGTTTATCCAAAAATGTTTCCCTAGTTTTATTATGGGACCTCTCTATTTCAGTAGTAACATTTCTTCTACCACGGTAGAAATGATATGATATGTATGACTAAGAAATAACAATTATCTATTTTAATCAGTTCGCCCCAAGCAAGGCGATATAGAAAAATGGTTGACCGACTCCCTTTCGCTACGAGAAACTTTTAGAACGTTCAAACGAGTACACTTACCATTATTATACACATGACTGGCAGCAAATTCGAAATTTCAAGATATAACTGTAAGTTCTATGCTAATAATTTCTTCTCTCGTGGAACTCTCTTGTGGAACTCTCTTCCGGCTTCTTGATTCCCAGTCAACTTTGATTTTCAAAAATTTAAATGCAATGTCAATCGTTATTTACTGTCTTCTTGATTCCTCTTTTATTGTTCTTTCCCCTTAATTATGTTTTCTTCTCATATTATTATAAGTTCTATGCTAACAGTTTCTTCTCTTGCTTGTGGAACTCTCTTCTAACTTCTTGTTTCCCAGTCAACTTTGATCTTCAAAAATTTAAATGTAATGTCAATCGTTATCTACTGTCTTCTTGATTCCTCTTTTATTGTTCTTTCCTCTTAATTGTTTTCTTCTCATATTATTATAAGTTCTATGCTAACAGTTTCTTCTCTTGCTTGTGGAACTCTCTTCTAACTTCTTGTTTCCCAGTCAACTTTGATCTTCAAAAATTTAAATGCAATATCAATCATTATTTACTGTCTTTTTGATTCCTCTTCTTTTATTGTCCTTTCTCTTTAATTGTGTTTTCTTCTCCTAATATAATAAGTCCTATGCTAACAATTTCTTCTCTCGCTTGTAGAACTGTCTTTCGACTTCTTTCTTTCCACTCAACTTTGGTCTTCAAAAATTTAAATGCAATGGCAATCTTTTTCTTCTGTCTTCTTAATTCTTGGTCATTTTATTATCTTTTCTCATTATCTTTTCTCATAACAATCAGTAACCCCACTTGCGTCTTAATAGCTTTATTGCCTTGCTTGGGCTGAAACAACTTCTTAAAAAGTTGGAAATACACAAATGATTATAATCAATTTGAATGACAATTCGAATGAAAGAAATATTGCATGAGAGAAAAAATAAAAGACCTAACCTGCTCTAGTTCCTCTCTCAACAGAGCACGATCTAGGAAATAAAACAGCTTATGTATTTAAACGCAGTACTCGTTTGGCGGGAAGGTCTCATCATTTTACAGCTGGAATGGCTAGATTTAACCATAAGTTATATGCTAACAGCTTCATTTTTAGAACTTCTCGTTTGCGAAACTCTTTTGTGTTTCTTACTTTCCAGTCAATTTTGATAATAAATAATTCAAATGTAATGTCAATCTTAATCTTCTGTCTCCTTAAAGACCATTCTTTTATTCTCCTCTGTCATTAATAACGATTTTTTTCTGAGATTCTTTCACTTGCAAAAATTGTTTGCGTTTTAGTGACTTTATTACCTTGCTTTGGGTCAAATGATAACAATAAAACAAACATGAAGGTTCTAGATTAAGTTATTTATCTAGAGAACAGAAAACAGCGAGAATCATCCGAGGTATGAAGTAGGGGACGTTTCATGGGAGCTACATGGGCGAGGATTACCACGATGACGCTGAATAAATAATTTGTCGTGTAATATTCATTAATTAGGTGACATTCAACACCGACAGTCTCTCTGGGACGAATATTTCCAGTGACAGATTTTTTTGTGGACCTCGATGTTGAGCGGTTGGGGTTGACAAATTTACACCAGTGTAAGCAACGAATGAGCAATTTCAGGACTAACTGTCAGCCATCTTTGTTCCTCTCTTCCACTTGTCTTATCTACTTCGACGGATCTCCCCCCCACAAAATGGCTAAAAATACATTTAAATAATATTAAATATTTTCTTTGAAATTAAATTTTGATTTTATTTGAAGAATAACGGTCTAAATTTGATACGAACAAATACTATTACATAATTAAATAACGATTTTAGACATTTTGAAAGACAAAAAAGTTAAAACAAATTCACTTCCGGATCGATCAGGTAAAGAAATAAATTCACTTCCGACTAGATCGCTCAGTTAATTTGTGTTAAAAAGAATGTTTAATGTCTTTTAAAATCTCATATCTCCCCTAGATATTTTTTTCAAATAAAAATAGTAAATTTAAGGATTAATTGCCTGAATTTTTTTCAAAATTTTACTTATACCCTTATACAAGTTAATTGAAACAAAATGAATATTTTCCTAGGATCTTTCCCACATTCCCTGATCACATATACGTTGTCTCTTCGTGTTGTTTCTCTCTTCCGACCTCATGTTCCTTTAGGTTTTGGACAAATGGATCCAGTTTGTTTCTTCGCCTTGGTGACAATACTGACAGTTGAAAGGCTGACGCCAAGAATATCCGCAATCTCTCTTTACGGCTTGCCAGTGTGTTCGTGCAGCGTTACAGTTTTTGTACGCTTCCTTAGAGTAACGTCCATCGTAGACAATGGCCGTAGGACAACTGATCGACAATCGTGACAATAGTGTCTGGGCGTGTTAAAAATCTGATGCAGTCACAGATGACGCAATATTTTTCAAGGTTCAAAAAATGTCATCATGTACCCCGAAAATAGGTTTATATTACCGCACACCACTACAAATGACCAAATCTGAGGAAAAAAATAGAAATCAATTACACTAAGTACCTCCACTCATTTTCGATATTTAAATTTAAAATTGAATTTTTAAAAGTAAAAAAGTTTTCTTGAAACATTTATTTTAGTTTTAATTGAAAGCTAAATGATAAAATTTACTTTTTCCAGTAAGCAAAATACTTTGGTGTATTTAAATCAGAATTTATATTGATTCAATTTTAATTTTTTTTTTAAATATTTCAATTTTGGGGTCATTTTTGAACGATCGACACATTTGTAAACAAAAGTTGTAAACGAAAATTAATTCTCGGTTAAAAAAATCTTGCAAAAATAAAATATACATCTGTGATACGCTATTTTTACAAAATTAGCAAATTCTAAGTTAAATTTTCTGATTTACACAAGTACCACTTACTTATAGCATGAAATGTAATATAAAACTATTTCTTAATCACGAAGCGTTGATCTTTCTGACTTGTGCCGTAAGTGATTGATGTATGATGACAGCCAGATGTTACGATAAGCTTAGTATGGTTGACCTGAATAAATATAATTGCCCTTTTTTTTTCTTGTAAGGGAAAGGAACCGTGAAACCTATGACCTTTTGATGTAACACAGAAAAACGCGTCACATACACAAAAAAATATTTTTAAAATCCGATAGCTCGACGATTTATATTAAACTTTTCAATTTTTGATGAGTAAATATAGTCTTCACTTAATAACTTAATAATCTAACCGCCACAAGGCTTTGTAGAATTTTCTTAAAAATTGAAATTTTATAAATGATCATAATCATAAAATAAAAAAATCAAACAATTCTTTTAAAATTTTATTGTTTATCGAATTTTTTCAGTCCATAATGTCCTGAATATATATTATTTATAAAACCAGTTAAAAGCTTATCTAATTGAATAATCATAGTTTTATTGCATTATTTATTTTACTATTTGGAGCAGATTTTCGGAAAAAAATAAATGTTTGAAAAAAGTAATGGATTATTTACATTTTCCAATGAGTCCTGCGTTTAACTAATAAAACCAATTTTCCCTGCAAAATTTAATTTCTTGAAATTTCATGAATTTATATAGCGGGAGTGGGTAACGGATGAAAAAATATTTTTACCAAGATTCTTTTGAAAGTAATAATTTCAAAAATAGTTTCATTCATTTGTTAATAAGTCCTGAAAGTTTCATTAAAACTCGACAATTATTTGATTTTTGCAAGAATTTTCAAATTAATGTATTTTTCAACGGTAAAAAATGAGTTACGTAATATTACATTTTCCATTGTAAATTCTAGTAACGATTTGGTTACCCACTGACGAAAATCAAAACAAGATTATTTTTACCAAATTTCGAACGTGTTAGAAAAAATTGAGAAAATTTTAAAGATAATTAAAAAGATATTTTGATCTTTCTTTTAATAATAATATAAACATTTTTATGGAAAAGGTTCGTTTTTATTAAGTTTCAGGCCTTTTTTTCTTCATACTATGCTGTTTTTCAGCAAATAGGTAGAGGTCCCTAGATTACATCCTGTCATTCCAATGGATCTAAAACTGACCGTATGGTGAAAGAAAAGGTTTTTTTCAATTAATTTGCACAAGGGTGTACATTTTGCTTAAAATATAACGAAAATATTTTTTTTCGAGCAGGGTATTTCTTAAATTGTCAATACGCCCAAAGGTCAAACAATTAATGGTGCTGGTATAGCTTGTGATCTACAATAATGTCTAAAATTTAAAAAACACAAGCTTTGTACAAAGATGCAGCATATATCCCCACACTCTCTTAAGTTAAAATTTCAATTAAAGCCGTATTCTTTAAAGATTACCGTCTGTCTACCATAATTCAGTTAGTAGTTAATTGCCATATAAAATACACGCTTGGGCGATCGTATCTCTTTCAAGACATAAATGACTATGTTGCCATTAAATTTGCGGTAGATTTGTTGCCAACCAAGGTTATAGAACCAACACTGTCTTGCTATTCAATCCTTAGTTGATGGATATTTACTCATAAGTAAACGAAACAAGTTCGACTGGAATTCGAACTTTGGCTCTCCGATTTCTCATTCCGAGTCGAGACCCATTACACCACAACGTTTAAAAAAAAGGTGACATCTACATTTCAGAAACATTCAAAGTGACATTTAGAGGTCAGATTACTTGGAAGGCATCATAAGACAAGTTCAAATTTCAGTTAAATCTTTGAAGATTACTGCCTGTTTTTAAACTAGACATTTTCACTCGTGACTTACATAAATTTACTCGAGCAACAAGATTAACAACTAGGTCCCACCCTTTTACTGTGAAACCAATAAATTGTAAACGCAAATTCTACTCCATTAGCTTCTTTTCTCGCACTTCCCGCCGGCGGAATTCCCTTCCATTTACTTGCTTTCTCGACAGCTACAATCTCCAAGAATTTAAATGTAAAAATCAATAGTCATCTCCTATCTCACTAACCTGCATCCTCTCTCTCATGCTCCCTTCTCCGTCCACTTCACTCTCATCAGTATTCTCATCCTTCTCTTACCAACTTCCTGACATCCCCTATAACCTGTCACTCTTTCTCATAACTTTTCTCCTATGTAACCCCTACAAAACAGTGGTAGTAAAGTGCCTTGCTTGGGGCGATATGATTATAAAAAAAAAAAAATCACAAACCTGTCTAGACTTAAGCTATAGATCATAATTGCGTGTTCTCCTCGGGCTTCTCGATAAGGTTCAGAGGAGGGTCTGTAATGTGATAGATACCGACTTGGCAGACCACCTGCAGTCTCTCTCCCACCGGCGAGACGTGGCTTCGCTGTGTCTCTTCTATAAATACTTTCACGGCTTCTGCTCCGATGAACTTAGATCACTGGTGCCCCCTAAATACGAATTTGCACGAGATACTAGATTAGCAACTAGATCCCACCCTTTTACAGTGAAACCGATAAAATGAAGCCATAACTTCTACTCCAACAGTTTCTTTCCTCGCACTTCCCGACTGTGGAATTCTCTTCCAAACGATTGCTTCCCCGACGGCTACAATCTCCAGGAGTTTAAATGTAAGGTCAATAGACACCTCCTAACACACTAACCTGCTCCCATTCTATCAAACACTCTCCCCATCTGCCCGACACTCATCCTCGCTATCCTTACTCATCTATCACCTTTCTCCTGACATTCCCTATGTCTATCCACTCCTTCTCTTTACCTTCCCCTATGTAGCCCCATGCGCAATAGTGGCAGTGGAATGCCTTGCTTGGGGTGAGATGATTAAAAAAAAAAAAAAAAAAGATCACATACTATACCAGCATCCAATTTATTTTCTTATAATACTGTCCTCTGTTTTCAAAAATTTGCACGTTACATTAAATAAAATACGGAAGACCATTGATTACTAAACTTCGGGGAAATGTTTTCTCGGTCAGTTACAACCCCTTAACCAAGTGATTTCGGCAAACACGCCTGCAATATGATGTAGTGTCAAAAGGACGGTTTTTCCCATGACACCGTTTTTTTAACTGCCTTTATTCTCCAGCAATGTCTTATTGTCTTGGAAAGCGTTGATTAGAATTGTAATAAAATCTAAACATATGCTGAAAGCGAATTTATACATTTTCTTAGTTATTGAGAATTGACAACATAAATAATAAATACTATTTATTTATTTGATTATTTATTTACGCTATTGATTTAATGGAAGGGTTGACAAAAACATCGGCTAAATGCCAATTAAATGGCAAATAATAAGAATTTCCTTATAGTTAGTTCACATATTTTAATAATTTAGTATGTGGTGTTTACGGAATTAAAAGTAACACTCTTCTCTTCTTCACTTTTTACAAAATTCACATTTACGTGTGAAATCTTAATTTTGACAAATAGGAAAAGGATTGACCCCGTACTGAAAGAAAAAGACGAAGTCGGATTTCGTGAACCTATGTTAAATTAATTTCCTAACCAATGGAAGGAAGCGATTTGAAAAATTGAGAGAAACGTTAGCAATCCAGTGTGAAACATTAAATGGCTATAAAAACAAAGAAAGTCAGAATCAGTCAGTGATATGGAAGCAGCAATATCATATACCAGCAACATGTAACAAAAACTTCAAACACTGACCAGCACATAAGACCCGTCACGCATTTGTTCTCCTTCTTCACCCGTGCTATTTTCCTTACCTCTTCTTCTCCATCCTCAACATTCTCACAGTCAACAAAGAAGAAGACGACAGCAACAACAAGAAACTTCAACTGACTCCTTAAAATTAACGTCCGATAAGTACAATTTCCTTTATTGCTTTGCCTTCCTTTTCACTTTTTCGCCAGCCATAAAAATGGGAAGGAACACAGACTTTATTAAACACATTCGCTACTTACAACTAGAATTCTGGACACTTAACGCCTTACTACTATTTCTCATTGAATATTCAACTCTTACAAATTGATTAACTAAGTATATTTTCTCTTTTAGCATTTGACTTCTACAAATTGATGATATTTTATTCAGTTAATAAAATATTCACTTATTTTACTTATCGGACGTTAGTTTTTAGGAGTCAGTTGAAGTATCTTGTTGTTGTTGTTGTTGTAGTTGTTGTTGTCTTCTTCTTTATTGACTGCGAGAATGTTGAGGATGGAGAAGAGGAGGTAAAGAAAATAGCACGAGTGAAGAAGGAGAACGCGAGGTGAGCTTATGTGCCCACGTCAGAATCTTGAAGTTTCCTTTGTCACATTTTAGTGAGTCGTCTCTCTGCTCCCATCTGAGTGACTGATTTTGACTTTCTTAGTATTTTTCTAGCCATTTACATATCCACACTGGATTGCTAATTTTTTTCTCAGTTTTTCGAATCGCTTTCTTCCATTTGTTAGAAAATTAATTAGGCATCGGATCACGAAATCCGGCTTTTTCTTTCAGTACGGGGACAATCTTTTTTCCTATTTGTCAATATTAGGATTTCATACGGAATTGTGAATTTTTGTAAAAGTGAAGACGAGAAGAGAGTTACTTTTAATTTCGTGTTCACTACAATACAATTATATCGCTTTTTAAAAATAAACATTGCCGAAGAGCGAAGCTAGTTAAACAAAAAAAAAAAGCGGTGTAAATGGAAAAATATTCCTTTTGACTATAAGTTTTATGGGAACGTTTGTCTATGTTTGCTGAATGTTCATTTACAAGTGGGATTTACAATTAATTAATGTCCTCTGTTACAGAGATACAGAGAAATTCCTCCGCAGTTACGAAGTTCTGAACAGTCAGTAATCGATGTTAATATAGCCGTCGCGAAGCATATTTCAGATTAGGGAGACCGAATGAGGGATTTTAGTTGCACTGTGGTGGAAAATTAATCCAAAGAAAGAATTATCAATTATTTTCTCATAATCTTGTTGCCCTCGACCAGATATAGCATCATTAAAAATAAGATCAAATCAAGTCATATATATATATATATATACTAGCAGTATAGCCCGGCGTTGCTCGGGTCTAATGAAAGCTTCAAAAATAATCCATGGTCCTGGACGTTGGCACGAAAGACTAAAGAGCAATAGTTGTTTCCAGTTAGAGCGAAACCGTAGACTGAAAGAAAAATGAATGGATGTAAGTCAAATTTTGATTTACTGGTATCGATATCAAATAAGTTTTTTCGTCGTAAACTGAATTTTGAAGGCTAAATAAGTCCTCTGAGTAAATGGTATCATGGCCGAGACTAAGAACTACAATTATACCTACTTAGAGCCAAACCTGAAGCAAGAACTAAAATAAAAGGGCTGAAAAAAATCCAGGCAGATAAACAGACACACACACAAATATCTTGCCTTTTATATATATATATATATATATATATATATATATATATATATTATCGATTTTCTGCACTATTGTAAGAACTGCAACCTTGAAACTTCTGAATATCGTTTCTTATGTATGAGTGTATCAAATTTGATTAAAATCGGATAACTCCTTCTATAACCCGATTTTTTCGATTATCGATTTTCGATATTTATCGGGGGTACCTCGACACAAAATCTAGCTAAGAACACTCGCAGACGCTTATGGTACAACTGTGTAAATTTTTAAGAAAATCGGTTCAGCCGTTTCGGAGTCTATAGGTAACGGAAACACACAGAGACACACACACACACACACACACACACACACACACACACAAAGTTCCATTAATAAATAAGTTTATATATATATATATATATATATATATATTATTTTTAAAATTTTTGCCTTGTTTAAATGTATACTCGTCTGGTGTGTTTATTTTTAGTACACGTTCTTTTGAGAGACGTGTACAGTTGAATTCCTCGCACTCACTTATGCGCAAATATCCTTGAGAAATGTATTAATAACATCTCTTATCCTCCTAGCTATTGGTTAAATAACAGAACAGATTAGGTTCTATAGCCTTGGTTGGAAAATAGTCCTACGTAGAAAGTAATAGCAACCTACTGTGGGAAAATATTCTGTCGACTCAGCCATGTTTCGAGACATGATCGCTCAAGCGTGTATCACGTATGGCACTTAACTGGCTGTTATATTTATGAAAGCCACAAAGTCAATTTTATATCTTCTTCGGTTCAGCGATTAAAACCCGCTAAAATCTGAGAAGGGCCTATAGTGGGGATGCTTATCTATTCCTTTTCTCGGTTGTAGTGGAAGTCCGTTCTAGTGAAGGGTAGTTGTATCCTGTTGCAGGTTAACGGAATTTGGCCTTATGGTAGATAGCCCACTATAAGTCATAAAATGATTAAAAATCAAGAAAGGCAATTTGAGTAGAAAATATCTTTTTATATATACACATATCAATTAATGTTTTTACAATTAAAGTAATAACTTGAAATATAGGTCCAACGGAGGTTAAAATGTCCATGGCAAATAATATGCTGAAAGAGAATCAATGCTTAGGAATGTGGGGAGCGAGTAAGTGAGAAATGTCTTTGATGTAATCGCTCCTTAGGTCAGTAAGGTAAGTAGTTTTGAGACAGGGAAAAGGTAAGGAGAGGTGAAGGGAGGCGAACATAGTAGCCGCTTGACTTGGTCAAAAGAGATATTAATTACTCTCGCCTGTCACCGTCAGTCTATCTGACGATGCTTTGTGTCTCCGCTTTTTATATCTTCTTTTTGGATCACAGCAGCTCGTTTGGGACTTCACACTTGTATTTGGTTCAGGGCTTCTCATTGGCTGATAAATAAAATTCACGTAGGCTCGCGAAATGGAAATTTAATATTTGATTAATTTTTATTTTTCAACCGGAACATCAGCGCGAACCCGGATGCGCAACGACGACTTTTGGTCATTTGCCTTTTTGTCATAAAAGAGCAAACATCCGGTCCATCGCTTTTGTTCGGTCGGTATCACCACAGACCCATTTCCAGTTTATGAAAAATTTGTTTTTTGTATATATTGACCAATGAGAGATGTGGTTACAAGCTCTAATAATATCCCGAATAGTGGAGCATAGTGAGCCTAATTTTATGAATAAATCGAGTAGATACGAGGAGAATACTTTTTGACAGCGAGGAGACAAGACATGTCAATATCAAAGAAAAGAGAACATTAAAGTCTCCTGTTATTGGCCAGTCGCAGATTAGAGAAATTTGACGCTCCAGTGAAAATTCTCCTGAGGTTCAGTCAGTTAAGTACCATACGTGATAAACACTTGGGCGATCATGTCTCAAAAGAGATATGACTGACTGGGCAGTAGGTTGCCATTGCTTTCTGTGGTAGACTGGATGCCAGCCAAGGCTATAGAACCTAATCTGTCCTATTATTTAACCCATAACTGGAGGAAAGAGACGGATTTCCCAAGGGTATTTGTGCGTTAGTGAATGCAAGGAATTCAACTGGAATTCGAAAAATTTTAACAAGAATGAAGTGTGTGAAGCTAAAAGAGACTTAATACTTGCTCCGTAGACGCTCGCGAGCAAGCAAGTAAATCTTTTTGTTTCTTTTTCTCAAAGGTGTTTTTTTGTTTCTTTTTTTCTCAAATTTCAAATTATCGTGGGTTGAAATTCTATTCCTCTCATTGGTGGAAAATAATCCCAAGCAAGAGTTATCCTTCCTAGTCCTTTTTCCGAAACATTCGAATTTTATGGCCCTGGGCCAGATATAGGAATCGCCAAATGCAGGCGTTTTTTGCATTTAGGTTAGAGTAAGCGGTAGGGAATTTTAATTTTTTCCGTAAATCTTTATAACTATATATATATATATATATATATATATATATATGTGTGTGTGTGTGTGTGTCTGTGTGTGTCTGTGTGTGGATATAGAAGAATCTAAAAGAGTATCCTTTATATAAACTGGTAGGATAACTTTCTAGGAGAGCTCTAAATATATATGTATATAAATACATATAGAGCAAATATATGTAAAAATTAAGACAGACACGTTATTCCATGGTTAAGTGGAAGTATAAGTCTCTTTCAGGCGAACCATCTTCAGCTCCCGTCTTTATTGTACAGAAGATTTTACACGAATCGATTTGCACACACACACACACACACACACACACACACACACACACACACACATATATATATATATATATATATATATATATATATATATATATATATATATATTAAAAAAGGATTAATTCAAAGATGTTGAATGGCCATTTCGATATGACGATCCCCACGGGGAGCGACACATCACCTCAGCAACAGAAAAAAACCTTTCAGAAACTGGAGAAAAATTAGTCTACTTTTCCTTTTTAAATAGATTGCAAAGAAATTAAAAAATAAATAATAATAAAATAAAAAAAAAATAAAATAAAATAAAAATATTTTTAATATTAAAATAAATTTTTAATATTAATTAGGATCGGGTTTTTTGGAATTTACCTTCCTGCTTTTTTCCTTTGGATTGAAGTATCTGAATTAAAATATATATATATATATATATATATATCCGAGTGGGTACAGAACGAAGAATTTTTTTCCGTCCAAAACATTAATTTAAAACAGTGCTCGATATATGATGTATAGAGCTGTGAATATTCATTATAAATTATGTTTTAGAACATGTACATTATTTTTAATATATGTCGCCGACAATCATGTTTGTTTCAACGTTGGGTACGTTTCTTCGTTGGTTGGGGTTATTACCTCCCGAAGAACGTACCCAACGTTGAAACAAACATATGATTGTCGAGGACATATATTAAAAAATATATTAAAAAATAATGTACATGTTCTAAAACATAATATATATATATATATATATATATATATATATATATATATAAATGATGTAGCATTTATTAACTTGATATAGGTTCCATCAAACGTGAGGACGTCTGAATTAAACATAAACACTTGAATAAATATACAAAAAATACAATTATTGAAAGTGAATATAACAACATTCGAAAGTACTCGAAAAAATAATATAAAATAAATTTTAACTTTCAAAATTTACCTGTAATATAAAACAGCTAATTCGTAAATTTGAAAAAAAATCATAAAATATTGAGTATAGAGAATGTTTTTTAAAGTATGGTTCACCCTGTATAAGGCCCCGGGGCCACTCAAAGTAGGGAGTTACATTAAGAGGACGCGTATATGGATAGAAAGGGACGATAACGGTTGCCTCTAGACTTGAACAGTCTAATATAACGATCCGGGAAGCATCTTCTTTGGAGTTTGTTCCATAGTGCCGTAATACACGGGAAGAAGTATTTTGAGCGAACTTCTCGTGCGATGGGGTGGTTTTCTAATGAGTCAGTGACATGGCAGGTCCTATTCATTAAGGTCAGGCCTGGTGGAACCAGGTGATGCAGTTCGTCTGACCACTTTTCTTAGTAGTATTCTACAAATACTTTCACGGCTTCTGCTCCGATGAACTTAGCTCACTGGTGCCACCTATATATAAATTTACTTGAGCCACAAGATTAGCAACTAGGCCCAACCCTTTTACTGTGAAACCAATAAAATGTAAACGAAAATTCTACTCCATCAGCTTCTTTTCTCGCACTTCTTGCCTGTGAATTTCCCTTCCGTTTACTTGCTTCTCCGACAGCTACAATCTCCAAGAATTTAAATTTAAAGTCAATAGTTATCTCCTATCTCACTAACCTGCATCCTCTCTCTCTCATGCTCCTTTCTCCGTCCACTCCACTGTCATCAGTATTCTTACCCACTTCCTGACACCCCCTATAACCTGTCACTCTTTCTCATATGTTTCCTCCTATGTAACGCTTACAAAACAGTGGCAGTAAAGTGCCTTGTTTGGGGCGATATGATTATAAAAAAGGAGAAATAAAGCAGTGATCAACTGGCTACATCTCACCTGTGAGAGAGAAGAGAGAGTTTGGAGTGTTGAAAATATTTTTTATCCAACAAGTACTCAGAGACGCTTTTGTACTCTGTCAATACTGGAAAGTGAGGTCTGAGGTCTGTTCTGGAAAGTGAGGTCTGTTCCCATATCTGAGCAGCTCCTGCTCAGATATGGGAACAGTATGTGCGTTGTGGTGCAGTGGATATCGACTCGGAACGACAAACCGGGGAACCGAGTTCGAATTCGAGTTGAATTCTTTCCATTCACTTGCACACAAATGCCCTTGGGAAAAGTATTAATCCGTCTCTTCTCTTCAGTTATGTGCTAAATAGCAGGACAGATTGGGTTCTATAGCCATGGTCGCCAACCTCTCTACCGCAGAAAGTAATGTCAACCTACTACGGAATAATCTTCTGCCCAGTCAGTTATATCTCGAAAGAGACATGATCGCCCATGCGTGTATCACGTGTGGCACTTAACTGACTGACTGATCCGAAATAAACATACCTGCTCAATTTCGTTTCCTAATATAAATGAAGCAGTTTCTAAAGAAAGGGGTGGATTTGTTATTAATTAATCCGACAGATTTTTATTACTTAAACATTATTTTTACTAGATGCTCATATTTGAGTAAACACTCTGATTATTTATTTAACAATATTTAATTTTGTCTATCAGCTATATTTAGATAGATATGTTATATACTACCACTAGAAAACAACGAGGTAGAAATATATATAAAAATATAGTCTTGTATTTTTATTCTTCGACGGTGACGGTCGTATGGAGCAGGGAAGCAAGTCAAAGAGAGTTCGCACATACGGAGGAGCTGTTGTGGGTGTCGTTAGCCGGTGCCTGTATCTTCAGCTAAAAATTGTAGACTTTCTATAGTTTTGAAACTTCCACGCATTTTTGCTTTTTCGGGTTATCACTTTATTGACCTTATCTAGAGCAGGATATATCTGTCAATCACACCCGGCGGTTCATAGACTTTCAATCAGGTTGCCGCTTGTTTTTATCGTTGCACCCTGTTGACATCATCTACGGCCGGATATATCTGTCAACAACATCTTTGTTTTTTGTTGACTTTTACCTACGGCCGGATTTACCTGTGAACCACATCCTTGTCGAGCCATCACCTTTCAAGCTGGTTGCCACTTTTGTGGACCTTTTCAACTGCTGGATGTATTTATCAATTACATCTGCCATTCAAGTTAATATATGATAGATAGATAGATAGATAGATAGATAGATAGATAGATAGATAGATAGATAGATTCAACTTTCTAACATCTTAGTATACTCGATTAGGTTTTAGTAAGGTTTTATCTTGAAATAAATTCTCAGTATATTATTTTTAGAACTGATGGTATTTAGTGCTTCTTAAAACCTCTTTTTCACACTCACGCACGCACAACACACGCCCAACTGTTGGTTGATTGTTGGATACAAGTGCAGAGTGTATTTCATTTCTTACGACGAATTTTCATTGCCGTCTTCAAAGTGCTATCGCGACGGCTAACGACAAAAGGTCCTATCAGAATTTCTTACGTGTATTTACTCGTGCTACTAGATTGGCATCAAGGTCCCACCTTTTTACCGTAAAAATACTTAAATGCAACTGTCTCTTCTACTCTAACAGTTTCTTTTCTCGCTCTTCTCATTCGTGGAACTCACTTCCATTCACTTGCTTCCCTGAAGCTGTAATCTCTAAAAGTTTAAATGCAACCTCAATTGCCATCTTTTATCTACTTCATTAGCATCCTTCTCTTATCTTTTCTTCGACATCCTCTCTACCTTTTTTCTCACTATAATACCCTGCGCACCAGTGACATTTCTGCCTTGTTTGTGGTGAAATGATTATAAAAAAAAACACGAATTACATTTTTCAATCAATAAAATCCTATTCAAACAACAAATACTGCCAAAATACTTGCGGACGTAGTTGTAGACCTACTACTTGATAATTTTGGACCATTTACAAAATAACAATTATAGATCCCTTCACCAGTTCCGCAAATTCGAAAAAAAAACTTTTGCGAGCCAGTGTTTGATTATTTTCTAACTAATGAAAACCTTGTATCTAAAAAATGCATACTTCTGTGTGAAAATGTGAAATTAGATTTTGAATTCATTAACGAATATGAAAATAGAAGCATACTTCTTCTCGAAGCTCAAAACAATTTTGGAGGCTATTTTGATCTATACGTGATCCCACGCACACAATGAAGAGATGCCAGTCAGCAGCCATCGACTAAGCCTTTCTCTACGAACTCACAGAAACATTAAGTTGAACGTCATAAATGAACCGTCTAGACATCTCACACCGCTCTGCCAACACTTAATTACTTGATAAAACAAACTTGACTGCAGAGGAAACTGAACAGTTTATTGTTATTGTATATTTATGAAAATAAGTAAATAGATAAACGTCACAATTGGTATTATGCTTTTATGTTATTTATTCCAGAAAATAATGTAGTTAGTATATTGCCGCTGGATCTTCACAAACACCGAGGAACACGTATATATAAAAAATATAATCTTGTATTTTTATTCTTCGTCGGTGTCGCTTCTGTGGAGCAAGAGAGCAGTCGGAGAAAGTCCGCACACACAAAAAAAGCTACCGGGAGTCGGAAGCCAGGGGAAACTCTCTTCATCCAAAATTCTAGATTTGTTTTAGTCTTAAAACTCCCACTCGACCTACATAGCCACTCCTCTTCAAGCACGGAATACTTGTTTTCCATTAGTCACGGCTTACACCCACGTTTTGCTTGTTCTCAATTAGTCACGGCTTACACCCACGCATTTTTGCTTTTCCGTTTGTCCCTTTGTTGAATTTATCCATCAACGCTCAATGTAATATATTATACTCACGTTTTTTTTTTTATGTTTCATTTAAATGATGTGTTAGTGTTGACGTTGTTAAACGTTTGGAATCTCGCTAGTCCGACAGCAACAAAACCAGGATAGACGAATCCTAACAAATTCAATTCATACGTGCTGTTCAAATTCCGTGAACTCTTTAGCAAAACCACTCATACACAAACACACACATGCATACCGTTAATGTAAAGCATTCGTTTTTCATGACTTTGTTTACGTCTCCGTTGCGAAAACACTGTTGGCAGATACGGACTTCAAATAGTTTTCAGCCATAGACATAGATTACTCAAGAAAAAAGCTGAACCTTGTTTTATCGTGATGGTTTCCCGTAACCTAATTGATAGAGCTCACTTTAAAATTAAAAAGTGGTTACCCTGAGGGTAAAAAGAGATAATGCAGATTCGATTCGTATTGTGTAGTACATGTTCTTTAATAAGACTTTGCATTTTCTAAGCAAGATGACATTAAATTCACTGTTTACTTTAAAATGACAAGAATGTTAACCCAAACATGTGTATCCACAAAAACAGCGTAACAATTTGTTGTGGAGTAGTTTTTCGCACTGAAGGTTATAATCGTGCTATGTCGGTTGCTAATCAACTTAACGCACCCAAAATGTTAGAAACTTGGTAATCTTCCACTGAAAGCCGACTTCTTAGTATTCGGCTAACTGCCGACTAATATCAACTGCCTAGTAGTTCTACACCAATAGAAGTCTAAAGAACTCCCACGAACTTCCCAAGTACTTCTAAGAACTTCCTGTTAACTCTTATTAATATAGGAGGGAGAGTCCATTGTCTGAGGAATAGATGTCTTTCACCATAATACAATTATATATGTTTGAACATTATTTTTGATCGATACTCATATTTAAGTAGATATTCAGTTTTTAATTAAACAGTATTATATATTTATATTATTATATCGTGCGCTTAAAATTTTCCCCTTTGTGCTTCATTCTAGCTAGTTATATATATATATATATATATATATATATATATATATATATATATATATATATATATACTGGCCTGATTATTTACAATAGATTTTTATTACAAAAATGTGTGTCATTCGGCAGGATTCGAACCTGCGACCCCTATCTACATAGAGGAAGCTACCATTTGATCTGACAACGTCATCCTGACGTAAATTAATACATATAAATATACATATGAGGGCGCACATATGTATAGTATTATTATGCAGGTGTTAATAAAACAGTGCTCAATGTATGAACAGAGCTGTATTTTATATATGTATTAATAAATATACATATTATCCTACGAATATGGCACAACTCGGAGTTTCATGCGTTATGCAATCATCACCTACATATTTCAAACTGAAAGTTTAAACTGTCAGTTTGAAATATACATCTGATGATTGCATAACGCATGAAATTTCGAGTCGTGCTATAGACATAGGATATCATGTATATTTATTAATATATATATATATATATATATATATAGAGAGAGAGAGAGAGAGAGAGAGACAGACAGACAGACAGACAGACAGACAGACAGACAGAGAGAGGGGGAGAAAGAGAGCGAGATTAATAGGCCTGTTAATGGAATTAGATTAATAAAAACAATAAATGATGGGAATATTGGGAGAAAGACTATTGATATATATATATATAAAATCCCTGTTATCTGAGCGTTCTTAAAAATGGGTAAAATCAGTTATTGAAAATCGTCTGAACGCAGCACATTGTCGAAACCTATGTTGCGTAATAACTCGTTTACAAATGAAATATATATATATATATATATATATATATATATATATAGCTAGAATGAAGCACAAAGGGGAAAATTTTAAACGCACGATATAATAATATCATCAATGTTATTGCCAAACTTGTCATCATTTCCCTGTCTTTTTATTTCTCAAATTTCGTTAACCGACCTATAAAGCTATATATTATAAGAGGTGCACTTTGGTTTTAACCACATATATATATATATATATATATATATATATATAACTTGCTCATTTAAAGTGACAAATTCTTTTCACTAAAATTATCAACGCTTTATATCCATACCGATATCAAGGACTTTAAGGGAAAAAAAACTACTTGCCAAAATACCTTTTATCAGAAAAACAGCATTCTTGGCGCCAAAAACTGTCACAACTCAACATTATATATATATATATATATATATATATATATATATATTAGTTAAGTGCTGTACATGATACATGATTAGGCGATCATGTCTCAAAAGAGACATAACTCACTGGGCAGATTTTCCCGCAATAGGTTGCCATAACCTTCTACGATAGACTAGTTGCCAACTGAAGCTATAGAACCCAATTTGTCTTGCGATTTAACCCATAGCTGAAGTGAGAAGAGACTAGTTAACACATTTCACAAGGGTATGTGCGCGTAATTGAATGCAACTGGAATTCGATACAGACTCTCCGATTTCTCGTTCCGAGCCGATAGCCACTGCACCACAAATATAGGTAGATTATTTCTAGATAGGGGTTATATGCAAAGAAACAAAATGAATAAAAGAGGACAAAGTTATTCTTCGCCGAAGCCTTTCGTTCTCTAGTGACTTTATTAAAATAAATGTAGGCCAAGAATAGTTTTTCCTCTGGTCCTTTATTCATATATGTAGATTTAATAGGCCGATTAATGAAATTTGAAGCAAAAATGTCCTCAAAGGACGAAACGCATCAGTTAAGAATAGCTTTTACTCTTTTAATCATTTTGCTTCTTTACATACACACTCTATCTGAAAATAATTTAACTATATATATATATATATATATATATATATATATATATATATATATATCTTGACCGTTAAGGAGGGAAAAGCAGAAAGGCGAAAAGTAAGATAAAGGAAGGGAAAAAGGAGAAAAAAAAAAGAAAAAATTCGTATGCAGTTTTTGAGGCCAAATTCCAAACCGAATCTTTGCTCTGATTAGTTGAAAGAAATATACATGTAAATTTTATATATTCCCACATACATACACAGCAAACCGAAGGTTTTTGTATTTAAATGTAATTCATCTGTACAACCAACATAAAACATTGCCTGATGAAGAAAATCTTTCTCGAAACATAGAAATTTCCGTGTCGCAATGTACAATTAATTCATAATATATATATATATATATATATATATATATATATATATATATATATATATAATTCCAAGTGAAGAGGACTCAAGGTCTTTTTTATATTTTGAGTGCTCTGGCATTTATTTTATTATAAACAGTGCTCAATATAATGAGTATTGTTTTTTTTTTAAATGTAAAACGTCTGCACAACCACACCAACATTGCCTGATGATGAGAATTGATCTCGAAACATAGAAATTTCCATGTAGCAATGTAAAATTGACATAACCATATAATTATATATATATATATATATATAAAGATACATATTATCCTACGGTTTAGGTACAACACGGAGTTTCATGCCTTATACTATCATCAGGTGCATATTATGAAGTTCATAATGTGTACCTGATGATTGCATAATTCATGAAAATCCGAGTGGTACCTAAAACATAGTAGAATAAGTATATTTATTAATATATATTTTTTTGCTTTGTTGTACCGCATTGAGCACCGTTTTATTCACACCTGATTAATATTTATATGTTGATGTGTATCTGCGCGTATACACGTGTATTTTCTTATTTGGACACCTCAAAGTGGTGTAATGGTTAGCAAGCTCGTCTCGCTAGAACTGAGTAGTGAGTTCGATCCTCACTGGGTACCCCATGCTTTCGGCCTTGTGCCACATCTAAGCTGCGCTTAGAAAATCACCGTATATATACTTATTTAGGTCCATGACTCCGACTGACACCAAATCGATCGAGTTTCGATCCCGACCAGAAGCAAGTGGATGTGTCTAGCCACACTGATGAACTGTGATACAGCAACACAGGCTTGAATGTGGATGACTAATATATATATAGTTTTCAGTTGGGATAATGCTTAGTGCCAAGATTGTTGTTTTTCAGTGGTTTACTGATAAAAATGTATTTTGGGCAAGTATTTATTTTTATCGTAAAATGCTCAATATAGAGATAGCGATAGAGTGTTAATAAGATTAATCTGGAGAAGTTTGTCATAAAATGTAAATTCCTGACGAGTAAAGAACATCATAACGGTGCTTTCACGAAACTTCGAAGTCGTCATGACTCTGCTCAGTTCAGTTTACAAAATTTTTCACATTAATCATATATATATATAAATATATATAAGAAAGTGAAAAACACGTAAAACCCACTGTGTTCAAGCATTTACTTTTATAAAGAGTGCTCGATACTGAGTAGAGCTTAATGTTGTAATTTTGTTATTACAATGGTTTATAAAAGCATTATACCACTACACAAAAATTTCCGTGTTTTTTTTAACATATCACCTGAAGAAGAACAGTATTGTTCTGAAACATGGAAATATTTGTGCCACTATGCAGAAGGGAGATAGTTGGCAGTGCGTATTTATAGCGCTGATAAGGGCAACTTCAGCCAACTCAGTAGGATAAAATGGGGCTGGGTAAATGTTGGAGGTTTAGTTCTGGGTCGGCTGTGCGCAATGAATGTCCGCTTGAATAAATTCGCGAGGGTGTATCAGCTTTGAAACAAATCGGAAGAAAAACGTGGAAGTGTATGTTAATAGAAATCAGCGACGATACACACACAGACACATACACACTGACACACATCTTCAGTTTTATTTATAAAGATAGACATTAAATACTACAGATAACTCTTGTATTTTTGAAAGAGTTATTCTCGAGGTAAAAGTTACTGTCTTTAACTTATCTTTAACAAAAATATTTGAAAAAATAAATTAAATAAAATTAAACTGAAGACTCAAGCGCTATTTCTTTTTCTTTGTTGTATAGAATAGTACAATAGGTGTGTAAGTTTTGAAACAAATCAAATGAAAAATGTTTAAGTGTATATTAATAGAATCAGTGAGGATAGACACACGGAGGCACACATACAGACACACACCATTAGTTATATATATATATATTCGCCTTCGGATCTCTGTGTCGCACTTTCCGTCTTCTGTTAGAACACTTCCAAGGCATTATATATCTACATATATGAATAAAGGACCAGAGGAAAAACTATTCTTGGCCTACATTTATTTTAATAAAGTCACTAGAGAACGAAAGGCCTCGGCGAAGAATAACTTTTCCTCTTTTATTCATTTTGTTTCTTTGCATATAACCCCTATCTAGAAATAATCTACCTATATATATATATATAGGATTAAAACAAAAGTGTGCTCATAATGCCTTGGAAGTGTTCTAACAGAAGACGGAAAGTGCGACACAGAGATCCGAAGGCGAATTGGCATGGCGAAGGAATCATTCCAGAAGTTGAGTAAAGTATAAAGAAACAGGACAATTTCGCTACAAACAAAGAAAAGAGAACTGGATTGCTATGTGATGTCAGTTCTCCAATATGGCAACAAATGCTGGACAATATCATCAAAGATGAAGGAAAAACTTGAAGCAGCTGAAATGTGGTTCTACAGAAGGATGCTGCGAACATCATGGATCGAGCATGTGAGCAATGATGAGGTTTTAGAAAGGGTGGAAACGAAATAGAAAATAATACTGAGCATCAGGAAGAGACAGCTAAAGTTCCTGGGACATGCAATGAGGAAAGGGGGCTTGGAGAACCTGATACTAACAGGCAAGATAGACGGAAAAAAAGACATGGGAAAGCAGTGGATAACATATTTGAGGAACCTGATCAGGTGGATGGCGGAACGAGGATTGCGTGGTGTAACAGGAGAAAGCGTGCTAAGAGCCACCAGGGATAGGGAGATGTGGAAAGCCATTATCGCCTACGTCCTGGTTACATAGGGGAAAGTAATGAGAAAGAGGGGTTAGTTATAGGAAATGTCAGGAGGTGTGTAATAGACGGATGAGGATACCGAGGGGGTGGAGTATATGAAAAAAGACCTCGTGAAAATGAATGCGAGTTAGTGTGATGGGAGATGTCTATTGACCTTACATTTAAATTCCTGGAGATTGTAGCTGTCGGGGAAGCAAGTATATGGGAGGGAATTCCACAGGTGGGAAGTGAGTGAAAAAAAACTGTTAGAGTAGAAATTGCGGTTACATTTTATCAGTTTCACTGTAAAAGGGTGGGACCTAGTTGCTAACCTAGTAGCTCGTGTAAATTCTTACCTAGGGGGCACCAGTGATCTAAGTTCATTGGAGCAGAAGCCGTGAAAGTATTTATAGAAAAGGCACTGGGAAGCCACGTCACGCCGGTGAGATAGCAGCTGCAGCCGAGCTGCCAAGTCAGTATCAGTGTGTGTGAATAAAGGCAAAAGAAAATCTTTTCTTAAGCGACACGTTTCGTCCTTTGATGCTCTTTATCAAGGCAAATATAAGGATTATATTTTGCAGCATGAATTTATAAACGGTCCTGTTTTTTACTGTACAGATATATATTTATCTGGATTTTAAACACACACACACACATCTATACACATACACACACGCACATATGTATACAGATATAGCGTGCTAAACAGTAACTCCGGTTTAGTTTCGTTTTATTTCAATTTCACCCTACGAAATCACGTCACTTTCCGGCCACCACGTGATCCTCGTGACTTCATCTTCACTCAAAGGGAGATAATTCCTAATCGTAGGTAAGTATTTTTATACAGCGACTTATTAAGCGTAGCTTAGATGCGACACTCGGCCGAAAGCATGGAGCACCCAGTGTGTAAGTCTTTTTCTTTTCCGTGCTCCCACCTCGTTACCGAATGTGATGAAAAGTCGAGGTTTTAAGCGGGTTTAACGGCAATATCGGGCAAAACTTGACCAAGCCTCCTCGTGACTTCCCCTTTTGGGGTAGCCTCTGGCACCGGACAGTAAACCCTGCGTCCTCTCGAAGGAGAATTTCACGTTTTTTAATTTTCTGATAAACATTAATTCTTAAGTCAATGATAGAATAGATTCATAGCTTATAGTCGCATCATATTAAAAACTACTTCCCGTACAATCACTGAAGTTAAGCAACTTTAGGCCTGTTCAGAACTTAGATGGGTGACCGCTTGGAAATATCAGGTATTGTAAACTTGGATGTGCGAGTGGTGTAATGGATAATAGCTTGGAATTGTTAATCGGAAGGCGAGTTTCATTATATTCACTTACACGCAAATACGATTGAAAAAGTTATTAATCTACCTCTTCTCTCCCAGGTATGGGTTAATTAGTAAGGCTCGTATTACTAAAACAATTATTATATGCACCCCCACCAAAACATTCATATAGTCTAAAAATATTTCCAGACTTTAAATAACCTGCAAAGGGCCGTTAAGCCATAAAAAACAAATAAAATCAATCAATGAAATACTGAATAACAGCACAGACATATCTTTTCGATTTAGTTACATTTTCGGGAATATAAATATATAGAAACCAACGTGGTCACAAAGTGAGGGATCAGTTCATATATGTATTATAACATATAATTGATCCCTCACTTTATATCTATATTAAAATTTGTTGCTCGTTTATCGAATTTTGATTATTTATGAATTTACCTCTTTTCCCCAGCTATGGGTTAATTAGTAAGACTTATATCATTAAAATTATTATTATCTAAAAATATCTTACAATCTAGAATTATTTCCCGGCTTTAAATAACCTGCCAAGCGTTGACAAGCCGTAAAAAACGAATTAATTAATCAATTAGGTCCTTGCAACTATAAAATATCCATGGAAATTGCCTCCCTAAATATTTGAGCTTAACAATGTTCACAAAATATTGCAATAGCAATCATAAATATGAATGCCTTTAAGAAATAAGAGGGTACAAATAAAAATATTTAAAACTGACAAGTTTTTCCAACGTGTTTCATTGGTGAGAAGTTAGTTTCACTTAAGCATCTTCTTTCAATGATCCGCTACTTTGTGGAACCGTCTCCCAAAAAGATGCCTTCCCGATCACAACAATCTTAACCTGTCCAAATCTAGAGTTAACTGTTATCTTCCCTCACATATCCCAATAAACTGCACCTCTTACTCAGTAATAAACTGTCTCGAGTGGCTCTTGGGCCTTATACAAAGTGAATATTATTGTACAAAAAGTTCCACGTAGACAGCTTCTTCCCCAGAACTGTTACTTTGAGGAACAAACTATGGACAGAGTGCTCTAAAAATGTACTCACGTTTTAAATTCGTCGTGAGTTTCAATACTTATAAACAAGCATTTAATTTCATTTAATATTTAATTTAAATCATTGAACTTACTAGAAAGGATTAAAAAATATCAAAATATAATTTTTAAAATACTTTGGTCTTTCCTCTTAATAATAGCATAAGCATTTTGACGATAAAGCGTTTTTTTAACAAGTTTAGGGCCTTTTTTTAACCATACTAAGTTGCTTTTAGCGAAAAAGTGCAGATACCTAACAAAGAGTCGATTCTTTTTTTTTTTTTTTTTTTTTTTAATCATATCACCCCAAGCAAGGCGATAATGCCACTGATGCGCAGGGGGCTACATAAGAGTAAAAAGATTGGGAAAGAGAAAACCGGAAACCACATCCTAACCAGGAAACAAAGGATGAGCCTCTTCACCTGTTCAATAGACGTGGGTGGACTGTGAACCAGGCGATAGTTTAGTCTATCTACTCCAATTGAAAAAAAAAACAAAAAAAAAAACTAAAAGAGTGAAAAGATTAGAAAAGAGAAAACCGGAAACCGCATCTTAAACAGGAAACAAGGAAGGAGCCTCTTCACCTGTTCAATAGACGTGGGTGGAGTGTGAACCGGGCGATAGTTTAGTCTATCTACTCCAATTGAATTAGGTACAGGTATAGAATCCTATATCTGAAATCTTTGAAGCCCGTTATGTTTCGGTTTTCCGATTTTTTCGGTTTTCAGAAATTCAAACAATATTGCAGTAAAAAAAAGTATGAATACTCACACCACGAGGGATAAAAAAAAAATGTTATTACAGTTTATTTATAGAATACTGATAAATTAAATAGAAGGATAATTGAGACCATAAGCAATGAATAAACTTTATTTATTTCATACAAACTGTGCCTTGTATCACTTAAAAATGAACAACATCAAACGATAAAATGATATGTTGCGCTCTGGTGCCTGTCTGTCGCTCTCTAAATTATGCGTATCTTGCCTGTCTCTATGTCGCTAAATACAATCACTTACCCGACATTTGCGTAAGATAGTTTCCAAAAAGTAGGATAAAGAAAAACTACAGACAGTAGGTATTGTAATTTATTTGCTTCATTTGTGAACCCCCCACTCACCGGTCCTTCGCGTCGACGCCCAAAATCTCGCGGACGATCGATAGTCGATCAATTAGTTTCAAACCGGGTTCTGCCCACGTTGTGCTTGATTTATCACAAAGCCGGCCTGGATTGAAAGTCGCCGAAAATCCACTGCATCGATGTACCAGACAGAGCTGGAAGCTACAATAAATAAAAAAAATCTTTGTAAAATTAACAAGCAGTTTATATACATACATTCTGTTCAGTACAGTATTTGGTTGGAGTGTATCACTTTTGCATGCAGACAATTATAATTCCAACCCACGTCTTCTACAGAATGTAACACTACCTAACGGATGGATGGTTTGCTGTTGTTTTGCAGAGCCGCCAGTGGTCTTTAGAGCCAAAAACTGCTATACGCTTATTCATTCTATTAGCAAACGACAGCTTGACATTATGTAGGACTCGCTTAGATTCATTGCGTGCAGATACAAAAAAAGGCGCTTATTATGGTCAGGCGTATCGCTCCGGTAAAACGCAAAGGAGTGGTTCCTGTGGCCACTGGCGGCCGATCAAGCAGGAGAGAAACAAACAAAGGCATGAGGTTTGAGTCGGAACTTTCTGGATGAAATGAAAGCATCAATGTCGGCTTTCACCCAAGAGGGGACCTCAGATGCTCAGTTTCCAACAGAGAGACTAAAAAAAATTGTTCCAAGGGACATCACAAACGAAATCACGTATATTCGAATCCTGCCAATGACACACATGTTCGAATCCTGCCGAATGACACATTTTCGTAACAAATATTTATCGTAAATAATCAGACCGGTAGAAATAAATATATATATGGTTTGATTATAAACAGAATATCTATTTAAATACGAGTATCGATCAAAAATAATGTTCAAACAAATAATTTCAAATTGTCGGTTGTTTATAAAGAATGAAAACCTGGACACACTATACAAGAACAAACATGACCTATATTAAATGTTCATTCTTTGATAATGGCTTATGTAAGCCGAAAGCTCAGACCCGATAAAAAAATCAACAATTACTGCTATTTCTTGTTGTCTTTTAAGAATAGCACTATCAAGCTTATCAGATTATACGAAAGGATCCTACACAAAATAAATAGACAAAACTTGTCTATATTATTCAACGAAACCTGTATTAATGTAAAAATGCTGCCAAAATACACACACACACATATATATATATATATTAATAAATATACATATTGTTCTACGTCGATCGCATTACATATAACTTATACCTTTTAGAAAAACTTGTCAGCATAAGCCGTGTAAATAACCCTAATCTACTTAACAAAAACTGAATTACACCCCTTTGATTTCATCTCCCTGCATTTTGATATTTTTCAATTTTAATCTAATAATTGTACTTTTAAAATTTTAATTTGAATTTTTTTCTCCATGTTGTCTTTGTCTATTTAAATTTTTCATTTTTTTTAATTAAAAATCAGTAGCCTAACTTTATAAGATTTAACTCCCTTGAACATCAAGTGAACTTAATTTCAAATCTATTAACGGTCAGTTTTTAATATGCGTCTGATGATTGCATAACGCATGAAACTCCGAGTCTTGCCATCGACGTAGAACAACATATATATTTATTAATATAGATATGAGTGTGTGGGGATGGGAGTAAAGATCATATTGGCCGACTATCTATTCGCCCCCTCCTTCACAAATGGCTGCATGTGAAACCTTGGTGTGCTCATCCGGCCATGTTATTTTTGACGAACCTTTTTGAGTGAAAATTTTACATTTTAGGATCCTGTATAATGAGAGGCGTAAGAAATAACTTTAAATATAAAATCATTCGTTTGCATTTTTTTTTTTTTTTTTTTGTTTAATGAATTTCTTAATGACTCTTCTGCTAATTTGTAGTGCTGGAGGGGGTCATCTACCTCATAAGGTTTAATTGAACAAGTTGAACATACCTTTAATTTTTGCTCGATGTCACTATGGATTCGCCCATCTTTTATCTGCAAGCTTTGTATTGTGGGAACCTACCTACAAATGGACTCGTCCACACCTTTACAATATGGCCACCGACTCTGAGTGGAGTCACTGAGTATTAGCTACAGAGTGAGTGAATGAGTGAGTCAGGACGCCTGAAAGAGAAAGTACTCTCCAGTCCACGTTTACCTTTGTACTACGTTTTCCGAGAATATACTATTCAACCTTATATCCGAGTCCGTGTTATTTTTCTATTACCCTTCGGTCATAACACTTTGTGAACATTTATACAATTAATTTGACATTACATTTTTCTCTTCTTGTTAATTAAATTTAATTTAATTTAATTTAATTATTAATTTAATTTTATTTAAGTCTATTTAATTTTATTTTAATTTAATCTTTTAAAAAAGATTTCTGTGAATACCCCTAATGTATATCCACCTGACATTTCATCTGGTAAAAGACATTGCCACTTGTACAAAGTTAAAACTTATTATAGCCAATACCATCTCTATACCACTATGTTACCTCTTTGAATGCAGGTACTAGATGAAGAACTCTCGAAATCAGGACATCTGAATATAACTCCCCTATTTTATGAGTAGGACGAGCTCTTTAGTGTTGGTCGACTGTCTTCCTAGAGCTGGTATCTTGAACAAAATTACCCCTTGGCGGTCAAGGATAAAAAGTAAACAAAAAAAAAATCAACAATCTCGATGTTTATAAACAAATCCCCATACCGGATCGGTCCTCACTCGGGTCAACGAGAGTCGCGTCCCTCAGATTGGAACCAGCCTAGGGCCGAAAAATCTGTCACTGGAACATACTCTTCCAACAACGATGAAATACGTGGTCACCAAACCCGGACTATTCCCAACATTGGACAAAGTGATGCAATGCCAAATCAATTAATAAAAAGGAGCAAATGAAATGAACTCGCGAAGAATATAAACAAGTCATGGCATTCTTTTCACTGCACTCGAAAATATACAAAAGAACATCAGGGATCAAATGTACCAATTATGGTGAACTATAGTTCGAACTGGAATAAGACCCTAACATGTTTGCCAATGTCCACAGAGACATCATGCAAAATAAACGACTCTCAAATGTTGAAATATCTAAACTTATTTATAAATGGAACTTTGTCTCTGTGTGTGTCTGTGTGTGTCCGTTACCTATAGATTCCAAAACGGCTGAACCGATTTTCTTGAAAATTTACACAGTTGTACTATAAGCGTCTGCGAGTGTTCTTAGATAGGTTTTGTGTCGAGATACCCCCGATAAATATCGAAAATCGATAATCGAAAAAATCGGGTTATAGAAGGAGAGGTCTGATTTTAATCAAATTTCATACTCATATACAAAGACATAAGAAACGATATTCAGAAGTTTCAAGGTTGCAGTTCTTACAATAGTGCAGAAAATTGATAATATATATATATGCAAGATGTTTGTGTGTGTGTCTGTTTATCTGCCTGTATGTCTGTATTTTTTTTTCAGCCCTTTTATTTTAGTTTTTGCTTCGGGTTTGGCTCTAAGTAGGTATAATTCTAGTTCTCAGCCATGATACTATTTACTCAGAGGACTTATTTAGCCTTCAAAATTCAGTTTACGACGAAAACCGTTTTTTAATATCGATACCAGGAAATCAAAATTTGACTTACATCCATTCATTTTTCTTTCGGTCTACGGTTTCGCTTTAACTGGAAACAACTATTGCTTTTTAGTCTTTCGTGTCAACGTCCACAGAGTCTGAGCTCCAGGATCATGGATTAGTTTTAAAGCTTTCATTACACCCGAGCAACGCCGGGCTATATATACTGTTAGTTTTACCTAAGTCACACCAAATGTAGTGCCACTTCCAACCTCCTGAATATCCGGCGAGGAATCTTTCAAAGAGATTCCCTTTCGCCCTTTCTGTTTTGTGTGTCTTTAATCTCTCTTTCGTATTAATTAAATAATAATAGTTATAGATAAAAGAAAATCAAAAACTATTTTTCACCTACTCTACATGGGTGATATAAAACTCTTTGCCAAAGATAACATTGAGTTGAAGTTTCCCCTCAATGCTGTAAAATGTTTAAATGACAATATAGGTATGAATTTCGAATTAGATCCGTGTTTCTCAAACTTTTTAACCACCGCCCCGCTTAGGACACAATTTGATTTTCCACCCCCACCCCAATTGTTATATAACTGTATATTATAAATTACAAGATGTATTACATATAATTGAATTTTAATGGTGCAATAAAAATATGTTTAATAAACTCACTTTTTACTCAGAACTTCTAATGAGATGGATGACATTTGTTTTTCCTGACTAATTCACTCACTCTAGGATCGATGCTGCTTAGAAGGAGTCTCAAATCTCCCCTTTTTACAATTTGCAGACGATTTCGTTACTTAGTAAGAAGTTGAGAAACTGCACTAAATCCGCGTTCAGCCATTTAAGATGATGGAAAAGAAAGGAAGTAAAGTTTAATTGCCTCCCACAAATCTTTCAGGAATTTCTTTCTGCAACCAAAAATCCGCCTACGATTTTTTGAAGAGAGGCTTTAATTTAAAGTCGTTTTTTACAGTAATTAAGTCTTCTTGAATTACATGATTAGTGTCACATGCAGAAATATAAGTAAATGGATTCAGCACCCAGTCTGGTATTTTCATATTTATAAGATCTTGGTATCTTTCAGTCATGTCCTCCTGCAAAGATTTCAAATGATCACAATAAATCAAGAGATCGTCATCTAAACTAATTTATAAATGGAACTCTGTGTGTGTGTGTGTGTGTGTGTGTGTGTGTGTGTGTCCGTTACCTATAGACTCCGAAACGGCTGAACCGATTTTCTTGAAAATTTACTTAGTAGTAATATAAGCGTCTGCGAGTGTTCTTAGATAGGTTTTGTATCGAGGTACCCCCGATAAATATCAATAATCGATAATCGAAAAAATCGGGTTATAGAAGGAGTGGTCTGATTTTAATCAAATTTGATACACTCATAGACAAAGACATCAGAAATGATAATCAAAAGTTTCAAGGTTGCAGTTCTTACAATAGTGCAGAGAATCGATAATATATATATATATATATATATATATATATATATATATATATATATAAAAGCAAGATGTTTGTGTGTCTGTCTGTTTATCTGTCTGTATATCCTTTTTACAAATCCACAATTTTTATCCGATTCTCACCAAACTTCACACAAATATTCTTTAGACTGAGTCTGAGCTCCAAGACCATGGATTAGTTTTAAAGCTTTCATTACACCCGAGCAACGCCGGGCTATACTGCTAGTCTACTATAGCAGTATCAGTGTCATCAGTTTGTAGTTTAAGACTTGGAAAATGAGACAAATTCCGACGACCAATGTTTTCTTGGAAAAAAACACAGCTTCTCTATGAAAGTACAGATCTTAGATTTTGCCTTAATGAGGCTTATATCTTCACCTTGTAATTGCAATTTTAAATCATTGAATATACAGAATAAATCAGTTTGATACGCAATATCTGTTTTGCATGCCAAGAGATCATCACTCAAATCACTGCATTTATTTTCCTGTAAGAATTGCACGACTGTGTCAAACAGAGAATAAAACCGTTTAAAACACATTTATCTAATCATTAGATAAATATGCAAAAGTAACACTCAAGAAATAGAGAATTGCAGAAATACACTCAATAGATCTAGATTTTGTCACAAATATTAAGGAACTGGAACAAGATGAAGCCTATAGATACCTGGGAATTAGCGAAGAAGATGGAATACAGCATATCTAAATGAAAGAAAAAATAAGAAAAGAACGCTACAGACGTGTCCGTCTGGTAGCGAATACCGAGTTGGATTCAAAAAACAGAATATCAACCATAAACACCTCGACTATACCATTTCAACATTGCAATACAATTTCAACATCCTTAACTGGAGCATAACTGACATTAAGCGAATGAACGCCCAAAACGAGAAAGCTTCACACTTACAATCATACCAAGGTTGATGGCGATCGTCTGTATGTGCCCAGAGACTTCGGTTGCATTTGACACAAGGCCAATTTAAGACACATAATTGACGTCTCCATATACTACAACAGCAAAAAAACTTAAACAAGAAATCAAGGGCAAATGTAATGGACCAGATACAGAATTGATCGCAAGATAAATCTCTTCGTGGTCAATATTCTGCCTCAACCAAACAAACTGATGCAGACAAACCCCATAACAATTAGTTTGTTACGTAGTACATGGTTAAAAGCGGAAACCGAAGGTTTTAATTCTTGCCGCACAGGACCAATTCTTACTAACTAGAAATTACCAAGCACACATCCTGCAAAATTGTGTTGACCCCAAATGCAGATTATGTGATAAATATCCAAAAACAATTGAACATCTTGTATCATACTTCACTGTATTGGCACCCACTGAATTAGGTACCTCCACTAAATTTTTGATACCTAAGGTTTAAAATGATTTTCTTTTATGAAAAACCATTCTTGAAATTCTCTTTTTACATTTAATTGAAAGCTAAATGATTAAATCTACTATTTCCAGTAAGTAAAACACTCTGGTGTTTTTCAAACATAAATTATATTGATTTGAATATATATATATATATATATATATATATATATTGGTTTCATTAGAATAATTGAAATCGGCCATCTTCACAGATTTTTACACATTCGTAAACAAAAGTTCTTGAAGCTTTCTTTTTTAGATTTAATTGACAGCTAAATGATTAAATTTACTATTTCTAGTAAGCAAAATATTCTGGTGTATTTCAAATAAAAATTATATTGATTGGAATCGTTTTTTTTTTTTTTGCTTTCATTAAAATAATTGAAATCGACCATCTTCACACATTTTTACACATTTGTAAACAAAAGTTAATTCTCCGTTTTAAAAATCTTCCAAAAATAAAATCTAATTTTCTGGAACATTATTTGATGATTATTAACTGATTTAAAGTATAATTAATCTGAGTTGAGAAAAATATTTACTTTAAGCTTCAAATAACAGAAATGGATTTTTAAAACTAACAGTAGCGGTGATTATGTACTTCCGTTATTGTTCGTCAATCACGTAACAAGTTCTGGAAGGTGATGAAATAACTATTATTATTCTACGGAGACTTTATGTTATAACCCTAAAAGGTTACTGCGTGAGTAATCACCAAAACGGAGGTTGGGAATAATAGTATATCAACAAGTACAAGACTCACACACTGCGTGAAGTAGATACACAGCTAGTGAACTGGTAGTCAGTATAATCACTCTCTCTACTTCAATAGTGTCCACGTATTTAAGAGGATAGGAACATCTCATTCCTATATATAGGTAGGTATACAACACCTGATATGTTAAAACATAATTTTAAAAAGTTTTATACATAATTTTTACGTACTCAGTAAGCTTAAAAATTTTGAAAATTATTCTCCGTAATCTAATTTTGAGGAATATTGACTCTAAATTTACTATATTCATCTCTCTTATTTTCTGATAATGTTGTGTATGATTGACCATACTTTCAAAAATGTTAACGTTATATAATATTTTAGCTACATAAAAAACAAAATTAAAATATTTAAAAAATCTTGGTTTAAAATGATTTGAATTAAGCTTTTCAACTTTTGATTAGTAAATATAGTTTTCACTTAATAACAATATCACCTAACCGGCAGAAAGTATTGCAGAATTTTAAAATATATATATATATATATATATATATATATATATATATATATATATATATATATATATTAATCATATCACCCCAAGCAAGGCGATAACGCCACTGATGCGCAGGGGGCTACGTAAGGGTAAAAAGAATGGAAAAGAAAAAGCCGGAAACCACATCCTAAACAGGGAACAAGGGATGGGCCTCTTCACCTGTTTAATAGATGTGGGTGGAGTGTAAACCGGGCGATAGTTTAGTCTATCTACTCCAATTATCATAAATTATTATCATTTAAACTGAAAAAAATGAAAACATTTCTTGTAAAAATTCATAATTCAGCGAAAGATTTTTTAAAACAATAGTGTCCTCATTAAATCTTATTTATAAAAGCAATTAAAAGCTTTTCTAATTAAATAATGTCAGAGATTTTCATTTTTTTTTATTTTACGATTCGGGACAGATTTTCTGGAAATGAGTAGTAGCTTGAAAAGAAACGATGATTTATATTTTCCAAGGACTCCTGCTTTTAACTACTAAAAAAATTCAAATGAAAATTTAATTTCTCTAAATTTCATGAAATTAAGTAAGTGGCGACATATATAAAGAAAAGGATTTTTACCAAGATTTTCTAAAAAAAAAATGTAAAAAATAATTTCATTCATTTCTGAATAAGTCTTAAAAGATTAATTAAAATTAGCTAATTACTTAATTTTTGGAAGAATTTCAAAATCAGTCTGTTTTTCATCAGAGAAAAGCACAAAAATACTAATCGTAATATTATGTCGGCTTCTGACGGGGAAAAAATTTCGAACGTGCGAGAAAGGATTAAATTTTTTTTAAAATGATTTAAAAATACTTTAGTCTTTCCTCGAACTAATGACATAAATATTTTGACAATAAAACTTTGTTTTTATTAAGTTTGTAACCTTCTACATAATATTATGTTTTTTGTTTTTTTTGTTTTGCTTTGTTTTGTCTTTGCTGTTTGTTTGTTTTTTTGTGTGTGTATGTTTTTGTTCGTTTTTTTTTTTATTTATTTTGTTTTGTTTTTTTGTTTATTTGGGGTGGGGTCAGCGAAAAAGTGAAGGTAACTACAGCGAATATAAAACCCGGCATGATAGAGTGGGTCAATAACTGCATTAGAAAATTTGCAACTTTTAAGGAAAGGAAACCGAGAGAAATTGGGATGAGCACCATCTAAACCCGGTTACAGAAATAGGACCTGTAATATGAGACTTTATAAGCACAGAGAGAACAATCAAAGCTAATCGCCCGGACATCGTGATCAGACCGCAAAAACAGAATAAGTTTTCTTTCTTTGAAGATCTTCAAAAAAACTATCAAAATATGAAACATTGAAATCGAAATCTAAAAATGTGTCACATAAAGACCTCAACAATTCCAGTTGTAGTTGGATCCCTCAGGTCGATTGGAAAAGATTCCGATAGACTCATTGAACTTAAGGGATTCCTGGCAATCCAAGTCTTAAAGAAATAGCAAAAAATTGTAGCTGTACAGCTCATACCTTACGAAGAGCTTTATCTATGTGAAATATGTGTGATCTTGGGTTGTTTTTGTTGTTTTTCTTCAAAAAGTGCTCAGTGGAAAATATCATAAAGCCATTTCTGACGTTAGGTTTCTGGTTGGGACCCGGAAAGAAATTTGTTTACAATAGAAACCATAAGAAAACGGAACAAGAACAAGAAATAATAATAATAATAATAATAATAATAACCCGAGCGGACATGGTCTGGAGTTGCGGAAGATGATGTTGGATTTGCGCTGGAAAAGGCACACAATTGGAAGACTCCAGGTATGGATAAAATTCCTAACTTTTGGCTATATTGTTTGAGTGCGGCACGTGGAAAAATAGCCAGGGGGCTCCGGGAGATGGTTGACGATCCCACTAGGGTTCCTGCATGGATGACAGAGGGAATTACATTTCTTCTGCCCAAGAATGGTGACACGGGCGGCCCGAAGGACTACAGACCAATTACATGTCTTCCGACAACATGTAGACTACTAACATCTATTTTAGCAGGACAGACATATTTATTCTTGGAAAGAAATGACATGATACCGCTTGAACAAGGGGGGTGCAGACGTGGCTGTTATGGCTGTGGAGACCAATTGCTAATTAGCAGGGTGATCCTGGAGAACTGCTGCAGGGCAGAGAAGGATCTTGGTGCTGCGTGGATGGACTACCGAAGGGCATTCGATGGTGTGCCACATGAATGGATTTTAAAGACTTTAGATATATACAAGATGTCGCCCGTCATCATCGGTTTCATCAGGCAGTGCATGTCTGTGTGGAGGACAGCCCTTTACCTCAGTCATGTAGATGGAACCTGTGGGTCTGATGAAGTGGGCGTCAGAGGGGGTGTGTTTCAAGGTGATTCTTTATCTCCCTTACTATTCTGCATATCATTAATAGCACTAACCAGTCAACTTAATAAGACAGAATGTGGTTATAAAATAGGCCAAAAGAAAATAAGCCATCTATTTTACATGGATGACTTGAAGTTATATGCTGAGAGTGGTAGTGGGCTGGAAGGTCTTCTGCAAACTGTAAAATGCTTCAGCGAAGACATTGGAATGAGATTTAATTTGAATAAATGTGCTAAAGCTACAGTTTTACGTGGATCAATACAAGAAACATCCTCAATTAGCCTAGACCCTGCTGTAACAATAAAAGAATTGAAACCAGAAGAAGCTTATAAATACCTGGGTGTAAATGAGAGCGAAAACATTCACCATAAAAAAATGAAAGAAATGGTGCGTAAAGAGTACTATAGAAGGCTGCGAATGATATTAAAAACTGAATTAAATTCACAGAATAGAGTTATGGCCATTAATAGCCTTGCAATCCCAGTTGTCCAAAATATAAAGCTTCAACATCTTGAACTGGACTCTAAGCGACATCAGGCGAATGGATGCTAAAACAGGGGGGCTTCTTTCTAAGCATAGGATGCATCACCCAAAGGCTGATGTAGACCGTCTATACATACCCCGTAAAGAAGGTGGAAGGGGTCTTATTCAGCTGGAATTGTCATACAAGACAACAGCTATTGGCTTACTAACATACATAGAAACAACAAAGGATTGGATGATACAATTGGTAAGGCAACATGAAGAAAGAAAGAAAAAATATTCAATAATAAAAGAAGGCAGTAAATACAAACAAGAATTACAGTTAGTAGATTCTGTAGAAAAGCAAAACAGTAGCCAAGAACCAACTATTGCGGCAAAAAATATGAAAATGAAAGCCAAAGATAAAGCTCTTGAAAAGATGAAACAGCGCTGGCAAGACAAACCTCTGCATGGCCAATATCCAGTACGTGCCAATAAATCCAATGTTGACAAAGTTAATACTCATCGATGGTTACGTGCATCTGGATTAAAGTCTGAAACTGAAGGATTTATACTTGCAGCACAAGACCAAAGTCTTTTCACGAGAAACTTTCAGGCAAATATTATGCATAATAATATGGATCCAAAATGCAGGTTTTGTGATAAACACCAAGAAACAATAGACCACCTAATCTCAGGCTGTTCTGTGCTTGCCCCAAACGAATATAAAAATCGCCACGATAGAGTTGGGCAATATTTACATTGGGCAATGTGCAAACATTATGGAAAAGCTGTAAACAAACACTGGTATGAACATCATCCAGCACCGGTTACAGAAATAGAAGATGTAACCATTCTATGGGATTACACCATCTACACAGACAGAAAAATTGAAGCAAACAGGCCAGACATTATTGTTAAAAACCAGAAGGAGAAAACTTGTCTATTAATTGATATGGCTTGTCCAGCGGATTGTAACATAGCAATCAAGGAATTTGAAAAACTGTCAAAATATAAAGACCTGGAAATTGAAATAGAAAAAATGTGGAAATTGAAAACAAGAGTTGTGCCAGTGATAGTAGGTGCACTTGGAATGATAAAAAATGGAACAAAACAACACATTGAAAGAATCCCTGGAAACCCCAGCTTAAGAGATATACAAAAAATTGTATTATTAAGTACAGCCCACACACTAAGGAAAACGTTATCGATGTAATGCTGGGGATGATAGGGAAGGATAGAAAAACATGAAATGGAGTCATAACAACACGCCACTACCTGCCTTAGGTCTCCCCGCAGACTTGGTTGGTAGTGAGACCAATGCAGAAATCTAAATATGATGAAAAATGACATAATAATAATATTCAAAAAAATATTCAATAATAAAAGAAGGCAGTAAATACAAAATATAAAAATATTCAATAATAAAAGAAGGCAGTAAATACAAACAAGATTTACAGTTAGTAGATTCTGTAGAAAAGCAAAACAGTAGCCAAGAACCAACTATTGCGGCAAAAAATATGAAAATGAAAGCCAAAGATAAAGCTCTTGAAAAGATGAAACAGCGCTGGCAAGACAAACCTCTGCATGGCCAATATCCAGTACGTGCCAATAAATCCAATGTTGACAAAGTTAATACTCATCGATGGTTACGTGCATCTGGATTAAAGTCTGAAACTGAAGGATTTATACTTGCAGCACAAGACCAAAGTCTTTTCACGAGAAACTTTCAGGCAAATATTATGCATAATAATATGGATCCAAAATGCAGGTTTTGTGATAAACACCAAGAAACAATAGACCACCTAATCTCAGGCTGTTCTGTGCTTGCCCCAAACGAATATAAAAATCGCCACGATAGAGTTGGGCAATATTTACATTGGGCAATGTGCAAACATTATGGAAAAGCTGTAAACAAACACTGGTATGAACATCATCCAGCACCGGTTACAGAAATAGAAGATGTAACCATTCTATGGGATTACACCATCTACACAGACAGAAAAATTGAAGCAAACAGGCCAGACATTATTGTTAAAAACCAGAAGGAGAAAACTTGTCTATTAATTGATATGGCTTGTCCAGCGGATTGTAACATAGCAATCAAGGAATTTGAAAAACTGTCAAAATATAAAGACCTGGAAATTGAAATAGAAAAAATGTGGAAATTGAAAACAAGAGTTGTGCCAGTGATAGTAGGTGCACTTGGAATGATAAAAAATGGAACAAAACAACACATTGAAAGAATCCCTGGAAACCCCAGCTTAAGAGATATACAAAAAATTGTCTTATTAAGTACAGCCCACACACTAAGGAAAACGTTATCTATGTAATGCTGGGGATGATAGGGAAGATAGAAAAACATGAAATGGAGTCATAACAACACGCCACTACCTGCCTTAGGTCTCCCCGCAGACTTGGTTGGTAGTGAGACCAAAGCAGAAATCGAAATATGATGAAAAATGACATAATAATAATAATAATGATGTCATGAAGCCATTTCTGACCTTAGGTCTCTGGTTGGGACCCGGAAGGAAATGTGTATACTACAGTAATCCAATTAAATAATAATAGCAATAATAAAATGTCATAAAGATATTTCTGACCTTAAGACGCTGGTAGGAACCCGGAAGGAAATGTGTATACTATTGTAATCCAAGTAAATAATAATAACAATAATAAAATGTCATGTAGCCATATCTGACCTTAGGTCTCTGGTTGGAACCCGGAAGGAAATGTGTTTACAATTAGAAATCCTAAAAAGAACAAGAACAAGAAATAATAATAATAATAATAATAATAATAATAATAATAATTATTATTATTATTATTATTATTATTATTATTATTATTATTATTATTATTATTCATATCATTAATAGCATTAACTAGTCAACTTAATAAGACAGAATGTGGTTATAAAATAGGCCAAAAGAAAATAAGCCATCTATTTTACATGGATGATTTAAAGTTGTATGTTAAGAATGATAATGAGCTGGAAGGTCTTCTGCAAACTGTAAAATGCTCCAGCGAAGATATTGGAATGAAATTCAATTTGAATAAATATGCTAAAGCTACAGTTTTACGTGGATCACTACAAGAAACATCCTCAATTAGCTTAGACCTTGCTGTAACAATAAAAGTATTAAAGCCAGAAGAAGCTTATAAATACCTAGGTGTAAATGAGGGTGAAAACATTCACCATAAAAAATGAAAGAAATAGTGCGTAAAGAGTACTATAGAAGGCTACGACTGATATTAAAACCTGAATTGAATTCTCAGAACAGAATTATGGCCATTAATAGCCTTGCAATCCCAGTTGTCCAATATAATTTCAACATCTTAAACTGGACGAATGGATTCTAAAACAAGAAAGTTTCTTTCTAAGCATAATATGCATCATCCAAAGACTGGTGTAGACCGTCTATACATACCCCGTAAAGAAGGTGGAAGAGGTCTTATTCAGCTAGAATTGTCATACAAGACAACTATTGGCTTACTAACATACATAGAAACAACAAAGGACTGGATGATACAATTAGTAAGGCAACATGAAGAAAGAAAGAAAAAATACTCAATAATAAAAGAAGGCAGTAAATACAAACAAGATTTACAGTTAGTAGATTATGTAGAAAAGCAAAACAGAAGCCAAGAACCAACTATTGCGGCAAACAATATGAAAATGAAAGCCAAAGATAAAGCTCTTGAACAGATGAAACAACGCTGGCAAGACAAACCTCTTCATGGCCAATATCCAGTACGTGCCAATAAATCCAATGTTGATAAAATTAATACTCATCGATGGTTTCGTGCATCTGGATTAAAGTCTGGGACTGAAGGCTTTATTCTTGCAGCGCAAGACCAAAGTCTTTTCACTAGAAACTTTCAGGCAAATATTATACATAATAATATGGATCCAAAATGCATGTTTTGTGATAAACACCAAGAAACAATAGACCATCTAATCTCAGGCTGTTCTGTACTTGCCCCAAATGAATATAAAAATCGCCACGATAAAGTGGGGGAATATTTACATTGGACAATGTGCAAACACTATGGAAAATCTGTAAGCAAACACTGGTATGAACATCACCCAGCACCGGTTACAGAAATAGAAGATGTAACCATTCTATGGGATTACACCATCTACACAGACAGAAAAATTGAAGCAAATCGGCTAGACATTATTGTTAAAAACCAGAAAGAAAATAACTTGTCTATTAATTGGTATGGCTTGTCCAGCGGATTGTAACATAGCAACCAAGGAATTTGAAAAACTGTCAAAATATAAAGACCTGGAAATTGAAATAGAAAAAAGTGTGGAAATTGAAAACAAGAGTTGTGCCAGTGATAGTAGGTGCACTTGGAATGATAAAAAATGGAACAAAACAACACATTGAAAGAATCCCTGGAAACCCCAGTTTAAGAGATATACAAAAAATTGTCTTATTAAGTACAGCCCACACACTAAGGAGAACTTTGTCTATGTAACGCTAGGGATGATGGGGGAGATAGAAAAAACATGAAAAAGAACCATAACAACACGCCACGACCATAGCAGAAATCGAATTTTTTTTTGTCCAAATTCTTTCCTCTAAGCGGAAGAAACCGTGAAACACATGACCTTTTAATGTACACACAGAAATTACTCTGCAAAAAAAAACTTCAAATACACAAAAAGAAATTTATAAATATTAAAAAAATACGATTGCTTCATTATTTGTATTAAACTTTACAATTTTCGATTATTAAATATAGTCTACACTTAATAACTTAACAACCTAACGTCTACAAGTCTATGAAATATTTTAAAATACTTTTGAAACTTTATAAATTATTATCATACAAAAATTAAAACAATTCTTTTAAAATTTCATTATTAACCGGAAAAAATTATTTAGACTATAATATCCTTAATTTATATTATTTATTAAAGTAATTAAAATCTTATCTAATTAAATAATGTCATAGCTTTATTGCATTTTTTATTTTACTATTAGGATCAGATTTTCGGAAAGAAGCTCAAAATGTTTGAAAAAAATGAAAGATGATTTACATTCCCCAATGAGTCCTGCGTTTAACTAATAAAACCAATTTTGCCAACAAATTTAATTTCTTAAAATTACATGAATTTATGCGGAAAATATTTTTCTCAAGATTTTTTTAAAATAATGATTTCAAAAATAATTCCATTTATTTGTGAATCAGTCCTGAAAGTTTCATTAAAATCTGAGGATTATTTGGTTTTTGCGAGAATTTCCAATTTAATGTGTTTGTCCGTAAAAAAAAAACTGAGTTACGTATTACATTTTCAATTGTAAACTCTTCTTAACAATTTAGCTACACGCTAATGAAAATAAAAACAAGATTTTTACCAACATTTCGAACGTGTTAAAAAGAATTTTAAAAATTTAGAAAATAATTTTAAAATACTTTGATCTTTCCTCTTAATAATAACATGAACATTTTGATGAAAAAAGTTCGTTTTTATTAATATTATTAAGTTTGAGACCTTTTTTTCTTCATACTCTGTTTTTCAGCGACTTAGTGGAGGTACCAACGCTAATATAGATGTATTTTTTGCTAGGTTTTCTAATGCTCTCGTGTTTTAACTAAAAAGTTTTTATTTTATATAAAGAGCGCAGAAATAAATTATCAAAATCTTCCTTGAAACATGCTGTGGTTTTAAGGGTCTAAAGTAAACCACTGTTTTTGAGTAAATTTTTGAGTAATTTTTTGTTTAATTTTATATTTTTTATATTTTATTTTTAATATTATATTTTAAATTTTAATTTATATTTTTGTTTAATTTTATATATATATATATATATATATATATATATATATATTTTACGATACACGTTCGGAATATTGTTTGAAAATCCTTGGTTATTATAATAAAGGCTTCAACCTCTATGCTATTTAAAATTATGATAATCATAGAGAACGTAAGCGATGTCTATGGCGTCAGAGTGAAACCGCCTCCACCGGTTAGTAGACGGGATCTGTACGTGGTGGATTCGTATATCATTGAGTGACTCACTCGATTACAGGGTGTCCATATTATGTTTCGTGTGAACGATGATAAAAATATTAAAAAATAGATATTTACTGATGTATAATTTTTATGCGGTGGTTTCCTGAGACATGAAAACTATTTCAAAGGTTCTATAACCGGTAAAATAGAAGAAAAAAACTGGCGTAAAATTTTTAGATTTTGGATTTTAAGACACCTCCCCCCCCCCACACACACACACACACATACAAGAGAGAGACGAATGCTCTTTATTATAGAATAGATGTTCGTAGAGTTGTATATGTATCTGATATAGAGAAAGTCTACAAGGATGTGCTTGTGACGCAGTGGATATCGGCTCGGAACGAGAAATCTGGGAGCAGAGTTGAATTTCTTGCATTCACTTACGCGCAAATACCCTTGGGAAAGGTATTAATCCGTCTCTTTCTTCCAGCTATGGGTTCAATAATAGGACAGGTTGGGTTCTATAGCCTTGGTCGGCAACCAGTCTACCGCAGAAAGTAATGGCAACCTACTGCGGGATAATCTTCTGCCCAGTCAGTCATGTCTCTTTCGAGACCTGATCGCCTAAGCGTGTATCACGTATGGCACTAGACTGACTGAATAGTAAATACGACGAACTGAGAGTTTTCAACAGAAAAGAAAAAATAAGCATAACTTTTAAATTCTGTCATGCAATCCAAGATGTTGGTGCGTCGTTTGATCTCTAACCGCTTCGCTTCCCTCTTTGGGGAAAGGAAATTGTTTGATCTTTTAATCACGGCAAAGTGCCATATTATAATTGTATTTGTCCCTCTCTTCGTTAGTTAGCACGACCGTTACGTCCTGCCAATACCGCATAAATAATTAACTATTCTGTGTTTTGATCACGTGGAAAGAGAGGGAAGGACATTACTAGGTTTCAGTGAGAAAATGAAAGGAGAAGGGAAGATAGAAATGGAGAGGGAGAATCAGATTAAGTTGAGAGAAACAGTAACTACACTTTTACCTCAGCCAAAAGACCAAGAAGTAATTGCATTTTCTTTCCGCTACACGCTAGCAGGGTTTGACACAAAATCAGTTTAATTTAGGGAGCCCGGGTGCACGCACTCGGACCAGGTCCAAAAATAGCCAAATCCTCACAACCGTCGGTATTACTACCGAACCCTCATGGTAGCTGTTTCCCAAGACCGGACACCTCCCAATAAAATTTTCATTTGCGCTCTACCTGAAGACAGACAAAACTGAGAGATGAAATGCAGTTCATCCACACCAGGGCAGATACTACACTGATCTCAGCTAAAAGCCCGAATTTTAATGACGACTGCAATAAAAGAGGCATTTTTCCAGACGCTAGTATCAAACGATGCAAACCGAGTTAGGCAATCGCCAAAAATCTAATTACCATAAATTAAATAAACTAACATTGTCTGCGGAATTATTTTTTAATTATTCTTAAAATAAATGTTTGTACAACTGGGATTAAGAAAAGAAAAATAAGGAAATATAAAAGTGTTTAACTAACATTTCCTGTCAAAACTTCATAAATAAATAATGGATTATTCTGTTTTGACCGTGTGTGAAGAGGGAAAATTACACTACTTAAATTCAGTAAGAAAATAAAAGAAAGAAAGAAAGAAAGAAGCGAAGATAGTAGGTTTTAACGGCTGTTTCAGTGAAATGGACAAAATTGTTGGTTTCAAATATTTTCTCTCTTAATAACTTCTTAAAATAACGACTAGCATTCATATTTATTATTGCTATTGCAATAATTTGTTAAAGTTGTTAAGCTCAACAAATATTTAGCGATGAGATAGTGGAATTTCTACGGATATTTATTTTATTGTCATAGAACTCGTCATGAGCTTGACTGATCATCAACGTAAGAGTTAAGAATTAAGATTCATTCCAAAATTTAAATAGGTAAACGGTGAAATTTTCACGGGTTTTTCTCGTATTTATAATTGTTATTGCAATATTTTTAGGCTCAAATATTGAATTGCATTTCGAGATACGAGAGTCATTCAATAAATAAGGTGAATTTTCGGTATAAGGACTTCTACGAGGGTCGTTCAATAAATAAGGTGAATTTCTCGGTATAAGGACTTCTAATACATATAGAAGCTTCCTTTTTTTCCTTTACTTCTTTTTCAAAGGGATTTAATTTTTTTTTTTTTTTTTTTTTTTTTTTTTTGCAGATTGAAAAAAAAAATTGAGAGTTTTGGAGATTAACAAAGATGTCCGACCAAGAAGCATGCTCCAAGATTGAACAGAGGTCAGTTATCAAGTTTTTGGTTGCTGACGTGTGCAAACCAGTTGAAATTCATAGGAGAATGTCAACTGTATTGGTGCCACATGTTTCAGCCAAAAAATGCCTACAAGTGAGCTAAATTGTTTAAAAAAGGACGGAGCAGTGTTGAGGATGAAGACAGGCCTAGCATACCTACAGCAGTGAGCTCTCCTGAGGTGATCGAATCAGTCAATGATCTCATTGTCTGATAGAAGGGTCACAGTGGATGACATTGCAAGGACTTTGAACCTATCTGTTGGGACAGCACACGAAATTGTCCATGATGACTTTGCCTACTCGAAGGTCAACTCACACAGCAGCCAAAAACGGTGCAGACCATCAACGTGCTGGGCTGGGAACTGCTTCCTCATCCCCTTCAGACTTTCACCTGTTTGGTCCTTTCAAAACGTTCTCGAGAGGCACGAAGTTTGAAAGTGACGATGAAGTCAAAAGTGCTGTGAGCGATTGGCTGAGACATCAGTCCAAAGATTTTTACGCTGAAGGAATACGGAAGCTTGTGCACAGATGGAAAAAGGGTGTGACACTGCTGAGAAACTACGTTGAAAATTTTTTTAAAAAAGTAAGCTTTTATCTGTATTAAAAGTCCTTATACCGAAAAATTCACCAAATTTATTGAATGACCCTCGTATTTATTGTTGTGGATCTCGCAAAATGTCTATTCAATCAGAAACTGCACATTTTGAAAGTATCTGAAAAACAAACCACGAATCGACCCAAGACTTATGTGTGAAATTGGGTAGCAGACGTCTTTGGAGGCCGTCGATGGTTGTGCTAGCACGAAGTGACAAGTCATCGTGAACGAGGGTTTAAGCGTACTGGTCTTGTTCAAACTGTTGATCATACCAGATAATTCGCCCTCAGAACTTATATATATATAAGGCAATATGTGAGTCTGTGTGTGACTGTTCCCTATGCACGCCTATATTTTTTAAGCTACGCCATTCAAACTTTCTAGGCACACATATCTACAGGGAAGCCAGGTTGACACATACTTTTTGAGTTTAAGTTCAGCAATTTTCCCTTTCGCACTTTTTGGCCATTGCAGCCGATTGTTTACATTTGCTCCGTAAAACATCTAAGATCTTAGATGGTTGCTGAATTACGTCACAGAAATCAAATCACACGTGTCAAACACGACGAAAATATTTTTTATTAAAAATAAAATGAGCCTTTATAATTAATTTTAATTCCGACGTTTTAAAAATTCATTTGGTCAACAAAAAATGTAAATATTTTTTCCCCGTAATTTTGAAACAAAAGAAATATTTAAAAAAAAAAGTATTTTTCAAACAAAAACAAAACATGTAAACAAAAAAATATGCCAATGGTTAATTTAATTAAATCATTTTTTTTTTCAGATTTAATATTTCATACTTCAGAAAATAAAATTAAAAAAAATAAAGCATTAATGTAACTTTTTCCTCTAAAATTAAATGTCTACATTTTTAAATATTTTTCGAAAATTTCTGAACTGAGTTTTGAAACAAAAACAAAGGCAATGTTGTTTACAATGTCACAAAAAATATCAAATCACGTTTACGCAAAACAAAAGAAAATAGTTTTTTAATGGAATTTTTTAACAATTTTTAAACAACAATTTTTTTATATAATTATTTTTTTATATAACCCAGTCCTAATACTAAAATGTTCTGAGTTGCACGGGCAACGCCGGGCTATGATGCAAGTATATATATAAAAGGCAATCCGTGAGTCTGTGTGTGACTGTTCCCTATGCACACCTACATTTTTTAAGCTACGCCATTCAAACTTTCTAAGGACACATATCTACAGGGAAGCCAGGTCGACACATATTTTTGAGTTTTAAGTTCAGCAATTTTCCCTTTCGCACTTTTTGGCCAATGGAGCTAATTGTGTACATTTGCTCCGTAAAACATCTAAGATCTAAGTTGGTTGCTAAATTACGTCACAAAAATCAAATCACACGCGTCAAACGCGACTAAAATCCTCTAAAATTAAATGTCTACATTTTTAAATATTCTTCGATAATTTTAGAATTGAGAGCGTAATAGTTTTTATATTTTTAATTTCAGTAAAACAAATAATTTTTATTTTTATGTTAAATTCATTTAGTCAACAAAAATGTAAATATTTTCCCCCGTAATTTTGAACCAAAAACAAACGCAATGTTGTTTCAAATGTCACATAAAACATCAAATCACATTTACGAAAAACAAAAGAAAATAGAATTTTTTAATGGATTTTTGTAACAATTTTGAAACAACAATTTTTTTATATAATTATTTTTATATAACCGAGTTTTAAAGGAATTTATCCATTTAATATTATAAACATTATTGCATAACGAGATTTGATGTTTGTGTGAGTGTTGTAAACATTGCTTTCCAAGTTATTTAGCAGCCATCTTCGATTAAATTAACAGGCACTCACACTAGGTGTGCTCAGTTTTGTATATTTTTTCACATGCCTCCTAAAAAAGAGCTCGGTTCAGCTCTCCTTTCTAACTTTCAATAAATGATTTCTATCTACTCCTCTCATTGGCATCTTCTTCAACTACTAAAATCTTCTGAGTTTCATGGGCAACGCCGGGCTATGATGCTAATATATATATATATATATATATATATATATATATCATATTTGATTAAATAATTTAGATATATTATGGCGATTGATTTTTAATAGTCTCGTAGTCACGAATAAGTTTCTTTATGTATATGTTGTCCACACGACAACTACGCTATCAAGAAGGTTTACATTATATATGTCCAATTCATCGTCGATTGCACAACATTTAAATGAACATTCCTTTTTACATTCACATTTTAGGCAAATATTAATTGCGATTACATAAATACTCCACTATAAAAGTAATAAACAAAAACTTCAAATTCTCGAAACCATCTTTATCAAAAACTTAAAATTGACACTAAACAATATATATAGAGAAGTCAAAGCACGTCATATATATATATATATATATATATATATATATATATATATATATATATATATAGTGATGATCATCCACGTATACTGTCTTAATATGTATAGGAAAGAATATTAATAAAAAGTTTTGAATTTAAAAATGTACTTTTTTTTAACAGTATTTGTTTATTTTTATTATATTTTATATTTCAGACCGCCCTCGGTCCTTCATCAGAAACAAGTGATTTTTAAATTTGTTTCTGATGAAGGACCGAGGGCGGTCTGAAATATAAAATATAATAAAAATAAACAAATACTGTTCAAAAAAAGTACATTTTTAAATTCAAAACTTTTTATTAATATTCTTTCCTATATATATATATATATATATATATATATATAACGTGTTTTGACCTCTCGGTTACAAAGAACAAGATGGCCAAGCAAACCCCGAATAGTGCTTTTAAAAACAAATATATCCCGAGTCTCCAAGATATACATCTCTGCTCAGTTTCGTGTCCTAAAGTAAATAATTCAGTTTTAGGGAGTAATCTTTCCTGTATTAATACAACATATATTATTAATTAAATACTTTTTTATTAAACAATATATAATAAATAAAGATGATAATAAATAATTATACTGTTACATTATGTTTGTTGAGGAGACTAGGTTCTGAACTCAAAACCATGAAGAAAGCAAGAGGAAGCTACGTACAATCTTTACCAATAACAATCATAAAAATGTGCAGTTTACAGATGTTAAAGAAAAGGATGTTGTGGAGAGTCATGATCGTCTACAAGTACGGCACCTCAAAAGAAAATGTGAGAGGACTAAATCAATAGCTAAATCAGATATTCAAATTGGATAGGATAAATCAGATGTTAAATCTGAAAGATTCTACATACTATTATTAATAATATTCTAAGTGCCTTGTCCCTTCATGACATAGGTGATCATGGCCTTCCACATCTCCTTATTCCTAAGGATAAGGCTCTTGGTGCGCTTTCTCCTGTTACCCCATCCAAAGCCCATTCTGTCATCCATTTGCTCAAGCCCATCAAGTATGTTACGAGTTGCTTTCCTCTGTCTCTCTTTACCACTTTACCGGTGCGTATTAGATTTTCCAAGCCATTCTTCCTCATTATATGTCCCAGGATCTTCAGCTGTTTTTTTCTTGATGTTAAGTATTAGTTTTCTTTTTCTTTTTTTTTTTTTTCGTTTCCATTCTCTGCAAAAGTTTATCGTTGCTCACATGTTCGGTCTAGGGCATTCTCAGCATCCTTCTGTAGAACCACATTTCGGTTGCTTCAAGTCTCTCCTTCATCTTTAAGGAGATTGTCCAGTGTTCACTGCCATACTGAAGAACAGACGTCATATAGCAATCCAGTACTCTCTTCTTTGCTTCTAGCAAAATATTCCCGCCTTTCAATACTCTATTCAGCTTCTGGAATGCATCCTTGGTCATGCCAATACACCCTCAGATCTCAGTGTTGCACTTTTCGTCTTCTGTTAGAACACTACCCAGGTATTTACATTTCTGTACCTGCTTGAATTTAGTATCTGCAGCCTGTATTTTTTAGACCTATTTTTCTATTGAATGCGATATTTATGGCAAGAAAGGTATCAGAAAGAGCAATACATATGCAGAAGGACGTGTACCTATGTTTTATAGATTATGTAGAAGCGTTTTATAAAGTATATCACAAAGAACTGTTATAACTGCTAGGCGAGCTTCATATATTTGGGAAGGATATTAGAATAATCCAGAACCTCTACTAGTAACAAACAGCCTGAAATGAGTTCAGTAAATATACAAAAATAGAAAAAGATGTAAGACAAGGATATGTCTTCTGATCGAACTTATCCAATCTATACAGAGAGGTGATTCTGAAAGAATTAAAAATTCCTAAGGATTCATTATTGGCGACTACAACCTTAACGATATAAGATATGCAGATGACAGTGTTTATAGCATATACAGAAAAGAAACTGCAAAAACTCCTACAGGCAAAACTCCTTCTAATGAAGAAAAGCAAGAAGAAAGGACTAAATATCAAAAACAAGAAGTAAGAATGTACGGTTGCTAGCCAAAGGAATAGCCCAACATTCAAATTACACATTAAAGATAACAAAATTGAACAAGTGTCACAATATAAATATCTAAGAACGGATTGGGAAAGCGGAAGTTGCCTTCCAAAGATGAAGTTAAGTCTTATGAAACAGAAAAAAATTCGTTAGAAACAAAGGAAAAATACTGAATTGTTACGCAATATCTCTTATATGACAGGGAATGCAAAACGATCTCATCATAGAGGAAGGAGAGGCTTGAGGTAACAAAAATGTGGTTCTTCTGAAGGATACTGAGAATGTCATAGACCGAACATGCGAGTAACGATGAAGTTTTAGAGAAAATGGACACAAAAACGACATTTATAATTAACATTTAAAAACGGCAGTTGAAATTTCTAGAGCACATAATGAGGAAAGAGGGCTTAGAAAATTTTATACACACAAGATTTTCTTCTTCCCTGTTTAGGATGTGGTTTCCGGTTTTATCTTTTCCAATCTTTTCACTCCTTTTTCTTTTTCTTTTTTTTTCAATTGGAGTAGATAGACTAAACTATCGCCCGGTTCACACTCCACCCCGTCTATTGAACAGGTGAAGAGGCTCATCCCTTGTTCCCTGTTTAGGATATGGTTTCCGGTTTTCTCTTTTCCAATATTTTCACTATTTTTTCTTTTTTTTCTCAATTGGAGTAGATAGACTAAACTATCGCCCGGTTCACACTCCACCCACGTCTATGGAACAGGTGAAGAGACTCATCCCTTGTTCCCTGTTTAGGACGTTATTTCCGGTTTTATCTTTTCCAATCTTTTCACTCTTTTTTCTTTTTTTCTCAATTGGAGTAGATAGACTAAACTATCGCCCGGTTCACACACCACCCACGTCTATTGAAGAGGTGAAGAGGCTCATCCCTTGTTCCCTGTTTAGGACGTTGTTTCCGGTTTTCTCTTTTCCCATCCTTTTACTCCTTTTTTTTCTTTTCCAATTGGAGTAGATAGACTAAACTATCGCCCGGTTCACACTCCATCCCCGTTTATTGAACAGGTGAAGAGGCTCATCCCTTGTTCCCTGTTTAGGACGTGGTTTCCGGTTTTCTCTTTTCCAATCTTTTCACTTCCACGTAGCCCCCTGCACATCAGTGGCGTTACCGCCTTGCTCGGTGTGATATGATTAAAAAAAAAAAAAAAAAAGATAGCTTGAAGGCAAGAGAAACAGAGGAGAACAATACATAACTTAACTAGCAAGTTTAAGTAAATGCATGGCAAAACAAGGTTTAGGAGAGATAACAATAAAATTTTATTAAGAGCTACAAAGGACAGGAAATTGTGGAGAGACATGATTGACAATCTCCTGAAAAAAACACGACACATAGAAGAAGAATTATTTTTGTTATTCGATTGTACGTATTTCTCAAATAAGAAATTTCTACTTATAATAGAAGCTTAAGGACACATGGCCCTGTGGACATAGGCGTTGGTTAGAGCCAGTGACTTGACCCAAAAAGTTATGAATTCGATACCTGGGTACAGCAGTAGTAAACAAATAATTTAGAGAGTTGAGTTAAAGGGGAGATAACTACATGGCATCCGGAAGTGGCATCGCACATGGAATGAGTATGATATACCTCAATGATGGAAATAAGGGTATCGGTTCAAAATTTCTAGCACTTGAAGAAGGCAGGAGCGTACAACAGCCGAAACGTCGTAAGCGTGGTAATAAAGATGAAGACAACAGTTTGAACAGTGTAAATAGTATAAATACTAACTCATCTTAGAAGTAGAGACAAATACAGAAGCTAATATTTTGATAAATAATAAAAACATGGTGTTTTTCAAAATGAACAGCAGTAATGATTTGAGACAAATAATACGGCTCAGTTCGATAGCATTGTCACAGATTGAGTATAAAAAATTTATTCCCTACCAAATCCAAGTTCTCATACCAAACACAAAATCTTTGATTAGTAGGAATAGTAAGTCAAAAATAGGCTTATAATACCAACTAGCAGTATAGCCCGGAGTTTTACTCGGGTGTAATGAAAGCTTTAAAACTAATCCATGGTTCTGGAGCTCAGACTCTTTAGACGTTGGCACGAAAGACTAAAAAGCAATAATTATTTCCAGTTAAAGCGAAACCGTAGACTGAAAGAAAAATGAATGGATGTAAGTCAAATTTTGATTTCCTATCAAATAAGTTTTTTTTCGTCGTAAACTGAATTTTGAAGGCTAAATAAGTCCTCTGAGTAAATAGTATGAGACTAAGAACTACAATTATACCTACTTAGAGCCAAACCCGAAGCAAAAGCTAAAATAAAAGGGTTGAAAAAAATAGACATACAGGCAGATAAACCGACACACACACAAACATCTTGCTTTATATATATATATATATATATATATATATATATATATATATAATCGATTTTCTGCACTATTGTAAGAACTGCAACCTTGAAACTTCTGAATATCGTTTCTTATGTCTTTGTCTATGAGTGTATCAAATTTGATTAAAATTGGACCACTCCTTCTATAACCCGATTTTTTCGATTATCGATTTTCGATATTTAGCAGGGGTACCACGACACAAAACCTAGCTAAGAATACTCGCAGACGCGTATAGTACAACTGTGTAAATTTTCAAGAAAATCGGCTCAGCCTTTTCGGAGTCTATAGGTAATGGACACACACACACACAGAGACAAAGTTCCATTTATAAATAAGTTTAGATTTAGATCAGAAAATAAAACTCAACAACTGCGTAATTTTTAGATGGAAAAACGTATTTATTACACAAATACGCAAAAGTACAAATACAACGTTTGCACAAAAATTTCTTTTTGTGCGCCTATAAGGCAATATAATATGATGTAGTCAGTTCCCAAGTAGGCATCTATGCAGACGACACTACTATTTACGCCCATCTCAATAAGAAATCTGCCCGTACCGACAAAGTAAACCTGGCCGCTGTACTTCAAAAGGACCTCCAATCTGTGATTGAATGGGTTAGAAAATGGGTTGTAAATTTGAATGCCTCCAAAACAAAGCTGTTCTCTATGAACCACCATAGAGAAACATTCCTGCCTACCATCGAAATGGATGACACTAGTCTCCTAGAGTTCAAGGTATTCCGCCTTCTTGGCCGCACTCTCTCAAATGACCTCAAATTGAATAACTACAACGAATCCATAGCTGCATCTACTGCTAGAAAGGTTGGGTCATTGTGTCGGGCCAGGAATTTTTTCTCGTCACGATCCATCTTTCACATTTATAAATCTACTATTTATCCAAGCCTTGAATACTGTTGCCATATCTGGTTGGGTATTCCTGCTATTCATCTTGACGTTATCGACAAGATCCAAAGGAGGGTCTGCAGTATAATCGATTCTGACTAGGCATCGCGCCCTCAGTCACTTTCTCACTGACCTCATGTGGCTTCCCTCTGTCTTTTCTACAAGTATTTTCATGGCAACTGCCCGACGAGCTTTTTCCCTGGTACCTCGACCACATGTATTTACTCGTGCTACTAGACCGGCATCCAGATTCCATCTTTTTACCGTTGAAGCAATTGAATGTAACCTACACTTCTACTTGAACAGTTTCTTTTCTCACACTTACCGTTTGTAAAACTCCATTCCGTTTGTATGCTTCCTTGATAGCTAAAATCTTCAAAAGTTTAAATGCAATGTCAGTTGCCATCTTTCTTTTATCCTTCCTTTGACTTTCCATTTGTAAAACTCCATTCCTTGTACTTGCTTCCCTGATAGCTACAATCTTCAAAAGTTTAAATGCAATGTCAATTGCCATCTTTCTTTTATCCTTTCTTTGATTTTCCATTTGTGGAACTCCATTCCTTGTACTTGCTTCCCTGATAGCTACAATCTTCAAAAGTTTAAATGCAATGTCAATTGCCATCTTCTATCTACTTGAATGCCATCCATCTTTTATCTTTCTTCGACATCCTTTGTGCCTTGCTTTTTTTTTCTCTCGCTGCAACCCTTTGCACACCAGTGGCGATCTCGCTTGGGGTGAAATGATTATAAACCCAAAAGAAGGATCTACAATATAATCGATCCTGACTTGGTAGCCTACTTTCAGTCACTTTTTCACCGACGTCATGTGACTTCCCTCTGTCTTTTCTACAATTTTTTTCATGGCAACTGCTCTGACGAGCTTTTTTCCCTGGTATCCCGACCACATGTATTTACTCGTGCCACTAGACTGGTAGCAAAGTCTCATGCTTTTACTGTCGAAATAGTTAAATATAACTGCCTGTTTTACTTTACAAGTTTCTTTTCTCGCACTTCCCATTTGTGGAACTCACTACTATTTGCTTGCTTCCCTGATGGCTACGATCTCCAAAAGTTTACATGCAACGTCAATTACTATCTTGTATCTACTTGATCCTCATCCATCTCTTATCTTTTCTTCGATATCCCTGTAGTTTTTTTATTCTCTCATTGTAACCCTCTCTGTATCAGTGACATTTCTGCCTTGTTTGGGTGAAGTTATTGTAAAATAGTAAAAAATTAATAATATTATTAATAAATTATTATAATAATTATAATTATTATATAATTATTATAATTAATATTATAATTATTAATAATTATAATTATTATATAATAATTAAAATTATTATAATAATAATTATAATTATTATAATAATTATAATAAATAATATTATTAATAAATTATTAATAAATTAATAATATTATTAATAAAATTAAAATTATTAATAAAAAATAATAAAAATTATTGTAAAATAGTAAAAAATAATAACATCGATAAATTTCAGATAGAAAGGATTACCATTGAAAAATGGAAAATTTCCCATTAACTGGAAATGGACCGTTCACAGATCTGGGCGGGTTTTAACCGCTGAGCCGAAAAAGTCATACATTTGTTACAATTTTTTACACAAATGTTCTATCGCCGAGGTGACAGGACGATATCCAGAAGATGTCTGTTGAGTATCAACAGCACAATATCCGTGCTTAGGGATATTAATACAAATAAGACAAACACCAGAAGACAACAACAAATAGTAGAGAGGTTAAATCGTTAGAGTCGCAGTGAGCACAGTCCTATATTAATCGTCAATGACACTGCAAAATCATTCCCTACTGCTGTTAGTCTTTATTTTTATAGTTACCTAGGTCCACAGACCATTCTATTCTTTAGACCGCCAGAAAGGTGTTAGCTGCTCTACAACAACAAACTATCTGGCTTTCATAAAAATTATCTTCTTTCAAGAGAACGTTTATTAAAAAATAACCAAGGGTAACAGTTTTAAAATACTAAAATAAAATTTTTATAAGGCCAAATTTAGTATTCTGTTTAGTTCTTAATGTAAAAAAAGTGGAATGACTGAAACCCTTCCGAACTATATTGCGCTGTGTATAGTCCTGTGAGTTAAAATGCAGATTAACTTGAGCTTTCTAGTTGTGGTTGGCAACCACTCTAGGACAACTCAGAAGTCAAAACCGTGGAGAAGACAACGGGAAATTACGATCTTTCTCTAGAAAAGTCATGGCAATGTACAGTTTACAGCAATTAAAATATTAAATGAAAAAGAAGTTGTGAAGAGTCATGATCGCCTACATCTTTAAGGGACATGATACTTAAAAAAGAAAGCGATGGTAACTTTAAATTTTTTTTAAATGTAATTAGAGTTTGTCGAATTTAAAAAGTGTTTACAATTTCTCCCTGACCCCATCCGAAACTTAGTGAAATAGTAGAGTGGACTATGATCTCAAGTTTATTTATTTTAAAGGAAAAGGAAGTTGTGGAGAGTCATGTTCGCTTACGTCTTGAAGGGACATAGCAGTTACAGAGAGAGAGAAAGAGATAAGGATAGTACAAATAAAGTTAATTTTGACATTTGAAATACTATTAATGTTGCCTAATGATAAAGTACAGGATGCGCTAGAAATACCTCCCACATTATGGTACGATATTATCTAGATAAAGATACTAATGTCTTACCATTATGTGGGGGCATTTCTGGAGGGTATATTTCGGACCTATTTCTGTATTTCTTTTATATTTTCAAATAATTAAAAATTTTCCCCACCCACATCCAGAGTAAAATAACTGGGCAGACTAAGCTCTCTAGCCTTTGTTGGCAACCACTCTAGTTAAAGGACAACTCAGAAATCAAGATCATGGAGAAGGTAAGAAATGCCTAGCATTCCGAATAGTAACTATGGCATTTCAGAATTTACAAATATTAAAGAAAGGTGAGCTGTGAAGAGATATGATTTTTTGTCATAGAAGGATGTGGGACTTAATACTTGTAAAATGATATTAATGTATTATGTCGGTTGAAATGGGGCAAACAGACGGCACATATGCGAATGAGGCTATTTCATGCGTTTACTAAAGCGCGTGAGAATATTAAAGAACGCTTCTCGAAATCGTATGCGCATGCGTGTGTGTGAATCACGTAGACGCATGCGCACACGTTCGTCGCTTTAATATTAAAACTAGAAATATATAAGAACGCAAAGTCAAGTTATTTAAAGAGAAAGACAGAATTAGTAAAACTAAAAGTAAAGACATTGACAGACGTAGTAACTTCTGTTTGGGCAGAAACTTTACGTCCCCCGCCTACACACTAGCTTAACTTCCCAATTACCACACACACAAAACAAAAAAAACGGAAATAAATAAATCATTTAAACTATTTATATGTGTAGAGATATTAATTACAAAATGAAGATATTTAAATTTAGTTTTGTCTTAATTTTGCGTGCCATATATCAGACTCCGAGTCATGTTCAATCTATCTCGAGTCTCGACTCATTAATTCGGATAATTGTAGTAACAATAAATTGCAAACTTAGATTAAATAAAACATCGTTCAGCTTATTAAAATAGGAAAATAAAATGAAGTATAATTTCTTGTAATTAAGTTTAAGTAGATAAATAAATTAACTTCTCTATCTTTTAATGAAGTATACTACTATAATTTTTAGACCGACGTTATAATTATATACACAATAAAACTCAGTGGGTTTAACAACTGGATTATTTTCTGGGTCACGCTGTGCAAGTTAGGGATATTTCATCTTAGGCTATATATTATTACATCTCTAAGCCTTCTCTTCTACACGCAGTTCCCCTACATAAGCTCAGGTCATTTCAGTACACAAATAATATATTTTTATTTTATTAATTTATTTAATCGAGTAAAAAATTAAATCGATACTTTCCTTTACTTACAATAAATATCTTCGATTAATCGATCCATTTCAATCGTGTTCACGGTTTGGCGACAGAGGATTAAAAATGACTCAATAATGAGAAAATGGAAGTAACGGGCTGTTTAATTTTTAAATTCTGATTTTTATGGTTATTTCTGTAGTCATTCGCTCTCCGTAGGAGTGGTTAGTCTGGCCTATCTGATAATGACGCGGGTTTTTTAAGTTTTAAATCAATTTATGTGTGACCGATTTCTTGCGTTTTTTTTTTTCCCCCCTTTTTTGTTGTTGCTGTTGTGTTGTTTAATGTCAACTGTTCTTTCTCTCTGAAACTGAAATAGAAACATTGAATACGTTTTTATTTTGTCCTAATTTTTCCTGTGTCTGGGGTTCTTGTGAAAATCAATTGATCATCCAATACGCAAGTTATTATTTCGGTGTAGTATTTAGTTTTTTTTTTTTTTTAGTAGTATTATTGAGAAATACCGCGTTTCAATAATGGAATCATTTTTTTAATCTTTTTCCTAACAAATTTTATTTCAAAAAATTAACAATTATCAGTTTATTTCATTATGGAATAATTTTAAAATTTCATTTACTTGTGTTTATCTACTGGTAAAAAAAAAAAAAAAGCATATAACTGCGTACAATTTGTACTACAATATTAAAAAAGTAGAGTTGCTTAAATTATTTTAAAAAAAAATCAAAAGTTAAAACTTACTGAACAAAGAATAAGTAAAATTAACAAGGTTTTGTTATTTGTTAAAATAAATCTATGAAATCAATGCATAAAAAAATAGAAAGTAACAAAAAGGGACTGCCAGGTAGTTTAATGTCGGGGACAACATGCCTCGTGTAGAGTGTGAAAATCAAAAAAGCTAATAAACGCAAGACAATAAAAAAAAGACAGGTACCTCTATCAAAAACTAAACTATTGTCATCATAGGCTGTCAAATCCATCGACATTAATGCAATAAAAAAAACTTATTTTTATTTAACATATACAATAAGGTTTTTGATATGCTATTTTAAAAGCAAAAAAAAATATCAGCTAAGAATCGTTGTCCATTATTGTGGTTATCGAAGTAATCGGTGGGACAAGTTACCCAAGGACGCTAAAGTAGGAAAGCTACATTTGGGACATTTTTTTCTTACTTGAGTTAATTAAAAAAGATAAGTTGTCTAATAGATATATTAATGTTTCAAAGAGAATAAGGTTAACTGCTTCATATCGTAAATTTAGCATAATATTAGTTCTTTTTACGGGTTAGTTTTATTTCATTAAAAAAAAACATAGCACCTGGTGAGGCAGTTTACCCCTCCCTGTCGTTCAGAAATAGCAGCAGCGGCTATATAGCGCCATCTACATCCGCTTTCACTAACGCGGTAAGTGTCATGGCTTCGTCTATGAATGCCTCAAACGACGACGAAGATGCTTTTGTCTATATTTTCGACAGACGGGATGCAGCCGCACCTGAAATCAAATTGCACACTGGTGGACTCTTCACCTTCAGTGATTTCAAAAATAAAGTGCGCCAAGTAAGTGCTGTCCGACGCAAAAAACAACATTGTTTGTATGGGCTGGATGGTATTTTATTTTTTTATTTTCTGTGTTACTAGTTATAAAGAGGAAGCGGGAGGGAATTTTTTTTTTTCAAGATTTTCTCCTCCTCCCTCTCCTCCTTGTTGTTGTCCGACTTAATATATATCTATATATATATATATAGCACTTTGTTTTTTTACGATGCTTAACTATACTTTTATTTCTACTATATCTCAACAAAAATCCCTTGCCGATGCTTGAATTATTAATTCGATCTGTTTATTTGGTCCACTCACGTCGTTCTTTATATATATATATATATATATATATATTCCCCCCCCTCCTTCATTATCTGTATTATTCTCCTCCTCCTCTCTTTAAACATCTATCTATCTTTTAGCATTATCATTTTCTTTTAGATTTTTGCAAAAATCTCGTTTTTTTTTAAGTTTATTTTATTGTGTTTTGGTTTTCAAAGCTCTTAAATACTTTTTTTCTTTCTTTCCACCGGTCGTATTTCTTTTTCCCCACCACAGACTTTTCTCTAAACTTACTGTTTGCTATTATTATTGATTTAATTTCTCCTTTTTCTTGTAACCCGTCCATTAATAAAAAAAAAAAAAACAATTAAAGGGGAAAAAACATAAAGATGGGGTACGTTTTCTTTCTCTCTTACTCCGACAATGCATGAAAAAATAATCGTTTACCTTTTTAAATCATTTTTTTTAAAATTATTATTAAACTCTCAATCTAATTAAATCAATATTTATTCATCCTTGTCTTTGCAATCCGTTTTTTCTTTCTTTCTGTTTTCGCTATCAGATCGAATTGCACTTCGATCAGCAAACATGAAAAGACTTTCTTTTGTTTAGGTTTTAATGACTTTCTGAAACTTGTGCGACTATTCAATTATTATTTTATCTCCTTAAATGGAAGAAATGTTCTGCTTCATGATGCCTTTTTGTTTTTAGCTGATTTTTTGGTGATCAGTATCGTTGCTGTATGATAGATATTTTTATCCCTCTACTAATCTCGAATGAGGGAAAAGCACAACGTGACCCATTTTTATAATACGGAAGCCTGAACTTGGAAGTGCGAAGTTGAATTTTCTGATTGTAATAAAAAAAAATTAATGTATATCATCTGTTTTAAATTTAGGAAATTGTTAATTTTATTATTTAAAACCATTTTTGCATACCAAGTATTGATTCACCTCCTTTACATCTCACGTAATCTTTTCTTTAAAATAACCTCATATTCGGAGTACTTTTTGGATTTCATCATGTGTCCAAAATAAAAACGCAATCTGTTTTTTTTTTTTTTTTTTTTTTTTTTTTTTTAATTTAAACTTTTGTAACAAATAAGCCTAAGAATTCAGTAAATAAAAATGTCTTTTATTGCACAAACTCAAACGAAACCTGGTCTGAAAGTGTAAAACTTTTAGCAACTGGATCACTTTCGGTATGTGAGGCTTGTCTAAAAAGAAAATACTCTAGGTCATAAAATCAGTGTTTGTCTGGAATACGAGATCGTTTGAAGCACTATATTCAAAACCATAAATTCTAAGTGTATATTTTAAAACCAGAATGCTTTTTCCACGTGTTTTTTTTTTTTTTTCTATTACGGTCTTCCGTACACTGAAATATGGGTCATGTCTCATCTTATTCCCGTACCCTTAAAAAAATAAAAGGTGCCGCTATTGTTACAATTCTTATGATTAATCTTTGGTTTGAGGCGTGTGTCTACGTGAGAATTGTAACATTTTTCTCTCTTATTAATGGATTCTACAACTTAATACATTTTTACGTATTTTTGTTGGAGTTGCATAATTTACAATACATTGTTTTGTTTTTTGTTTTGTTTTTTATTAATTCACATTTCAATTGTTCTTTTAAATATTTACGGCCCTAGTAACGTAAATAAATACGATACTAGAAATCATCGATCAAATTCAGTTCTGTTGTTGCAAATTAGTTTATCTCGGGTGGGAGGTTCTTAACAAGACATGGCTTAAGAATTTCGTAAAATCTAGTTTTAATCATCTTTCAACTTGAAGACAAATTTGTGCGAAATCTTCAAATTAATCTCGGATTCTTAATTTCACGTTTTTTATCACGACGATGACGACGGTATTGGAAACCGTTCAGTTATTTTTTTTTTTTTAATCTAAATTAGAAAAAATAATTTTTTATCTGCTGATTTTTTTTTATTTTTATTAACTCCATTTGAAAAGTGAAAACTATTATCGTTTTTAAAATGATAATCCGTAATCAAAAAAAAAGAAAGATTGTTGTAGTTTTCTTTTTTGTAACAACTTGATATTTAATTTACAAATAGATTCTGATTATTTTAAAAATAAATTTTGATTCAAATAAACGTGATTTAATTTTTTTTCTTTCTTTTTTTTTCCTTACTGTCTGTTTCAAAATCCCGAAAAAATGTTAAATTTTAAAAAACATTTTAACTTTACCATTTTTGGGGGATTAATTTTAACTTAAAATCAAACGTTTACTATCGATAAACGTAGTTTTTTTTGTTTTTGTTTTTTTTTCATCTAATAAAAATCGGCTTTTTTTTTTTCTTTTAAATTGTGCAACTTCATATTTGTGGTTTTCTAGAAATCGATATTTGCGCGATTCTGCAAGATATGGAGGACACTTTCGGTTTCACAATATTATTTTTAATCTGTTAAAAAGACTTTTTTAAAAAAAAAAATAATCGCAATTTCGGTTAATAGTCCGCTCCCATTTCTACTAAGATGTCAAAATGCATTTTTCAATTGTGTCCAATCACCAAAAAAAAAATTGAAAGACTTTGGTGACCAAAGTCTTTCAATTTTTTTTTTTCTCACACAATTATTTTTATTGGATTTATCCTTTTTTTTTTTTTTTTTTATTTAAGCTTCTGTATTATATCAATTGCCGTCACAAACAAACGTGATAGTTTGAGACTACAAATGAAGTAGATCGCATTATTTTCAAATTTTATTTGGGATGAGAATTCATTTCTTCTTTTTTTTTTTTTTTTTTTTAACCATGTGACCGAGGCACTTTTAAGAATTCAATATTCATGCTCGGCTTTTTTTGTAAACAACACAAGCTCTCTCAGTCTTCTTGGTGTTGTTATGTTTTTTTTTCTTCTTCTTTTAGACTTTGACCAGCCTTTATCTTCAACATTTTCATTTTAATAACTAAATATTTTTTTAGTAATTTAATTAGTGTGTAAAATTAGTGGTGAATTTGTTAAAAAAAAACAAAAAAAAATTACGGTTTTCAATTTGTCTTCTTAATGAAACTGTGGTCAAATTATTTTTTAAGAATAATTCTTCACAAATAAAGATTAAAAATGTTTTCATTTTTATTCTTCTGTTTATCAATTGCTCTTTCATATTTTTTACGTAAAAAATTAATTCCTGACTTAGATTTAATAATAAATAAAATGTAAAGGTTTTGTAGATTGTGTCCCTTTATCTAAACAGTTATTGACCAGCCTGGGAGGAGTCAGGAATTTTTCAGCGCCTTTCATGTTTTGTAACGTTTGACTTGTTTACTGATCGCCTCCTGTCGTTTCGTTTTCTCTTCGTTAATTCCAGTTAAATTTGGATCGTCATGCAATACTCTACTTTGCTACTTAGATGGAGGAAAGCGTGAACTTTCATGTTACTTTTTTTTTTCAATACAGCTACAGAACTTTACGTAAAAATCACCTTTGCAATGTGGTCGTAAAAGTATTTGTCATAATCATTGTTTAGAGCTTCTTTTTTTTTCTTTTTCTTTTTTAGATTGATTGAAATTGAAAAAATCGAATTGAAAGTGATTTTAAAGTATTCTCGCTTAAGATTGTAATCATAATGTATTGTACAATCAATCGATTTTATTTTAGTGCAATAGGAATGTGTTTTATTAGGTACTACTAATTTTTCGATATGTAAGGTTTAAAATGAAAAAAAAATCTGCTTTAATTGAAAGCTAAATAATTAAAAATTTACTATTTTCAGTAAGCAAAATACTCTGTATTTCAAATAGAAATTTGTCTATACTTCTGTTATGATTTCAATACCTGGTTACAGTAGTGATGAACAAATAACTGAGTTGAGTTAAAGGGAGATAACTAAGACCTCCGGAAGTAGCATGGTTCATGGATCAAGAACAATATACCCTAGAGATGGAAATAAAGAGTTCATTTCGAAATTCCAGTCACCTGAAGAAGTCTAGAGCATACAATGGTTTGGATGTTGCAAATGTGAATATGGCAATAAAAATGAGGACAGCAGTCCAAATAAATGTAAACAATAAAAATTATATTGATTTTGATTTTTTTGCTTTCAATTAAAATTGGCCATTTTGACACATTTGTAAGCAGAAGTTACTTTGCAGGTTTAAATTTTCTAAAAATAAAACTTACTTTTTTGGGGAATATTGGCTGTTTAAAGTATAATTAATCTGATGTGAATAAAATTTTGTTTACTACAATTTTAAAATAATAGAAATGGATTTTTAAAACAAACAGTAGCAGTGACTACATACTGATCTTATTACTTGTCAATCACATAAGTACTGAAAGGAAAGGTCTTGACAGATTTCTATGGAGACTAGTGGGTGACTTATATCATTTTTAAGTACTCAGTTAAGTACCATACATGATACACACTTTGGGCGATCATGTCTCAAAAGAGACATGGCTGACTGGGTAGAAGATTATCCTGCAGTAGGTTGCAATTGCTTTCTGCAGTAGACTGGTTCTATATCCTTGGTTGGTAACCAATCTGTCCTATTATTTAACCCATAACTGGAGGGAAGGGATGGATTAATACCTTTACCAAGAGTATTTGTACATAACTGAAGGCAAGAAATACAACTAGAATTCAAACTTGGCACCCCCATCTCTCGTTCCAAGTCAATATCCACTGCACCACAACACACATCCCAAGTACTCAGTAGTTCTCGATAATCTAATTTTAGTAATGTTGATTTTTAAATTTTTTATAGTCATTATCCTTTTTTTTAATAATGTTGTATATGGTCAACCATACTTTCAAAAAGGATATGTTATATATTTTTTATACACAAAAAATTATTTTTAAAATGTTTGCGCAAAATGATTTGTATTAAGATTTTCAATTTTTGATTAGTAAATATAGTTTTCACTATACAATATCACCTAACCAGATGAAAATAATGCAGAATTTTAAAAAACTTAAAATTTAAACTTTTTTAAATCAAGTTTTTTTTTTTTTTTTTTTTTTTTTTTTTTTTTTTTTGTAAAATAAATTATTCATCAGAAAAAATTTCTTATGACCATAGCTTCCTTAACAAAAATTACTTGTAAAAACAATTGAAAGTTTTTCTAATTAAATAATGAAATTTTTCTTTTCTTTTCTTTTCTTTTTCTGAAAATGAGTACTAGTTTGAAAATAAAATTACATTTTCCAAGGACTCCTGCTTTTAACTAAAGAAAATTTTGGAATCAATGTGTTTTTCACTAGAGGAAAAAGCACAAATTATAAATATTACATAAACTACTGAAAGAAGGTGGGGGGGGATCTAGAATATGCTAGAGAGGATTAAAAAATTTTATAAAATAATAATAAATAGTTTGGTCTTTCCTCTTAATAATGACGAACATTTTGAGAAATCTCTCTTTTTATTTGGTTCCCCCCACCTTTTTTTTTTTTTTTTTTTCAAAAGTGAAGGTAACTATATTTTATTGGGGCTTTCTTAAAAATATATTTGGGTAAATTCCAATACATAATCAAAATTTGAATTTTGATTACAAAGTATCATTGAAAATCTGTGAAAGACTAATCGTGGTGAGATATTTCTTTATCTATAGATATAAATTTGTACTTTAAGAGGTTATCACTATTGATGTAGCTGTCAGTTAAATTGTTCAGTTTAACATTTCATTACCTTTCTTATAAATTATACATATCAATCTATATTGATGACTATAGACTTTTGAAATCTGTTTCTTGTAGGATTTAAATTGTGTTTTCCTAAAATGTCATGAATGCAGTAATTAAAAATGGTCTCTGAATTTTTTAAGAGACCTGAAACTATTTTACATTGTGCGGTAAAATAATTTCAAAATAATCTCATTTTAAATTGTACAAACAATCCTTACACAGACAAAATAAACAAGCAGGAGTTGCTCAACCAGAAAACTTATGTGCAGATGGTAATGTTTCCGTCTGCCTGACGATTGTATCTGTATGTGCATGCTTTGCACTATCAAGTTGCAGTATAAAAAAAAGATTTTACATCGTTGTCCAATCTGTATATTTTGGTTTTTGGTGAGCTGAACTAGACAAACTAATCTGTAGATTACAGTTCATTTTATTCTATGGTGGTGAGGGGTTGCCTTGGCTAGGCAGGGGCCCTTTTGACCCCCTCCCCTCACCCAACAACAATAAACACATATCTAAACCAAGTTTTTCTCTTGTGTTTCATTAAAAATTTTTTCTCTCTCTCTCTCTAATTTTTGAAGGTTAAACCACATTAAATTCACATGCACCACTCTCACAATTTGGTCTCTCACCTATTAAAGCTCGGCGCAATTTGTGCACATATTGGCCATCATGAACAACCGAAATATAACTATCAAAATGAAACAAATATTAGTGAATAAACCCAAAATACTCTCCAGCATCCAATTCAATGAGAGACCGAAAACTGTAAAACCCATTATACATAATAAATTACCCATATTCAAATAGAATTTCATTCATCACATGAAATGGTATCTTAAAGTGCATATGATATAACCAAGAAATATAAGAAGCCAATTACTGATATCCCCTGAAGAGTGGCAGTTTCATCTAAGAAACAAATGCTGATGGTAACATCAGTGAAATGATAAACTTTTACTTGTAAATGTTGAAAACTCGTTTCAACATGTTTGATTGGTCAAACAATCATCAGAAAATGAATTTTATTTCAACCAAATTTATATCGGTGAGATAGAGCAGGTTTCATGTTAGTCATATGAATTGTAGACCCCCCTCCCACACACACACACCTCCCAAGATTTTCCAAATTATCTTACCATTCTGTTGTATTTTTATCCAAATATGTGTATGCACATATACACATAACTTTTATGGGTGTGCAGGTAGTGTAATTGTAATTTGTAATGATACATTGTTGAGCCAAGTTTGGATTTCAGTTGGCTTTGTTAGATTCAGTTATGCACAAATACCTTTTTGGAGGAATATTTAAAGCCGTCTTTTCTTTCCTTCCTCACTATGGGTTAAATAGCAGAGCATACTGGGCTCTGTAGCCATGTTTAGCAATCAGTCTACGAGAATGATGACTCTGAATTAAAAACTGTTGTCCTGGGGTCAAATTCTGTCTTGCTTTTCAGCAAGTCATAGCACCTGGAATCCACTCCTTCCCAGTGTTAGAAAGAAGACCTTGATGATTAGATGTGGTCAATGGCTAAATGTAATGGACCAGATTTGTGGCATTGGATTGCAATGCTGTCATGCAAAAAAGATTTTTCATACCAGATAATGGATAAGACTTAATTGTGTAGAAACAAAGTAACGCTTTGTGCCTCCTAATATATATATATATATATATATATATATATATATATATATATATATATACACACACACAACCTAAACTCTTATTAACTAAAATGGAGAAATCCTGATGGACTACCTAGTTTTGTGTTTGTGTTATAAAACAAACTAAATCTTGCATATATTCTTTTAAAACTTTAGCATTTACAGCTAACACAGAAAATGTGGATTAAAACAAAACTACTCTATATAATGATGAATATAAGATGCCTTTAAAAAAGGCTAAAGAATATCACCCATTGTCTCTTGTATACAAGGTTGAGGCATCTCATCAGCTAATTTTATCTCCGAACACTCACTACTCTAGGTTAGCATTTAACTTCAAATAGTTATGCTTTTACCTAACCCAACACTGACATAGACATTATTATTAGTACTGTAAAAGGAATTACAACAAAGTACCAGTAACATTCTATTAATGTAATCATGTGGGATATTTCTACTTTTCTCATTTTTCACTTGATGTTCTGCTATACAGCGATCTTGTTTGCTTTTTATATACAGTAAGGTTTTATGCTTATGTCATTTTTTTCTAATGTGCTCCAGCTTGCTTTAAACATGAAATAATTAAATACATTTAAAAAACTTTTTACCAGAATATGTCCTGTTGAAATGGAGGTGTAGCTAATATTCTTGTACAAAGTATGTCTAAGAAATTCAGCAAATGTCTTAATATTTATCTCCTCTATAGAAATGTCTAATATTATTGATGCTTTCAGATTCAAAAATTCCCTTAAAATGTGAGATGTTTCTTGCCCAATATTATCATATTTTAAATCCTTTTTAAAGCATCTTAAATATAAGGTTTCCAGGAGTCATCTAATTTTTCTTTGTCTCAAAAAGCATTTGCTCATAGTAATTAGAGCTGACACCATCTTGTTGAGTTAATGGTTTCTATTTCAAGAGCTACTAATTAAGGCTTCTTCCCCCCCTCTCTCTCTCTCTCTCTCTCTCTCTCTCTCTCTCTCTCTCTCTGTGTTCCCTGTTTTATTCATCAGGTTTTTTCAGTCCTTGAAATACATCTAAAGTAGAATTCCCTTCCTCTGCTATTTTTAAGTTCATTTCAATCAAATGAGACTAATCAAATCATAAGTGATTTTACTATAATTTTTTTTTCTTTTAGAGTATTACTAATTATTGCTCTTATTTTCTGAATCTTATTGGGTAAAAGTTTTTAAAAAATGGTTTCTGTTCCTAATGCCAATTTAGAGGAAAATCCATTTAAGTTGTCATATTTATCATGACTCTGTCAGTCTTTAATTTCCAAGATTAATTAGTAGTTTGAATCTGATGTGTGAATAAATCGAGCTCTATCTCACTATAACTTCTCACTATAACCGATGATAATTGCTATTTACATATTATCCATACAAATCTCATTTTTTTCCTTTTTATTGTTAATATTCAGTTTTATGGTCCTTTTTTCTCCTTTTATATAATTTAGTTGTAATAGGTGTAATATTCTATTATATAAAAAAATAAATAAATCTCGCTTAACACTCCTTCTCCATCAAATATAAATTCCTGGCTGATATTCCCTTTGTAACTATCACCTTTTTAGCAATCTCTCTCAATATGAGACTCGAGTTCAAATCTCACTTTAGTTGATTGTCTAGCCAAGTCACCCCCAAGACAATGTCTGCATGTAGCACCATTGTGGAAGGGACTGAAAACTTTGCCACAAGTTGATCTTAGTCTTGGGAGAGAAACTAGGGATTGACAGAATTATTTAAGCTGTAGGTATTTGTTCTTAGTATATAGTTATTGAATTTGAAAATTTGATGTTGAATTGTGCACTTTCACTTCTGAACTGTGTAAAGAGTTTGTTTAGCATAGTTGCAGTAAGAGACAGGTAAGTTCAGTGGGTGTTAAATGTACACAAATGTATCTGCACATGTGTCTAGCCAGCAGGTATATTTTGATACGAGCAGCCAGTCATACAGATTCTTAGCCATGTCTTCATCTCATAAGTTTTATTCTTTTTCTACATATGTGTGTGAAAGCACATGCGATGCCTGCCCTCACCACCCGACAGCTAAGAGAGGAAACATTTTTGGTGGCTGGGGCATTACTGCTACCCCTGGCACCACACAGCTTTTGCCACTGAATAGAATATTGTTTTTTGAGTAGAAGTGTCTCTCTTGTGTGTGTGTTTTGCAACTGCCAATCAGATTTTTCAATTTTGTTTTAAAAGCATTTGCTCTTGAGCATTACTCAGTGCACAACACTTGTACCGACCATTATCAGTGACGTAGAATGGTAGGCAAATAAATGTTTAATGATGAAAGTAGCATTGTGTTGCAAGCATGTCTTCAATCAACTTTGTTTATTTGGGATTTTGACCAGGTCCAACCTGATGCCTTTGAGGCTGTGATCTAGAGACTGTGAGGCCTGCTTCAGGTATTTGCCAGTGATGTCTACTCTTGAAAAGAAGGAAATAATTGACCATCCAAGGAATCCATAGCACCTGACCTCAATAGGTAGCACATAACAAGTCCACCCCTTTTCTTTCTTTCATGCACCACTTCCCTGTTCTTCTCCCATGGAACCATTAATTCTACTAGGAGGAAACACTTCTTTCAATCAGTCTATACTACAATGTCAGGGCATGTGTCTGTCTGATGTGTACCTGAAAATTGCAGAGGTGTTCTAAGATCACATGCTTCACTCAGTAGTATTGTGTTGGAAGTTATTTGGGTCTTCTACACAAGGCGTTCATCTTTCTTGTGAAAACAGATCTTATGTTCTCTGGCTGTTTATTGGCTGCTTCACACTGTGTACTAAGTCCCTGACCACTTCCAGCACTTTGACACCACATGTATATCTGCAGGGATTGTAGGCATGCAGAGAGCACATTATGTAAAGTGCCTTGCTCATTTTGACAGAATGCACATATATTTGTGTCAGTGTTCCTCACAGCTTGAGGTTGGTCACATTTGGTAGATTATAGGTAGATTGCAGGAGGAATGATATTGCCAATGACTCCATGTAGTTGATGCGCATTGTTTGGATTGAGAAACAGCAGTAACTGTTTGTTGCTTTTCCTTGAAATTCCTGATTTCTTCAATCACCATTTCTTGATTTCCCTTTGAACCCTCTTTGGAGAAAAACTGTTTGCTTGTACTGCTTTGACCAGCTCAATTGGTTTGGTTCACTCCCATAATTTCCTTGGGTCACAGGCTGAACTCTTTTTCTTGGGTGGCTTCTACTGCTGACCATTGAGTGTCAGTTTTGATATCTGTAACCTGTGGATGAACTTCTTAGCCAAGTTCCCCATCATGGGAAGTTGCAGGTTTCCAACATCGGTAGTTCCATTGTAAAGAAGTAAGGGAGAACTCCAAGTCACTTCCACAGGTACTTGTTGATGCACTGTTGCGTCTGCTGAATGCATGACACAGTAATATCATACACCTACAACGGCCACAAAAGTCAGGGCAGCAAACGCTGTTGGTAGCATGAATCCTTCATTTTGCTGGAGAGATGGGTTCTGTTGACAGATTCAAGTCCATCTAGTGCCACTTTATGCACCTCTTTACCTCATTGCCAGTCAGTGGAATTTCATACTCCAAGACTCTTCACTGGCTTCTCTTTGACTCTTGGGATCATTTCATGCCAATGCAGAAGTGACTCTCTCTGACACAGCCTCTGAGTAATGATAATCTTCACCCATTCTTAGGTTTAGCTTTTATTTTTGCATTTATTTTTTGAAGAGTTTTTTGTAGTGCTGCAGCAGTTCATTGGCACCAACCTTAGAGGGGACCAGAATGGTGATGTCATCCGTGAACACCCTGGAACGAGGAAGGATTGTTTGTTCCATAGTCGTCACTCCCTTTGCTGTGTCCACTGCACTCCGTAATGAGTTCCATGGACATAAAAGAAATTGTGAAATCACACACCCCATCATGATGTCAACCTCAAGGGCTTGCCACTTGGTGATGTAGTTAACTATAGGTGAACAGCATAGATGCTACTCAGAAATATTTCATGATAATTTCCCCAATCTTACGAGGGAAATTGAAAAATTCAAGGAACATCCAAATTAGCTCTTGTAGAACTGATCTATATATTGGCAAGATCAATCCAAATTACATGAAGCTCAGTTTTTTCTTTGGTTGATAGGATTGAGCTCCAACTCATGTGTATGCTCCAGACAGCAGAAGCAGCTAGCTATCTCAGCATCTGGACAATCGTTTTTATATAATGGTTACCTCACTGGAAGTCTATATATTGGCAAGATCAATCCAAATTACATGAAGCTCAGTTTTTTCTTTGGTTGATAGGATTGAGCTCCAACTCATGTGTATGCTCCAGACAGCAGAAGCAGCTAGCTATCTCAGCATCTGGACAATTGTTTTTATATAATGGTTACCTCACTGGAAGTCCGTAATGCAACAAGCAAGGACCCCCCCCCCACACACACACACACACAATTTTTCCCTTTTACATTCAAGCGAGAGATGGAGCAGAAATTTGCAATGCCTTCTGCATCCTTAGGTATCCAAATGCTATCCACCATGCACCTTTTTTGTGGTATGATACCTTGTTTCTAGGTCCGCTGGAGGAAGATGAGTTGCTTAAAGACATATGGACAATTCTTATATAACTTGTAGGATACTTTGCTTATTTTTGGTGCACTATCAGCATGGGATTTGCAGACGAGTTCCTGAATTTTCCTTGGTTGTAGTCCGCTGTCATTAAATATAATTTCTAAATCAAGCAAGGTCATTCATAGGAAGGATTGGAACATCTTTCTAAGCATCAAAATACATCACCCTCAGGTGGTTCTGTTTGTTCTGCAGTACGTAGTTTACCGTACTTAATCCCAGTGAACAGCTTTTTAGCAAAACCATAAGAATTATTGTAAAATGATCTTTGAGACTCGCCTTTTCTTCTTGCATTTTCTTTGGTTCTCAACTCTACTCTAGAGGTCATTAATATCCTTAAGCAGGTCCTTAATACCTGCCCTCCTATGAATTTAAGCATCTTTTGAGTCAGCACTTCACAAATTTGCTTTTTGTTTACCCTTCTGAATCTGTCATGGGTAATTCCATCTCAAATCATCCAGAAAAAAACATCTTTGACACCCTTACCTATCAGATTCTTTTCAAATTTTCACCATATGTTGGTATCATAGAAACTAGAAAATCCTGAAAATTTGAGCGTCTAACTCTAAGCGGTTCTGGAAATATTGCACTTTTAGTATTTTATGAAAATCGTGTTTTGTTGCAAATTTCCGCCATTTTGAATTTACATTTTTGGGCATAAGTCCATTTCTAGACAAGGTTCAGTCTTGAAAATTTGCACTAAAATGGTTTTCCACATGAGGAATCCAAATATCATATCTAAAACCTCTGAAAATGAACTGTTTTTGAGTTATTGAACTTTTAAGCCGAGGTTTGGGTATTGGTCTCGTGCATCCCAAAAAAACATGTGGCACTATGGGAAATTGAATTTTTTTTGTTTCTATACATTCTTGATAGTCTGAACTTGAATTCCTCCAAAAATGGTGTTTGGTTCTTTTCTCGTTAACTCACAATTGAACCTCAAAGATGGGCCAATCACAGTGGACATTCCCAAATTAACTGCATCATGTGGTGTGGATACAATGTATTTGCAGCATTTATGAACCCATAAAAATTGTCATGTGATTAACCCCTTTTTTAGGTTTAATTGTGAACTTGGGAAGAAAGAACAGAAGCCCATTTGTCTGGTAATCAATGCAGGGGATATGGATACTAAGAAACAGTACCTATGCCGGGTGCGTATGTGGTATGATAGTACATTAAAGTCAAAAACTATCAAGACAACACAACATCTTATGAGTGTAAGGCAACATATGCTGTCACAGTTTTATCATAATCCTCGTCAGAAATAGTAAAGCTCCTTCCACTTGAGTTTGTTGTAGGTACATGGATGCTACAAATGATGTTTTTGAAAGGAACAGGACACTGGTCAGCATTGGAAGGCCAGTTGAATATTTTACGTGGACCATGGGGGTGCATGAACTGAACATCAACATCACCTTCATTGAGGTTTACTTTCTGCACCAATCCGACCCACCAGAATGAGTTGTACACACATGTTATATATGTTGAAGGAGCAATATCTCCAATGTCAACATGAGTGAGGATTTTAAAGTCGTGAATATCAACAAAGGATTCATCCTCACTACAGAGTTTGTGTCCAATCTTGCATCCTGATTGTGGAACAAAGTGATGGCTACTTCTCGTCCCGGGTACTGTTTTCCCATCCACAAACCTCTTCTTCATTCTATTCCTCACCTCAACCATGTCTTCCTTGTCAATTCCAAAGAACACAATGGACTTCATTTCTGCTTGGCACACTTCCAGTAATGCTTTGTAAGTTAGAATCTAGTTGTTCAATGGTCTCTGCAAGCTTCGCTTTGCTGCATGCCGTTTAACAGCACCACCAATCCCATCACAAGGGGATTTTCCATGGCTGGTTGCAAAAAATATCCACTCAGCATCGATACCATAATCAAGGTTTTACAAACTAAGTTAGAATTTCTAAAAATAGCACAAATGAGATTTGTATTAAGAATGCCCAATGGGTAGTTATTAAATAAACATTATTATTATTTTTTGTTTTTATTAATTACCATTTATTTAATTAAAAAAAGAATATAATTTTATTACATATAAAATCATTTAAACTGTTTTTTTAATTTCTAGGCTATTATTGATAAAAATATTTAAATGAATTTTTAAATATTATTATATACTTCTTAAACTAAATTCATTTTTTTACAAAACATTCTACAATACGAGAAAAATGTGAATTAAGTTTTATCTTGAAAAAGAATGGGAGTCAAAATTTCAAAATCTGTTGGGAACAAATATAACTAAATACTGAAGATGCAGTGAAAAGCTTCATTAAGGTATTCATGTACAATCATGACAGTCAGAATGTAAAAGAGAACTGATCCATTTTGTAAATTATGAAATAGACATTATTTGTGAATGGCTTAGAAAACTTCTGGTGGTTACAGGATGCAATATAGAAGTTGTTCATACAGAATGGAAACATATTGAATTCTATATTGCAAATAATTTCAGAGATAAATTTAAATATAATTAAAGATTAATTCTTCTTTATTCCTTTCGTCCTTATCCGGTTACATGGCTTTACTTGCTACTTGCACCCTTGCATCAAACAAAATAGTTTCATCCAACTTAGAGAAACATCAGAAAGCAGTAATACCACTTAAAGGAACAGCAAGTCAAAATAAAATTCAAGTTTTCCTGTTTGTGATGAAGTCAAGTGACTCCTTGTACACAGCTCTGTCTGAAGTGAGGCCCCTGAAACTGCCCATCTTTGAGGTTCAATTGTGAGCTAACGAGAAAAGAACCAAACACCATTTTTGGAGGAATTCAAGTTCAGACTATCAAGAATGTGTAGAAACAAAAAAAATTCAATTTCCCATAGTGCCACATGTTTTTTTTGGGACGCGCGAGACCAATACCCAAACCTCGGCTTAAAAGTTCAATAACTCAAAAACAGTTCATTTTCAGAGGTTTTAGATATGATATTTGGATTCCTCATGTGGAAAACCATTTTAGTGCAAATTTTCAAGACTGAACCTTGTCTAGAAATGGATTTATGCCCAAAAATGTAAATTCGAAATGGCGGAAATTTGCAACAAAACACGATTTTCATAAAATACTAAAAGTGCGATATTTCCGGAACCGCTTAGAGTTAGACGCTCAAATTTTCAGGATTTTCTAGTTTCTATGATACCAACATATGGTGAAAATTTGAAAAAAATCTGAGACGTAAGGGTGTCGAGGTCTGGATGATTTGACATGGAATGACCCTCATCTATTTAGTTGATACTCTTCCTTCCTATCCCCTCTTGCAGCTGCCACACGATACACACTTTGTGCACAACACTGTAGAAAGATTTGATCTGCTGGCTAATGGGAGCCTTTAGATGGTTTGTAATTATTAATGAAACTTCCAGATCAAGATTCAACCAAGTAGCTCTCTGATTGCATTTGGACCACTGGATTCTTAGCTTGCTTGGAATTTCTCCAGGGTACTGACATTCAACAATAAGATCCTGAACACCATGGGTGCAATCTGGATTCATAATCCTATCATTAGACTTGTATTCCCCAATAAAGGAATTGTATTGCCTGCACTAGTGTGCCTTATTGATACCTCACACTGTCAAATTTCCTGTTGCAATCTCACATGTCATATGTGGCTTCAAGTCTCTATATATATAATATTTTCTAAACATATACTATTAGATATAAAAGACAATGAATGTCTATTATGTTTAATAATGAGTCATTCCAAACATCATATTTTGGCTTTAATTTCAGGTGAATAAGCTTAGAGCCAACTTAATAAGAAATTATCCAAATGTTGGAGAATTTTTGTCTTTATTTTCACCTGAAATTAAAGCCAAAATATGATGTTTGGAATGACTCATGATTAAACATAATAGACATTCATTGTCTTTTATATCTAATAGTATATGTTTAGAAAATTATCTGCTGCCTCGATACAATATATATATATATATATCACTTGCAAACAAACCCGTTTCGTTGTATCACAGCTCTTCATTATCCATTTAGCTTCAAACCGGGATCAAAATCTAATTTGTCATTAGACAACCATCTTGCCACTGAGTTATGTGTGACTGCAGAAACAGGCAGCTTTCACAAAGGTTATTCCCAGTATGTAAACAAACCCCGGTGACTGAGTGTGTTCAATTTGATAATTGAACCAAATTGCGTTCAAGTCAGTAATCAAAGGACATAGCATAAAGTCATAAGTATCTCACTGTTTTACATGAAATCTACCCCTCTCTAAAGTGCTCTATCGACTAACACACAAATATATATATATATATATATATATATATATATATATATATATACAAACACACAGTGTGTGTATATATATATATATATACAAACACACAGTGTGTTTGTGTGTGTTTGCTATCTTTTGTTTCTTTTTGCTGTTTATCCTGCTCTTTTCATTGATGTCTTTTTATTTCCATGACCCTCACTGGTACCTCATAGCTGGAATAATATTCATTCTGCAGTTCACATTTTAAACATATTGCCAATGTTCTTTTCATTAAGACCTCTTTCGTGTTAAATGCTTTTTACTCTTCCAATATATAAATAAATAAAAAGAATTAAAGTTAAAATATGGCAATTGCTTTTCTTTAAATTCTCTCTTCCTACTTTTTTTCTCAACTAACACAAAGGCAACCCTTAAAAAGAAAAGCCTGAACTTAACTGAAAAATGCTGGAAGTATAAAGCTTTAAATCTACCAATATAACACAGGCTTCATGTATAACTTTTGTTGTATATTTAAAAAAAAAATATTCCTAAATTATAAAAATAATTTTAGCCAATCAAAAAAGAAAAAAAAAGTATTAACTTTTGATGCTAGCTAAAACCAAGGTTTGTGTCTGGTTTCAGAGCCAGGGCAAAATGACAAGCTCACAGCTCTGTACTAGATGGGGAGAATGGACAGCAAGAGAAACCATGAAACAAGAAACATTACTGCCAGAGAAACCAGCCATACATGAACTAGTTAAGAGATCATCTACTAATAATATTTCCTGCCCTTCCTAGGGCCGAGCAAAAACACAGTAGATTGATGCTGATCTATTTCTAAGATGACCTCAACTTCCAAGTTATAACTTCTCAACTGTCGAAACTACTAAACTAAAATGGAGCTTCTCTCAACTGCTACAAAGATCTGTCCTGTAAATGAAAATTTTGTTAATCTGAATATCAACTCATTCTAATTTAAATCAAATAAATACATATTTGTTTATACGTTATACTCTTGATCCCAGTTATTTTATTTCTGAAGTTCCGATAAAATAATTGCTAAGAACTTTGGCACAAATTACAATGAAATGGTAAAAAGCTCTCAAAAGTAGCAATCGAATCTATAGCACTGTTAATGAACTTAATAGTAAGACAATTTTTTCTTTTTTTCCATTTGACATTGTAGCAGGTTGATGTTTGAATATAATTTATCATCTCCTCAGGTTAATCCCCATTGCATGGGTTTCAGAATTTTTAGGAGGGTGACATCATTTTTGTTGCTGTTTTTGCTTAATAGCTTACCTAAAGCAGTGGTTCCTACCAAATCACACATATTGTCAACCTTTGATTGTATTTTCTTGATGCCAATATTGCATGTCAACTGAGTATCTTAGTATTTCACATAATTGATATATTTTTGGTATGTCTTATGGTTCAGGTGTACTACTACCACCCACTGCACCTCACTCCTCTTGGTGGTACTGCTCGCTTTGAGAATCCCTGGTATAGAGGAATTAAATATACTACTACTTTTATGTCTAAAATTGTAGGATGCTAAATGAAAAACACTTTTAAAATAAGAATTCATTTACTCTTTATTTGCCATATTTTAATGTGAAATGTAATCGGTTGGTTAGTGTTTGGAATTGTCAGAAGCAATTTCATCCATTCAGGTGTTCTGTCTTTCATAGATCAAAACAATTTGTTTTGGGTTTTTTGGGGTTTTTTTTTTCTTTTTTTTTTTTCTTTTTTTTGTAATCTTCTGTAAGTTGTCTAATTTTTTATTACTTTTAAAATTTTCCAATTCTTTATTTTAGGAACTAAATGCTGGCAATGGCAATTTTGTTATTGCAACAACAAACAGAGATGAAATTTGTGATGATGAAACTTGGGGTTAGTATTAAATCTTTTTTACTGTTGTTGGTCCTGGGCATGATGATAAACTGTATCCAGCAACAAGGCCTCTGATTGGGAGGTTGTGAGAAGCATGGAACCACCTCTTAATTGCTGTTGTTCCCAGGTCCACTTTGACCTGGAGTGGTAGCACCTGTTAGGGTCCCAGCTATGGGCAAATAATTAACCCTCCATTCTGGAATCAAAACACTATGAAAGTATAAAAATACACTTTTATAGAAATATATACATAAAAATAGACTTTTATAGAAAAATATGTATTTTTGAAGGAAAAATATTACCGGCAATACACTTTTGAAGAAAACATTATTACCATAACACATTTTTGAAGAAAAAAAATTATTATTTTCAGCAAAACAATTTTGAATACAAAACTAGAAGATACTTCCAGTTTTTAAAATAAAAAAATAAAAACAAAACATTTTCATCAAAAATCAATCTTCTCACTATAACTGAACATTTAAGAAAAAAAAATCTTAAAAATTCCACCTTTTTGGCATTAAATAACCCACGGAGGTTGATATGCTGTTAAGCAAAACTCGGTCTTTACTGTCATTTTTTTCTTTCTTTTTCCCCCCTCTCTCTCACCTAAAACATTTAACATTTTTGGTTATTTACTTGTTTGGTCATATTCTATTGAAGTAACTTTTTTTTAAATTTCTGTAGATAAGTTTAAAATTGCATAAGTTTCTTAAGATCCCACTTGATTTTTTTACGGAAGATGTAAAGCTCAAATACATAACTTAAAAACAAGAATAAACTGAAATGTTAAACAGTAAACTTTTGCTTGTAAAATACAAAATATATTTGTAATTGTTAAAATTTTTTGCTAAACTTTTTACCTTTAAGAACTTTGACTGATTCTTGCTTAAAAAAACACAGTATTATATTCATTAAATTTAAACAAAATAATGAAAGTTTCGAAAAAATAATCACTAAATGTTAACAAATCTAATGCTTTCATTCAATATCTAAACTAATTTTTTACACATAAATATGCCATGCTAAGTAAATGAATGAACCAAAAATATAACTTTTGCTGTCAGGTTTATTGTTGGGTTAATTAATTGCTGTAACTTTGATATTTATTTGTTCATTGGTACATTTTTAAATTTCTAGAACCAGCTTGCTTTTCATTTTCTTTCTTTTTTCTGTATCTTTTCTAGCTTAAAATTTTCTCTTTCAGACTGTGTTGAGAAAGGGGAAACTCTGTATATTCTCAACTCTCTTATGCAAGAGTTGTGCGCACCTGCTCAGCAAAGAGTTAATTTTTTACCCCATTATGATACAATTGTCAAAGGTGGCATGTATGAATATTACGCATCAGAGGGACAAAATCCTTTGCGTAAGTTTTATTTCTTTCTTCCTCTTTTTTAGTTGGCAAAGCAGACTATTTACATTCAAATTCAAAACTCCAAGTTTCTTACTTCCAGATTGTTCTATATGAACTTATTCATAACTCTTTATCAGTTAAGGTTGCATATTTTATTTTTGTTTTCATTTTGTCTTGTTTTTTTGTGGGGGTTATAAAAGGGATGTGAAAAAAAAATTCTTGGCACAACCAAGATACCCTGTTGCTTTAATTCTATTTGGTGATTTCAGAAAGTAGATCAGACCCAAGAAATTTCCAATATCCCATTCATGTTTGGCCTGAAACAGCATAACAAGGACAAATTAAAATCTCTGACCATTCACGACAAATTAAATATCTCTGAGTATTCAGCAGAATAACAGTCTGACTTTATGAAGTGAATAAAGGGTTAAAAATTCAGTTTACTAACTACAACGGGCAACTGAAAGCTGGTAAACTATGCAACATTGTGGCAATAAGATGAAGGCCAAATAAATCATTTTATGGCTAATTTATTGTATTTGAAATCATGTCTGCTTGTTTTGCAGTTTGTGCCGCTACTATTCTTTATCATATGTGAAATTGTTTCTATTTAATTTTGATGCCTTTTAATGAAGACGTTGAATGTTTTGAAATATTAAAAGAAATGAGCTTAGACTTGTAGCATATTACTCAATAAATCCCAGGCCTAACTAATAAACAACAACTTTTAGGCAAAATTCGACTTCATTCATCAACATAGTCTCCTTCTAGGGTGATACACTGATTCCAACGCTTTCTTTTTTTAATCATATCACCCCGAGCAAGGTGGTAACGCCACTGATGTGCAGGGGGCTACATAGGAGTAAAAAGATTGGAAAAGAGAAAACCGGAAACCGCATCCTAAACAGAAAACAAGGGATGAACCTCTTAACCTGTTCAATAGATGTGGGTGGAGTGTGAACCAGGTGATAGTTTAGTCTATCTACTCCAATTAAAAAAAAAAAAATAAGTGAGAAGTTGAAACTGAAAATCCCCTTCCCCCTTCAAGTTTCAACTTAGTTAAAGTCGAAAGAAGCCTTCGAAGCTAAACTAATTTACAGAACCTTCTCTAGCAAGTTTAAAGACAAAATAAATAACCCTTTGGTTGTCAAGTTGAAAGGAAAAAATTACCGTAGTAGTTAGAGGCAAAATACAGTTTCTTATTTAACAATGGTGAAAAGAAAATTAACATTAAATACAAGAAAAAGCAAGATGGCTGGCCACTTACAAAACAGACTTTGAACTGAAGTCTAGTGAGAAATTCCAGCAAACAGTGACACCAAAATATTTCAACTCATCTTTTTAGTACAATTTGTCTTTGGTCTCAAAATGTCTGTTTTCAATATCACTTCTTCATTGGAGCCAAATCTCTTTCCCTGGAGTATTGTTATTTTAGGTTTGCAAACAGCCAGTAGTCGCTGGGGGTCAGATCTGGAGATTACAGTGGATGCAGAAGCAATTCGAAGTGCAGTTCATGTAGTTTTGCCATCATTGTAATTGACTTTTGACATGGTGCGTTGTCTTGGTGAATTTTCTTCATTGGTGACCTTTTGGGAAGGGGGGCAATTTCTTCCTTCAAATGCACCAATAATGCTATATAATATTTGCTATTGATGGTTCTTCCTTTCTCAAGGTAATTGATGAACAAAATATCTTGCACATCCCAAAATATGAAGGTCAAGATCTTGCCTACTGATGTTTGTGTCTTTGTCACCTTGGACGGCTTTCACCTGCTGCTGTCTACTCAGCTTACTACTGATTTGTCTCGAATGAAGTAGTGGGTCTGTGCTTCATCCATTGTCACATATTTACGCAAAAACTCCTTCTTGTTACATTGAAACAGTTGCAAACAACTCTGAATCATTGACGCGTTGTTATTTTTTATCAAATGAGCAAATGCGGCACCCACTTGGAACATGGCTTTCTCATTGACAACTGTTTGTGCAAAATGGTGAATGCACTGCCTTCTGATATGTTTAATGCCTCTGCTATCTCATGCAACTTCAGTTTATGATCAGCCAAAATGAGTTTGTAGATTTTTTAGTGTTTTCTGGGACAGCTGCCGATTTTGAGAGACCTGAGTGTTCAGTATCATTTGTGTCTGTACGACTGCATTTAAAGTCAGCATACCACCTCTTAACCGTTGTTTCTGATGGAACAGTCTGAATAACACTTATCAAGCCATTGCTTTGCTTGAACAGTATTTTTTCCCATCAGAAAGCAATGTTTTATCAACACATGAAATTCAGATTTTTCCAATATTTTGAAAATTTGCAACAGTAGCTTCACTTAAATAACTGTAATTTGTAAACTGATAATCCAATTGGGCCCAAATTTTGTCATGTGCCATTTAAAGGTTAGTACTTTATAAAAAATCATATGAATTTTTTATTAGTGCTGCCATCTATGTCAGGCCTGGTACATTGAGTGATGTGTTAATATGTTAAATTTTTTCTGAAAATCTTCATTTAAAAATAAAAATGAGGTTAAATTTTAGTTGGCATTGTCTTTATTAATGATTACATGATATAATTTTATGGAAAGTTCTTGTTACACTGTGTTTAGAAATGTTGTACACTTAGTTCATTGATCTTGGCAAGATCTTTTGAGTGGGAGAAAATACCATATTTTGAATATTTTTTTCAGCCTATGCATTTGCAGAGTTGATTGATAATGCCTTAACTGCAACTGCTAACAATACAGGGGAGAGAAGCATCGAAATAAGACTTGTAAGTATTTATTTTTCTTATATATATATCTTGAGTATATTTATTTTTCTATCAATTCATCTGTTAATTTTATAGTATAAAAAAATATGGAAAATTCGTAAGAATAAGAAAATCTTTGCAAAGTAATTTCCAATTTCATATTTTTTTTCAAGAGTTATTGCATCCAAACCTTTGTAAATTATCAAACTGAATCTCTTCAGGACAGTGTTTTAAATACTGTAGCTAGTGATCATGTAGATGTCTGATATATTTGGTTGCGAATTATCATTAAAGAATAGTAGCGCTCTTCTAATGGACTAAATTGGGATACTTTTTTAAAAAAAAAAAAAGCCAGTGTTTAAATAATTTTTTGATTGTGCATCAATCTGTTTGCCACTTCAAAACCATTGTATTGCTTTATGTTCTTGTAAAATATCCATGTAGTGCTAGTTACTCATCAGTTCAAAAATAGTCATATGTTAACAAAAATGCTGAAAAAATTATTTTTCATATTTAGGCACCTATCCAAGTTGTTATTGAATGACTTTAATTCGGACCGGAAGGTGGTGGCTTGTAATTAATTTTTCAGCTGTAGTCGATCTGTTTCTCTTTAGTTTACACCAAAACAAGTCTTCAATATGCTCGACAAAATAACATGTTTGCAGCATATCTCTTGAACTAAAGCCACCCTATTCTTAAAAACAAAATCTTGTGATCTTAAATAGCCTCATCAGATCGACACTTTTTCAGGATGTCAAGCATGGTACCAAAATCAGACAGAAATATGTAAACTACCAGCTGTTTACAACAGCTTTTCTCTGATTAATAGTGAAAGAGGGTTTTTTGATCGAATAAAGCATGTAGCTCTAAGCGGGAACCATTCTTCTTTGAACCTTGTGAGCTTGCACTACAGGATCACTAACAAAAAATTGTACCATATAACAGAAATGGCATCATTTTGAGAACATTCAACAGCCGCAACAATCAAAATGCTTAGCACTTGTACTGAGAAAATAATGACATAATCAAGATGTTGACATTTCACACTACTTCAAGCAAAATGTTATGTTAAGAAAAGCTCCTGTCAATACTGTAAAGAGCAATAACAGTGAACTTGAGGAACCTATTCACCTGGAAAATTGTTTTAAAGATTTTTATAAATTTCAACCAACAGTAGCACTGATTGTTTGGTCACTGAATAAAGAACTGAATAATGTTACCATTTCTTTTGTTTAAAGAAAATTTAGCATATAAACACCGTATATATTTAGTTGCTTCTGCAACATTTCTATCGAAATTCATAAAGTATTACATGACTTACATTCGTTATGCATGTCCGACTTTTGGAGGAGACTCAAGTGAGTTGAATTATGCTGTGAGAACTTGTTTTAAAACTATTAGCACCACATATGCCTTGTTGACAAAAAGAATGAAAGATGTTGTTCTTTCTTGTAATCATTCTTAGATTTCCATCATTACTTGTGGAATGACCTTTGAATTTTCTTTAACTTTTTTATTGTTCAATTTCATTTCCTCTATTTTGTTTATTGATTTTTCATTTGTGTAAATCTGTTTCATTGAACTTTTCACCTTTTTTTTCTCTCTCTCTCTCTCTCTCTCTATTTAATTCCTGACATTATTCACTTATATAACAACTGATAAAAGTTTATATAAATAACAGCTCTTAAATACCAGAATTATTTCCCTTCTGAAATATTATCTCATTGGGAAATTTTTTTTATTTTTTAAGCACTTTGATGAAGGAAATCCCAGCAGAAACTGTATTTATGTCATTGACAATGGCAAAGGTATGACTCCACGGCAGCTAAATAATTGGGCAATTTACAGATTGTCTAAATTTATCCGGAATGACCGAAGACGGTAAGTCTTTTTAATAACCTATTAGCAAAGAATATGTGGCATTATCAAGGTATGCAGATGACCTTAAAATCTGATGGCATAAAATGTATAACAGTCACAATCTAATGCTTTGCATTCTGCATTGGTAGGATTTTTACGCTTTTAATTGTTCTTGATGGAATTAGTGATTATTGTAAAATATGTAAATTCAAAACAGTATTTAAAAAAACAAAAGTAAACGCCAGCAACAGGTTCACATTAAAGTAATCTTTTCTAATGCATTAACGATTAGAGTTCAATGCTTATGATATTAAAACTAAAACGAGAGAATCCATGGGGCGTGGGGTGCAAGTAATAGTTCTTCTGTAGACACTTAGAAAGCAATTCTAGCATTTATTATTTTTTATTTTTTTTAATAGTTTGTTCTTTGAAGAGTAATCTAAAATTCTCTCTCTCTACACACACACACTTTTCTTTTCCTTCAATATAAAGGAATTAGTATTTTAACAAACACAACTAGCTTGTCTCAAAATCTTAGTGAATCGGGGGACATATTTTAAAGAAGAATGTTGCATAAGCTATTTTTTTTATTTTTTATTTTTTTTTTTTTTTCATGATTAGATAAACTAATTAGGATTTGTTTTTTAACAGGAATTCAACTGATATAAGAAATGAACAGCCTGCTGTGAGATATGAACCTCCCAGATCACTGAACAGCGATATCTCTTATTTTGGCGTCGGTGGCAAACAAGCCATTTTTTACATTGGAAATTCTACTAAAGTAAGTTTTTTTTTTTTTTTTTTTCTTTTTTTTTTAGGAGGAAAGTTTCTTGTGTTTGTCCCCTTATGCAACTTTCATAGACTATTTTTCTTTTCTTTTTGGTTTTTAGATGATAACTCGACCTGCAGGTTCCAAAGATATCCATGAACTGACTATATCAAAAGATGACTTTGAAAAAAAAGAGAAAAACAATGAATCTATTTACAGTGGTTTTATCCGAAACAGAAAGGTAATTTATCTTTATTTGTCTTTTACAAAATTTACACACTTCTAAAATGTTTTATTAATAGATCAAATAAACAAAAATTGATAATGCTGTGTTCTGTCCTTAAGAGTATGCATCCATGTATGTGTGTGTGTATAATCTCAAAAACAGCCAAGTAAAGGCCTTAAGGCAATTAAAACTCCAAAAATGAAGTCCATACATTGGCAGCTTTATTAATGACCAAACCGGAAAAATAAATAAATATAAATAAGGTTAGTCAGTTTGTAAATACAAACAAACAAAGGTAACAAGAAATAACAAAGGCAGCTGTAGGCTTGAACATTAAACTAATACCCATTTATCTAAATGGGTAAAAGAAGATAGTAAGTACTTTTGTTTACATGAATATGTGTAAAGTTTGCTATATTAGCACATTCCAATGTTTTGGTGAGTTCATAAAAGAAAGTTACAAGAGGGTTACATTTTTCAACAGTGTACATAAACAGTGAACATATGTTAGGTTTCTGCACAGATAAAAACATAAATAATCTGGCTACTTTCAACAAATGTTTAAATAATAATATGGAAATAAAATAGACACATGTCGAAAGTTATCAAAAGTTGCAAAACAATGATGGCTAATTTTGGAAGTAAGATCAGGAAGATAAAACTAACGACCATATGCTTAGTATGTTGCCTTTATTGTCTGGAATTTCAGTGAGGGGCTAATCGGAAGTAGTCACAACAGTAACTGATCTAAGTCAGTTAAGTGCCATACATCATACACACTTGGGTGACCATATCTCAAAAGAGAGATAACTGACTAGGCAGAAGATTTTTCTATAGTAGGTTGCTATTACTTTCTGCAGTATAATGGTTGCCAACCAAAACTATAGAACAACCTGTCCTGCTATTTAACCCATAGCTGGAGGGAGAAGTGACAGATTAATATTTTTCCTAAGATTATTTGCTTGTAAATAATGTAACAAATTCAACAGGTAACTGAACTTGGATTACTCGTTTTGAGCCAATATTTGCTGCAGCATAACATCTGAGAGGTATCTAATCTAAAAAAGAGATACAGCATTGTTGTAATCGTTCTTTTGCAGGAAGGTGACACTTGTTAGGAGGAGAGGACAAAATTATAGGTGTTTTTGTCTTCGATTTTTCAGTAAAATTGAAAATAATGTTTGTGCTTGCTTACATACATGTGTAAAACAGGCTGATTTCTATTTGATTTGGGGCTTTTTATATATTTTTTTATTTTTATTTTTTTATTTTTGTTACTATTTAACATTTCAGAAACTCTATTTGTGTAGTTAGCGTAATCAACTTTCCTGATTGACACTTTTCACTTGAACTTTTTACTTGAACCTCAGCTCAAGTCTTCATCTTGACTGTTGCTGCAACATTAGGCTGAAGTCTCAAAAATGCTTCCACTTAATGGCATCTTATGTAAAATTTTCTTACTCGGTTGAAGAGGCAGAGCTGCAGCATTTAATTTAACCTATGAGTATTCGACAAGCTCAAACTTGCCCCATAAATATTGGCTCTCAAAGTCTCCTTGTTTGCCGTGATGTCATATATTATGGCAGAGCACACATGGGGTGCATTACGACAAATTGAACATCAAGTTGATATTTACTGGTTTGGGCGGGTTGAATGCTAAAGGGTTTTGGTGTTACTGAATTGTGGATGAATATATAGATTAGATAGATGAAGTTATCTGGCAGTCAGGACTTCAAATTTTTTGGGGGGGTGGTGTGAAAATTCATCTACTCTGGTTCATGGAGGATTCTGCTTCAAACAGAAGCATGAATTTAGAATACAAACCTGAAGAAAGCAAAACAGTTCAATGACCAAAAAAGTGACAACCAAACTAAGGATTCAATTATGAATAAATCAGTGTATAATGATAATATAATTCCTCTTCTCAAAAATATTTAAAACTTTGTGACTTTGTCTTTCCTTTCATAATCTTTTTTTCATTAGCTGCATATTATGTGCTTCGGTTTTGAATTCAGTTTTTTTCTCTAGACTGGTTACCTCCAACAGCTATACGACCCAGTCTGTCCAGATATTTTACCCATAATGAGAAGAGATGGATTCATGCCTTTCACAAGGGTATTAGCGTGCAAGCAAAAGTAATTAATTTGACTGTAGTTCAGATTTTGCTCTCTGATTCCCCAATCCAAGCTGCTAACTGTTACACTGTCATACCTCAATGAAAGGATTGTGGTTGTTAGAATACTCTGATCCGACATTTGTGTGCGTTTTTGTTGATTACAGACCATGCTGCAACCAATCTTACCAAACTAATGTCCTTTCATTGACAGGATGACATTAATCTCAAATCATCTAACTTTCATACTTCCTGTAAACCTCATCCAAATTTTTATTTCTGTAAACTCTTTCAAATCCTTTACAAATTGTTAAAATTAAACTTTAAACACACTGTTGTCAATAGTAGCAAACTCTTTTAGCAGATGAAGTACTGTGTACATATTCCTTATGAATTTCTTTTCTAAAAAGTTTTAGGGATTTTTAATGTGTCCTCTTTTTTTCTCTCTTCTCTCTTGTCCATCACAGCCAGGAGATTTCAGTCATGTGCCTCCAGAAGATGAAATTTTGAGAAAAATAATTGGTGAAGAAGATAATCGTGTGAGCTTTACAGTTGTTGCCATCCATGGTATAAATTCTGGTCACATTCCATATTTGAAGCAGAATCTTAGGGAGTGGGGCCGTCAGCTTGCGTAAGTAACAATTTATGTATCTCACATGTGGTCTTGGATTTATCTTCTGTAAAAAAAGATTCTCTTTACTCTCACTCTGTTCTTTGTTTCTCTGTGTGTGTCACTCTGTCTTTGTGTGTGTGTGTCACTCTGTCTTTGTGTCACTCTGTCTTTGTGTGTGTGTGTCACTCTGTCTTTGTGTGTGTGTGTCACTCTGTCTTTGTGTGTGTGTGTCACTCTGTCTTTGTGTGTGTGTGTGTCACTCTGTCTTTGTGTGTGTGTGTGTCGCTCTGTCTTTGTGTGTGTGTGTGTCGCTCTGTGTTTGTTTGTGTGTGTGTGTGTCGCTCTGTCTTTGTGTGTGTGTGTGTGTGTGTCGCTCTGTCTTTGTGTGTGTGTGTCGCTCTGTCTTTGTGTGTGTGTGTGTCGCTCTGTCTTTGTGTGTGTGTCGCTCTGTCTTTGTGTGTGTGTGTCGCTCTGTCTTTGTGTGTGTGTGTCGCTCTGTCTTTGTGTGTGTGTGTCGCTCTGTCTTTGTGTGTGTGTGTCGCTCTGTCTTTGTGTGTGTGTGTGTCGCTCTGTCTTTGTGTGTGTGTGTGTCGCTCTGTCTTTGTGTGTGTGTGTGTCGCTCTGTCTTTGTGTGTGTGTGTGTCGCTCTGTCTTTGTGTGTGTGTGTGTCGCTCTGTCTTTGTGTGTGTGTGTCGCTCTCTGTCAGTGTGTGTGTGTGTCGCTCTGTCTTTGTGTGTGTGTGTCGCCCTCGCTCACTCTGTGTGCGTGTCGCTCTCACTCACTCTGCGTGCGCGTCGCCCTCACTCACTCTGCGTGCGCGTCGCTCTCACTCACTCTGCGTGCGCGTCGCCCTCACTCACTCTGCGTGCGCGTCGCTCTCACTCACTCTGCGTGCGCGTCTCACTCTGTCTTTAGGTGTCTATGTATCTGTGTATGTATCTCTGTGTTAGTGTTTTTTGTTGTTTTTTTTTTGTGTGTGTGTGTGTCTCTTTAAGATTTTATATGCACCATGTTCCTTCAGGAGTTGGGTGATCATAGCTCTCAACTTCCTTTCTTTTGTAGAACTTAATAAGGTTTTTCTGGTTTCTATTGCTCCTAAGCCTTGTTCTTTCAACAGCTCTGCTTCTGTCTAGTTTCAGTAGGTTTTTTACTCAGCCCTTCTTGCCTTCAGTATGTTCTGTGATTGTCAATCTCTCCATTCCTTCCTTCTTATAAGCCCAAGAAATTGCAATTGTATCTTTCTTATTGTATAAAAACATCTATTTTCTTGTTTCTTTTTTTTTTTTTTTCCTTGTTATTTTTGACATTCTTTTTTGTCTTTTTGATTGGCTCATCTCCTCATCTTCATCTCTGAGATTATTCACTACAATAGAGGAGAACCAGTACTGCATAATATTTCAGCACTATTTTACAAAATTTTCAAATTTTTTAATTCTTTGCTTAGTATTTGGAAAACACATTTTGCTATTCCAATGCACTTTTTGGCTTTCAGTCTCTCCTTTTCTGTCCTGGTAAAACACTTTGAGTGATGTTTTAAAATTTTTGTTCTCCAATTTGTATGAACTGTTTTTTTGTGGACCACCATACTGTCAGCTGGAGACAACTGCTTTCTCAGATCAATGAGTAAAAAATGAAGTGTGTCGGTCTCAATTAAGATCAGCCTTCTTTGTGGACTGGTGTTACAAAATAACAATGAACTATCCCAGGTAACGGTCTACACCACATCACTTGAGGACTTGCAACAGCAACTAAAATTCATAGTACATGTAACTCAGAGAGAATGGCATCATCAAGATGCTGACATTTCACTCTACCTAAAACTAAAGGTATGGAAGTAAGTTCACCCCCACCCACCCAATCAATCAATAGTGTAGAAAGTGATAACAGCTACTGGACACGAGAAACCTATTTTCCAGAAAAATTGTTTTAATAGAAAGATTTATAAATTTCAATTGACAGTAGCACTGACTGCTTGATCATTAAATACCTAATGTTTCCTTATAAGGAAATGGCTAATATTAGCAAATTTTATCTCCTTACAATTGATGTTTAATTTTTCTCATTTTTGTTAACTACAGAAACTCCAACAGAAGGTAGTATTCTTTCTGTGTCTGCTATTATTACTGTCTCATCTTCATATTTAATATTAAGACTGGCTGCCAGTATTGAATCCTGGTAGGGCTTCTAATTCTCTCAGGATCAACCCACTTTAAAGTTTGAATAATTTGATAAATCATTGTTTTTTTTTTGGGGGGGGGGAGGGGTTGCCTCTCTTTGTTTTTGTGTATTAATTGAATTCATTTTCTATTCAGATGCAATTAGTTTGCTTCAGGTAGATGTTCTAAATTATTCTAATATCTACCCCAAATAGGGTCACTTTACCTAGCAATTCAGACAGGTCTTTGAACCTTATCAAACTCATTTGCATAATCTATAACATACGGGTATATCACCTTCAGCATTTGTGTTGCTCTTTCTGATATCATTCTGGGCATAAATATTGTATTTCTTGTTTCACTGTCTTTTATTGAAACTGCATTGTTCTTGTCCTATTTCCAGTCTAATTTTGCTACATCAGACCTCAGATTAGTTTTATTATGTAGCACAGTGGGCTGATGAAGCTCACATTTGTTTACACCTGGCTTCTTAGAGGTAGCACTAAATGAATATAATTAGCTCTTCTAGTATGTCTCCACTGTTATATATTTTGTTTTATTTCTGTAATTTTGTCAATGCTGAAATCCTCTAAAACTGCCAGTATCTTTTACAATCCCATCTGGTCCTGCCACTTTGTTCCTTTTTAATTTGACCAATGTTAATTTCATTAAAAGATAATAGATCCTCTGAGGCAGTTTGGCAAATGTGTTTATAGTTCTATTAGTTTGGAACATAACACCTGAGATAAACTGTCAAAGATTGCTAGGTTCCTTGTCACAGTGTACTTAGAAAACAGAACTTAATTTTGATGCATGGCTGTAAAAGCCCAACCCACATTTTGGGTCATTACTGTGTGGATTGAACCAGATAAATGGGAAACAACATTTATTTCTATTTTAACAGCATTGGTGGAGTAATGGATAGTGGCTCAGAGAGCTGAGTTTGAATTCATTATATTCACTTGCATGCTAATACCCATGGGAAAGATATGAATCTATTTCTTCTCTCCCAGTTATGGATAAATACCAGGACAGGTTGGGTTCTATAGCCTTGGTTGGCAATCAGTCTACCACAATAAGAATTGGTAACCTACTGTGAGCAAAATCTTCACACCACATGCAGTTAGATTGCTTGTGGAGCAAAAAAAGAAATTCCCATGGAACTTCTAGGCAAAGAGCCAGCTCAATCCACCCAGGGTGAATGCCACCACAACTACAAGTATTTTAACAGACATTTTAGTAATTTTACATGTTTGCTATATATATATATATATATATGTTATTTTCATAGACCTCTTTAATTTTAAAAAAAAAATTAAACAATTGCAAGATAACTCCCAATTCTGTATAAGTTTTATTATTTAATATGTATTTTTATTCTCTTGTTGCATTATTGAGAATTTTAAAGGAGCAGAATTTTTATTGAGGGGACAATGTTTTTGCTATTGTCATAAAACATAAATATTGGAAAATTGACTTTTGATTCTTAAAAAATTGCAAGTATTTACTTTAAAATTAGAAAGAAAGAAAAAAAAATGACCAAATTTCTTTATTTTTCTTTCCAGCCATATCTACCATTATTATCTACATGGTCCTAATGGTAATCAAGACCCACCTGCACATGATCAGACCAGAATTATGCGACCAGCTAGTCCTTTCAGACACATCAACATTAATGTAAATTGTTTGCTTATTTATTCTTATTACATTTCTTTCCCCCCACCTTTTCAATATTGAAATTTCTCAGCATCACAAAATATTAACTTCCTTTTATTTATTTTTATATATATATATATATATATATATATATATATATACTCAACACCTCATCTAAAGTGGCTATAAACTATAATTTATTTCGATGGGCGAATATACCCATCTCTTCAGACCATGATTTAATTTTCTCGGAACATTCCAAAATTTATATTATCTTGTTCTGGATAATATCCATTGAGCTCTCTACAGATCTATTGCTTAATATTATATATTAAATATATATTTTTTGGATTATCCTCTCCATACAGACCTTGTGTGTGTGTGTGTGTGTCTTGAAATAAGACGCACACACACACTTAATATTAATAGACATTCTAAAACCGAAGCAGCCAGTTTCACTCCCACACTTAGGCCTCATCGGAAGATTCAAAATTCATGAAATGAGTGATTGGAGAGGAAAAGAAAATACACAAATGTAGGGGGGGGGGAAGAAACTGCATGGAAAACAAAGAACTAGAGACAAATGATAGCATGTCCCAAGAAACATTCATGCTGTTTAAATACCTACAGTTCCGCTATATGTGAGCACCTGCTAAATAACAGAAAGTGTGCAGTTGATTTCAGCGTTGACAGGTTCGCGGTTGTCCTGATCATACGCTATATTTCATTTGAAAGTGCTGGAGGCTCTTTTTATTGGGTCCTACAAACCTTCTCTGTGTAAACAGCATGAATGTTTGTTAGGACATGCTAACATTTGTCTCTAGTTCTTTGTTTTCTATTCATAGTTTTTTCTTCCTACATTTTTTTTTCTTTTTTTTTTCCATCACTCATTTCATGGTTTATTTTATTCTAAATTTGAATCTCCTGATGAAGCTTGAATAGTGAGGGTGAAACCAGTTGCTATATTTTTAGAATGTCTAGTAATATTAAGCTACAAGCTTTTATCTTGATAATTACATTCTGTTCCTCTATATTTCTGAGATGAAGTAGTATTTATACTATCTACATCATTTGGACTATTGTCTTCATCTTGGTTGCCATTGCACACTCCAGCCTTCTTCAGATGCTAGGAATTTTGAACTAAACCCTTTATTATGATTACTGGGGTATAAAGGGTTCTGTTCAAAATTCATAGCACCTGAAGAAGGCCAGAGCACACGACAGCCGAAACCTCAAACTAATGGCAACCAAGATTAGAACAATAGTCCAAAAATGTAAACAGTATATATACTAATATTACCAACAAACACATACTTTACTATCCAAAAGATTTCTGAAACATTTTAAAAATTAAGCTTTGATACACTTGACAAGCTTATTACAATCAGTATCATTGGGTCATCGTGGGGAATGAGTATGATGTTAAAAGACCCAAAACCTCTAATGATCCTCAGCTGAAAACGTCATGGATAATGTCCACGAAACTTATGATTTCATTAAATAAATGTATATGATGACATGTGGGGGTGACTTGTTTTATCCTTTATTTTTTTCCACTTTGTCATTAATTTTCCAAACTTTGTTCTGGTAAATAAACCTTTATATAAATTTTTTTTCTATATTTAATCTAATAGATTCTGTTCACTTGAACTCCTTTTTATATAACACATATTTCAATCCTCCTTTGATCTAAGGAGTGACTTTAGAGGACCCAAGCTCATTTACAAATTGACAACTAGTGTACAATTAATAGGACACCAGTAACCTGTAAAAATGTTGCAATCATTGTATGCATATATATATATATATATATATATATATATCGAGGCAGCAGATAATTTTCTAAACATACTGTTAAATATAAGAGACAAAGAATGTCTATTATGTTTAATCATGTGCTTTTCTAAACATCGTATTTTGGCTTTAATTTCAGTTGAAAATAAAGACAAAAATTCTCCCAACATTTGGATAATTTTTTATTAAGTGGGTTCTAAGCTTTCAGCTCACATAAGCCATCTTCAGAGAGGTTATAAGTACGGTAACACAAAAACATCCACCATCAGTGACGATTTTATCTTGTGTTGACACAAAACTCTGCTAAGCAACAGTTACCAAAAATAGCAAACACAGTTCACAAATTTGCAATGCGGTTCTATGATGTCACATGTTGGAGAATTTTTGTCTTTATTTCAACTGTAATTAAAGCCAAAATACAATGTTTAGAACGGCTCATGATTAAACGTAATAGACATTCATTGTCTCTTATATTTAACAGTATATGTTTAGAAAAAAAAAAATATATATATATATAGCCAATATAACATCTTTATAACTTGCTTATTTTCTAATCTTAAGGCGAGATAAAAAGAATTGTTATCATTAATGCTTCTAATTTTTTTCCCCTCCTGTCTAGATAAGACTATTCAAAGGAATGGCTATGACCAAAAGCCTCAATTTACGGGACATTGATGATGACTTGCAGAGTCAGTTTGTCAAAACGGCTGGTTCTGTGTTCGATTTCAAAGCCAAGGTAGAAGGAGCTGGTATTGTTGAGGGTGTCCTTAGATATCATCCATTTCTTTATGATCATGAAACATTCCCATCTGAATTTGTTGACCCTCGATGTAAGTACATGTTTTTTATGTACATATGTAGAGAAAGTGTCTGAAGTCTAATAACAAAACTAGTGAATTTTATTCAAATTTACACTTTTTTCTTTTCTAAGACACTTACTGAATATTAATTTTGTAGGTGGACGGGGGTGTCAAAAATCAGCTTGGCTAAGTGTCATGCTGCAGAAATATTATTGATTCTTTTTTATACACTTTTCAGCTCTCTCTCTCTCCTCTCTCCCTGGACATTGTCCTTAAAAACACTTTAGAATATGGTAATTAAAATTAACACCTGTAGATATAGCCTCCATTAATTTCCTCCGGGGCTTAATTACTGCTTTTTCTGATCTTCCACATTGCCAGAAAATTAATCTTGAATTTTCCTGCTTTACTTTCACCTAAGATATTTCTGTGCACAAGAGTAGGTTTTCTTTTTTTTTTTTTTTTTCTTTTTTTTTTTTCTTTCTTTTAAATTGGTTCTTACAAATATAAAAGTTGTGTAAATAAACTATTGGAAATATCGATTGGATATTTTCCTTACCCATCAAGAAACTTTCTTTTTGGGGGTTTTGCAGATGCTGAACCAGAAGATGACCATGACTATGCAATCAATGATCGACCAGCACGGGGAAGACGTCCTGTCTTTGAATGTTATTGGAATGGAAGACTTATCCCGTACACATTGATTGAAGAGTAAGGATATAATTTCAGAAAAAAATTTTGTCCCTTTCCTAAAATATTGTTCACTTTGTCATTTCTTTGACATTTTAAAAATATTTCTAGAATATTCAGATCCAAGCAATTGAAATCAAAACTGAATGTTCGGTTTGAGTGAAATATTAAAATTAGTTATAATTTGATTGTGTAAATTTCTCTCTCTCTCTCTCTCTCTCTAATAACATGAATAAAATTTTTATCTTTTGGAACTATAAAAATTGTTTACTTGTCTAATAAAAGAATTCATATTAGAGATTTTCAAATTATGACAATCTCACAAATTTCTAAAATTTATTGCAGTCAGCAGGTCTTTGTCATTTTAATTCTGCAATTATGTTAGATACACCACTAACCACATTTCAGGACTTAAATGACATTTTTAATTTTTATTCTCATTTACAGGTTTGATTGGTGTAGTGCCCCTAAAAAATCAAAAACTGTTCCTACAGATTGCTACAATCGGTGAGCTTTTAAAGATTAATACTAACTTTCACTCTGTCAAAATCATTTGGATTTTTAGACTTGAGTTCTTATACATTTCTACTGAATATTATAAATATTTATAATTTTCTAGTGTTTATGAAAGCATGTCATTGAAAGCTTAAAGGTGATGCTATTCAATTCCTAAAAGCTAAGGAGCTTTTCCTTGTCAGTATTTTCTTTTTATTCATTGAAGTTTTAGTTTTGCAAGTTATAGTAATATGCTTTTTTAGTGCCAAAACCTTAAAAAAAATACCTACATTTATTTGACTCTAAAACATTGCATTTGATTAAAAATTTAAATGTGATCAAGTGTAATTGAGAAACTGCCTTCCCTTGCTAATTGTTTGTTTTTCCTCTAATTTTGATTTTTCTCTCTTTTAAGGGTATCTGGTGTGTTGTGGACAAATGATAAATTCCAAGTCAGTACCAACAAGTTGACATTTATTGATCTTGAAATGAAGTTGAAAGAAAAAAGTACAGTTTTTTGTCGGATCATCAATGGCCATGTAAGTGCATCTGTCTTAACTCATATTAAAAGTAGTGAAGAGTAAGGAAGACTCTCCCCCTCCCCTGCCCTCTTTTTCTTTTTTACTATTTTTTTTTTATGTAAAATACACGATTTTTAAGATACTCTGATAAAGCTTCTAAAATTGTTCCAAAATACAAAATGTTTTATAAAAATGGAAAGAGTGTAAAATCTAGCAATTGAATGAATAACCTCAAAAGATGCCTTCATCCAGATTCCAAATTAATTTTACAGATTTTTGCAAATTAGTGGTAAAAAAAATACCAATATTCTTTGTAATTATTAATTTTTAATAAGCCTAGTGCTATGCTTTGAGAAATGGATATTAAAATATTGAACAAATAGCAAAAATGTGTAATTCTAAGTAAAATTGGATACTATTAGCTTTTTTTACACAAGGTTCATTTGTCCATTGTAAGTTTGTTTCAGAGACACTGATACTTTAACTTAAATTGCTTTTTCTTTTAAAAAGGTCTGAATATTTATATTGTTTATATATATAAATATATATATATATATATATATATATATACACGCACAAGACAACAGTATTTTCTTTTTATAAGTTCACAACAATGCCAAAGGCATTAGTCATGCATGCTACGCAGTAGATTGAATTTAATTCATTTTCTATGGCTTATCAACCCTTATCAACCCTTTCCAGGTTATTTAAAGTCAGGAAATATCTTATGATTTTTGGGAAGGTAATGATTTAGTGATACAAGTCTTACTAATTAACCCATAGCAGGAGGGGCGAGAAGAGGTGAATTCCAAGGGAATTTGCATGGAAGTGAATATAGCTGGAATTGGAACTCTGCTCTCTAATTGATGATTACAAGCCATTCTCCTTTACATTACCCACACATTCAAGATTACAGCATCTGATATTCCCAAGCAGTCACCTATCTGAGTACTGATCCAGCTCAACATTGTTTCCTGTACAATCACCAAAGTTAAGCAATGTTTCAACTTGATATGACTGTAAACCTTACTAAAATAAATTTTCCAAGGAGTTCTTTGTATGCTTAATGTAAATATTAAGCAATATAAAAATTTCTTTTTCCCCCCCTCCATAGAAATAAATGTAGGGTAGGGTAGTGTATGTAAAGGGGAGTGTCTTTACCAAGATTTTCTGAGAAAAAAAAAGCTTTTTCTAAAATAATTTAATTTGTGCATAAGTCTTGAAAGTTTCTTTAAAATCCAACAATTTGATTTTTGCAATGAATTTCTAAATGTGTTTTTTCACTGCAAAAAAGATGCTGAAATTTTTTATACAGATTAATATATGGTCTTCACTAAGTGTGTGTGTGTGGGGGGGGGGGGCACATTTGTTAACATTCTAAAACAAATATATATATATATATATATATATATATAATTTAATAAGATTATTATTCCTCTTGATAAAGATTTTGATGTTAAAACTTGTTTTTAAGCTTTGGGCAATTTTTTTCATTATGTCTGCTCATTTAGTGAATCTTTGGAAGTATCCAGAAACCATGACTTCATGGCATGTCTTTATATGAAATTGAACTTCAGTTTATGGATATTATTTCTATGCTCAGCATTTCTTCCATTTCAATAAATGTTTTTAATTTGACATTTATATCTGGAGCCTTAAAAAAAATTTAAAATCATTAATTTCCTTTATCTTTCATTCTATTTCTTACAGGAAAAGCGAACTGGTATTGACAAGGAGTTTGTCAATTGGCTGAAAGAATGTCATGAAAAATTTGACAAACAAATTCACTTTTCAGTATTTAAAGGTCATGCACTTAGACCAGATTTACCAAAGCATAGACAGACCCCATGGTCCGTCTATGAACAAGTGGAGTGGGACGGAAAAATATTCAGGAAAGGGCAGCTGGTAAGTTTTTTGGGCTTTCTGATTCGTTTAAAAATTATCTTGTTTACTTATTTAGTTTAAATGGATGTTAGATGAAATTATGCTTCATAGAGGGAAAAACCTAATAATTTCATCTGCAGTCAGATCTCCACTAGGATCTGATAGAATGATGGAAACTTCTTGTTGTCCTCACTCAAAACATTAATGCCTACAATTTCTTTTTCAATTTATAAAACTGCATAACTGCAAAATAAATTTGCACATGGGGTTTGCTAAACGAACATTTGTGGGGTGTTTTTAAACCCCTTAAATTTTTTTTTTTTTTTTTTTTCAAGCTTGATTATGAAACTAATGTTATTACTACATAAATGAAGATCAAAACAAAACTTACATATTTCTAATATGTACTTGGTTGGTATTAACGAGCCAAAATTTTGCATTTGACACATTTAGACATTTTGGAGATTTTCAGAACTCTCTCCCCTCTCAAGAAAAGAATAAATAGGGATCTAGATCCTGATTTTCAAATAAATATAAGGAAAGTTATGTTAAAAATTTGTGCCCAGTACACGACACCAAAAGCAGAAAATTTAATATGGGGGAAAAGTGCCGAGTGCGTTTTAAATATATTTCAAAGAACTTTTTTTTCTTTTTTTTTTTCTTTTTTTTCTTTACATTTTTGGCAGATTTAAACTGTTTTAATATTTGGGAACCTGTACTAGTGATTGGGGGGGGGGGGGTATGCCTCTAATAATTTTTTTGTTAACTGGAGGGGCTCAAAAGCAGGCAGAATATGGTTGAAGATTAAGTTAATTCTACTGGATTTTGTGTTGTAGAGCCCCCAAATCCATTTAATATAAGTCTTTTCCTTTTTTTTCTTCTTTTAAGCTGCCACATCACACCTGTCTGTAATTTATAACCTTCTTTTCAATATTCAAGTGACTTTCCTTGCACAAATTCAAAAAGCAACTCACCAGAACTGATCATCTAAAGTTTTTTCAACTTAAATACTTTAAGTTTGGACAGTGTCAGGATAACAGAACTTGTCTATATACTTTCAGGCCAGATCTATCATATGTGTCTCTTGCAAGATTCCAAAATTGCCAAATGTCTCTTTCCTTAGCCCATTTTAGTTTTACCAAGTCTAAAAGATGAAAAACATCTGAAAATGACAATGATTTCTTAACCTAATATAATCCATTTACTGAAACGTGACCTTAAATTTTTTGGCTTTGTTTGGTCATTTCACACTCAGCTTTCTTTAGTTAATTATTCAAGTCAAGATGCATTTTTATTATCCTTTACTTGACTAACAGCAGATTTGCTAAATGCTAATGGTGATCTTAAATTTATAGGTGCGTATCAGCCGCACTCTTCCGACCATCCTTGGCACTATCAAGTGTTTCCTGCTTTATGGAGATCATGAAGGTGAGGTCTACGCTACAGGAGGTGATATTCAACTTATACAGGTAAGTACCCACTTTCTTGACTTTTGACTTGTTTAAACTTTTTTTTTTTTTTTTTCTTGTAAACTGTAGATTTTTTATTTGATCATTTCGACAATCTTAAATATAATATATATATATATATACACACAAGAAGTTCCCTAAAAAATTGACTTTTTAAACACCCTCCCTTCCCCCTTGGTACTACTGGTTATGAAATATTAGAAATCTGCAACTATGTGAAATTTGTAGATATATTTGGCCACTTCTGTTTTTGTTTTGTTTTTTTTTGTTTTGTTTTTTTTTTACCATTAGTTGTAAGTCTACTTAGTGATGTTGATGCTTTTAACTTTTTTCTCTTTTTCAAAAAGGCATATTTTATCTTCCACATAGTTTTGACCAGATATTTTATATGACAAAATTATGGTTCTTAAGTTCAACATATAAATAAGTGACTTAAATTTTGGATTAAATCTAGACTTATATTTTTAATGTGCTTGACCCTATGCCTAAAATATTTGCTTAACTTTTTTAAAATCATTTCGCCCCAAGCAAGGCCAAAATGTCACTGATGTGCAGAGGGTTATGGTGAGAGAAAAAAAAGGTACCAGGGATGTCAAAGAAAAGAGATGGATGGGAATCAAGTAGATAAAAGATAGTAATTGACGTTACATTTAAAATTTGAGATTGTAGCTATCAGGGAAGCATGTGAATGAAAGTAATTTCCGCAAACAGGAAGTGCGAGAAAAGTAACTATTAGAGTAGAAGAGACAATTACATTTAACTACTTCTACAGTAAATTGTGGGACCTTGGTGCCAATCTAGTAGCACATGTGGTTGGGGTATCAGGTGGGAAGCTTGTCAAAGTTGTGTGTCTGTGTGTGTGAAAAGTGAGGGCACATCACATTGGTGAGAAAGTGACTGAAGACTAGCTGCCAAGTGAAGATCAATTACATTGCAGATCCTTTGGATTTTGTTGATAGCTGAATAGCAGGAGCACCCAACCAGGTATGGCAACAGTATTCAATGCACGGACAAATGATAGGTTTATAAATGTGCAAAATGGATTCTGACGAGAAAAACTTCCTTGCCCAATACAGTGAACCAACCTTCCTAGCAGTAGATGCCGCTATGGATTCAATGTAGCCATTCCATTTGAGGTCATTTGAGAGTGAGGCCAAGGAGATGCAGTTTATTTCACTCTAGGAGATTAGCGTTATTAATTCTAATGTTAGACAGGAATGATTTTCTACGGTGATTAAAGGAGAGCAACTTTGTTTTGGAAGCATTAAAATTTACTAGTAATTTTCTACCCCCCATTTAATCACAGATTAGATGTCCTTTTGAAGTGCAGCAGCCATGTTTACTTTGTCCATCTTGGCAAGTTTCTGTAGAGATGGTCGTAAGTAATGGTGTCATCGGCATAGATGCTAACTTGGGAATTGATTACATCATGAAGATCAGAAAAGGCGTAGGACCTAGGATAGAGCTTTGAGGGATACCCACATTTGTATGAAAGGATCTAGAAACTTGCCCATTCAAAACAACCTTCATTTTACAATTTGATAGGAATGATTAGATTAAATCAATCATCCAGAAATACCATAGCTCTGGAGCTTGTGCATAAGGCCAGCATACTAAACCCTGTCAAATGCTTTTGATATATCAAGAGCAATAGCTCGAGCTTTGCCATTCTTATCAAGAGCCTGAGATATATATTCAATGATGATTGTTAGCACATCTGCAGTTGACCTGTTGAAACCGAAGCCATATTGTTTATCAGAAAGAAGGTTGTGAGATGTCTATTTCAGCATTGATAATAGCCTTGAGTACCTTGCCAAAAAGAGAAGTAGACTAATAGAGCAATAATTAGAGGGGTCAGAGGACTCTCCAGGAACTACAGAGAACTGCCAACAAGCAGTAAGAACTGAGACAATAGTTACAGTTTAAAGAGGACTGGAGTGAGCTCAGGAGCACATTCCTTTAGGACAATGGCTAGAATTCCATCACCTGCTTGCCTTATTGGAGTCATTTAATTAATTGAAACATTAATGTTTGAAACTAGAGTATAAATTTCTGAGTACAGAAGACTTTCAAGGATCCCATTCTGTATTTAAAATAGTGGTGGACCTGAAGGAGACTACCGCCACCTTTTTAAAATTTGTTTTTCATTTTTTTTACTTTGTTTCAGTGCAATCTTATCGATTACACCCTAAAATTTCCGATTGACATAAAAAAAAAAAAAAAAAAAAAAAAAATTATTTAAAAAAATCTCAATATTTAAACAATTTGGAGGGGGTGCTCAGTTTTTCATATGTTATAGCAAATCGATCCTTCATTTTGGAACCACTCACCAGTATGACATTGCCACCACCTGTAAATTTGTTGATTATCAATTTTATTTTTACTTTTTTCAGTGCAATCTTATCAATTAAACCCTAAACTTTCCAATTGACAAAGAAAATTTGGAAAAATTTCAATATTTAAACAATTGGCTAGGGAGGGGATCTCAGTTTTTCAGACAACCTTATATCGTAAATCTATCCTGTGCAATAAACTTTTTTGCTTGCGCATATTCAACAACTGAATACTTTGCAAAATTTTTGAATAAAGCTATTCTTAGTTTCTGAGGAAGATACCATCATAAGAACTGAAGAAAACTTGAAAAAGACAAAAACAAGAGCGACTACTCGTCCCAAAAACACCCAAAACAAAGCGACCCCAATGCAAGTGGTTTCAAAATGGAAGATTGATTTACTATAACGTTGTATGAGAAACTGAGACCCCCCCCCCCCCCAAGAAATTTATGTAATAATTGATAAGACTGCACTGAAAAAAAGTAAAAAAAAAAATGGAAAACAGCAAATTTAAAGGTAGTGGTAGTCTCCTTCAGGTTTGCCAAAATAGTTAATCTAAAAGTGATTGAAATGTAATGGTCTATTTTAAATCTATACACTGAAAGGTAAGTTTAATTATGTTTAGAAATTCTTTTAGATATTTTTGCTAAAGAGTGTTTTTTAAATATGCTTTATCTTTTTCACATTTTTAGGAGCCACGATGCTTATATAACGAGGTAAAAGTTCAACCCTTGTTTAAGCTGGATCGAACATGTACACCGCAACAAGTAAAAAAAGCAATTGAGGAAGAAGAAGCTAAGTAAGTTATGAGTTTTGGTTCTCTTAAAATAAAATTGTGTTGCATCTTTTTTAGTTCATTTGAATTTTTTTTTTTTTTTTTTTAGTTCATTTGAATTTTTTTTTTTTTTTTTTTTAGTTCATTTGAATTTTTTTTTTTTCTAGATTGCCTGATCAGTTAGTGGTATCGTGGCCTGATAATAATGAAGTCAAAGATGGAGAGCGTAGACCTGCTGGAAAAACAATTGGTATGTTTCATAATTTGTATTAATGCTCTGAGAATTTTTTTTTTTTTTTTTTTTTTTTTTTCAATTGAGTTTTAAAGAAAATTATCTATAAATTTAATTTTTCTATTACCCCCATCCTATCGTAGTAATGTTTAGTGTGTGTTATTGGTTATGAAGCTGTTTCTTCTTTTTTTCAGTTCAAAATTGTCAGGTAAAATTTGACACCTACTAATATTTTAATATTCTCTAAAACTAATATGCTGCTTCAGATTAAAGTGTTAAAGAATGTATAAGCTGGCCTAAAATGGTCAGAACTTTGATGGCCCAAACTGAATGGCAGTGGTTTAAGCCCATTGTCTTAAGTTTTAATGTAAGGCAAAATCACATAAAGAACACTGATTGGTTGCAAGAATAATTAAAGACACCTTGTTACAGACTCTTGAAGACCTGTTACCATGTGGTGATGGGTAGTAAGTTGGTCAGACCATCTGTTTGTCCTGTTTTCTTACAAAGAATATATATTCTATTTATATGAATCTATTGTAAAACTCTTGTCGGCATTAAATAACTCATTGAAGTTGATATGCTGTAAATCAAACTCTCTGCTAATGTCTCCCTGCTAAAATAAAGTGGCAGGGATGGAGGGTGGGGTGACAAAGAATTACTTATCAACTCTGAGAAGCCAGAAAAAGCAAAATAGTTATTTTTGCTATAATTTTAATAATATTCTGTTTAAATTTTGGTATGTATCAGATTTATATATTTGATTTGAACGTATTTTCTTTTTTTCTTTTTTTTTTTTTTAAATTCTCAGGCTATTTTTCTATTTAGTCCCCACCACTTGCTATACATTTTCAAGATGCTCTTTTTGTGAGTTCAGGGATGCCTGTACTAACAACCATCATAGGGTCTCTCTAAACGTTCATGCATCAATAAACGTTAATGAGGACCCCCCCTCCAACAGCATGGTGGATGAGGAATTCAATGACCCATTTCTGCGTCATGCTCATTTATACCAGATTACTATCTGTAGCAACAATAAAAACAAAACTCAAAAATAACTACTGTGTTATTGGTGTTCATGTTCAACCTCTACTGATAAAGCACACCATCAGCCTTGATGCCCATGTAAAAGCATTGATTTTTTTGCAGTAAAGTCTTTTTTCTACATCTTTTTGTCCATAGTTGCCACCATCAGATTCTGGGCCAACTCCAGGCCAGTATCCTGCTCTTGGTTGTTAGTGTATAAGACCTGATGTCAAAATCCCGAAGATGATATATCCTGACGGATTCTCTAATCTTTTCACATCACTTTTGGGAGACTTTCATACAAGGGTTTGTTTCTGATATGTTGATGTCACTTCACATCAATGGCCACACCCAGCATCTTTGTTTAGCCACTATCAACACTGTTCATTCTGTCAATGTTTATATCTTTGATGCCATAGAAGAGCAACAGTTCAACAACAACATTATATTTGTTCCTCTTGATAATTTTCTCTTGCTGATTTTCCACAATTTACGGTTGGCTGTCTATTTTTAAATTTTCTTGATTTTAATATCAGTATGAGAACTGCTCATCCAATCTTCTCAATATCTGATATTGAAAGATTGTTCAGCCATTGATTGCTTTCAATTACATCTCAAAATTTTGGTTGAGGGCTTTGTCCTTGCCTTTCTTCCCCAGTTAGTTAGCTAAAGTGCTGATTCCATTTCTTAAGAAGCTCCTCTTTGTTCTGATTTTTCTACTATTTACCTCTTTTACCACCTTTGAGCTGTTGGTATGCTTGTGTCTGGCATCAGCTTCATTAGCTTGGCTAATTAGGCATTCTAATTCTTCTTCCTCAATAATAGAATGTTTCTTGCATAGAGGCTTTGTTAACTTGTAACTCAAGCCAATGATTTTCTGTAGATTCTGATTGGTAACATTCAAAGCATTCAAAGATTTTGGGAAATATTCCCTTGGTGCAATAACAAGATTATACCAGTTTCTTAGTCTAGCACTGAAGAAGTATCAGTGTTTGTTCTGCTGCCTCTTTTTTTTTTTTTTTTTTTTTTTTTTTTTCTTTAAAATCTATAAACAAATGTTCACGCCACTATTAATGTTTGAAGTCATGAATACATAGATGATGACCGGCTCCTTTTAAAGCAATGCCCAAGCTTGATTTCAAATATGGGCAGTAAAATTATAAATGTGGCAACATTGAGTGCCTGTTGCAGTAATATTTTGGACTTCTTTTAGTCCACCAACCGAGGCACATTCTTTTTCTTGCTCGTTGCATGTAGCGACTCCTCTATAATGTGGAATGAATGGCTACTCTCTGTAATGACGTTTTTTTTTTCTTTTTTTTCTTTTTTTATGCATGCCATATTTAGACATGCATTACACATTAGATCATGCTTTCTACCAACAGAGATGAACATCTCGAGTTTCATGCTCTATATGGGTTCATATATACATGCATGGCTTATGACCATATCACGTTCAATACACCAGTTCTCGCTTGATCACCAAAGTTAAGCAACATTGAGCCTCATCAGTACTTAGATGGGTGACTGCTTGGGAATACCAGGTGCTATCAGCATTTAGTAACAGATGTGCATTGTGGTGCAGTGGATATCGGCTTGGAAAGAGAAATCGGTGAGCAGAGTTTGAATTCCAGTTGAATACTCTGCATTCACTTAAGCACTGGCACACTTGGGAAAGGTATTAATCTGTCCCTTTTCTCCAGTTATGGGTTAAATAACAGGATAGGACTTGGGGACCCTGCCTTTAAAACAAATCTCAATGAATCTTGATACTCGAAAAGAAAAAAGTATTATTAGACACAAAAAGCTTATATAAAAACAACAATAAATTGTTGAAAGGAAAAGGTATTACCAGCAATGAATAAATAAAATTTAGTTGGCAATAAATGACCCAACGAGATTAATATGACATAAACCAAACAGCCAACCAACATACATGCATGTTGTAATAAAAGAAAACTGCTGCTTTGCTCTTTAAGGGTTGGCATTTCCTTTTAATTATTTTAGTGAATTTTTTATATTAATTATACCTCCCAACTTGTCCAAAATCAAGCACAGTCATATGTAATTGAAAACTAATTTGACTTCATTGTTGCTATATTTATATCAGGTATTGTTGTTCTACTGTGCAGGAAATTATAAAATGATAAATATGAATGTGATACTTCAGGTGTTTTTTTTTTTTTGTTTTTTTTTTCTTCCACTTCAGGTGACATCAAAGTGGAAATTATCAACAAGAAAGGAGAAACCATCAAACAATTGCCTGGTACAGCCCCAGCACACAAGAAACTGCTGGTGGAGCTAAAAATTATCTGGCACTGTAAGTGGGATTGTTCATAGAAAACAATTTGTGTGTATGTGTGTGAGATTTAGTCTATGCTCTAAATGTTACATTTATCAAATAGTTTCAGAACAAGTGCTTACTGTTTCCCCCAATATATTCTATTGAATTTTATTTTAACACTAGTAATATTGTTGATATGCATAAAGTGCCTAAGTAAAATAATTACTCTATTTTCTTACTGTAATGACTAATGCTTGTGGATGATATTCTACTCTGTTAAAGAGCCTAATCACTTTAAGCACATAATTTTATTGTATATTCTGTCATCTCCAGTCCTGTCTTCATTGGTTGTTTCTCTCTCTCTCTCTCATATGACCAAAGTAGTTGGGCAGTTTAGCTATTCAGTAAATTTGAGAATCTAAAACCACCACCTTCCCTATGTGAATAGCTGAACAAATGGCTACCATATAAATTAATTTACTAACCTGTTTTGTTTTTTTGTTTTTTTTGTGTGTGTGTGTGTGTGCTTGATATCAGATTGCAAGATCTACATTGAGATTTTGATTTGGTCATAAAACAAAGAGGGGGAGCTATGTCTATATTTGTCATGTTTTATCTGGTCTCAAGAAGGCTGTAGAATGAAATAGCAGTAATGTGAATGCAAAATGGATTAAAAAATGCATTTAAATATTCAAAAATGAACAATACTAAGAATCAAGATTTTGATGTGTTATTTTTAGCTTTCTCCTCCTCCATTCTTTAATTTGCAATATTAACCTGTTGATATTGTTTTCAGCTTCTAATGGTGATGAAATCATTGTATCTCATATCAGCCAGCACGGCAAAAATTGGCCATATTGGTTCAGGAAAATGGGTAAGTGTGAAAAACATTTGATCTTCTGACCTGGGGAGGGTACATATTAATTTCTATACCATAATATATTTGCTCATAAAATAGCTAATCTTCAAAGATTACAATTAAAAGCTTCTTAACCCTTAATTTTTTTTCCTCTCTAAGTCTGCTGGTTGTACGAAACTTTTTGTTCTGAATCTTTTTTTAAGCAGTAAAAAAATAGCATAACTTTTAATTATACTTATTATGAAAAGAAGCTAATAAAAAAATAAAAAAAATAAAAAAATTTGAAATAATTGTGATCCATCTCCCTTTCAGAGAATATCAAAAACTTGGGCCACCATTCTCTTGAACTGCAAGTTGTCCTTAATGAAAGTGGTGCCACAACATTTGCTGGCAAAGATTTACCTTCTCACTGCATCAAATTCTTTGTTACCGGTAAGAGTTGATTTGATTATTCAATACTTGAATTTGCCTGGGCCGTAACAATTTTCTCATTTCTTGTCTATATTAAACTTAGATGTATATGAAGAATGTCTTTATTGCATTATTTCCAAGTGAGCTAGTACTATAATTTATAGTGCACATTTAATTTTGGCATTTTGCTTTTTGGATTATAAAATCAAACTTTTTCCTATTTGTAGAAGCTGAACCCAAAAAGTTTACTGTTGGCTTATTGGATGGTCCATTTCGTGTGGGTGTGCCCTTCCAAATACCTCTTGAATTTCAAGATGAATTCAATCATATTACAGAACCAAATATGAATTGCAAGCCAGTTCTGGAGGCAAGGTAAAACTATCATCACATTGACAAGAGAACAATAAAAATAAATGTACATATATTAAATAAAATCAGAGAATTTGAATCCTGATGTCAAATAACATTTGGCACTATATCTGACTTCTGGTTCAGTCTCGTGTTCTCACTCACTCTTGCACTCTCTCTGTAACACACGCTCCTGCACTCTGTGTGATGTGCACACTCTCTCTCTCTTCCCCCTTACAAAATTTTGTTTCTATAGATAGCTTGAGAATAATGTTTTAATTTGTAATCTGTGATGGTGCTGTATATTCTTGAACACTTTTTTTTTTTTTTTTTTTCAGTGGTTTGGATATCACTTACGAAAGTCTTCAAATAAAAGGCAACCATTTACTAGTAAAAGGAATCTGTGCCCAAGGCATTGTCAATTGCACTACAGGAAAGGTAATGAGTTTTTGTTTGTTTGTTTTTTTTGTGTGTGTGTGTGTTAGTTACATCCAAAGCTATGCAGTACTGGTGTGTGGTGGTGGTGGGGGAGCAAAGAGAAAGAGGGATATGCTACAGGGGGTGCCGTAGAGTGGACAAGAGAAGGATAAGAATACTGGTGTGAAGAGTTACATGAGAATAGAGTGAAAAGGAAAAGCAAGATACAGGGGTGTCAGTGAAAGGATGGGACTCAAGGAGATGGCAATTGCTGTTGTATTTAAACTCTTGGAGATTGTAGCTATATAGCAATATTTTGGAGCGGAGCGGAGGTAATTAATTTTATTAATTATCAGCGATAACTGGAAAATCTTCTAATTGCTATTATAGATCATAAGAGAACGTACTAAGAGAAATTTTCTTTATTCTTCGAATATGATAACTATTAATTAATTATTAACTATAACTGGAAAATCTATTATAAGTCAGGGGAGAATGTACTAAAAGACATTTATCTTTATTCTCCGAATAGGAACAAAGGAAAAGAAAACAAAAATGAAAGATAGCAAATGGTATTTCTGTTATTTTAAACCAGAGAGAGAGAAGAAAGTGGAAGAAAAGAGAAATGGATTTGTTTAATGTCATAAAGTCGATTTCGGCCCACCCAAGAAAGCTAACAATTGTCATTCTAAACCTAAAAGAAAGAGATAAATTCATTTATATATATATATATATATATATATATATAAAAAGATGTTATTTTACAACACTTCAGACATCGATCCACTTATTTTTCTTGGTGCTATATTTCTTTCTTTTATTACTCAATTGTGTGCACACTTCCCGGTTTGGTTTAGTTTGGCTGAGAGACAGCTAGTGGAGAACTCACGTGACTACCTTGTGATTAATCAACACAACGTGAGACAAGGGAGATCACTGTGACAGTCAATCTACGACCAACTATCTGGATCGAAACCAACAGCAACCGGGCTGGGTAGCACCACAGCTATCAGGGAAGCAAGCATACAGAAGGGAGTTCCACGGGTGGGAAGTACAAGAAAATAAGCTACATTTGTTTTAACTATGAAAGAGTGTGACCTTGTTGCCAGTCTAATAGCTCAAGTAAATTTGTGCAGAGGGGGCACCAGACAGCTAAGCTCACTGGAGCAGAAACCATGAAAGTATTTGTAGGAGAGACAGAAGAAAGCTACATCTCGGTGAGACAGTGACTGGAGTTGAGTTGTTAGGTTGGGATTGATTACACTGCAAATTCTCCTTTGGGTTTTGTCGAGAACCTTGAGACGAATAGCAGGAGTGCCTGATCAGATATAACAACCGCATTCAATTCCTGGGCAAATGGTGCAATGTGGATTCAGACGAGAAAAACTTCCTGGCCTGACACTGTGACCTGACCTTCCTAGCAGATTTAGCTATTGATTCAATGTAGTCATTCCACTTGGCATCGGCTGAGAAAGTGAGGTCAAGGTAATGCAATGTCTTGCTTTATAGCATGATCCATGCTAGTGTGGAGTAGGAGAGATTGTCTATGTTGGTTAAAGGATAGCAGCTTCATTTTGGAAGCATTAAAATTTACAAGCCATTTCTTACCCCAGTCCACCACAGATATGAGGTCTTTTCAAAATCAGCAGCAAGGTTTGTTTTCTTTATCAACTCTATGCTGCAATTAATAGCCATTATTATGTTTGTCAGAATCTTGAAGTAAATTCCATGGCTTTTTAAATATAATTTACTTTCAGTTTTATTTCCGCATAAACATTGTTGGTAATAATTTAATCTGGAAATATAAATTATGGTAAAATATATTTGAAAGAAATATCTGAATTGGGATCAGTTTTTAAAAATAAAAATAGTCCTGAGTATGATGATAAACTACATCTGGCAGCAAGGCTTGTGATCAGAAGTTGGTTTTGAGGAGTATAAAAACCACCTCTTAATTGTTGTTCTCAGGTTCACCCTGACCCAGGGTGATAAAACCTGTTGGCATCCCAACCATGGGCAAATAGTGAACTCACAGACAAAACATTATGAAAATATAAAAAATATATTTTTATAGTAAAAATACCAGCAATACATATTTCTAAAATAAAATTACTAACAGTAGGTATTATCTGTAATTGAAGCCATAAAATTATGTTCAAAATATTTAGATTTTGACATAGGTGTTGACATGCCACTAAACAAAATCAACCAACATGAAAGAACTTTCATGACATTAATCTATATATCATCCTTCAATTTCTTCAAGAAATCAAATTGTATTCCAAAATATAACTTCAACAAAACTACAACTGAAAATCTTTGTCACTGCCTCGAGTAATTATGTCCCCTACAAACATGTATATGCATAAAAGCTGAGTAACATCTACCATGTATTCAATTGTGAAAACAGAATAACATCTCATATTTTTATTTCCCAAGAAAATTAGATTTCAGCATTAAATGAATCTGATCAGACATTGTATTCATATTCTATTCATAATGTACATATATTGGGTGGATGCATTTATACGCACACTCACATATATATCTAGGTGAAAAGAACCAACAGTTTTAGAATTCCAAGTTTGTCCGGCATTTATGTTTTTAAAAAAAGTGCTCAATACCTATATCATTGAGCAAAATATATTTATAATTAAATTTGTTTTTTTATTTAAAATTAGTCTACATTGTGACACAAATTTGTTTCAAGATTTTATATATATGTTAGTTAAATTAGACCAGTACACAATTGTCACAGAAATAACTCATTTCCAAATGAAAGTGTGTGTGTTTAATTTTTGTTTGAGCTTTTGAGAAGAGAAATTCTACAGTAATTTTAGGCAGTCTATTGTCCTCGTAATTATTATTACAATATTTTAGACTGTTGTCTCCTCTGTCATAGAATTTCAAATAAAACCATTTTAAAGAATAGATTACAAGAACTAGAATGTACAAAGATTCACTGTTTCAAATAAATTCCATTTATTTGAAGAGAGAAAAAAATTATTTCAGTTTTTATAATCTATTTTCCTTGAACCAAAATCTAAGAAACTTATTTTGAGAAAGGGAATATTTCCAAATTTATGGAAATAATTTGTTTTAAATTATTTGATTTGTATCTTATTGGTTTTCACTTTTTTCTTTTTTTTTCTTTTTCTTCAAGAACTTCAACTTAACAGTAAAAGTGGAAGAATTGGAAGAAAAGCAAACTTTAAAGATTCGGTTACTGCCAGGTAAATTTTTAATTTTTTGTGTTGTTTGGGGAGAGATGAATTGGTTTTCAGTCTAGGGAAAATTGCCTGAAATGTCTGCATTTTTTTTTTTTTTTTTTTTTTTAGGGGCTGGGCATTTTACTTTTTTTCAGTTCCAGCAATAATTTTATTAACTCTTCTCCACTACCTCATCTAAAACTTCCATTTGGTTAGATTTTAAGATGAGCCAACCAAGAATTTTCAGCTCCCTCTTGTATCTGTTTTTCACACACATGCACACAACAAGCTTAATAATGGCTAATAACATTTTGTCTTTAGGTCCTCCAAATCACCTTTGTGTAAAGCCCGAGAGGGACCTGGAGTTAGAAAATGGTTCTGCCCCCATGTTTAATGTTGAAGTTCTTGATGTGGCAGGCAATGTAACTACTGAAAATAAATTGTTAGTTACTTGCAAAGTAAGTAATGTTTCTTTCTTTCTTTCTTTTTTCTTTCTTCTTTCTTTTTTTACAATTTGTGGACAAAAGTATAAATTCATAAAACTTTTTAATAAATATTAATATATTAACTATGCCTGAAAGGAAAACTAATTTTTTTTTTTTTTTTTTTTTTTTCTGTCTGTCAATAAATTTAAAAATGATGTCCCAAATAAAATGTGTTTAACATTAACAAATACAAAAATGACTAACACATTTTGATATAGCAATTTTGAATTTGTATTTAAAATTACTTTGATGAATATTAACAATAAAACATAAATAACTTTTTGGGGTTATGATCAATTACTTATTTTGCTATTGATAAATTTAATCCTTTTATGTCAGAATCCTTGCACAACACGTTGATGGATATTGGCTTTCTAATTTAGACATTTTTAAATGTCATTAAATTTTTTTTTTTCCCCCACCTAGTTATTTGGCACGTCTGGTCTGCCAACCTATTCTCTTGACTGCTCGAGTAGTGGAATGGGAACTCTAACTGGAGATGCTCTCTGTATGAAGAAAGTGAAATCTAATCAAGAGATTGTGGCAAAAATAGAACTCCAGGTGGGCTTTTAAACTTCAGTTTAATTTTATTATTTATTCTTTTCTAATTTTTTTTCTCACTCACTCACACACACACATGGTGTAATGGTTAGCAAGCTTATCTCACTAGAACCTGTTACAAGTGAGTAGTGGGTTCTATCTTCACTGGTTATACCAAATTTTTGGCCTAGTGTCAATTCTAAGCAGAGCTTAGAAAATTAACTCTCTCAAGTGTGTGTGTGTGTGTGTGAAAGAGAACATTAGTTAATTTTTTTTTTACTATTTCTTTCTATAACAGTCAATTTTATACCTTGTCCACTTCATCTGAAGCAAGACAATGCCATTAATGTGCAATAAGTTATTTGAAAGCAAAAGAAACAAGATGTTTGTGAGTAGAAAGAATTATCATGTTAAAATTCTGCACCCTGCCATTACTGTTTGATTGTGAGAGTAGATAGAAGAAAAAAAAGATAAGTTTAGTTTTAGAGAAAGAAAAACTCGTTCACTCATTCCGTCTGCTTCAGTGACATGGAAAACCCTGTCAGGTGTCTTTTCAGTTTTTACCCTTTTACTTTGAATAATAGCCTGCCTTTACATTTATGATTTAATTTTGTAATGTTTTCTTAAGCTCATTTTTGACAAGCAAATGAAGGGATTTCTATCAGTGTATTTTTTTTTTATTTTTATGTAGTTGTAGAACCCAAAAGGAACTTATTCAGTCATTATGTTAAGAATTATGATACATCAAAAGATTCAAATTGGAAAACCGTGAAATTTTCATGGTTGTTGCTAGTTATTGTTATTATTATAATACTACCAACTTTGATTTTGTTATAAATAAGAAACTTTAACAGATTTTGTTTTGTTTCTCTACTTGGATGCTTACTGTAGAACTTCAAAGATGTGAAACCACTGGAGCGAAAGATCAATGTCATTCCAAGTGGGAAGACAGCTAGCATTGAACTTTCTTATATCCCAGAAGGTGAAGAAAAAGTTGTACAAATGAAAAATTCTCAGGAGGTGGTTGGAATAGCAGGAGAATTTGTTCAGGGGCTTGGTAAGTAAATTTTTATTCTTTTTTTTCTCCTTACAAAAAAATCCTACCTGATTTAGGATACAGATTTTTCTCTCAAACATTTGCTATGCTATAAATCAAACGTAGGTTTATTTGTCTTTTATTGGTTTGTGGGCATTAGCTTTTAGGAACATCATCACCTATAAATAAATCAGTTGGTTACAGCTATCAACATTTTGTTTTTAAGGGCTTTAAAATTGCATGAGCTTATATATATTCCTTCTGATTATCATTTTCTTTTGACCTGAAAGTCATGGGTGCATATCATATCATATTATATAAAGTAACACAAATGAACTAGGTAAGACACCTTGAATTAAGACTCAAAGAAAGTTCAGATACAGTTCTGATAGTGTTAAAGTACTGTTGGAATCAGTTAAAAAACATATAACCATTAGTTATATAATGTGTTTGGGTATGTTTCATCAAAGACAACTGACCTAGTACAGCAATTAAGCCTTTTATTTTATAAAATATATTTTAATTTTATAAAACTAGATACCCACTACAATGCATCATTACCCCTTACCTTACATCAACCCACAAATGTTTTTCAAATTTTAAAAACTATACAATCTTCCAGGGCATTTTTAACCCCACTCAACATGTTAAATTTATTTACAAACATCTCCATCAATCAAACTATCAACATAATCCTTAACTTTGTGTATAAATATAATTCCATTCCACCTCCATGCATCAAACCAATTATCCTTAAATAGTCATTTAATCCCTGCACAATCAGTCCCTTACTATGACCATAATGGCAATATTTACACCCAAACTAATGTTAGTATGGAAATCCTCTTGGTCTGTGCTTTTCAAACTATTCACTGTCCGCTGTGGAAAACATCTTATTTAAAAATGTCACTAAACCTCAAATATATATCCATTATGTAGACAATATTTTTATTTTAACTAAAAAAGAAAATAATTATCTCAAAACCAAGTTCGAAAACACTCTATCCTTAACTTTCTTTATGAACTTAATCAAGAAAATAAACTCCCATTCTTAGACATTCTCATTGAATTCAGTAATAACACATTCACCACTTCATTATAGGAAAGACCCACTAACAAAAACACTTGCCACCCTAATTGTAAGAGCAAATGCCTACTTAGATATAAAATAGTAGTTATAAAAATTTACTAAAGAAGGCACACAAGAATTCTTCCTCTTGTCCATTCTTCTTGAAAGAACTCAGTAGTGTAAAACAGATAATAGTTAACAATGGTTTTCCTAACTACCTCATCGACCACCAGATTAAACTATTTCTTTCTAAAGTAACTAATGATGAGACTGAACATAGAGCTAAAAACAATAGCGTTAACATCTTCCACAAAAGCTAAATACATCCCAACTATAAGCAAGATGATTAGATTTTCTAAAAGTAATTTAAAAAATAAATTAATTCATTTGTGAATAAGTCCTAAAAGTCTCATTAAAATCCAACAATTTTTTTTTTTTTTTTTTTTTTTTTTTGAGAATTTCCAAATTAATGTGTTATTTTACTGGGTGGGTGGGGGGTTCCTGAAATTTCCATAGTCAGCTCTGTTACACTGTTGACACAAAACCAGATTTTTAACCAAAATTTTAAGTGTGTTAGAAAGGATTAAAAACAAAAAGAAACTTTGGTTTTTCCTTTTAATAATGACCAAACATTTTGATAAAACTTAGTTTATTTTATAAAGTTTAGGACTTTTTTCCTTTTTTTCCATTGTCTTTTTTTTTATCAAAAAAACAGAGATACTTCACATATACAATCTTAATTTTAATTAATAACTTTTTTTCTCATTTTTCTTTTTTCTTTGTAGCTTTTAATCTTTTGGATGAGGCTGGTCGGGATATTACAATTGACGAAAAAATTTGCTCAAAAGTAAAGGTAAATTGAATTTAGACTTTTTTTTTCTTTTAAATCAAATGATAAACAAATGTTAGTTATAAATTTGTACATTTTGGTATAATTTCTTACATTTACACTGCTAAAACTAAACCAATAAGATAAAAACTGGAAACAAATTTGCATTTTCTTTTTTCTTTTTTTTTTATGCAGCATTTTATTTATATTAAGACCATCTTAAATTCCCTACTTGGAAATTATAAGGGCAAACTAACAGCATATCTTGGTATTGTTATAGTTTTTTTTTTTTTTTTACAATAACTTTTTCTACCATTCTAGGTGAATTGGACCCCCAAACTCAGTAAGGAATTACTTCTTCAAAAGAAATTACCTGATATTAAAGTGCCAACATCAACCACAGATCAGAAATATTGTCATGTCAGCATATTGGATGGTTCTGACACCCACTTTAGCTTTACTGTCAAGTGAGTTTTCTCTCTCCTCTGGTTCTTGCTTGCTTTATACAAATTGTATAGACATTTAAAAAAAAAAAAAAATATTAAAAACAAAAAGAAACTTTGGTTTTTCCTCGTAATAATATCTCTTTGAATACTTAAAAGAAAATTTGCTAAATTTTAACAGTTGATTACTTCACACTAAATCTATTTTTCCTATCAGTTTAGTCTAAACTCCTGATTTAATATCAGGATAAAGATAAAATTTGATATGGATCTGATCATAATTTTTATTTTGTCTTAATTCCCTATTTAAGCAGTAGTTTTGTAATGCTTACTTTTTCTTTTTCACTTTAAAGAGCTAAGCCAGGAGAACCTTCACAGTTGAAGTGCAAGGTTAAAGGAAATGGTACCATCCGAATTAATGAAGCATTAAACTCGGAAATCCAAATTGGCATTAAAGACAAAAGTGGCAATGAAATAACATCAGAGGTATGTTGATGCACTTTTTCCTCTCTTCTCTCTCTCAACCACCCACTGCCCCTAACACACTCTGCTACTGGCGTGTGTTTACATTGTATATCACACTAAAATCCGCCTTCCTCCACCAAGTGCCCATAGCTTAGAAGTAGAATCACTGACTGATGTCAATTCTGTCGGGTTTCAATCCTAGCTAGAAGCAATCAGATGTCTAACCATACTGATGAGCTATGATACAGCTAAACAAGAATGTCTGCAGATGAGTGTGTGTGTGTGTGTGTATATATATATATATATATATACACACACCCTTTCTGCTGTCTGGGTTCAATTTCTGTTTCTTCCTTTCCAAAAACAGAAATAAAATCATTTATGTGAATATATTATTCACATAAATGATTTTATTTCTGCATATAAAGAAAAACTTGTATTTGTGTTGAAAAAAGAAACACTAATGTTTAAATATCAACTTTTTTTTTTTAGCTTAGACCCTCAGCCTTAAATGATCTTGAAATTAGTGGTGATGGCTTGATTGAAAGCAAAATCCAAAAGTATGCAGGCCAGGTAAGCTTTGCTTTTTACTTATCTAACCTATCTCTCATATCTATATATATATATATATATATATATATATATATATATATATGTATATATATGTGTGTGTGTGTGGGAGGGGGTAGACACATGTATATTATTATTCTGGTGTTGATAGAACAGTGCTCTGTGCAGTATGAACAGATCTATTTTATATAATAGCAGTGTCCTCAGTAATTTGTAAGGCTAATTCCACAGGAGATCGTAATCTAAAGATAACTCAATGTTAAAATTTAAGAACATTATAATGAAAATAAATTCGACCAATTTATAAATCTATTGGTGATAATTTCATGAATATTTAAAAAAAAAAAAAATATTTAACTCATCAGGCCAAAATTGTTTACAAAAGTGAAGTGAATGGGTAAGATTTATCCAGACAGAAGGAAAATATTTTGTTATTGGGAGAGGGAGTCAGATATACAATGTTAATTTTTTTTAACACAGATGTCATAATTAGAATGTTGCATTTACAAACCAGACAATAAGATGATGTTGGATTAATCTTTAGACTAAACAATTTCAAATACAGTATATATAAGTCCTACATCAATGGCATAACTCAGTTTCATGCCTTATGCAATCATCAGGTGCATATAACAAACTGACCATTTAGTAGGTTTGTATTTAATACATCAGTCAATGAGTCTCGGGCCTGGCATATAGATAGCACCACTAATAAAAAATCTATATGATTTTAATAAAGTACTAACCTTCACATGACACAATTTGGGCCCTATCAGATTATTAGTTTACAAATTACAGTTATTTAAGTGAATCTACTGTTGCAAATTTTCAAAACAATGGAAAAATTTGAATTTTGTGTGTTAAGGCATTGCTTTCTGATAGGAAAAAAAATTACTGTTCAAGCAAAGCAATGGCTTGATAAGTATTATTTGGACTCTGCTTCATTGGAAATCATGTTTAAGAGGTGGTATGCTGATTTTTAAATGCGGTCATACAAACACAAATGATGCTGAACGCTCAGGTTGTCCAAGCTAGGCAGTTGTCCTGGAAAACACCAAAAAATCCACAAACTTTTTTTTGGCCGATCATAAATTGAAGTTGCAGGAGATAGCAGAGGAGTTAAACATATCAGAAAGCAGTGTATTCCCCATTTTGCATGCAATGAGAAAGCTGTGTTCAAAGTGGGTGTTTGCTCACAGTTGATCAAAACGTGTCAATAATTCAGAGCATTGTTTGCGATTGTTTCAATGCAACAAGAAGTTTTCGCATAAATATGTGACAATGGATGAAACATGGATCCACCACTTAACTCCGGAGTCAAATCAGTAGTCAGCTGAGCGAACATCAGCAGGCAAGGTTTTGGCCTCTGTGTTTTGGGATGCATGAGGTATTTAGTTCATTGATTACCTTGAGAAAGGAAGAACCATCAATAGCGAATATTTTATTGCATTATTGGCATGTTTGAAGGAAGAAATTGCTAAAAAAAAAACGAAGTGAAGAAGTGATATCGAAAACTGAGGCTTATTTTGAGGCCAGAGACAAGTTGTTCTACAAAAAGGCATCGAATTGTTAAAGGAGCATTGGAATCAGCCTCTTTCTAGGGTGATACAGTATGTTGATGAATGGAGTCAAATTTTGCCTGAAAGTTGTCTTACTAGTTAGGCCCAGGATTTATTGAGTGATGTGTTGTTCACTCAATGTTCATGGGAGTTAAATTAGGTTACCACTTTTTAATAGGAGTAAAAACTTAAAAAGTAAAAATTATAAAATTGAAATTTTAAAATTAAAGAAATATTAAATATCTTAACCTTTTACAGGTTATTTAAAGCCAGCAAACTTTTTTTTTTTTTTGAGATAATGATTTTTTTATTGATACAAGTTTTACAATTCTAATCTGTTATCTATTACATCATGTGCAAACCAATGCTTACAGCACCTGGTATTCCAAGCAATGACCCAACTAGGCACTGACCAGACTTGACATTGCTTAACTTCAGTGTTCATATGAGAACCAATGTTTGAACATGAAAGGGCTGTAAGCCCATTTGCCAAGCAACAGATGCTTTCAATAAGTGTCAAATGTTTTCTCTCTCTCTCTCCTTTTTGTGGTTTACTTCATCATATTGTCTCTTGTTGCAGGTGTGTGCCTTCTGTATAAAAGGTGTGATGTTTGATGATGGTCAGACAGGTTCCAAAGAGCTGATTGTAAAGTGGAGACATCTGAGAGATTACATCCGACTGGAGGTGGTGTCAGGACCACCTGCTCAGCTAAAGATCCCAAACTGGGATTTGGAAGAGGTAAGAGTTCTAAAAAATCACTACAGGGGAATCTTACGAATCACTGATTTCTACTAAACTAAATTTGCTGCTTCTCCTCTCTTTACTTGACACAAAAATGAAGAAAAAAATGCAATTTCAATTCACTGCAAATTTTATTTCCTGAAAATTCTGAAAATACGATTTAATATTAATCCATGTAGTATTTCAAATTTTACAAATATTATGAGTGATCTTTGTTAGTATTGAAGTTCAAAATGCTAATTAATATATTAGCCAAATGTATGGCGTAAGCTATCTCGCTTATCTAGACTTAACTGTTTATATTGTATTGATTAAAATCTACCACAGAAGCTTTCTACTTTAATAACATCATTCTTAACATTTCAGCAACCATCATTACTTAACTGAGGTACATTTTGTTTTAAGCTGTTCTCAAATATCAAATTAGTTTATCACAAAGCTGAATATCCGTGTCAAATGCCATTAATTTCTTTTTTGAAAATATTTTCTCCTTTTCAAGCCTCTTATCATGTATGATGGTGGCAAAACAAACCAGAATCTGGTGGTGATGTTGTGTGATGATAATGGCAACCAATGCAAAGAGAAAGATGTCAAGATACTGTTGGGGAGAGATCAGAAAATCAAGGTAATGAAAAGTTTCCAGTCTGTGGTATGAAAGTTTGCACTGAATGTTCATGAACTGTGACCGCTATAAATGTTCAGTTTATGATATTGACCACACATCACCCTATAAGTTTTTTCACACACACACATACACCTTATCTATCTGTTAGGGTTACAATGCATTTAAAATAGAAATATCCCTCTGAAATATTGAACTAAAAATTAATGTGTTTAATTAGCATCAACAAATACAAAGCTTTTCTTTTTGTTTTGGTTGTCTTGTTTTTCTTTTAAGTTGCCAATTTAAAATTCTGAGTGTGGGGAGGGGATATTAAATCCTGGTTTTTTTTGTTCTTTGTTTTTTTTTGTTTTTTTTTTGTTTTTTTCTCCCACCACAAAAACATCCCAAGATTTTCATTCTGGAAAGGGATTTTTTTATATTTCTTCTCTCTTTCCCAGATTGTGCCTTCTCCTACCCCAATGAAAACTGATGCTGAAGGAAAAGTCAACTTTGGAAGTTTTTGTATCAATGGACCAAAGTAAGGACCATTTTGATTAACCACTTGATGTCTTATCTTTTTGATAAATTACTGTATGCAGCAATGGGGCCATTTGGAAATTTCTTTTTTTTTTTTTTTTCTTTGAAATATTAAGTTTCAGAACAACTAAGATTTCTTCAGAAGTAAATTTCATTATTCTTCTCTGTAGTAGATGAAAACTTAAACGTTATGAGGGTGCATTTCTGTATAAAAAATATTAATAAAGTCTACAAAAAGGTTAAAATTTATAAAGGGATTCTACTGAGTCCTACTTGTTAATACAAAAGTTTTCATGAAGATGTTGTAAAACACAGAAATTAGGAATAGAACATTTTTAAGATTCTAGATAATTCCAGTATATTCAAGAAAAATCACAAAAATGCTAATTAGGTGCTAGCCCCTATAAAAAATAGGTTTTTTGAAAAGTTGTCAATTGCTAAAAGGAAATTTCTGGCATTATCAACTCTGGCTTTGATTCGTGGATTATTATATACAGCCGAAAGAATGTCTATGAAAAGTTATCAACCAACAAAAACCCAAAAGAGAACCTCATGGAACTAATCTGGTAAATAGTTTTTGAATATTTTCATTGACCCAACTAAATATATATATATATATATATATATATATATATATATATATATATACGCACACACATTTGAGGATTTCTAGTAATAGCATTTACATTACTTCGCTAGCCCTAACGTGGTAAAGATACTTGACTCCCTCACCATCCCTTCTCCCTCGTAACACTTCACCAGTAAGCTCTATGCTTTCTGTTTTGTATGCCACAGTTGTATATTTGTATATATTTTATTTTGTGTTTATAATAAATTAAATATTAGTTTTTTGATTTAGCTCTGTCTTGGTAAATCCTTTTCTTTTCTTTTGTTACAATTTCCAGCATGTAACAGTTTGCAAAGCAATATTCTGTTTTGCATTTGACATTGTTGAGAATTGTTTAAAAATTGTGAAATTCAGTTTTGTAAATTTAGTTTTTGTGCATTTTTAGGAATTTAAAATGAGTTGTTACTCTTGAAATATCACCTGAAATTTTAAAAAACAAAATCGCTCTGCCTGAGTTACTGTTCCTCCTGCCATATCAAATATACTTTTATTTAAATGAGACAGGGTTTTCGTATTTGTATGTCTTATCATTTTATTCTTATTGTTTAACTGTGAACAAAGAAAATGACAGTTTGTCATTTTTATAAAATAACTTTAGAAAAGTTGTTTATAAAGCTCACTAAATAACTTTTAGGTTTTCAGCTGTTCTTTGCCTTTTAAAATTGTATATAACAATCATATAAAAGTGTTTTTGTCCTTTTTCCTTGTCTTTTTCGTTTTTCAAGATAATTTTAAAACAAAAACTGTTATATTTTTTCCCCTTGATTTTAAATTATTCTCTTTCTCCAGGGGACTCTATGAATTAACAGTAAAAGCTCTGTTAGGTGGCAATAAAACCATTACTGGACCCAAAATCCAAATCAACATCCAGCCTGACCCCACCAAGCCACTTCGGCTACAAGTTGACTGTGAAAAGAACATAACGGTTGAAGCTGGTACACAGTTACCGGGTAAGCTATTAAAAATTATTTTTTCTCTCAGCTCATAAAGTATTCTTTAAATGCATTGATAGCTTTTAAGGAACATACAGGAATATGAAGTCAGTTGTTCCCTATTATCTTAATTGCTTTGTTAGGCAACAACAAATGTAGCCCACAAAAAATAATGTAGAATTTACTATAAACCATGTCTAGTATAATTTTTTTTTTCGAAACATTTGAAATCTGAAAAAAAAAAAACTGCTTTTCTCTCCTGTCTTCCTGCATTTCTTTATAAACTTCCATATCTTTTACTATTTTTGGTGATTATATTTTGGTTTGCTTACAACTGCCTCAAGGTTGTGACAAAGTTAGTTTCATGATATCATACTTGGAGGAAAAATGTAGTGGGGAAGTTTATGTTGAAAGATTCCTCAGATTAAATGTGGAAAAAGGATTAAGTTATTGAGAGATTTGATGAGTTGCGGGGAATCCTTAAGGAATCAAACCTAAATATTAACAGGTGTGAGTCTGGCCCTGTACCCAACTACTGCACTCACCAAGTCTCGTGAAACTGATGGCAAAGAGTAAATTCCCCAGCTGATATGGAAAAAAAAAAGTGACTCTAAAAAGCTCTTAAGATAACCCTTTTCTATAAAGATCTCATTCAGATTGGCATAATTTCTTCAACTGAGAATCACTGTTTATGAAGAAAGAGTGCTGTAAAAGGGAAAAAACTCCTGTCAAGACCAATGTACCAAGTGGTTTGTTTGCATATTCACCAATGGTCTTGTAACAGGAATAGATTTTAGAAAATATATTAATCAGAATTTGGTTAGAAAATGAAAATCGTCAAATCCTACCAGTACATCTTTAGTAACAAGTTGGTGGGTTGGGTTTCATAGAGACACAGGAAGTGAAGATCATTATAGGAACTGTAATTGAAGGAAATCTTCCAGCTTATTGTTCCTACACACATGCATAGTTGTGGAACATCAAACCATTGCATACTATTGTCGTGCATCTGAATTTGGAATGGAAGATGCTTGGGTAAATGCCTATGTAACCAAAAAGTAAAATAAACTACATTTTTATTTTAAAATTCCTTTGAGACATTCCAGTTAGCTTCATGTCTTTTTCAAATTGATAATGCTTCATTAGTTTTGTGTGACACATAGTTGGCTCAGTTTTGTGGAATTGCAACCAAGAGCTCAAGTGTTCTTTAAACATCCTGGGTAGATGAGTCTCTTATCCAGTGACCCCCATCAGTTACCCATAATTTGATATTGGTTGCTTTAGTCTAGATTGTCTCACACACAGTGTTAGATTGCATTCTTGTACGGATGATTGCTGAAAAAAGTTCTGACCAACCTGTGATCAAAAATATCATTTACCTTTTTTGCTAATGATGCGCAGGTGTTGTCATAGAGGCTTAAAATGAGAAATTATATAGTCAAGTTTGTTGCATTTGCACAAATACCCTTTGGGAAAGGTATAAATTTCTCTTCTCTCCAGCTATGGATTAAATACCAGGGCAGACTGGACTTTCTAATCATGGCTGGCAACCAGAAAAAAAAAAACCCTGAATTCAAAAACATGTGGCTAGGGTTTTTCCCATACTTGAACTGTAACTAAGGTTTGCTCAGCATACTTGTGGTATAAACCACAGGCTGGCTTTGTGGATGTTGAAGAAACACAAGTGGGCCTGAGTAAACTGGCATGCTTGGAAACGAATGGTCATACTGCGAATGAGAAATGACCCTGATTTGCAGTAAGCCCTCCAGTTGAAACATCTCTGAATGAACCTCTTAAATAAATGTGCAATTATTAACAATTTGATATCCATTATTTATCTGATTTCATAACTTTTGATTCTTGTAAGATAGCAATCTTTGTATTGATTGTCTTTCTTTTTTTTCCCTTACATATAGTTTATACAGTTAAAGTATTAGCTGAAGATGGCAACCCACTAACATTAGCCCAGCCTTCTCATCTTTCCATGAAACAATGGCATACTGATTCCTGCAACCAGCTAACTCCTCCCGCCAAAGTAAGTATTCTTTAATTGCAAAATTTGGCATATTTCAACTCTCTTCTATTTTCTTTGTCTTTCCTCCATATTTGCATTGTCATCTTTTAACAACTTTAGCATTCAACACTGCTCTGTAAATATCAACTTTCCATGTTTGACCCACCCTGTAAATATCTGCTCTCCGTGTTCAACCAACTACATGTATACTTTGCCATAATATGCAGCATTGCAAATAACACTGGAAGACTTTGAGGACCAATGTTTATAGGGTGGGTTTGGACATGTCAAACGCTAAAAGAATAATTATAGCAGAGATCTACTTAATTAATGTAAACATTTTCATTTAAACTTTTCAGCTTATTTGGACACTCTTTAGTAAATGTAAATTATTCTTAATAATTTTATTAATTGCTAGATATAAAATCTCACATTTTCTTAAGATAAAAAAAAGCATCCTGGTGTTCCACATTTGACTTATAAAAGAAAAATTACTTAGAATGTCTTTTTTATAATTCTATTTAGTTCTCTTCACTGATTTGTAATAGTTGAGCACCAGTTCAATGCTGGTTATAAAAAAGTTATTGTGGATGCACACACTTATTTTTCTTTTCTTTAACATTTTTGCAGAAGCTTTTAATTTTACAGTAGCTATTGAAAAAAAATGAGAAATTGAATATTAGACGATCGTGTTTCTCTTTAAAATTTTAATTGCTAATTCTTTCTAAACTAAAATTACAGATATGGTTGTATGCAACCTGATCCCCCTCCGCACAAAAAATATTAGGACTGTTGCTATGGTAACAACTAAGCTGAATCTGCTTGGCACAGAATGGCCTTGCATCTATGATGCATGCACACTAAGTTACAACATTCTCACTCATTTCCATTGTTCATAGCAGTGCTTTTAAGAAAACTGGAGTGTGTCAAATCACAGAGGTCCATCAGTGACTATGACTTATACGGCAGTTTTGGGCCAAAGACAACACTCTCAGTCATCTGAATCACCATATTCTTCAGATCTTGCCCCTTGTGACTTTCCCCTTTCCAAAAATCAAATACCTCTTGGAAAGACCAAGATTTCAAGACCTTGAGGAAATCCAAGAGGATGCAACCAGCTAAACTGCTCACTATCTCCCACCCCCACTCCAAAAGGGAATTTCAATGGAAGCGACATTTAATCAAATGTGTGGCTTCAGTATGGGTGGCTACTTCAAAGACAATTAAATGCCAAATAGTTTCTTTATATAGCACTAGACCTGATAGTTTTTAGTTGGTCCTCGTATATGAAAATGAAAAAAGGATCAAAAAACAAGTTGCATTAAGGTGTCAAATTCTTCTATGTATTGATATTGACATATTTTAAACTTTGTGCTGGACACTCGTATCCAAGGATGCCTGTTTGTCTTCAAAAATGGCTAGCTAATCCCTATTGCAGATGCTTGCTCAGGCACACTTGTGTTTGTACAAAATCCACAGAGTCCACCTGTGGCTTATGCTGCAACTATTCTGTGTACCTTAGTTACAGTTTCTGAGTAAGAGCTCATTATCTGGCATGAACAACAATCTGAACAAGGCCAGCATGTCCAAACCCTTGGTTACAATGACTTGTAACTTCAAGCTAGCACAACCATCAATGGCTCCTCCTAAGGAAGCTGTCTACCCAATTTCACTTCCAAGGCTTGGATTAACCCATGATATGGTTTGAAATTACATTAGGCAGAACAAAAATGTTCTTTTCTTTTTTTTAAATGAGTTCAGTGAGATCTAATGTTATCCCTTTGATCATTTTGTAGGCTCTATCCTATAGTCCAGACAATATGGACAATAAAGACAACCATAAAGGTATATTTACATTCAGGTGAGTGTTGTCTACTTTTTTTTAACCAAATTAGTCTAACCAAATTTAATTTGGCTTATGCTGCTACATGAGCATCTTTTGAAAGACTGAGAGGAAATGACTGATTTTCTTTTCTTTCTTTTTTTCTCAGTGTATTGGTGGGAGAGCATGAAGTATGTTTAAATGTGCGCATTTTAAATAGTCTCCTGCTTTTTAATATTTTCAGTCACACGAATTCCGTTTGCATTTGCATTTCAGTCACAAAATGTGTCCAGAAACAGCAACCAAGTACAGTATTATGTTTGTATATTTTGATGGGAAATACAATGTAGATAGTGATGTGGTAAGTAATTTTTGGCATTTGTCTTTCAATAATAACAATCCTAATTTCTCTGTCTAATTTCATATCTAATGAAATTAGATATGAAATGAAATTTACTTAATTTTTTTAAACTTAAAAGTATCAAGTTATAACATACCTTTTCAATACTTGTGTTTATCTTATCTATCATATCTATCATTCAACCACAGCAGTGGTTGAATATATTAAGTCCAACATTGAGTGAATCTAGGCAGCTTACAAGCTTCACCACTAATTCAGTTCTTAACCAAATTTTAAAGTTCACAGAGTTAGATAGGACACCTCCTTAGCTACATTTAGAAAAAAAAATGTTGAATTTTGTTTCAGTAGAAAAAAAGTCACATCAAAATATGTGCAGGGGGACTAAGTACATAAGTGATTGACTAATGCTTCTAATAATAAATCTTATTCTTTATAACTTTTTTCTGTTTAATATTTTTGCATGTGGTTTTCAACATTTAAATTCTAATTGTTTCTTTTATCATTTTTGTCAAACTTTACTTATCATTTTATTATCAGAATTGATTATAAATAATCAATTTTTTTATTTTTTTTTCGTAATATTTTTGAATGCAGTTTTCAGCATCAAATTTCTATTAATAGCAATACCTGGGAAAGTCATGATTACATGGAAAAATATATGCATGAAAAGTAATATTCTTCAGATTATATTAAACTTGAAAAAGTAATAGTCAAGATTTTCTAGTGAAGTAAAAAAAAAAAATTCACTAGAATATATTGTCCTTTACTTTCCCAGGTTAATAACATGCCTTGTTCTTTTCTGGGTTTAATATAATCTTAAGAATTACTTTTCATGTGCGCATTTTTCAGGGAATATATTAATTAGTAATAGGAAGAACTAATGGAATAACACTCTACAGTTCATAGCATTTACTGTTTAACAGTGCCCTATACGTAATAAAGCAATATTTGTAGTAACATTTTTATTATTGGAATTTATAATAAAAACATTTTTCTCACTATACAAGCTGTTGTGTTTCAGTGCTATTTCTAGCACCTCATCAGGCGATATACAATTGGAAATTATATAAAAACTTGAACTTATTGTTACTTTATTCTACTAGGTTTGGCTAGATATAACAATAGAATGTTAAGTTAACAATGGATAATGGCCTGTTGATGGGAAAACTTGAGAGGTCACTACAAAGTCAGGAAATTAAGTGATAAATAAGGAAATGGGGTTAGAAGTTGGAGTTGGGCAGGAGATATTGAGCGGTCATGAAAAGCATAGTAGCTACGTTTATAGTGGAAAATGTAATTAACTATATTTTATAGTAAATGAAAAGCTGTGTTGACAAGTGACTGTTAATTTGTTTATTTAGCAGGGTTAATTTAAGAAAGTGGATAATTTGTAATTTATCCTGTTAACACAAGAAACAGGGCTCATGTAAGGATTTACAGGTTCTAGCCTTTTTTTAATATTTTCCATTTTACAGTAGAGGTTTTATTGACTTCTTTTAAATGCCAGAAGTATTTAGAGAGGAATGTACCATTTTTGTACTTATTATTACAGGATAATATATATGTACACGTGCACACGCACGGTGCAATGGTTAAATTGTTTAAATTATGCAAAAATGCAAATCTCACCAAACTTTCATTTTAACAGATATATTTACTAAAATTCCACAAAAATATCTTGAAATACTAAAGATTAAATTTATTCAATAAAATCATCATTGGCTTCAACTGCAGCCTCCAGATGACTTTGGAATTTTTTGCAACTCTTCTGGGCGGTTTCCTTGTTGTTGAGTGTTGCCATAACCTGTGCTTTCAGTTAATTTTTGGTGTTACAAGGAGTTTTGTTGGTCTGTCCCTCATCTGCATCTCATACATAATAATCAAGTGGGTTAAAGTCTAGGGAGTTAGATAACCAGATGTAAGGGATGATGTCGCAGAAATTGTCTGACAGACATGACTGGGTTCTGCTTGTGTGACATGATGCAGAGTCCTGTTTCCTGACATCTGATCTTCCAGCAGCCACCCTCTTAACCCAGGGCAGCAATACTTCCTTAAGGCATTTGATGCCTCTGTGTTGAGTCTGAAGCCCTGTAGAGAGATGAATGGAGGAACAATGTCACCATCACTATTGATCACTCCAAACACTTTTGTAATCACCATTAGATTCCTCCAACTCTTTCTGAATCTTCTGCAGTGTCCACAGATTAACACTGAAATGTTTCTATTGGAGTTTCCAGCACAAATGGCAAGCAGTTCAGTATGTGATTTCTAAATTTCTGGCTGTGAATTGTCATGGTGCTCATTGCCATGTCCAACTGACCCTGCTATGCTGTGCAGTCGACAAAATCAAAAATAAATGATGCACAAACATAAATTTTAAAATATAAAATGGTGACAATTTACCCATTGCACCGTGTTTTTTATATATAATCTTGTCTGCAGTCAAGCCTGGTTCGCTGTATCACAGCTCTTCAGAGTGGCTTGATTATCCATGTTGCTTCAAGCCAGGATCTAAATCCTACTAATTTGTCATTAGACAAACAACTTACCACTGAGCTATTTGCATCCACAGCAGAGATAGGCAGCTTTCACAACAGATTATTCACAGGATGTAAACAAACCCCCGATGACTGAAAGCGTTCAATTTGATAGCTGAACTCAACTGCGTTCAATCCAGTAATCAAAGAACATAGTGTAAAGCCATAAGTAGTCACTGTTTACATGAAATCTGCCCCTCTTTTAAATGCTCTATCGACTATCAAGATATATGTGCAGCAATACCTCCTTTCTTTTATACAAGAAAGGGATTGGTGCTCAATGCAATTATTAAATTACAATACCTGGCAGCCAATACAAAGTATAATAGCTAAAAATATAGTTAAAAGTGCTTGGATCAGTTGTTTTTAGTGAAACTTATATACATAATTTAGTTTGTTTTTTTTTATTTTCTATCTACCACATATTTCTGAAAAATCTTTTGTTAAAGATATTGGTTCTTTAATTCCAAGCCTATTAGTAACTAATCTTGATGTTGTGAATGCTCTGAATTGACTTTCTCTGTAACAGCAACATGTGTATCAATTTTGTGTTTCAGATAACTTTAACTGCCCTTCCCGGCATGCCTTCAAAGCTGGTGCCTCTCGAACGCATTGGTACACCCACTGTGAGCAACTCCAAAAATAACACCAGTCGCTGCCTAATAAAACTTCTTCATTTGGAAGTAAGGGTAAGTATAACATAACCAAAAGCTATTCCCAATTAAAGAGATCTAACCGTCTGGACTAAATATAAGGTTAGATTTGAATTTTCAATTTGGATATGGTCAGTGTGCTATATTGTGAATATAGCAATAAAGATGACAACAGCCAGAACAATGTAAATGGTGTGCAAATCTGTCTTTATAAATGTGTGTGAGAGAGAGAGAGACGGGGACATTGTGTGAAAGAGAGACACGATGTGTGTGTGTGTGTGTGTGTGTGTGTGTGTGGGACAGTGAGAGAGAGAGAGAGACACGATGTGTGTGTGTGTGATATGAATTAAACACCTGGAATGCTGGGAGAATTCTAAAAACAATGTCTAAGGGAGCTGTGTGGGCATTGTGGTTGTGTAGCTTTATATTTACTAACAGGTTAAATCCTCATGGAGATATTGCTGTCTTTACTAAGATCCCATTGTGGATACAGTACTACCTTTTACAATGTACTCATCCAGCCTCATAGAGGGGGAAAAATGAATGTGAATTTTCACAGCACAACAAACCCATGAGAAGTTATATGAACAACAACGAGGCATGTTCCAAGTCTTCATAGATATTACGAACGTTGTTGATATTGTAAACAAAACTTATTCAGCTCTTGATGTTTGGGATGTCCTTGCCATTTCATAGATATAATTTGTCGTTTCATGATTACCTAGCGATACATGTCAATACTGGTGGTTTACTTTCAGAATCCGACAAGGTATGAAATGGTGTCAAGCAAGGTGATGTTTTAGCACCTACATTGTTCTTCATACTTTTAAGGTCTGTGACCTGTGTGCGTGTGTATGAATGACCCACATACCACACTCACTATGGTCTGCAAAAAGTCCAGTGCAATCAGCATTGAAACATACATTTATCCCCACATGGCATACCCCTTCATGACAGCAAAATATCCACACTAGTTCCCTATAGCAAGTTGCTCTATGACACTTGATCCCAGACATAAACCAAGACTATGACAAAGGGTCTCTTGCAGCCTGTCATATGGAAAATTCTGAGAATGGGTGGGTTGGTGGGAAGAGTTCTGCTTTAAAGGTAATGAATGTAGCAGAAACATATATATATCTCCCTCCACAAGAAGCCATATTGGTAGACCTTTCAACAATCAGTACTATACTGGAAATAATTTATATATCAGAAATTTGTAGAATCTGCTCCGGTCTTGCTTGTCACATGAAAATCAATGAGCAACCTGAACAGACTGCAAAGCAGGCCAAGCCCTCTTCAGAACAAATTAGTTTGCCACATCTGTAATAAGCCTTGCAAGTTACCTTTCTTAATGAGCCATCTGTCATTCTCTCAAGAACTAATAGATGTTGACAACAACCATTTTTGTGTATGTGTGCAGAGAAGTTGTGTGCATTTGCTATTTTTTGTACTAAAAAGAAAAAAAAAATACCTCGAGCTTGAAACTTTCCGCTGCACTTTCTTTTTTTTTTAACCAGAAAAGTCATGTAAAGAAAAATTCATAACATTGGTTTCCAGCTAGAAAATTTTCACATAGATCTCCTTTTTTTTTTCTTTTTCTTTCTTTCTCTCTCTCTCTCTCTATCTATATATATATATATATATATATATATATATATATTAAAAATTGGTGACCGTCTCACTCATGGTTTTTCTCCTGTATTTAAATATTGTAGGACCAATATGACAACCCAGTGGGGTCAAGATGTGATGGCTCTATAACCATCATGATAAAGGCACCAGCTGGAGTAGACGAAGTGCCTGCATTTGTTGGTGACACCCGACAGCTTGTGGTCCCTCTATGCAATGGTCAAGCCACACTGCAGGTAAACATTCATTTATTTAAATGTTCTAGATCATCTTTTTCACTGAAAGGTTGCAATTTTTGTGGTTATATAAAACAAGGGTTTAGATTTTTGAAGTAATGGATGTAAAATAACAAATTAATCTCTCTCTTTTTGTGTGTGTGTGCGCGCGCTCACATATGGTATGATGGGGAAAATTGTCACCATTTTATACTTTATCAATTACACAGCACGATATAGTTGTTCAGTTAGGCACCATCTGTGAGAAAAAGAGCACCATGATGCAATTCTCTCCACCAGAAATTTAGAAATCGCATTTGGTACTGCTTGGCATTCATACCGAAAACTCCAATACAAACATTTCAGAGAGTTTCAGTGGCAATCTAAAGACAGTGCAGAGAATACAGAAAGTGTTGAATAATATATGCAGTCAACGTCATGATGTTAACGTGATCACTAGTGATGGCGATATTATGCCTCCATTTATCTTCTCATAGAGCCTCAGATTCAACACAGAAGCTTACATCAAGTTACTTGAAGAGGTGCTCGTGCTCTAGGTCAAAAGGGTGGCTGATAAAAGAGCCTACGTCTGGCAGCAGGACTCTGCACCATACCACACAAGCTGGAAAACCCAGTCATGGCTGTCAGACAATTTCTGCAACCGCATCAACCCTTATATCTGGCCCCCCAGCTCCCAAAATTGCACCACCCCTTGTTTATTGTGTGTGGGTTGCAGTTGAGCAAGAGATCAACAAAACTTCTAGTAACACCAAAGATGAACTGAAGGCAAGGATTATGGCAGCATTTACCAACTTAAACAAGGAGACCGTCCAGAAGAGATACAGGAGATTCTGAAATCGTCTGGAGGCTGTGGTTGAAGTCCATGACAATTTTATTGAAATATTAGAGAGTAAATTTATTCAAGATATTTTTGTGTAAATTTGGTAAATATATATGGTTAAATGAAATATCAGGGTTATTTCAAATTTTGTTTAATTTAGACGACAATTTATCCATCGCATTTTATGTGTGTTTAAGCAGCATATCTTTTAAGCTTGTTTGATTAAATAATTTAGAAATATTGTGTGTATTTTATTTTAATCCTCTTGTAGTCACAAATGTTTTTGGAGTTGTGATAAAATATAGAAATTTTCTACGCTGAATTTAAAGGGAAAAAAAAAGTTTAACAAACTCTCATTAATTTGTCTATATTTCTGAGATGAGTTAGTATTTACACTATTTTATTAGGACTATTGTCCTCATCTTTGTTACCATTTGTACAACATTTTGCCCATTGTATGCTCCGGCCTTCTTCAGGTGCCAGGAATTTCAAACCCAACCCTTTATTACAGTCACTGGGGTATATCATTCTCATTCCTTGTGCGAAGCCTCTTTGGTAGTTATGAGAAGGTCTGCCAAGTACAGAAACTAAATTGAAAGATCTGAAGGTGACACATGAGGTCCATCATCCACCTGTGAAGGTGGTTGTCAACTTCATCTGAGTGCCTCTGAGGAATCTGCTGAACAAGGGTCTCAACTTTGCAACAATGATCAGGCAGATACCATACTTAGACATCATTCACCGTATCAAGGAAATAGCCTTGAACATCCTTCAGGCTCAGGTGGATATGCTGAAATGAAAAGTGAAACAGACATTGGAGAAAGCCAAGCCACCCAAACCAAACATCACAAAAAAGAGGGGCTAGCAATCAGAACCCTACAGAGGAATGAGAACATAATCATACTACCATCTGACAAAGGCAATGCAACTGTAGTGATGGACAAAACTGAATACACCAAGAAACTGGAAGACCTCATTAAAAGTGGTAGCTATATAGCAAAGTAAAGAAAGTCCCTATGTTGTAAACGGATCAACAGTTGTCGCAGATCCTAATCAAGAACAAGGGTCACTTTCAGCCTAGAACATAGCAGGCAGTTGTCTCCATGTTACTCCAAGCTACTTCACATGTATGGTCCATCTAAGATTCATAAATACAGTATTCCACTCAGGCTGATTGTTAGCAGCCTAGGCTCAGTGTCCTGCCCTTGAGTCACTTCCTTGCAGATATAATTGACCCAATGATAGGAAAGTCACCATCATATGTTAGAAATTCTGCCCACTTATCAAAAGGGGCTCCCATCCAATGCAACCAGGTGGTGAGCATGTATGTGGTGAGTCTGTTCACCAAGGTACCCACGATGGAGGCATTATCAGGTGTTGGGGATAGACTGGCCTTGGACTCATCCCTAAAAGAACGTACCAGTATTCCACTAGGTAACCTGATGGAGATGCTGACTTTCTGTGCACAAGCAACACACTTGGGATTGGAAGCAGACATATATCGGCAGAATGAAGGCTTAGCTATGTGCTCGCCATTATCACCATACATGGAATATTTTCAAGAGATGGCATTAAAATCCACAGCTCTAAAGCCAACTCTATGGCTGAGATATATTGATAACACCTTCATACTCTGGCCACACCAGAAGGAGGTCCTGATGCTATTGGACCATGTGAACTCAATAAGATCATCAATACAGTTCACTATGGGGAAAAAAGTGACAACAAACTGGCATTCTTGGATGTGCTAATAACTCGGACAGAGGGGGGTTCAAGACATTCGTATACCGCAAGCCAACATTCACCAGACAATACCTCAACTTCAACTCCCACCACCCATACAATGTCTACTACCTGCAACATCGAAAAAGTCATAAGCAGCAACCCAGAGATATATGAACAGGAAATGGTCAGTATAAGCAGTACCCTACAACAAAACAATTATCCAGGGTACATGACAACTCCAACGAACTTGGAAGGGAGCGTGTATAAGGATAACAACTCTGAGAAAACATCCTCAGTCTGTCTACCCTATACAAAGGGGTTATCGGAAAAAATACAAAGGATCTTCAGAAGTGGTTCTACACTTCGCAAGTACCTCTCTTGAGTAAGACACCCCAACAGGAGGACATGACTAATGACTGTCTGTACACAATTCTGTGTAGGTGTGGAATGAAATATAAAAGAGAAACGGGCCACCCCCTTAAGGTGTAGGCTACAAGAACATTACAAGGCTGTAATACGAGAGGAGATAGAAAAATCAGGCATAGCTGACCACATATGGATGGAGAAAGGGGATCACCGCCCCCTATGGGATGAAGTTGAAATAGAGAACCCCACTGGAAAACTACGTAAACTTAAGGAATCATCACATATGCTAGGCTACAAAAATCTCCTAAGCTGACTGAGCATAGAGATGAACACAATATAGGAACCAGTGATATGAGTGCCAGAGAAAATCATTAGTGTTAAAAATTGCAATATGAACTCTGGTTAAAAGAAATCAAAAATAAAATAAAACGGTTACTGAACATTAGGTTTTTAAGTCCCAGAAATTCAGTTCTTGTTCTTAAGGATATAAACGTTGGTTAGTTCCAGTGACTTGACCCAAAGAGTTGTAAGTTCAATGCCATGCTACAGCAGTGGTAAACAAATAACTTACCAAAGAATGAGAATGATATACCCTAGTGATCGTAATAAAGAGTTCAGTTCGAAATTCCTACCACCTGAAGAAGGCCAGGGCATACAATAGCCGAAACATCATACAAATGGCAACAAAGATGACAACAATAGTCTGAATAGTGTAAATAGTGTGAGGATTAAAATAAATATAGATATGATGTTTAAATTATATATTTGATAAGCCAGTTAATAAAATTTGAAGAATAAAATGACAACTAAATGATAACGTTATTGGCAATAAGATTGATGATATTTATCATATATTAATTAGCCTTTTGACTAAATTTAAGCACAAAGAGGAAAAATTTAAAGTCAGAATTTTAAGACACTTGTATCCTTTTTCAATAAGATGGGGAATAAACAAAGTGGAACTCTCTTCTGGGGAATGTTAGAGCTCCCTGTGGAAATCATATTCTCTGAGTAAACTCAAATATTTCTACAATCAAAAGATGTAATTTTATTTTGGAAATGTATTCTAACTCCAATCTGCATCTTCTCATCTGTTAAATGAAGACACTATAAGCACACATCTGATGTCATTAGTGCTGTAGAACGATTAGTTGAAGTGTGCAGCAACAGACAAATTGTTGTCAATGTTTTTTGTATAATGATTAGACCATTTTTCATTTTAATCATATATAATCACAACTCAACACACACACACATAGATAGATAGTGTCGAGTTGTGATGTCTAGTGCCTTATAGGATTAATGGGGAGAAGTTTGTCTCAGTCATGACAACTTTGAAGTTTCATTAAGGTACCATTATGAAGCCCATACTTCTCGGCTTATTTTTCAAAATGCTGTGTATAAGTTGAACTTAACATTTGCAGAGTTTTTTATTTTTATTAAGCTTTTTCTTTTCTTTTCTTTTCTTAGGAGGATTAAACAGATTTTCAATACCTTCTTTGATGTATTCTTTTCTTAAATTTTTAGAATGTTAGTCTGCAAGAAAACACGCCCGGTAAAGATGGGCAGGAATACCTTTTAGAGTGCACAATTACATCACAAGGTATACCAGAAATAAAATGTGTGGAACCATTGCAAATCAGATTTCTTTTTACCAATGGTAAGTTTCTGAGTTTGTTTTTTTTTGTTTTGTTTTTTGTTTTTTTAAGAACTCAGTTATCATGTGTGTTCTTCCAGATTTGAATTGCTATCATAACATCTGAAATTTTCATCTTGCATTTTGGTTTAGAACAACAACATAATTTTAAGAGTAATTATTCAGAAGATGCTTGCCACAACTTAGATGAAATGAAAAATGGGACTAATTGAATTCTGAGTAGATCTCTCTCTCTAAAAAAAATTCTGGTACAAGGACATATTGTCTGATAGAATTGGATTAATGTAAAATTAATCAAATGATAAAAACAAAGATGATTTTTTATTAATGACTTTAATTGCACATCAACAAAATGTCATGAAATCATTCATGAAATTATATAGTTTCTTCATGGTATAAAATCTAAAGCATTAAATATATAAGATTGAAGTTAATATTTAAACTGATTGTTTAAATTTTATTAACATTGATTTGGGTCCATATTCAAATACTTGTAACCACAATACCTTTTTTTTTTTCTTTTTTTTTTTTTAATGACACACTTTTTATGTTTTAATTACTTTTTTTTTTTTTTTTTTTACATAAATTCAATGTAATACAACCTCTGCCCACCCCCAAATAGCGTAGGGGATTTGTAAATAAGAACAAAAACTTGTTGAAAAGAAATTCAGTGCTTAAAACTATATTTAGAGAAGCACTTTAATTTACTTTACATGAAACACTTTTTTCTTTTTTTCTTTTTTTAGAGGGATTCTTGATAACATTGCAAATTCTTTGGATTTTATCGTTCCTGGCATCTTGATTTCAGTCGCTTACCCAATAAATGCATAAGGAAACTTGTAGTTTCCTTATGCATTTCCTATAAATACTTCCTTGATAATTGCTCTAATGAGCTTTCCTCTGTGGTGTGTAGACTTTATAAATTTAAGTGCAGTACTAGATTGCTAGATAAGTCTCCTCATTTTATAGTTAAAAGAGCTAGATATTGTTCTTTCTTACTTGTAGAACTCTCTTCTGGTTTCATGCTTTATGGCCAACTTTGCATTTAATTTTTTGAAAATCAATGTCAATCGTTGTCTTTTTTCTTAATTTTGGCTCTTTTATTGTTCTCTCCTTAATGTTTTCTTTTTCTCATTCTTTAACACTCAGTAATCTATTACATTTTTATTGCCTTACTTGAGGTGAAATTATTTTTAGAAATATTTTTTTTCTATAATAGTTTAACCTCAAGCTAGGCAGTACTATCACTGGTGTGCTAGAGGCTACAGTGAGAGGAAACGGGAGGGTAAGGTACAGGGGATGCTGAAGAAAGAAGACAGATGGGTATCAAGGAGATGGGCACACATATATACACACACACACACACATATATATATATATATATGTGTGTGTGTGTGTGTGTGTGTGTGTGTGTGTTACTGGATTTGTTCAGTTTTATTAATTTTCTACATAGGATTAATATTATCTACTAAAATACAAGTAGGTACTGAAGTTTTCTGCCCAACCAAGGAGCCCTTAAAACAAAAATTTATATATATCTTAATGTTTGCTTCTTTGTTAGATTTTGGTAAATGTATTCCGCTGAAAACCAACATCTTTTTGTATATAAGCTCAGTAGGAGCAATTTAAAAATTTTTTTATTTTGATCAGTTTTTTAAAACTCCTTGTTTTATTTTTTAAAATATTGAGTTTAAAATCTAGCAACATAAAAAGTTGTTGCTTGGACATATAGAAACACCTATTAATAAATGTTGTCAACAATAAAAAAAAAAAAAATGCATGCAAATGTACCAAATGTAATGGCTATTATGGGACAGAAGTGAGTTTTTTTTTTCTCTCTCTCTCTTTCTCTTTCTCTTTTTCTCTTTTTCTCTTTTTTTTTTTTTTTTTTTTTTTAATGAGTTTTCAGCTTTCCTATTTGCTTTGATCTCTCTCTCTCCTTCCTTAATGTAGAAATTTCCTTAGCAAAGTCTCTGTAGATTTGCAGGCTTTGTAATGACATTTTGATTTTGTAATTACTGCCACTTTGCTGAAAATGGGAGAAAAGAGAAAACCTTGAGAATCTCACTTGTATTTATACAAACATACATTTCAATAAAAGTCAGTACATTTACTAGATCTGTATGCTTAATTCTTACCTGTTTTTAGTATTAACAACTGCCTTTATTATAAACTATAAAAACTGAATAGAATCTCCAGTTTAATCTTTATTGATGTAAATGGTTCTTACAAGTCTTGAAAATGTCTGGAAGATTGACTGGACCTTTTCCAGGGTATGCAGACTCCTGGATAAATGACAGTAGTCGAAAAGCTTCTCTCTAAATTGTGCTAATACTCTCTTTTCTCAATTCATGAAAGTTAAAATGCAAAATCCCAAAATTTTTTAGTCATTAGTAATAATTGTCAATTATTGCAAACAGTGGTTTGTTTCCTTGATTAGAACAAGTTCATGACCTGGTGGTAACTTCCATGTTTTCTCATCTCTGTGAAGAGAAAGAACAGTAGAAAGGATATGAAGGCATGTCTTCATATCCTTTCTATCCTCACTTGTCAAGGAAATAGGAAAAGCAAAGATAAAAGGCATCAAAGACAAATAAAACATTTCTGTCAAAGATAAATTAATTCACTCATTGCATTTGGAGTCAAAAGGAAAACAAATTTTGAAATACATTTTAGTAGATCTTTAAAAATTTACCAGTGTATGGGATGTGTGTGTGTGTTTGTTTGTTTTTTTTTCCTTAACAATTGAAATTTTATTCACTCATCAATTTCAAATCAATTTCAAAAGTAAAGTCTTTTGAGCTCTAGTCATCTGATGGGTGAGATTGTAGGGGAAAAAAATACTTGTCCCAGGTCAATGTGTATATATTTGTAACCTATGTTCATCTAAATTGTTAACCAAAACAAGTTTAAGAATCAAATTTGACTAAGAAAAAAAAAAAATGGTAGATTCAAAGACTGATAGAAATTGTGCCTTTTGATGTGTCTTAGGGTGAAAAATGCGCCTTTGAAAAAATAAGAATGTCTTTAAAGTTTTCAAGTTTAGGATGACCTGAATCTGTAGTTTTTGTAAGTGTGAAAAAAATGATGAAATAAATTAAAACTTATTTGGTTTTTATATAAAAAGTTCAATCCGGCAACCCTGTCCTTTTCAAGTTTGTATTTCTGCCCTTGATGACTAGAAAATGTACAAACATGTGAACGACTCCTAAATATGTGGCCAGAGGTCATCAAATTTGTGAAGTTTATTTTTTTAAAAAAATGGAAAAATGTCCTCAGACCAAGTTCTTTTTTGCAGTGCTGTCAAACATGAACGGCATTTTATTTCCAGTGAAACTGCAGATTTTTGTGTCTTTTTAGAAAAACATTGAACCATTTCTGGTAAAATATCAGAGCAATAAACCATTGCTTTCTTTGTTTGTAGATGATCTAATTTAGCATGATCATGAACCTTAAGATTTTTAAAGGAAGGGCACATTAAAAAGGTAATTACATTTTCCATACTGAATGAATTTGTAAGAATTTTGTCAAACAACAATGCATAAAGATGTTTCAAAGATTGAGTGCAGATTTTTGGCAGATAAGGCTATGCAAAATTTATCCTAAAAGAAAATGTACCCCTCCTCCCCCAAAAAAGAATTGCAACAAAGACAATGTTTATCACCATCACTGAGAAACTTCTAATAAAGTCTCTTATATAACCTCTTGTAAGGTTACCTGCATGGCCGAACCCTGGATCCATTTGTGAAAAAAAAAAAAGATTACTGCAGAGGACAGTCTAAAAAGATGTCTTTCCTATATAATGAAGAGAAAACAAGTCAGCAAGTGTAATTGTGATGATATCATCCACCAGTACAAAGAGTTCAAGGAGGAGGCTGCTGGAAATATTGCTTTCAAAAATTCCAGCACACATGAAGACTTTTTGGACATTTTGCTGCTAGACAAAGAAGAGCAAAAGAATATCAACAACTGGAAAGTTGTTTGCATATTTCTGGTACTCTTCCAGAGAGGTTTTTCAGTTAATAAATAAAATTTCCACTGACAATATGAAACAGCAGACTCTGGTCACACAGTGCATTATCATGGACTATCCAGTTACAGTTGCTGGAAATGTTCCCATGATTAAGGCTCTTCTCTGCAGTGCTTCAAGTGCCAGAACAGCTTACAACCAATATCTTTAGGCTGAGAAGGAAAAAGGCAGGAAGTAGCAGCTGAACAAAAATAGAAATCTATGCTTATGGAAATTGAAGAACTGAAGACCCTAAAAAGACAAACTTGAAAGTTACATGCAAGATTTGCTCAAGTCAGCTAATGACTATGTGGAAAAAAACTGAACAGACTCAGAACTCCATACTTATTGCAAATTCCAATGCCATGCAAAAATTTGCAAAGGAAAAGTCCATAGAGATATCAAAATTGAAAGAGGAACTGAATGCTAAACAAAATGAACTGAAAATTTAACAGTTTTCTGTGTTATGTGCAAAAAAAAAGGCATGAGAAGTAATAGTAGCTAAAATTTGTCATCTTTTTGTGAAAATTTCTATTTTTATTTCTGTTCATTAAAACCATTAGACTTCACAAAATGTAGAGAAGTTAAGAATTTTTGTGACCTTCACAAACCATGAGTAGTCTAGATAGCTGAAATATGTCAGTCAGTTAAGTGCCATACGTGATACATGCTTGGGCGATCATGTCTCTCTCAAGGCATGACTGACTGGGCAGAAGATTATTCCGCAGTAGGCTGCCATTGCTTTCTGCAGTAGACTGGTTGCCGACCAAGGCTATAGAACCCAATCTGTCCTGCTATTTAACCCATAACTGGAAGGAAGAGACGGATTAATACCTTTCCCAAGGGTATTTGCGCATAAGTGAATACAATGGATTCAACTGGAATTCAAACTCGGCTCGCCGGTTTCTCGTTCCGAGCCGATAGCCACTGTACCACAACGCACATCCTTGTGTAGCAGTAAGAATTAAAGTGTGTAACTCAAAATTTTCAAGTGTATTAGAACTCCAAACTGTGCTACACAAAATCTGCAACCTAACCAGTTCTGCATTAAGTTGTTTTAGCCTTCAACACTTTTTTCATTGCTTTCGACTTGTGCATGGAATATGAATTACTGGAATGAGCTGTAGCTTTTCTTTGGATATCTCATCTGTCAAAACTATCAAAAGAAAAATCATAAAGTTTGTGTTCTTGAAATTGATGACCATTCACTATGAAATACAAGTTTCAGTCCTAAGGAAAGTCTTTGAATTTTTTGTTTTATACACAAATCTGTGGGAACCCTGTGTAAAGGAAATTAAAATTTTGCAGTTTTTTTTTTTTACTTTCTTCCTTAAAATCCTTATAGAACAAAGGTTGCAATGATAGATTCTTTAATTTTGGGATGGATGAAATTTTTTAATTTCTGCTTTTAATGATTTTGTGTCAGATATGAACAAAATTAAAAGCTTTTGAAATTTTGAATGTTAAAAAAAACAAAATTCCTTAATTGCAAAGATTATCTACTTACCCTGCTAGATGGTACATTTTCAAAGAAATTCCTCCATTGTTAAGTGAATATTTCCTGAAGAATGGAGTGCAACTGTTGTCGTCTTTTGCTGTAAGTAGATGTAAGCAACCACTTATATTTTCATCTACCATATGTGGAGCTGGTAAACTAATGTGCAATGGTGTTTCAAATGGTACATCTGTCGTGGGAGTCAGAATAACGGCCACACCTAATGATAAGACATTGCTCAGTGTGGGATCTCTTTGTTGTGCTATATGAACAGCTTCTTCACTGATGTTAACGACCTGAAAGAACAATTATTTTTTTTCTCCAATTAAAATTTTGGCCTGTAAGAGAAATGACAAAAGTGATTCCATTGAATACATTTTGCGAAACAAGCACTTTACTAATAGAAGACCCAGAGTTACTTTTCATTTCATTCATTTGTTGCAATGATGGATCCCTGAGTTGTTGTCTTTTGGTTAAGCACTTTGGTCGAAACCCAATAGAGACCTTACTTAGAGCATCTCTATTACTTTTGAATTCAGAGTTGTCCTTCTCCTAGAATGGTTGCTAATCATGACTTTAAAAAAACCCAGTTTGCTTCCCCATTTAACCCATAATTTGGTGGAAAAGAATAAATGAATTCATACTTTACCCAAAATTTGAATGTAATGAACTCTAGTTACTTGAACTCTGTTCTCTAATTTCACATTCTGAGTCACTATCGATTACACCACCTGCACATCTTTTACTTTTGTGTGTGTGTGTGTGTGTGTGTGTGTTTTCAACAAATGTAGTTTTAAGATTTTTTTTTCAGTTTGACTCTAATGGAAAGAATTGTCGGTTGTGGCTTACTAGATTCACCGTTTTCTCTCATCTCTTTAACCCCTTCCCTACCTGAATTTTAGGAGATTTGGGGATTTTTTTAATTTTTTTTTTACTGGGAGAGCTCATTTTAATTAGGTAGGCAAGCATATTATAAGAGTATTACTCATGCTTTTCTTAAGTTCAATCCTGGTAGCATCCATTATTCAACCTTTCCTATTTGGCACTGTGAGAGCTAATTGTATTTTCTGAGAGTTTTCCTTTCAACTGAATAAATCCAAAATGGCAAAGAAAAAAAAATTTGTTTTACTGCAGTTTGAATAAAGATTGTCAAACTGATTTCAAAGGAAACTAAGTAAATTTGGATTAAACGATAACTTGTCAAAACAGATTTCATTAAACTATAGTCTTTTTTTTTTTTTTTTTTTTTCACAATAATTGTGCATTTTCAAAAATTGGTCTTTCAAACAAGATATTTGTCATATAATAATAAAAAATGATGAAAAGTATAACTGTGCTTTTGGTTAGCTACTTTCACTAACCTTCATAGTCAACTGTAGGGGATGGTCCAGGTTGTACCTTGGGATGTTCAGGCACACGTGTGGATTTAGTGATGAAATAAAACTCCCTCCATTGCATGTTACATTAAAGGTTTCCTTCATAACTTTGACCAATTCTTTTGCGATTTTCCTTTTGGGATGATTTTTACAGCAGCAATCTTGAGTTTTCAGTTTTGGGTAAACATTCAAACTACATTCAGATTTAAAATAAAAAACAAAAGCATTTACTTTGTAGGCCAATAATAGTTGAAACTGAAATGTTTATGACAATTCTATTTGATTCCATTATTCTTGATGAGTGTTACTCTTTTCCTCAACTTTCATTTTTCAAAATTTACCCTGCTCATCACTGCACATTATACTAAACATCTTGCAGCTATCAGTCTTCATGCACACACACACACACACACACACACATATATATATATATATATATATATATATATATATGTGTGTGTGTGTGTATAAAATGTCAAGTTCGTGAACAGCAAGGATAATCCAACAAGATCTACTTAATATAAAATATTAAGTGTTATCTCTGTATGGAGAGCTCAATGGATGGTATCCAGAGCAATATGATATTTATAAAGGAAAACTTAACACATCATTTAGATTGATTATAAATTATAATTCATTTCTATGAGCTAAGATGGCTCATTTTATCAGACCACATGATTTATTTCGGAGAAAATACTTACACCAAATGAAATGAATATAGTGTGGTCTGATAAAATGAGCCAATTTAGCTCATAGAAATGAATTATAATTTATAACCAATCTAAATAATGTGTTGAGTTTTCATTTATTTTTACACACACACACACACACACGTTTCTGGTGTTAATAAAACAGTACTCATTGTAATATAACAGAGCTATTAAGTATATATAACATGCAATATTAGACAGATTTTAGTTGATAACACACACACACAGTAAAAAGAACCTTCAAATATTGGAGGCCATCTACATTAAATCAAAGCAACCCTCACTCAATAAAATTACATTTCAATCTATTGACAACTAATTACATTGCATTTAGACATGTGGTTCTGTTACGTGGTGTGATATCATAGAACCACGTTAGAAATTTATGACCTGCGTCTGCTATTCTGTAACTCTTATCATTGCATAGCAATGTTTTATGACAACACAAGATAAAATCATCTTTGGTGGATGTCTTTATGTTAATGTCTCTATAACCTCTCTGAAGTTGGCTCATGTGAGTTGAAAGCTTAAAACCAGCATAATAAAAAAAAAAAACATATCCAAATGTTGAACAATTTTTTTTTTTTTATTTTCACCTAAAATTAAAGCCAAAATCCAATCTTTAGAATGGCTCATGATAAAGCATAAAACATAAGACATTTATTGTCTGTTATATTTAACAATATATTTAGAAAATAATCTGCTGCCTTGATACATTTTATATATATATATATATATATATATATATATATATATATATATTAAAAAAGGATTAATTCAAAGATGTTGAATGGCCATTTTGATATGAAGATCCCCACGGGGGACGACACATCACCTCAGCAACAGAAAAAACCTTTCAGAAACTGGAGAAAAATTAGTCTACTTTTCCTTTTTAAATAGATTGCAAAGAAATTAAAAAATAAATAATAAAATAAAATAAAATAAAATAAAAATAAAGGGAAAGAAAAAGATAGAATAAAATCAAATAAATAAGAAAAGAAAAAAAATTGACATCGTCTGGGTTGCAAAAAAAAAGGGAGAATGTAACTAAAAATTAACAGACAGCCTTGTTAAATCAAATCGACATAAGTTTAAGCAACACAGAAAAAAGGTGGTAAGAGAGATAAAAGAAGGAAGGGAGGGGAAAAAGAAAGAAACTAAAGAAAAAAAAATTTTTTTAAATATTACAGACGCTGGACAAATTCAAAAACCTAATTTCCCCAAAATGTTGAAGTATTAGAAAAAGGCCTTTACTTAAAAAGGCATAATTATTAATAAAAGGGAATAAAAAGATATAGGATTTAAAATAAAATTATTTTTTTAAAAATTAGGTCATTTGAAATTAAACTAAATAAAGACAACACTAGGTAAAAAAAAAAAAAAAAATTAATTACAATTATACATACCTATAGAAGTACACACACACATACATACATATATATATATGCACACACAATTCTACGAATAAGAATACATATATACATACACACACATACATTCAATTTATTACACACTTATATACATATACATGCGCATACACACATATGTGTGTGTACACACCTATATACAAAAAATTCATATACACATAATATACATGTGTACACATACATGCACACATATACACACACACGCACGCATATATAAATATATACATATTCCATATGCACTCACACACATACATATTAATGAATATTATGAAAAGGAGCATTTAAATAGCTAAAAAAAATTTTTCAAAATTACATATAGCCCACATACATAAATACATATATACATATATATATACAAATATGCACATCCACACACAAACATACACATAAAAAAATTAAAAAAAAAATTAAAATTTAAAAAATTTTTTAAAAATTAAAAAAAATTATAGAAAAATTTAGAATTTAAAAATTAAAAATTAGAAGTTAAATTTTAAAATCCGCCCTATGGCGGCACTTGTTTATAAATTCCCTCCTAAAGTTCAAAAGTAAGTCCTGATGAGGATACTTCAAAATCAGAATCTTCTCCAATAAACACAGACGACACCTATCACGAAAACTTTTAGGAGTACAAGCTGTCTGTTAATTTTTAGTTACATTCTCCCTTTTTTTTGCGAACCCAGACGATGTCAATTTTTTTTCTTTTCTTATTTATTTGATTTTATTCTTTCGTTTTCGTTTTCGTTTTCTTTTTCGTTTTCGTTTTCTTTCCCTTTATTTTTATTTTATTTTATTATTTATTTTTTAATTTCTTTGCAATCTATTTAAAAAGGAAAAGTAGACTAATTTTTCTCCAGTTTCTGAAAGGTTTTTTTCTGTTGCTGAGGTGATGTGTCGTCCCCCGTGGGGATCTTCATATCGAAATGGCCATTCAACATCTTTGAATTAATCCTTTTTTAATATATATTTGCTCTGTAATATTTTATTACATGGAGCTCTCTTCCTGTATCATTTTTTAATATTAAAATAAATTTTTAATATTAATTAGGATCGGGTTTTTTGGAATTTACCTTCCTGCTTTTTTCCCTTGGATTGAAGTATCTGAATTAAAATATATATATATATATATATATATATATATATATATATATATTTGTCATCCACATACAAGTCTGTTTCGCTGTATCACAGCTCATCAGTGTGGCTAGACATCCACTTGCTTCTCTGGGATCGAAACATAATAATTCGTTTACAAATGGAAAATATAAATATCTATATATATATATATATATATATATATATATATATATATATAATATAATATACAATGCATCCTTTATGCCAAAGACTACAGTAATATCTATTTCATAGTTTACTTATCACCTGAATGTTTTGCTTATAGCTTGTACTGGGTGGCGGGGTGTATCAAATGAGTTCCTTCGATTTTTTTCAGTTAACCAGTGATGGAAATTTTATCATAAATATTAGTTTTCTCTTCACTTACTATAAGCTGCCACTCCTCACCTCGAGCTATGGGTTAAATTGTAGGACATGAATCTTGGAAAAAAATCATTGCTATTCTCAAAAAATGTTAATGCAATATGAACTCCCAAAAAAAAGAGAATAATTCTTACACCCAGCAACCCACCCTGGGTATGTTTTAGTTTTAAATAACCCACAAAGAGTTTATTAAAAAAAAAAAAAATCAATAAATTGATTTCTTTTTAAAATTGTATGAAACTGAAATGAGATTATCCTGTTGTCTATCACTTACCCTGTATTATTATTATTGTTTGGTTTCAATCCTTGCTCAATCCAACCATTTTCATTGTCCACTGATGATGTATCAGTTGTTAAACTTTCAGCCTTTTCATCAAAACTGTTTGTAATGTCACTGGAATAATTTGTTCTGGTGTCTGACTGAGAAAGTGTCTCCTCCACATTATTTCTCTTAGTTGATCTCTCTGGCAGAACATAATTGTAAGTGATGTAAGTGTTTCTTACAGGGTATACCCAAGCAGGTGTAATGTCTGTGGGTGATAAACTGCTCGTGGTAAACGTGTTCTGATTACTTTGACCTACAACTCGAGCTTTGCAATCAGATACCGTTTGTAGAAAAAAATTGCTTGCATTTGATTTTTTATCTTTCTTTTCTAAAGTCTCTTTAGACAAATGTCTTTTTCTTTCATCTTTATTGTCAAGCAAATGGAGTGATTTTGATTTGGGAGGACATTGCTTTGGTTCTTGACGGATTTTCTCTCGGGTGACCTGTCTCTCTTTAAAATGTTTCTGCCCTTTATGGCTTTGTCGATTTGTGGTTTTATTTTGACTTGTTGAACTTTTAAATGGTTTCTGCTCTAGCTTGTTACCTTGAATATTAAAATATTCCAAATTTGTCAGTTCCCTAATCTTCCATGGTTGATACATTATCCTGTTGTTTCCGACATCCAATGTCCGTAATCTCCTAAGTTCTTTCATCTCTTGGGGTATATGGCTGATCTGATTGCCATTTCCAGCGAAATGTTCCAATCTCTTGAGACAGCACAGACCACGTGGAATATTTTTCAACAAGTTCGCGTTTACATTCAAAGATTGGAGATTCTTCATTTTTTGAACAGAGAATTCCTTCAGACGGTTGTTTGCCAAATTTAGGTGTGTGAGACTCTCAAGACCATCTGGAAATTCACTGATTCCATTTCCCTGCAGGTGTAGGATTTTTAGTTGAGGCAGTTGGAAGAGAAAAGTGGGCACAGTTACCAAACGGTTATAGCTTAAATTTAAGTATTTCATATTCTTCAACTTTGACACAGATATGATCGCTGTTTCTAACATGTTATGCGAGAAGTTCATCTCTTCAAGTCTCTTCATGTTATCAAGACAGGGTGCGACAAATGTTAAAGAATTTCCGCTCATGTTGAAGATTTTGAGGTGGGTCATTAAACGAATAGCGGACGGGATTTGTTCGAAGACATTCTGTGATAGATTTAATTCCTTTAGCTTGTTAAGATTCTGTACAGAATTAGGTAAGTTCTTCAGCTTGTTCCCTTGGAGATTAAGGATTTTTAAATGAGTCAGACAACCAAAATTTTTAGGTAAAAATTGTAGCATGTTATTAGCCAAGCTAAGTACCTTTAGTTGTCGAAGTGTGAGCAGCACAGTTGGCACAATAGTCAACCGATTACTGGATATGTCAAAATACCGTAACTGTTGGCATCGATGCATTTCTGGTGGTAGATTGCTAAGTTTGTTTTGTTCCACTTGTAAACATTGTAGACCTGTTAACATTGAAATTGCTGGATGTAAATATTCAAGCTGATTGTTGCTCAGCACCACTTTCTGAATTGCTGTATAATTAAATACGTCTCTTGGTACCGATATCAGGTTCCGACTTTGAAGATTTACTTCCAAATATCCGTGTGGATTGCGTCTTATCAATTTCTTAATTGGATCTTTCAAATATTGTGACCTATTTTGATCACCTCTTCTAATTTTCTTTGATATTCTTCCCTCAATTGTTGAAGTGAACATGGTTTCAGATTTACAAAATTTCTGTAAAGTATGGAGAAGAAAAAAATGTTAAAATAAAAAATTTATCTTTATTCATAAAACTTAAATCTCATTAATTCTTTAAATTATTTATCCCCTCAATACTTTTTTTCTATTTGAAATATAAAAATGTTTTTTTAAGTCTCCAAAAATATATGTAGCACAAAAACTCCTTTTCTATTCTCATGGGTAATTTCGGTAATTTGAAGCCATAAATATTCATTCACTTGTTGTTCAACTTTACTGTTAAATTCTCCATCCTCTGCCTTCAGAATTCAGTCTTAGTTGTGACCTTGTCGACTATATTAGCACCATTTGGTAGGCTGATATATGCACTTACATAATTGTCTTATGATGTAAAGATGTTTGCAAATGCTATTTGATCTTCATATAAAACAATGACTGAAACTTTGTAAATCTTACATTAAAGGATTAAGTTTGTGGTTTTTTTTACCCCTATTTCTATAATGATAAAAAAAAAAAAAAACTGGATAAGATTTCAGCAACTGGAAAGTCATTTTGCTAAATTATTTCTTAATTTAGCAAGTGTAATTTTATTTGAAGAGCGAAGTCCAAATTTCAGTTGAATTTGTTGCATTCATTTACGTGCAAATACACTTGGGAAAGGTATTAATCTGTCACTTCTCCCTCCAGCTATAGGTTAAATAGCAGAACGGATTGGGTTCTATAGCTTTGGTTAGCAATCAGTCTACTGCAGAAAGTAATGGCAACTTCTGCCCAGTAGGTCATGTCTCTTTCAAGACCCAATCGCCCAAGTGTGTATCACATATATCACTTAACTTTTATTCACTGCCTTTCACAGTGTATGGGTATAAGAGCAGAGAACCATTTTAAGAACAAAAAAAGTACTTTGTGCACACATCTGTCTGTAGCCCTTCCACTAAGCAGATTAACTTCAGGTGTTGCAGATGTCAGTTAAGTGATTCCCCCCTCCTCACTCCGCTTACACACACACACACGTCTGAAGGTTAAAATGAGCTTTCACACTGGACAACTGAGCTGTCAGATGTTGATGTTGAATTTTTTTATTTTTTTTTAACACCTTATCTTATTATGAATAGATGAATTATCCCTGATGATGGAAGAAGGGATTTATTTTTCTTTTCAACGCTTAACAACTTGATGAGGTTTTTATTTTCAGCCAGTAATAAAATACAGCCTCTTACCCTGACTTTCACCCATTCAGATAAACAAAACGTGTTTTTCCTTTTTAAACAGGCCTGGCATGGCTACACATGTACCTGCTCAAAATAGGAAATAAAATTTATAATCATAAATTCTTTCGATGTATATTGTAAATAACATACATTTTTTTTTGTATGTTTACATCCATTTAAAAGTGGGCGAGGGGGGCTATTTGACTCCAACAAATTCTTATAGAAATATTTACATTTACCTACTTCATTAAATTAAATTTTTTTATTTGTTTTAAAGCATCTTGAACAGAATGTTTGTGACTTTACATATTACACTGTTCCTGGGAAAATGTTGGCAATCCTCATCAACTATATTGAATGACGGCTAAACATTTGCTATCCAGCTGTAGATGTACCTTTAACAGTTCAATTGAGTTTTATGTGATTTTTTTACATATGCTTTTATCATCAGCTGGTTATAGAAGTTGATTGTGTTCGGACAAGTGAATTCTTTCAATAGTTGCTTTAAGACTTAGAAATAATAGATTTTAATTAAAAAAACAACACATCATGCGAAAATTATCAGCATTTGATTTCCTAAAATTTTTAAATAAAGGAATTACATTTTGACTTAGCTTATTTTTTAAGTATCTGTTCATATACATTTTTACCCAATCATATTTTATCTTTGGATAAAAAGCATAAAAATTAGTTTTAATCATCATTACATACAATACTGATCAAGATTTTACCTATTTGAAATTACTTTTTAATTTTTGTTTATTTTTCTTTCAGTTTTTGTTAATAAACTGAAATCTTCACCAATAACTTGATTTTAATTTAAGAAAAAGTATTTTGGATAATTGGATTTCTTAATTCAAAATCAAGCAAATGTTTTCTTTTCCAATTAACTGTATTGGATGTCATTCTTAACCCGCTAGGGCCATTCGTATCATATTTGATACAGTATGAAAACAGGCCTTGAAAGAAATATTTTCCTGAAAAAATTTTTAAGAGAAATATTTTATAAATTTCAAATGAAAGCAGTACTGACTGCTCAGTCAATGAATACCAAATGTTTCCTTATAGGGAAATACCGTATCAAATATGATACGAATGGCCCTAGAGGGTTAACATTTTGTTTCAGGCAAGTTTTTAGTTCCATCTTTTTTGGTAAAGAACAATTTGATATTTCTTTTGCCATCTTCTAGAGAGCTGACATTTGTTTTAACTTTAAAGACCAGAATAAATGGTCATCTCAAAGAAGCGTTATCTTGAGAATATTGTAGGTGAGGGGGGGGGAGATACCAAACAAACTGAAACAATTTCTTGTTTTGTCACCAAAGAATCACAACTTATTTTTCTTGTAACTTCTTTCCACTAGTTTTCATTGACTGCTGTCTTCATCTCATGTAGGTACATGTTCGAATGAAAGGAGTTTATAGTAGGAGGGACTCTCTTCTTGTCCCACCGCAGATATAACGTCACTTACATTGAATGAAGGCTAACCTTTATAGTGGTTCATTTCACTTGCCTCTCTTCCCATATCCTACCCTATGACCTCATGTATCTACGTACTTTCATCATCTGTCATATTTAGTCTGAAAGACAAACATCTAAATCCAATCCAGTCAATTTTATTTTCCCACATCATGTATCAACGTCATTATCAAAAATCTTTGTTAGTACAAATGCATTTTTTCAATGTTTGATATTTTGATCATGTTGGCTGCTTATCTCTTGCCAGTAATGACCTTCATTTGATCACTATCAGCCACAGCCAGTCTACCCAACTGTCGAGCATTGTTCTAAAAGAAATCTCTTTGAAATTATATTAATACACCATTTTTCATGTTTACTCTCATCCTGTCCGTTTATTTTCATTTTATTGATGATGATGGCAGTATATGACAAATGTTTATATAAAATGAAAAAAAGAAAAAAAAAAGGCACCTGTCATCAAATCAAAAGTATTCTTTTTAAATGAAGTAAACACTAATGTCATTAAAAAAATACTTTAGCCAGTCAATTACATTGTACCATTGTCATTACAAAATCAGTTAAGTGTATCTATTAAAAAAATATTTTTCAGATTTTTTTAAGGCAATAAATTTCAATTGATATTTAATTGAGATTGATCATTTATAAACAAGATTTATTTTGGCTCTCAATGATTTCATACAGACAATTGAAAGTTTCTAAATTTAATATAAATTTGGTATAAATAACAATAATTTCCTTCTGTCTCATGTCAGACAATCTTCAATTTTGTCCTGAAAAATATTTATGTTGTGTGTTGTTCAATAGATAACTTGTTACATTTCTTTTGTTCAGATTTCAATTTACTGCAGTTATTTCAACTTAGAATTTATGAATAAAATAAACAATGAACTTAACTGTAAGGTTCTTGTCTCTTGTGCTTGGCCTGGTCTTAGTCGAGCTCTACTGGCCTGGTCTGTTGTTAATGGCCTCTTTGGACCAACAACTACTATCCAGTAAGGGATTTAGCCTCTGCTGCTATTGGTCTTTTAATGAGGTGGTGTGCTGCATTGAAACCTCTCAGGTAACTAATTACATAGTACCACCTCTCACCAGTGCGGCTGTGTAAGCTGGTTTGTTGTTACCTTGGCAATTGCTACTCCAGTAATACACTACCAATCTACTTGATATTCATATGGCTAAATCATATAATGCTATCACCATTGCAAGTGAGGAAGACTGAATTCTCTCCCTTTGTATTTACTGTTTTTTTTTTGTTTTTTTTATACACACACACACACACACACACACACACACACACACATGTACCCTTGCTGTCAAAAATGACAGCTAAATATTTGAGAGGATTATTAGCTATTTCCTCACAGGTTATCATATATATTTATTTAAAAAAATGACAGACAAGGTATAATCATTAAGTTTTTGATATAATTTTTCGTGTTTTTTTTTCTTTTCAGAACTCAAATTATATAAGACTTGTCCAAAGCTTTTGTACTTTCAGCTATATTTTTAGCCATTATCAAGAATTGATTTTGTTTTACTTATAAATAAACATGTGTAAAGTTTATGTATATAGACTCTTGTATATGTTAAGTTCCGAACACAGTAAGCACATTGTTATCATGTTCATAATTGATGTTATTCAAGTGTAGGATTTCTCTTTTTTTTTTTATTAGTAATGCCTCCATTATTATGGATTTGAATAGATGAGGTGCATAATTCTTCAAAAGACATAAATTCATAAATGACACTGGTTCACTGCAGTTTAGATTTTGTAGGTGTATTATTGATTATGAGGTTGGCAGTTTTGAATTTCTTTATAATACATAATATTTTTTGTTTGAATTGGCCGGTGTTACATAATTTCGAATGATATTGCAAAGTGAAGATTCAGGACAAATCTTCACTTCGCAATATCATTATTTGTAGTTATTGTGCATTTGATTTTTTTTTTTTTTTGTATAAAAAAAAATATTGTATTTGTTTGCTTGTTAGTGGTTGTCATTATACGAACACATAAAAAATATTATATAAAAAACTTAATGATAATTCCTTGTCTATCATTTTTAATGAAACCTGTATAAAAGATTGTTGCTTAAATATACACACACACACATAACGGTCTTTATTATAATAGAGAAGATTCTTCACTACTTATTCAATGCAAAGAATAAAATCAGGCACTGTTAAGAGCAAATGTGTGGCAAGAGCTTTAATAACTGGTAGTAAAGAGAATGAACTGAGATTATGCTGCCTCATTATTGTCTCTGAGCATGACAGAAGGCGAGATACACACACACACACACACACACATCTTTATTATAATATAGAAAGTAATAGAAATGTAACTTAACTGAGCAGTTATGCCAACTTTTGAAGTTTTATGAAGACATTAGTGTGATGTCTTAACTCTTCAGGGCTCTTGTTTACCCTGCTAGTGTTTCTTGATATTTTTCCTTGTTTATATGATGCTTGATGTAATTTAATTTTTGTATGTCGGTGATACTGTAGATGACTAATTGCTTTTTATTGTGTGTAGAGGAGGTTCTCATCATCCAGTTCACACTCCTCCCAAGTCATCATGTACAGGAGTAGTGGTACTTCCTGTTTAAGATGGGATTTCCAATTCCTTCTAAAGTCTTTTAACGGTGAAACTCCAGAGACTGAAGAAGCCTAGTGCAGCACCCAGACTGCAATACAACACACTCGTGCATTATCTCAACCTGCAGAAAAGATACACTGACAGTGTGAAAAACAAATACAAAAAACAAATTTGGAAAGGAAACTCGAAATGGAAGCACTAGTGACATCAGCAAAACAACATTGTCCCATAGGAAATAAGATGCAGAAGAAGAAGAAAAATAGGTGGATGACTGAAAAGGTTCTTGACATGATGCAAAGGAGACAGAAAACAATGCCAAGACATGGAACAGAATACAGGAAACTACACAAGGAAATAAGCAAATGCAAACAGGCTAAAAGAGGAATGGCTCAACAACAAATGTGCAGAAGTAGATTAAGCAAGACTAATAAAGCAGACATGCATAAAGAAATAAGAGAACTGACAGGACAAAAAAAAACTTGCTCTTCAACAGGATCTGTAAGGATGGGACAATACACAGGTGATACAGTGCTGATGGCAGACGTGGAAAGGAAATCACAAAACCTCCTACAAAATGTAGCTGAAGAGTGACAAGAGAGGACTACAAATATGGGCATCAGCAAAAAGAGCAGCCCAAAATGCCAAATACAGGTAGGGGACACTAAAATCAAGCAGGTACAAAAATTTAAATATCTGGGAAGTCTTCTAACAGAAGACGGAAAGTGCGATACAAAGATCTGAAGGTGAATTGGCATAGCAAAGAATGGATTCCAGAAGCTGAGTAGAGTATTAACAGGAAAATTTTGCTAGAAACAAAGAGTACTGGATTGTTATGGATGTCAGTTCTTCAATATGGCAGTGAATGCTGAACAATCTCATCAAAGTTGAAGGAAAAATTTGAAGCAACTGAAATGTAGTTCTACAGAAGGATGCTGCAAATATCATGGATCGAGCACGAGGTTTTGAAAAGGATGGAAATGTAAAGAAAATTAATACAGAAAAAAGATAGCTAAAGTTACTGGGATGTGCAATGAGGAAGGAGGGCTTGGAGAATCTGATACTAATAGGCCAGATGGAGGAAAAGATGAGAAAGCAGCTTGTAACATACTTGACGAGCCTGAGCAGGCTAGTGGCAGAGCTGGGATTGCATGGTGTAACAGGAGAGAGCATGCTAAAAGCCACCAGAGATAGGGAGACATGGATGGCCATGATTGCCTATGTCCTGAAAGCGCAAGACACATAGATGCAGGGGATTCTTCTTCTTCTATGTGACATTATGGCCATAACACTAGACCATATGTTCCTTTGGTGACTAGGCAGAAATCATTCTGACTTTGCAGAGAAGGTTTCACTCCTTTGCTATATCCAGCTGATATTATTTTCTCGGATTACTATTTGTCCTGGTGTGCCACTTAGCCAGGCCGGTCGTTGTTTGTTTCAATCCAGATAGCTGGTCGTAGGTTGACTCTGCTCGCAATGATCTCCCTTGCCCCACGTTGTGTTGATTGATCACAAGGCAGTTACGCGAGTTTTCCACTAGCTGTGGAAAGCCAAACCAAACTGGAAAGCATGCACACAATTGGATAATAAAAAAAAAAAAAGAAATATGGCACCAAATATATATGGACCGACACCTGGATTGTTATATAAGAAAGTCTTTATATACAGAAACTAATTCACGGTAGTATAATGGTCATTCAGATATTTCCAAATCCCTGCTCCTATCAAGCTGGTAGTGGAACAAAAGTCTCTTAACTAATTCAAAGTATAATGTTTCAAATATCTATCCTTCTAAGTAATAATCAAGTAATCTGGTTAGCCATGGCACTTTGCTTCGAACAGAGTTCTAAGTTCACAGCAAGTCTAGTCGACTTTGGTTCTTCCCGGAATTTTACGGAAACTTCCAAAGTACTGGATTGTGGGTAGGTTGGCATGGTTCGTCTTTGGTGTCGGAATCGAGGTGGATTTCTTGTTCCGGGCTGGATCACTCTGTTCTTTCGGTCCTTGGGACCCTGTATTTATGTCCATGCCATGGTGTGGGGCTGACAGATGCTGGGTGTCTAACCCTTCATTTCAACAACCAATAGAATGCTTAAGTAGCTGCTGCTCGTTGTTGCCTTTGGTTCATCCAATGTGATTAGCCTTATTTCCATGATGTCAATTGTTGGTCGTCTCCTCCTTTTGGGGTGCTGGTTCATGGGACCAATGAGATAGCTCCCTGTCTTATGATGTCATTTTCCTATACCCCTTTTTGGGCGAATTTTCTTCCTTACAAAATAATTTTGGGTTCTAATCATTTTTTATCAATTACTATTAACCTTTGAACTTCTCGTAAAAGCCCATATGACTAAAAAATTTTCTTTCTTTGCTTGAAGCAAACAGACAGGCCACAGGTGATCAATGTTTACATTGTCACCTAGATAAGAATTTCCGTACATGTGCTCACAATATCTCTACTTTCAGTCACAGATATTTTAAAGCTTTCTTTAATGACAGTTATTTTTGTTATCAATTCTACTGAGTCAAAGCCTAAATGTCTCTTCGCTGAGTCACTAATCCAGCCTTCGACTCCGAATTAGATATGTTATCTATTTCTCTTTACAATTCACGCAAGCAAGACAATGCCTTTGAGTACAATAATAAAAAGTAAAATCTCCTTTCAGTTTTGGACTTGCTTCTCACTTCAACACTTGTCTAGGGACATCTGGCTTGTTTTATGTTTTAGATTACTAGTGTCTGTTTAATCTAACCTCGAAAATAAAAACGAATTTCTCTTTTTCTTTTTCTCCTTTCTTTTCTTTCTTTCTTTCTTTCTCAGGTTTAGAATAACTGGAAAAAACAAAACTTGTTACTTTTCATTTCTTTTACCTTCACTCATATTCAAAGAATTAAAAATTCTTCTTGGTACATTTCCTTCCGATCTATAATGATAATTTCTTCTGGTTTTTTTTTTTTTTTTTTTTTTTTTTTTTTTCAATTATAATTAATATTCAGTTAATAAAATTAATTACTTCTGTTCCGCTAAATATTGTTATACTGGTCTTTATAGCATTCTCTTAATTAAAAATAAACTTCTGTTCTCTGGAAGACTGTAAAAAGCCTTGGTACCAGTTCTTTAAGAAGATAGTTGTGGAAGAATGGAAATAAAAATTTCTTGTTGGATGGCAAAACTAGAAAGTAAATATGTTGAAAAAGAAAGCCTCTTTGATTTTGCTCAAACCTTTTATAGTGCCCAGTATTTTTCACCTTCTGGAACTGTTTTTGTAAACACCTGATGTGAGAAATTTAAATTCTATCTTATTTTTTTCACAAGGGAAACTAACAAGCAGAAACTGTGTTTAACTTGTTAAATTTCTTGTAAAAACACCTTAAGTTATACAATGTTTGCATAATTTTATGAATTTCTCAGCTTTCATTGAAAAGTCGACGTTTTAGTTTAAGAATACCAAATGCATAGTTGTTTTAAAAAAAAGTCTTTTTGTTGTTAGAATACTGAATGCCTCCTTATAGTAATTTTATTTTTACCCCCCCCCCCATACACTTACATTTATTCTTTAGACATTTGCCACTTTGATACTATTCACATTGTTTTCTTTTTCTGCTTATTCAGATTCCAAAAAACAATCTCGTATGGCTGCTTTATCCAAAGAGAGGGATACAATCCAGGTAGCTATCAAAGCCTATCGCTCATTATTTGAAACCACAGAACAACTGATAAATGAGCTCAAAAGTAAGTCTGATTTCTCCTCTTCCTCTTCTTCTTCTCCCCCTCCCTCTTTTTCAGTGATGTGAGAAATTTAAACTTGGGTTTTAATATTATCACATATTCTTCCTCTGCTGTTTAAGATATTTGATCTCCTAAGCAGGTTCTTTCTTTCTCCTTTTTGCCAAATCTACAACCAAATTTATAATGTAAATGTTCATATAAGTGTGAAACATTTAAGGACCACAATTGGGTGCATCAAAGTACAGAACACACACACACACACACACACACACACACACACACACACCACTTACGTAAGTAGTGTGTGTTCTGTTCTTAGACATATTGTTAGCTCTGCATAGTCAGTTCATTTGTTTTGATTGTGCATTAAGCAATTTTCATTCTACCATCTACTGGTTCAACCAACCAACCAACCAATCACTATTTTTACTAATGTGTGTTCATCCGTGAGTATGCAAACAGGAATGCTATAAAGACAGTGCTCAATATAAAATGTACAAAATAGAGCCAGTATAAGTAAAACAGTACTTGTGTGTTACTTTCTCCTAACTAAAAGTTGATGTTGGCACGTGGATGTTGATGCTGTTATCTTCCAATCTTTGGATGTTAAGAATGACAAGATTTCTAGTTTCTTATAAAGAACGGGATATCTCATCACTCTTTGCTGCCTAATGATTAGGAGTCATCAACATCCAAGTGTTCACATAAGACGTTTAGTCAGAGGAAAGTAGTAACACACAAGTGCTGTTTGGCTTATAATTTTCATTGTGCAAAAAAATGTACATGGTGAAAGAAAACTGCTCAATGTAAAACACAAAATACAGAGCCTGAAAACTGAATATAATAACCCCTTTTTGCTTTACATTTACTCCACTATTGCCAGTTTCAGGCAGGCTAGTGGCAAAGGGACCTTCTTTAGCTGCCCAATAATTGGGCCATGAGTGCATAAAGACTTACAGTAGCACAGGGCTATGTGTGCAGAAAGTGTTTCCTTTTTATAATTTGTGTGTAGGTGTTGCTTGCTTTCAATTTTCACCTAACAAAATCTGTCTTGAAAGTGGAAATACTTGTCTCTTGAAAATTTTATATTTTTTGCTTTGCTGATTCTTTTTTTTTATTTTCTAAAAGCCAGTGTTGTTAAAATGTGCCTAATTTTGTTGGATTTTGTCGTTTCAGTTTCCCACCATGAGGCAAATCAACAAGAACAACAACTTCGGATGGAGTTACGTAAACAGAACATTCCCATGTCTCAGTTACAGTCTCTCGAGCAGATTGATAACCTGCTTCAAACAAGAATGAAAGAGCGTGATGAGTTACTCACTCGACCCAGGCGTGTCTGTGGTCTTGTACAAACACCTAGCGGAGACCCAGAGATTTTGGGGAAAGTAAGTGACACACACACAAAGAATGGTTTACATTCTGTTTATTACATTCCTTGAAGTAGCTTTCTTTCCTATCAGTGTTTCTACCCCACAAGGCACAGGCACAATTGAAAGCCTTACCCATCATTTAATTTCAATGAATTTCTTCTGAAGTCTTTTATTTATTTTATATATATATATATATATATATATATATATATATATACACGCACGCACACACACAACCAATACTGTCAATGTGACCAACAGATGACATGCCAGGGGATCTAACACCTTAGAGCAAGAAAAAATTCCATGCAAAAAATTTAAAAAAAATAAAATAAAACAGATGAAAGATCAAAAACAAACTGTTACCTACTCAGTAAAGAGCTCCAATTAACTAGAGAGAGAGCAAAAAAAAAAAACACTTTACAATGTCAGCTTTTAACAAAGAACAACCAAATCCATTACTTGCGTCTCATGCTCTTGCAATCTTCACATGATTAGCCAAGGGAAGGATAAAAAATAGATTTTAGTTTAGATTTTTTTATTTTTGGAAAACAGAGACATGAGGGGTCAAGGGGCAGTTAACATAAGTGGATGGTCCAAAACACAATGGACTTCCTGCTACTGTCAAGGTTTCTTTAAGAAAAAGTTTTTTTTTTTTTTTTTTTTTTTTACTACCCACCACTGCTGGGGTGAATGGTCATTTGTTTTCTCTACTTTCTGAGGGTCAAGCTTAAATAAATAAATAAAAGAAAACGTATTCAAAAAGAAAATTTGGTCTTATGAAAAGTTTTACTTTACAAATTCAATTTATTTAATACTAGCATCATTTTAGCATCAACTCTGAACATTTTAGTAGTAAAAGATGCCACTTTTTATTTTACATATTTTGTTTCCATTTTAAAAACGCTTCCTTTTTTTTTTTTTCTTTAATATTTCTTTTGTTTCAAAATTACCAGGAAAAATATTCACATTTTTTTGTTGACCAAATGAATTTTTTAAATGTTGGAATAAAAATTAAATATAAAGGCTTTTTCAATAAAAAATATTTTAGTCACGTTTGACATGCGTTATTTGATTTCTGTGACATAAGACATTGGAATAAAAATTAAGTATAAAGGCTCTCTTTTTTTTCTTTTTTCTTTTTTTTTAATAAAATATATTTTAGTCACATTTGACACATGCGATTTGATTTCTGTGATGTAATTCAGCAACCATCTTAGATCTTAGATATTTTACGGAGCAAATGTAAACAATCGTGTCCATTGGCCAAAAAGTGCGAAAGGGAAAATTGCTGAACTTAAACTCAAAAAAAAGTATGTGTTGACCAGGCTTCTCTGTAGATATGTCCCTAGAAAGTTTGAATGGCGTAGCTTAAAAAATGTAGGTGTGCATAGGGAACAGTCACACACACTCACAGATTGCCTTTTTTTTTATATATATATATATATATATATATATATATATATATATATATATATATATATATATATATTAGCGGTACTTATTTGAAAGCGCTCAATATCAGTGATAGTTGACATATTCATATAGATATGAATACATATATATCCTCTATTACAATAAAGATTGTTTTGTGTGTGTAATATATAATGTCCCTGCTGTCATTCTCAGGTTTGTATTTTTTTTTTTTTTTTCTCCTTACGTCCTAATGTAAGATACTTAATTCTAGGTACATCAATAAATATATATGTTGCCATCATTTTAGACAGCATACTGATATATTTTACCATCATAATTTATGTTCTGAAAAGAAAAAATATATATATAAGATCACATAAAAAATTATGTTAGCCTTAACTATATGTTTGTCATTTTTCTCGTATATATATATATATATATATATATATATATATATATATATATTGATCTTTACCATTTGCATTTTTTTTCTCTTTCTCATCTTCATTTTTTGTTGCATTTAAGTAAAATATGGCCCTTCTATTCTAGATTGGTCATCTTGCTGAATTAGAAGATCAGGATATTGCTCGTGTTCTTTCTTGGCATATGTCTGCAGATATGGATTGTGTGGTTACAACAACCACAAAGAAGGCAAGTGCTGTCTTCATATGAAATTATTTCCAATTAATTATTCTTCTTCAATAATTCTACATTGTTATTGCTGAATTATAAAACTTGAGAGACCCAATTTAACCTACAGAAAAAAGTTAAGTTTTCGATTTGTCTTTATAAATTTAACTTCACTCTGTCATAAAAACTCTGAAATTACTGTAAGTAGTAAGACTTAGGTTAACAATACTGATTTTCATAATCCGTTTCATTCACTGACTTTTTGAAGATTACTTCAATCTTAAGATAAATAGCAGAAAGTCCATGGGTAAAACTTACAAAATTCTTTTTCTTATAAGCATGATTTTTGTCTCCACTTAGATTATTCCAATAAATTAGTATATCTTTTTGTTAACAGGCCAAAGAAATCTACAATGAAACTGGTGGCAAACAGCAAGTGTTGCCATTAGATTCTATTTACAAGAAAACACTCCCTGAATGGAACAAGTGAGTTTGTTTTTGTTATTTTTGTTTTGTTTTTAACAGCACCACCAAATAAGTCGGTCAGTTAAGTGCCATACATGATACACGCTTTGGGTAATCATGTCTCAAAAGAGATATGACTGACTGGCCAGAAAATTATCCCACAGTATGTTGCTATTACTTTCTGCGGTAAACTGGTTGCCAGCCAAGGCTATAGAAGACAATCCATCCTGTTATTTAACCCATAACTGGAGGGAAGAGATAGATTAATACCTTTTCCCAAGGCTATTTTCATGTTAGGGAATGCAAGGAATTCAACTGGAATTTGAACTCGGCTCACTGATTTATCGTTCTAAGCCAATATCCATTGCACCACAATGTACAACCACCAAATAAAACAGTCTTTAATGTTGAATAATTCTGGATTCTCTGTAATTCTTTGATGTGTTTTATTTCACGCACTTAGGTTGTGTTTAAGTTTCAAATGAGCATTTTCTTCATACTTACATTAACCAAACATGATTCCCATTTTTGTTTTCTTAAGTAGATTTATAGTATTCTGGAGCAGGAAAACAAAAGCTAATGGTGAAAAGTGGATGTTATTTTGAGATTCAGGGCCACAAAATTGTTCCAGATTAACCAAAGCATTCCATACATCATTAGATGTTTTTGTAGGCGTGTGTCTATAAAAAATCTATTATTTGTCATGTGTTTATGTAGGGTATTGCAGAAATACATCCCAGAAATACCCTCACCCATATGACATTAGGAGCAATGGTGCCTTCATCTAGCTAACGTCTTACAATTATGTGGGAAGCTTTTCTTTTGCATTCTATATAATAATACCTAGCGTCTCCGCAAAATGTGTCTGTGGGCAGTAATAGGTTAAAGTTCTTTTTACTCAGTGGAGGGAGTGGAGTACTATTGATCAGTCATTATTGTAACTAATATAACAAATATCCAATAATTGATATGGAATTAAACCTTTTTACAACAATCATTATGCAAATGTGTTATCTATAGTTGATGATGGGAAATAGTTGTCACATTTAGAGTCATCATTTTTCAAATTAGTCAATTCCTTTTCTTTAAGTCTTTGTAGGTTTCTGTTATTTATATATTTGCCATCCACTAACAAAGTAAACTTTGAAAAGGTGAAATTTCCCACCTATGCAATTATTGTTATAGAAATCCTTTTCTTGACCTATTCCTGTCACTAAGAGGTTTTCAGCTGCAAAAATATCAATCACAAGTCTTCGACTAACTTTTCTTTTCTTCCTCAAGACCTCTACCTCATGAAAAATTCAGACCCCATTGGAAACCTTTAGGGAATCCTGTTTATGCAAGGAAACTCTTGAAATTCTCTAATCAGGAAGACAAATGTAAATTAGGTGAGTATTGAATGAAAACCTGCACCTTTTAAATGAATGTCATCAGTTTTGGGCATCTTCAAAATGACTTAGAATTGGCAGATTTCAAACAAGACTACAGCTAAAGGCATTTCTAGTGACTTATTTCCTGTGAAAAATTGTTATTTCCAAAATAATCAAAAGGAAACCATTAGGATTGAATAATGAAAATTTACAGTAACTAAAACACACATACCCACCCTATCTCTATATTTGAAGAATTTATTAAATATCAAATCATTTCCTGACTTGAGAACACAGTTTTTCATTTCTTCTTTCTAAAAATTGTTTGGCACAATGTCAATCATTTTTAATTTCAACATATGTGTAAGAAAAGTTTTTTTTTTTTTTTTTTTTTTTTTTTTTCATAAATATATAATTAATTTTTGGTTATAATTAAATTAGACCAGTACCCAGTTGTATTAAAGTGCTTAATACATTTATATTGCAGAGCTTTTGAATATTTTTCATTTGGAAATTAGTTATTTCCAGAACCAAAGTTGTTTTTTTTTTTTTTTTTTTTTTTTTTAATTGCCTTTATATGCCAAATTGTATATAAGAGTGAATGAGTGGTACTTATGGAATGGAAGAAAAGCGTTGTTGTTTTTTTTTGTTTTTTTTTTTTTGTTTTTTTTGTTTTTTTTCCACTGTTGTAAAATTACCGCCAGTCCTTCTAAACAATTTTTTAATATTGCTTATTTAAAATTCAATAATATTTGATAACTCAATTAATGCAAGAAATTGACTGTTTATCTTTCATTAATGATGTTAAATTACTTTTTTGTTTGCAGTGTTTGGAATGCTTTTAGGAGATACTATGTTCCTTGATTCTTTAGATCATGCAAATGCCTACAGACAAGAGGTAAGTTTCCTGCAAAAAAATTCAAATCCACTTTGAGTCTTTGATGTGTAATTTTGGGTTTTGTGTTTAGACTAATTGAAATGAATCCTATGGTTATCTCTCATTTTACATATATCCAAACCAGTTTGTATTAAATTCCTCCAACAAGGTCTGTCTCGTCGACTTTTCATTATATTTTTCCTATTTTCAAACAAATTGTTGTACCTTGAGATTGAAGTTATAAGTTGTTTTATACTTTTGATGATCATTGTCAACAGGTGTTATCTATATGATGGGCATGGTTCATTTGACTAAATTCTGATGTTTTTAGATTTCAGAAAGTAGTTAGCATCTCTTCAAAGCGATATCATTTCTAACAGTTTTAACAACCAAGCCGTATTGAATATACATGCTTTTTATATACTGACTTCAATATATATATATATATATATATATATATAAACAAAATAAATTTTAAATTGAAATTCAATTCAAGCGGGATATCTGATGTATACATTTTTGCAAGCCACTTTCAGATTTAATTATTGATCATTTTAAGACTACAATGCTTTTAGAATATTAACTTTATATATATATATATATATATATATATATATATATATATTTATTGTTGCTTCTGTTTCGAAAGCATTAAATTAAATGTTATTCTGAAATAGTTTAAGGCATACATTTGGCAAAACTATTTTTGTCTGGTAGCAAGAATTTTAAATGTTTTGATTTACATATTTCTAAAGAGTCAAAGGAAAATTGTCCATTGTTTAATTTGGAAATTTTTTTTAGAGAATAAAAACTCCAACCTACTAGGATACTGAAAGGTTCCTGGGTCAAATCCACAACCCCAGCTCAAAAGGAATTGTTAATTCCTTTATAGTATGTGTATGATTGTTTTTTTCTTTTTTTTTTCTTTAAATAAATGGGTGGGGGATGACATTCTAAAAATGGTACCTTTTATTTATCAACACAAGGGGTACCATTTGAGCAAGTTTTCTCACATTCACTTTTTAGTCTCTAGAAATATTTGGCAAGTGTAGAATAATATCAGTAAGTAAATATTTTTCTCATATGAAAGACATTTTTTCTTCTTTGCACTTTCATGGCAGATATCCTTTTACCAGGCTGCTACTCATTTACTATCTGTTAGAAGGCCAAAAAAAAATAGTTGTCTGGAAAATGACTTTTTACTGCCATATGGCCACCTTTTTATCATCCCCCTAACCTTTCTATACTTGACAAAGCAAGTGAACCAAAGAATCAGTCTAATCTCTTAAATCAAACGATTTCGCTTCCTATAGACAAATGAATGTATATATCTGATAAAAATATAAACAAATACAAAAATGAGCCAATGCTGAAATCCTGTTCCTCTTTATTTTCAGATTGTGAAATTTGCCCACTGCCCAACCATTTTGACCAGAGATGGTGATCGTATTCGGAGTAATGGTAAATTTGGAGGGTTAATGAACAAGGCTCTGCCACTAGAGAAACTTAGAGGAGCAGTGTTTGGCGAACCCTTACCTGTTGCCTATCATGCCATCTGTACACAAATTGGTAAGAATTTTGTTTAAAGTGTCTTGGAGATTCATTTGTCATGTAAAAAGATTTTTACATTTTAATCTACTTTTGAGTAAACATTAAAACATTATCTGTTATTTTATATATTGGTGAGCAATGTTTTACAGATTGCTGAAAAATTTCACTTATTTTGTCTGAAAGGAAATCTCTTAATTATTAGAACATAAAGGGCCTTTTATTAATGGCTTATGAAAGATTTTAAAACTTTAATGGAATTTTTGTTTTTATTTATATATATAATGATGGCTCTGTATTGGCAGGAATCCTTTTATATAAGTTTTGTGCAAGTTTTTGTATAGCAGTTTCTTTGTTTAATTTTTCTTATTTTTTTTATATATAAAAAATTATTAGAGATAAAATGATGCTTGCTGCTTTAGTTCTTTTTCAGAAAACAAAAGGTTTTGATTTTTTTTTTTTTTTTTTTTGTCCCCATCTTTGTTTATAAGATGTTTCTGTTCTTCTCTATCTCATTTCTCTAGAAACTCTCCGTAACTACAGAAGTGCAGTGAAAAAGCGACAGATCTCCGAATCTGATTTAGTGGAGCAGCAAAGATCAATGGACACACCTGAAATGCAAATGAAGCTGAAGGAATGCTCCGAGGCTGAACACCGACTTCGAACCATTGAGCAGAAACTGGGTAAGTCATGATACTTTATATTGACCAATTCATCACGGGTGTGGGCTAAATGGAGATTAACTAAACACATATTAACCAAACACATAAAAATGTTTGTTTTGACAACCTTAAATGCAAAATAACCATTGAAAATGGATTTCTCATGCTGATATTACAAAGCAAATACATTGGCAGGAAGGAGAACCTGTCATTTTCATTGGCGGTGCAGAAATGTTACTCTGTAAATTAATTTCATGAGTTGCCCCCTACTTCGTTCTTAAGCAGGGTGGCAACTCATTGAATGAATTTTACTCAGTTTTCCACTAAAAGAATGAAACAAAGTTCCAATTCCAGTTGAGTTTGTCATATTCACTTATGTGCAAATATTCTTGGGAAAGGTATGGATGAACCTCTTTTTCCCCTAACTATGGGTAAGAACTAATTAAATCATAATCTCCAAAAATTTAAAAAAAAAAAGTCCTTGCAATATAAAAATATTTGCTGGCTTTAAATAACCTACAAAGAGTTGATAAACCATGAAAAAACAAATCATTCTTTTGGTTAGGTTACTTGATATATCTGCATCATGTTAAGATTTATATCATTAAATCATTATCTCAAAAAAAAAAAAATAGAAATCTTACAATATGAAAGAAACATTTTCTTGCTTTAAATAGCCTGCAAAAGGTTGATAAGCCATAGAAAATCACTTGAAACTGACAGTCTTAGATTTGATATATTGCAGGTGTTTGAAATATGAAATTCAGTTGATGAAAGGTTTTGAGAAATATTTTACTAAAAGCCAGGATATGCCCACCATCGGACATTCGTTAAAAATTCACCTGTTGCTCTATCATCTGAACATACAAAAATATTTTCCCCACCGTAGATAGTGAATGAGTGATAGACTCTTTTTCGGCAGTCAGTGTAAAGACTGTAGATGTCTTCATAAAGGAAATGAATATATATTCTGATTATATTGACAGATGATTACTGTATTTCTGTACAAAATGCCACTTTCATTATCTAAAACAGATTTCCAATCCAATATTTCATTGATTCCTGCTTCCTGCATGTTGCCAGTGCTCATTCTCATATCTTTTGTCTTTCATTGGTTTACCTATTTTTGACTTAATGGCTGCAGAGTTAATAAATAAATAAATCAAGTGCATAAAAATTACAAATGAATTTGCCATGTGGCATATCTTAAAAGAATGTATTTCACCCATAGATACCACTAAAAGCGTAAAACTCACTGTATGCTACAAAAAAAATAAAAAGGACACATGTTCAGAGTAGTCCTCATTGATTGGTTGTCACCAAGGCTAAAGAGGTAGTCTATCCTACCATTTAATCCATAGCTTGTGGAGAAATGTAACCATGCCTTGCCCAAGAGCATAAGTTCAAAGTGAATGCAACAGATTAAGCCAGAACTCCATTCAGCAATTCCATTTTCCATATTGAGTATGCAAATTTTTTTTTTTTTTTTTTTTTTTTTTTTTCTACAGTGGGTAGTGAATGAGTGAAATATTCTCCATCTTTCGTCAGTTTGTGTGAAGAGTTTAGACATCTTAAAAAACTTGATGAAAATACATCCTGATAATATTGGCAGGTGTTAACTGTACTTGTCTTGTGTACAAGGTGCCATGGTCTTCAACACTTTCTTTTTTTTTTTTTTTTTTAATCATCTCACCCCAAGCAAGGCATTCCACTGCCACTATTGCGCATGGGGCTACATAGGGGAAGGTAAAGAGAAGGAGTAGATAGACATAGGGAATGTCAGGAGAAAGGTGACAGATGAGTAAGGATAGCGAGGATGAGGGTCGGGCAGATGGGAAGAGTGCTTGATAGAATGGGAGCAGGTTAGTGTGTTAGGAGGTGTGTATTGACCTCACATTTAAACTCCTGTAGATTGTAGTCGTCGGGGAAGCAATCGTTTGGAAGAGAATTCCACAGTCGGGAAGTGCGAGGAAAGAAACTGTTGGAGTAGAAGTTACAGCTGCATTTTATCGGTTTCACTGTAAAAGGGTGGGATCTAGTTGCTAATCTAGTATCTCGTGCAAATTCGTATTTAGGGGGCACCAGTGATCTAAGTTCATTGGAGCAGAAGCCGTGAAAGTATTTATAGAAGAGACACAGGGAAGCCACGTCTCGCCGGTGGGAGAGAGACTGCAGGCGGTCTGCCAAGTCGGTATCTATCACATTACAGACCCTCCTCTGAACCTTATCGAGAAGCCCGAGGAGAACAGCAGGGGCACCCGACCAGATATGGCAGCAGTATTCAATGCACGGGCGGATGGTAGATTTGTAAATATGCAGGATAGATTTAGACGGAAAAAACTTCCGGGCCCTACACAGAGAACCGACTTTCATAGCAGCGGATTTAGCAATGGATTCGATATAGTCATTCTATTTGAGGTCCACTGAAAGTGTGAGACCAAGGAGGCGTAGTGTTTTACTCTCTGGGAGGCAAGCCTGGTCCGTGCTAATGGGAGGTAGGTGAGATTGTCGATGATGGTTAATTGACAGTAGCTTCGTTTTAGAAGCATTAAAATTTACTAGCCATTTCTTACCCCAGTCCAATATGGATTGGAGGTCTTTTTCAATCTCGGCTGCGAGTTTAGCTTTGACGCCTACACCAGATTTTTGTTGGAGGCGAGAGTAAACTGTGGTGTAATCGGCGTACAAACCTATTTGGGTTCTTATGGAATCAGGGAGATCATTAATATATATCAGGAAGAGTGTAGGACCTAAGATGGAGCCTTGGGGGACACCTGCGTTTTTATGGTAGTTCTGAGAGGCATGTCCGTTTAATACCACTTTCATTGTGCGGTTAGAGAGGAATGACTGGATTAGTTCAAACAAATGTCCAGTTATACCATAGCTCCGCAGTTTACATAGAAGGCCAGCATGCCAAACACTGTCGAACGCCTTAGATATATCCAATGCAACGGTTCAGGCTTTGCCATTCCTGTTGAGTGCCTGGTATATGTACTCGGTGATGGTCGTTAGCATATCAGCAGTAGACCTGATGAAGTGGAAACCATATTGCTTGTCCGAGAGGAGCCTGTGTGCTGTGAGATGCTGAACCACCTCGGCATTGATAATGGCTTCGAACACTTTGCCAAAGATCGGAAGAAGGCTGATAGGGCGGTAATTTGCAGGGTCAGAGGGTTCTCCAGTGTTTTTAAATATAGGAACTATAGAGGAAGATTTCCAACAGGCAGGAAAGCAGGAAGCAGATAGGCAGAGGTTGTAGAGCTTAGAAAGGATAGAGGAGAGTTCAGGGGCACATTTCTTTAAGACTATGGTTGGGATTCCGTCACCACCACTCACTTTGTGAGGGTCAAGTTTTAAGATTACACCTTCGCTTGTCTCTAAGATAATGTGGACATCATTCAGTTGTGCCTCGGTTCTAGGTGAGAAGTCGGGTGTAAAAACTCTAGATGAGTCCAGACTCGAATTGTTCGAGAATCTGCGGGCAAAACATTCAGCCTTATCTGCTGGGGAGGTGAGGACCTCAAATTTGTTGATTAGCGGGGGTATTGTGGACTTGCTCTTGTTAAGTACTCTTTTACAGAGTCGCCAGTAGTCTTTAGAGCCGAATTTAGAGCATGCTATGCGTTGCTTCATTCTGGCAGCAAACAACATCTTAGCTTCGTTAAGTATCCTTAATTCAATGTTTCAATTCTTTCTGTTTCCTGCGTATATTATCTTTTTACCTTCTGTTTGCCCATTTTGCTGTAATGACTGCTGGATTGTTGTTGTTATTATTATTTATTATTAATAATGTTTGTCTTTTTTTTCAAGATCTGTGTATAACTCAGTCAACAGCAGGAGCAATGTCTTTAAAAGTCAAGTCATCCGAAAAGAATATGGAATCTCCCCAATTTAACAAGAAAGCCCGTTTCACATCTTCCTTATCTACATCATATCCTGTTGGAATGAGTTCTTCTCCATTGTCTCCAGCCCTGAATGGAACGTCCATCTCAACTAAATCTTACAATCCCATCAACAATGTTTGTATATCCTCTACCCAAGTCCTCAGCAGCAGCAGCAGTAGCAGTAGTAGTGGCAGCAGCAGCAGCAGCACAATGAACACCAACAACAGTAATTTCACTCCAACACGGCAAAGTAAGCGCATTGCTTCCATGACACCTGTCACCTCTGATGATGGCAGAAAGAGGCTGCGGAAGACTTGAAACTCTTAACTCTCTTGACCAATTCCAACAACTCAGTGCCATTTGAAGTTATTACCATTTAGCTCAAATTCTGTAGTCTTTCACAAATATCAGAGCCAACACTTCACACAAAAGCCCAAAAGCTTCTACTACTACTACTACTACTTCAGTCCCCTTCCACACACAAACACAAACACTTATTTTTAAACCTATTTTAATATTTCTTACAATACTGTTTAATACATGGACTACACTTGGGCTTTTTCAGCCTGTGGACATTACTTTTCTATAAACCCTGAAACTTGCTGCACTGACAGCTAAGTTTTTTTTCTTTCTGTTTTTTGTACATTGTGTGCCAATGAACCTCTTTTTGTTCCTTAGGATTCATCATTTTTGTTATCAAAACATTCAGGGCCTTTTTGCAGATCTTTTGTGGTTCTTTCTCCACCCCCTACCACAAATAACTGCCTAACATGTATTTTGACTCCTTAGGGAAACGACTGTAAATACAGCTTTTGAAACTATTCTGTGTTTTTGTTTCACTCTCTTAATTCACCTTTTTATTTCTCTGTTTAATATTATCTTTTCTATAATATCAGATAAATTCAAGAATGATTTGTGGGGGAAAAAAGTTTCATAATCTACTTATCAGCATTTCTGTTTTTAACTTATAATAATAAATAATTAGCTTAAACTTTGAGTTTGATTAGCTATATTAACCTTGTATGTGAAAATGTCATTTTCTATTACAGTTTCCATAATTTCTTATCATTCAGTTGTCTTGTGAGTATCCATTTTAAGTTCCTCTGTTGACTATATTTTATACCAAGAGAACATGCTAACAAAGTTTAGAAATGTGATATGCCTTCTCTCCAACCACGAAAAGAAAAAGCTAGCAAAAATTATGTTTGTCTAACAAATCCAGCATGCACATTGCAAGAGATTTTTTTGTCCTTTTTTTTTTTATCACATGTTAGGGAAGAAGTATTTTCTCTTTACAACATCAATCCCAAATCTATTGCAGTTCAGACTAGCTAATCACTGATTGGCTATTAAGGGTTACATGACTGGCTAAGTGTATCCTATACTAATGTAGAATTGTCACTACATTCTCTGTGGCTCAAACTAGTGTTTGGTAAACTACATATCAGCTGTCTTCAGGTTCGTGCCCCAAAATTACACATCTTGATTCCTCACTGGAAGTCAAAAGCCAGCCTTTCACTGGATTAAGACTTTTCTTGTGATCATAAATGGTACAATGTGTGGGGGAGTCTACCAGCCAAATTCTGTTGTCTCTAGTAAGAACATGTTGCTGACTACTTGTCAGTGGAGAGGAGGGAACAGTAAGTGAGAGGACTTTAATGCTCCAGCCAGCCAGCCCCCCCCCCCCCACTTTTTTTTGTTGGGCCTGTGACCATCAACTGATCCTATTTGAATATATTTCAAAAATACCTTATATTTCCAAAACCCTGTGTGACTTTATTACTTTTTCTTTTTCTTCTATCTGTAAAAGTAATTTACACTCTTTTATTCTACATACACAATCAAGTGGAAGAAAATTAAACCCCAAAAAGTAACTGTTTTTCAATTAAAAAGGTACCATGTATGTAATGCCCACATTGACCCAAAACTCGGCAAATATTGAAATGGTTTCTCTGCAGAAGCAGTTGCAAGTATACACTTGATCTTGTCACTTGTTGCATTATATTAAATAAGTCCTATTCTTGGAGTATCTCTCAAAAAAAACTTAATTTTCTCTCCGGCATTCACTCACTTTCAATTTAATTAAATAGTAGTGACATTACCTTTCAAAATTCTTCAAGCCACATCAATAACCTCTTCGCAAATGAATTTGTTAAAAACTTATGTCTGAATATCTAGTATGAAGAGTTATCATTAGATTTTACAGTCAAACTAATGTCCTCATCTTTGTTTATTACCACAATGTTTCAGTTGTGTCCTTCAACCTACTTAAATAAAGGTATCAATTTGAAATCATATAAAGGTTACCAAGATCAAATTTTCTGAAGAAGGCTGGGAGGTACAATGGCCAAAATGTGGTAACAACAATGAATATTGCAGTGAATGAAATCATCAATTTGAAAATGTTTTCTACAATCAGTCTTGTCATCAAAGATGGCAAAACCTGCGCAGAAAATTTCAACTTGCCTTGTAAAAAGCTGATAGTGTGCACTTGCAGTAGTCATTTGCAATGAAGGAAATACAAAACTTTTCCCCTCTATTCCTCTCACCCCTAACAAGGTGGGGGTGTTACTTGTTTGCAGAGGGTTACAGGGAGTGAAAGAGAAGACAGGATTGAGGAAAGGGCAAAAGATGAACAGGTTCAAGAGGACAACATGATGATTAACGTTGCCTTAAAACTTTTGAAGATTGTAATTATCAGGGAACCAAGTAAACAGGAGGGAATTCCACAGGTGGGAAGTATGAGGAAAAAAACTTGGGGTATAATTAAGTTGCATTTAGCTATTTCAACAGTAAGTGTGGGACCTAGATGCCAATCTAGTAGCCCACTTAAATTCATGTAGTCAGGGTACCAGAGTGGTGGAGGGGGTGTCAAAGCATTAGCCATGAAAATATCTGCAGAAAGGACAAACTCACATTATATTGGTGAGCAAGTGACTGAAGTCAAAATGGTTAGTCAAGATCGATTACATTACAGTTCCTTTAGACTTTTGTCAAGAATCTCAAGATGTACAGCAAGAACACCAGACAAGATGTGGCAGGAGTATTCAATGCACGGACAAATGGTAGATTTGTAATTGTGCAAGATGGATTCTTGCAGAAAAAAATTTTCTGACACAACACAATGACACAGTTGCAGCTACTGATATAGTTGCTCCATTTCAAATCAGTTGAAAACCTGAGGCCAACAAGGTACGGTTTGTTGCTCTCTAAAAATTGTCAGCCATACTGAAAATGGCAAAAAAAGTTTTCTGATTAGCTGAATGGAAGCAGTTTTGTTTTAGAGGCTTGTTAAAATTTACAAGCCACTGATTGCTAGGTTTTTGTCAGATCTGCAGATTTGCTATTCAGATTGTAAATAGTAGTGTCATCTGCATAAATGCCTACTTGGGAACTGATGACATTGGGGAAGAGCATTGAAGATCAGAAACCACATAGGACCCAGGATAGAGCCTTGGTGTGAAAGCATCTAGAAATGAGTCCATTCAAAGCAACTTTCATTTCATGATTTGATAGGAACAATTGGATTAAATCAAACATTCATCCTGTGACACTAGCCCTGGATCTTGTATAGAAGGCCAGCATGCCAAACACCTTCAAAATATCAAGAGCCACAGCTAAAGCTTCACCATTCCTAGAGCTTGATGTAAAATTTCACTGATTTTTTTTTTTTTTTTTTTTTTTTTTTTTTAAATCATTTCTCCTCAAACAAGATGGTACCACCACTGATGTACAGGGGGCTACATAAGAGTTAGTTTTAGACAGGAAGAGAATGAAGGGAAAGTCAAACCAGTTACAAGAGGTGGCAAACAAGGATGTGAAAACAGTAGCAAAGGTAGAGAGAAAGGAAAAGAACAAGATACACGGAGTGGTGTAGAAAGGACTGGATTTAAGTGGATAAGAGATGGAAATTGACGTTACATTTACATTCCTGGAGGTTGTAGCGGTAAGGAAAGCAAGTATACGGAAGGCAGTGATGGCGATTAACACATCAGCAGTAAACCTGGTGAAACAGAAATCATTGTTTGTACAAGAGATCATGAGAAATAAGATGCTTAACCACATGAGCGTTAATTAGTGCCTCAAATACTTTGTCAAAAATTGGTAAGGTGCTATTAGGGTATAATTTTGAGTGTTCTCTAATTAAAAAGCAAGTACAGAGGACTTCCAACAATCTGAAATGCAGTGAGTCAATTGTGGAAAACTGGAGCCAGCTCAGGAGCACATATCTTCGGGATGACAGCTGGGATTCCATCATATCCTTCATTGTGAAACTGAGGCCAAATTTTCTGTTGCCAAAAAAAAATGTTTCACAGGAATAACAGGTTTACAATGGATTTGGGTGCTACTTAAATAAAGTGGCCCAATTATAGAATGAATAGAGAAAATCTTTTTTGGAGTGGGGATAATTTTTGTAGATTATCATTCTTTAGACCTTACTTGGTTTGCATCACTTGTCAAAATCGAAAAATATCGATTTATCTAGAGAGGGTCCTTTAGAAAATATCAATGCAATTTCAAATTTTAAAATGTTCTGACATCATTGATATCTTTATATTTGAACATTTTACATCTTAAACCATATGTTAATTTTTTGTGGGGTGGGAATTTTTCAGAAGCACATACACAAACATTTGAGGTTCATGATTCAATCAGTTGTGACATACGTTTGGATGATCATGTCTCAAAAGAGACATGACTGACTTGGTAAAAGATTTTTTTTTCTGTAGTAGGTTGCCATTGCTTTCTGCAGTAGACTGGTTGCTAACCAAAGCTATAGAACCTAACCCAATCTGTCCTGTTATTTAACTCATAGCTGGAGGGAGAAGCAACTGATTGATACTTTTCCCAAGGGTATTTGCATGTAACAAATTCATAAATAATTATCTTAAATGAATAATACTTTTATTAATTGATGTAAAGTTTTGTTCTTTAATTCGAAATGAATATATCGATGTGTTCATTATGAAAATTCTCCACCTCAAAATAGTCTTTTCATACATAATACAGTTAAGGCCAGTAACTAAAAAACCAAAGATCGATTACACGCTTTAATCGATGTTATAAACCCTCTTTTCTAAATCAATAACAAATCCAATATTTTTCCTTTCTGACATTTGTTACAGCTATGAACATAGACCTATGCCTGTTATAACTTAACTGGGTAACCACTTGAGGTATGGTGCTATTCAAGTTGGTCGTTTTGTCTGGTGGTTTGCATTGTGATTCCCAGTGAGGAAAAAGGATTATTTACTTTCTTCCATTCTTGCCAAGCCATGGTATTTTCTTAGGAACAGACAACTTGAAACAGTCAAAATGATCTTCAATAACAAAGATTTATTAACTTTTATCACTGTGTATCACTTCATTTTCTATACAAAAAGTTTCTTTCCACTGAATGCGACTGATCCCTGAACAATAGTTTCATAGTTGTGTTGTCACATCCTGCTATAGAAACAAAACAACTGTGAATTAAAGCCTCTCAATTGCAGTATCCTTTAAAAAGAATGCATTGGAAAAGGAAGTAATATTAAGAATTCAGAATACTAAAGGTTAGATACAAATGACAGAAATTGTCCAGTGGAATTAAGCTATTTTTGCACAAATGGTAGGTAATACAAGGTTAAAAAAAAAAAAAAAGTGTTGGCACATGGCCTTTGGAGTCAGAACACAAAACCTTCAACTCCGACTACCTTTGGAAAAGGTCTGCTTCTTCCCTCCAGTTATGAGTCAAATAATAGAATAAATTGGGTTCTATAGCATTGGCTGGTAACCTACTACATGATAATCTTCTGCCCAGTCAGTCATGTCTCTTTTGAGCCATGATCACCCAAAGTGTGTATCATATATGGCACTTAACTGAATGATACTATTCTAACTTGAGCTGAGGCCTGTATCATTATAACTGGTTTATATCAAAGCATAAATATATTGTGGCCTTTGTCATATCTATTCATTCCTTAATATGTTCTAACAGACAAAATCTTTGAAAGAAATAACAATAAAAAGGCTATAATGGAAGACTTATTACTGATACATTAGGTTGTTACAAAAATAATGGCCAATTTCAGAAAAAATTCTTGTAACCTCCACCTAAATTTATTCTTGAATAATTCACTGTTGAAATTAATCAAAATATGAGCCTTATGCATCTCTGCTATCGATTGACAAGATTATTTATTCCTTGTTGATAAAGTTATTAGCTGTGATGAAATGAAATCTTTGAAAGCTAATTCCACCTCTGGTTTGAACATAAAAGTTTGGAAAAATGTTTTGAAGACTCATCACAGTCAAGCCATTAACCTGATCATTTACAGTTATAAAAGATCCACTTTTAATCACAAGTGATTATTCAGTCAAGAAAGGAATTGTTGGTGTTGCACAGAAAGAGCATTGAGCTCACTTCAAAACGACCAGGTTTTTAATTTTCATTGAGATCATGAGGAACCCATTTATCAAGCTTTTTCGCCTTGTCAATACTCTGCAAATGGCGTGCAACTGTTGCAGTGCTAACACAAGCATCTGAGACATTTCTCTGACACTTTGACATGAGTTTTACTCAACAATTGCTTTAAATTGTTCGTTTTCAAAACTGCATCACTGTCCACTTCCTTCATCTTTAAGGCACTCATCACCAGTACAGAATTTCTGGAACCACCTTCAAACTGTCTGATCACTTTTGGATCCATCTCCCCTTGCTGTGGTGAAATTGGCAGAAGTTTCGGAGGCACTGTGCCCAAGTTAGAACTCCTTCAAGAAAAGTAAATGAAGATCATGTTTTGTCATGTTCATAATTAAGGGCTTCTATGCTTCAAGAATATTTCTGTCTGAAAATAAGTTAAAAATTATTAAAAAGCACACATTAATTATTATGTATACTAAAATTCACCTAATATATGCCATGAATACTATGTTAAAATGGCTTCAAGCAGCCATTATTTTTTTTATAATAACCTAAAAGCTTTGTACATAAAAAAAAAAAAAATACTATAAATTAGTGCCTTATCTGAGTTGATTTAGTTTTACCAACTCCAGTGAGTGACCCCTTAATTGCTTCTGACTCCACAGCTCTGGTTAGCGCTTGCTTTCCTTCAATTCAGTCATTCATTGTTAGGAAATTTGTGGAAGCAAAATCATTTTTTACATGTGCTTGAGGTGACAAGGTAATTGACACAGCTAGCAGCTGGAACTGCACTCAAACATAACTGACTTACTGCACATTCCAGCAACTCCTATTTTTGGAAGACACCCTTGCGTGTCCTGCGTGATCGGTGGTACCAGATATCCAAGGCCAGATTAGTTATTTGGTCTGTCCCCAGCATTACATGTGAATACGAGAAGATTGAATAACAATATGAATTAAGTCAATGAAAATAAGCTAAAATTCACCCCCTCCACCTCAGAATGTTAGTCTTGCACCACGTGATGTGACTCATTTGCGTTTGAATTTGAGTATCACTCTTTCTGAATCCTTTACTTAGGATTCTCAGTTTAAAATCCTCACGGTTCCAATCAGGAATTTAAAAAAAATTACTTTTATTTTCTAATCATTGCTTCTTTCCAAAATTATTTTATATTCAATTTAACATCACCCTCTCTTCCTTCTCCACTCTCTCCTAATAAAAATGCTTTTAACTCTATCACCTCATTGCTTTCCTAAGACCATTACATTGTTACACAGCCTAAGGAAAGTCTAAAGAATGATAATATATAAAAATTATCGTCTCGACCCCTATCCTGTTTTTCTTTGGGGTTTTTTTGTTTTTGTTTTTTAGTGACTTGAAGTAATACCAGGATTTGTATACATGTGTGTTAAAAACCAGAATGTAACTGATGCTTTTGAGCTAGTTAGAAAATTTATATTGAAGTGGCAAAATTTGAAGTGATGGTGTCACCCAGCAAATTGTTTTTGTTCCGGGAGTACCTATTATATTTGAGATCGCCTGTCTTTTGTTCTGGGAGTGCCTATTATGTACAGTCGAAATTTCCTCCTGTTTTGTTTTGTTTTTTTGTTTTTTTTTTTTTGTTTTTTTTGGTTTTTTTTTAGACAAACCTGCATCCATGTAGATGAAGACTGGATTTTAACTTGATATCTAGGGTTTCCCAATGGCCAGCGAATAGGTTCTTTGAAATTTTTTCTTTGACTGAAGATAAACAAAAAATTAAATGAGTAGATGGGTTTTTTCCAGACCAAGTGACAACAAAACCACACACAGAGAACATATCTGGTTGCTGGTTTATACAGTCATGCTTTTGATCAAGGGGTGTAACTTCTGGTCTACTCTTGCTGGAGAATAGATTTCTCATTGTTCAGATGTTGCTCGTTTGTATTACCAGCCATACATTAAGATGTGTAGAGAGTCAACGATTTGTTCCAAGTGTCATGCAATTACCCATGCAGACCAAGCAAGTGAAGCTCTGATTAAACAAAAAAAAAACATCTTTTTTATAATATTGGAAATGTTGCACCCCTCTTCTACAGGTATATACTTCTATTTCTTCGTCAACTAAAACAAACTACAATCAATTCTTCATAATCTCTTCAGTGACAAGGGGTGGAATCTGGGTTTAGTTAGTGGTAGGCACATGCATACGAGGCGGACCAGTGAGGAAGCCGGTCCTTTCTGTTCTCAATTCAGTCTGACTTGAACTGCTAAAACTGATTCTCTGTGACCGCTGACGTCACTTAAAAAGTTACCTCCTGACACCTGGGACTTCCAGTCTCTTTTATCTCTCGGGCACTGACCTCTTTGACACCCCCCCCCCCCCGCTAGTCATAACAAACTCCGTCAGCCACCTGCGTCGCGCAGGTGGCTGACAAATAATGGCTGTTCGAAGTGTTCTATTTTAAAAAGCCATTTTAACATAGTATTCACGGCATACATTAGGTGAATTTTGGTATACATAATTAATGTGTGCTCTTTAATAATTTTAACTTATTTTCAGACAGAAATATTCTTGAAGCATAGAGGCCCTTAATTATGAACAGGCAAATATCCAAGTCTTATTGGCCAAGCAGTAAGCCACAAATTTTATAATTAAATTTAAGTATTTATTTATTTAAGTAATTATTTATTGCTTTTCCTGATCCACAAGTATTAACTTTTCATGAAAATATATTTCACAATAAAAAAAGTTTTAAAAAATAGGAAGTATTACTATTTTTTAAGATTTATTGTCTAAGGTTTGTATATATTTTTATGCCAAGCTGAGCAGCAAAAATAAAGCATATATTGCTTTGTAAAATTTCAGATTTAACTAAAAATATATGTAAAAAATGACTATTAATAAAGACAAATGGAAAGCTTATCTTAATTGACATATTTTGTCCTCTGATGGACTTTATCACTGTAAATATAAGGATTTTATTTTACAAGTCCTACGTATGACAGTAAACTACATCTGGCAGCTATGCCTCTGATCAGGAGACTAGAGGTTCTAAAGATTGTGGAACCACCTCAAATGTTTCTGTTCCAAGATCTACCATGACCCCGGGTCATAGCACCTGTTAGGGTACTAGCAATGGGCAAATAGTGAACCTCCAAAGACTATGAAAGTATAAAATTACATTTTTATAGTAATCCCACCACTCATCAGCCATATATTAGTCTGTCTACTTTCCTCCCCTCTGCCGTCCGTAATTTGACTCTCATGGGTCTCTCATTGGCCATCATGGTGTGACCAAAATTGAAAGACCCTCGTGTCGTGTTGGAATTCTGTTTTGTTTGAAATATTCTTAAAGTAAGTCTTTTTTCAATTGGAGTAGATAGATCACACTCCACCCATGTCTATTGAACAGGTTAAGAGGCTCATCCCTTGTTCCCTGTTTAGGATGTGGTTTCCGGCCTTATCTTTTTCAATCTTTTCACTATTACGTAGACCCCTGCACATCAGTGGCCTTACCGCCTTTCTCGGGGTGATACGATTAAAAAAAAAAAAAAAAAATGATGGAGCCACCTGCGTCGCCCAGGTGGCTGATCGGTGTGGAGTTTTACCAAGAAGTGACAAAACTCCACACCGATCAAAATATTATACAACAAAAATGGTTTACCATTTGTTTTTCATCATAGTTTCCTTGTGTATTTACAGCCATATTACACTGATCACCATAGTTAATTAACATTGAGTCTAATCAATACCTAGATGGATAACCGCTTTGGAATATCAGGTGCTGTAAGCTTGGATGTGCAGGTTGTGTAATGGATAACAGCATGGAATTGGGAATCGGAGATTTAAATTAAAGAGTGGAAATATTTTTTTTCTTCTCAATTCTTGAGTGGACTGGCTGATGGAGATACCACAGCATGAAACAAGCTGATCAAAAGGGGCTTATGACTGAAAATCCCTTTTCGCTATGCTATTTTGAGATTTCGTATTTGTCAGAGTAAACGGACTGAGATTAGCTGCTGAGAAGGAAGAGAGATTAGCACCACCAATGTGGAGCGTTGGTGTGAGATGTGACGTGAAGGGAATCGGAGTAAAAAATGAGTGGATTGATTCCTCTGACTACTCTCAAAAGGGTGCTAGATAAACCCAAATTTGGAAAACCACTATGAGAATATGGAGTTTTAGGAAGGGAAGTGATGCTAAGGGCAGAGTACACCCAAGCCATGGTCAATCCCCTGCTGGATACAGGACTCCATTAAACTGTAAACTTTTGAACAGATTGAGATAAAAAATTAAAAGACAAAGAGACCTCCTTACCTAGACCTTGTGCAAGCTCCTGAGAAAATAGACCAAAACTTAAAAGAAAAAAAGACCAGATCAGGAGAAGCAAGACCTTGTACTGGCCATGAAATTAGGACATAGAAATTCAAGTTACAACTAACACAAACTGCAGGCTCCGAAGGGGATCCCAGTGTCATTTAATTTTAAGTGGGAAGAATTAAGGCCGTTGTATACAACAAATCATATATAAACAAAGTCGTTGTTTCATTTTTAACCCGGGTTAATTCTTTATTCCAAAGGATTCTTTTTTGTGTCTCCCAAACTGACGACCCGTCTTCACTTCAGATTGCTTCATCGGCGATCTTCTCCACCTCTGAGTTCAAAAACACAATGTGGCAAAGGAGTGAATGGTCTTAAACAGACAAACATCGAGTGGAACCGTGTCACTAACACGATACGAGCGACGCGTTAACCAGTGAGGAGTCAGCTTGATGGTAACCACTGTAGTCTAAAGGAATTATATATATATTGGGATAACGTTTGTAAGTATAGCTTCAAAACGCGAGTTCCGCGATTTTTTTTCATTTTTTTTTTTTTTGTGATCACTGCATATCTGCGCTCCGAGAATGTAATTTAGTTTAAAGTACCATTTATTGTGGGTTCAGTATATTCGAGGGGGGGCGCAAGTTGCATTCTGCGGGTAGAGGGGCCGCAAGATGAATTCTGCGGAGGGGCAATATTGCTAAGCACGGCACTGTTCTAAACATACTACGAGAGGCCTTCTAGCAGTTCACTGACCTGACAATTAAACCCCATACTGTGATTCCATTCTCGTTAGTGTCGGTGTGCACCAAAAACTAGGAAACGACACACTTCAAGCTCACTAGAAAGTGGAAGACGAAAATAAACGCTACAATGAAAAACGAAGAATCAAACCTTGCCGCCAATATATTTCATAGTTTGAGGAACAAATTGCACGGATAGGACTTACAATCCTATATATATATATATATATATTTCAACCAATAAAATCCTATCAGAATTTTTTGTTGGATAAACAATAATTACTAGGGCAAATACTGACAAAATACTTGCGGACGTAGTTGTAGATCTTCCACGTGTTATTTTTGGACCATTTAGAAAATAATAATAACTCCCTTCACCACTTTCTCAAATTCGAGAAAAAAATTTTCTCGAACCAGACTAAAACTATTTTCAAGTTAATGAAAATCTTGTATTCAAAAAGTTCACACAAATTAGATTTTGGATCTCTCTTATGGATATAAAAATAGAAGTCTACTGCTTCTTAGGGCTCAAAACAATTTCGGAAACTAGTTTGATCAACATGTGCGTACACACACGCACACAATGGAAGTGTAGTAAGGAGTTAAATGAATCCAGAGTTCGTAGTTGTAGCGAAATGTGTGTACAGAAAAAAATGTCCATGTATTCGCTGTTGTAGTGGACGAAGCGTCCTCTTACTAATTTAGATTTAACGCGTTGACTCGGCGCAACCTTAGTCAAGGTTTTATGAAAGAACAAACAGGCGAAAGTAACCGGAAAAGCAATGTATTGAAAAGGGTTGAGAGAGCATGCATAAGAAAGTGGAAAGAAAGAGTCATTCCCCTTCGTCTGTTCGTAGAAAGTCAGACAGAAGACAAAGTTCTGTGTCTGTGTGTGCGTTGAGTAGAGAGAGAGACTTACATGCGTGTGTAGCAGTCGGTGGATTTCTACTGACGAAGGTTGGAGAAATTGTGATTCTTTTGTGTAGAAAGTTATAAAGTCCTGTTTGAATGAAAGTTAATGTCAGAGAAGAAAATTAAGAGAATAAAAAATATTTGCGCCACTAATTGCTACCCGCAATTAGTGCGCGTGTGTTTGTATGAGTTAGGGAGGCATGTCTATCTTGTCCCGGGACGAAATCCTAAACTCCTCTCCCCACGTGATGTTTCCGTTTATACCCACTTCGTTTTTGGCGGGAACTACGGCTGTCACGTAGACGCCGCGTGACCATGCGTGTGTGTGTGGGTGTCAATGTATGAGACCCCACACTGTCTATCGACAAAGTCATAATAATTTCTTTCTTTTTGCGGGCGGCTAGAAAGTGAAAAGGAAGGAAAAGCGATCAATTTATGGTAAAAAAGCGAGTGAGCGAAAAATAAAAGATCAGAGGGAAAATGCACTTATCGATGTTAACTATCGGAGTCAGCTGAAGTGTCCTACTGTTGTTGTTGTTGTCCTCTTCTTTTCTGCTGACGTCGAATGAGCGAAGATAAAGTGATAAAGGAAAATAACGCGCGAGAAGGAGAGGGAGAGCGAACGCACGTAGACGAGACATGTCCGGCTCAGCGGCCTGAAACTTCTCCCCAACATTGTGACGGTGTCCCATCTGATCTCCGCTCCCAACTGACTGAGTGGCCAATCGAGAGACGTGGATCACGTAATCAGCTCCGATTGCAAACTTATTTTTATAGATTTTAAGAAAATTGACAGCGTTCATAAAGTTCCATTTGTTATTTTCTGTTCAATCAGAATTTAGAATCCTAATTTTCACACCGGCTCGCAAAATTGACTTTGGTCTATGTGTTTTTTTTTTTTTTTTTTTTTTTTTTTTTTTTTCAAAATGTTTTCAGCGAGTCTAATCCGATTTTTCGTGTATGCAATTCTACTTTTTGTGTTTCAGATATTTGTTGGAATGATAACTAAGATTTATATCACATACTAACGTCTCGAACTGACAGCATTTCCTCAACCTCTGATTTCCCCCTATTAACTCTCTGACCATCCCTACCTACATAAGAACTCCCTCAATCTCAATTGTGACAGTTATAGACTAGAAACCCATGACAAGAAATCTGCAACGCTGAGTTTGTCGACTTTTGATCCCCAAAGTTTTAAATTTATTTATTTATTTATTTATCCGTTATTTTTTCTGTTTTCTCAACTGGGTGACCGCTTTGAAAAAAACCCATCTCACAAACTGTATTGATGTTCATAATACCCAAAACAATTAAGACCGTTATGAACTTACACGCCACCCGCTTTCTATGTGGGTTATGCAAGCGTCACAAGTATTGCTGTTGAGTGTACACTGTACTGCTGAGTGTTGATCATTATTGCTAAAAAAGCAAAGAGGTAGTAACAGTAACACTAACAGATTTTTATTTAGAAATCCGACATATTTTATTCTTTTTATAAGTGGATGATTTGTCGTATGTCACTCTGTATGTTAAAAAACTCAATGATATTGTATCAAATACTTGTGTTTTCTTTGAAGGATAATCAAGCCGATGATGAAGACTGAGAACAAAGTGAATTTTCATCTCGAAAAGCTAAGAAATTATCTAGAATATTTTAAACACGGAACACTGTATCTCTATCACCGCCCGAAAAAAAAAATCCTAGTGCGCATGCGCAAATGCATTTGCTTGACACCGTTTTGGAAGTGTTTTAATTTTTGCGGTGCGTGTAAGTTTGTTATTTATTTATTTATTTTCTGTTAAAGGCGATTTTTTTTAAATATTGCTACAATCATTAAAAGATAATTACAGGTTCGATAACCTTTATGAAATAAATAATTTTAATAGCAAAGTTTAAACGAAAACGTTTGGTTTATTTTAAAATGTTCACTCCAGGGAAATAGCCACATTTTGTTAACCTACGCAAAGAAAGGGATTTTTTTTCCTTTGTGCTTCTCTTGTATCAATGTGTCTTAATGAATCTATTGAATATCAGATGAATTTTCCCATGTCGAACTCAGCGTTGCAGATTTCTTGTCATGGGTTTCTAGTCTATAACTGTCACAATTGAGATTGAGGGAGTCAGTGATAAATGTTGGCATTAAAAGTCTCTTTGAATTTACACTATAACAGTTCGGCTTTAGCATTATAAACAAAATTTAAAAACAAACTGACTTAAACACTTGATGTGAGGTTTGCCTGAAGAGTAAGAAAGCAAAATTTTAAGTATGAATAAACGGTATTAATTCGACTAGGGATTTTACAAATTTTAACATCTTGCTTAAGATTTTTAAAAGATCGACATGCGATTTTTTTTTCTCCTTTAGCTTCCATAAACAATTGGAGAGAGAATATTTTTCACTCAGTATTATTTTTCTCTTGGGTGGACGAATCCTAACATAAAATTTGATTGTTTTGTACTTTATTTTCGTTATTGGGTTTACTCTCCTCCCGCATTTCATTTTATTTTTAGGTATTTGTATAAGAAAAATTAAAAAAAAATACTTTTTTTATGTTGTATTGAATTGTCATTTTTTTCCTTCATGTGTGTTAGCCTAAACACATATGAAGAAAAAAATGTCAATTTAATAACACTGTAGGATACCTGTGAATTACGTTAAATGTGATATATTATAAATTAATTTTATTTCTACCAAATCCAAGTTTCTGTGCCAGACACACAATTTGTGTAGGTACCTCCACTAAATCGCTGAAAAAACAGCATAATGAATAAAAAGGCCCTAAACTTTAAAATCGAACTTTTCTCATCAAATGTTTAAGGTGTTTCTACTCCTCTAAAGAGGAAAGATCAAACTCAAAGCATTCTTTAATTACTTTTTTAACATTTTTTTAATACTATAAGGGATTTTAATGTTCGAAATTTTGGTAAAAAGTCTTGTTTTGATTTTAATTTGCGGGTAACCAAAAATCGTTAAGAAGATTTTCAATGAGATAACTCAGTTTTCTTCTTTCTTTTTTTCCGGTGACAAACATTAATTTGGGAATTCTTGCAAAAATCAAATTATCTTTAATGAGACTTTTATTTTTTAAATTATTATTCTAAAAAAAACCTTGGTAAAAATATTCTTTTTTTTTTTTTTCACCTGTTACTCCACCACCTCAACGTAAATTCATGAAATTAAAAAAAATTAAATTTTGTTGGGAAATTGATTTACACGCAGACGTTACTGAAGAATGTAAATAAAAAATCATCTATTATCTTTTTAAACATTTTTTTGCCTTTATTTCCGAAAATTTTCTCCCAATAGTAAAATAAAAAATACAATAAAAATATATTATTATTGATTCAATTTGATAAGCTTTTAATTGCTTTGATACATATATTAAGGACATTATAATCATAATCTGAAGAAAAAAATAAAATTCGATTAATAATGAAATTTTTAAAAAAATTTAACCTTTTTAATTATAATAATTTATAAAGTTTCAAAAGTATTTTTAAAATACTTCAAATATTTATCTTTTAGTCAGGTAACTTATTAAGTGAATACTATATTTACTAATAGAAAATTGAAAAGTTTAATACAAATGTCTTCATATTTTTAAAATTGTTTTTTTGTGTGTGTGTATTTGAAGTTTTTTTTTTGTATGGTAATTTCTATGTGCACATTAAAAGGTTATGCGTTTCACGGTTTCTTCCCCTTACAGAAAAAAAAAAGTTTATACAATTATGTCACTTGTGATTGCCATGCACTTATCTCGCATCGGTCAAGCTGTCATCACATTTCAAAAATGGGGAAAGGTCAAAAAGTTCAACTCGGAGTTTAAAAAATAGTTTTATTCTAAATTTCATGCTATAAATAAGTAATACTTGTGAAAATCAGATTAATTTAACATTAAATTTGCTAATTTTCCAAAGATAATGTGTCACAGATGTATATTTTATTTTTGCAAGATTTTTAAAACTGAGAATTAACTTTTGTTTACATATGTGTCAATCTCTTAAAATGGCTGAAAAATTGAAAGATTAAAAAAAATAAATCTCAAAATTTTAGATTCCAATCAATATAATTTCTGTTTGAAATACTCCAGAGTATTTTGCTTACTAGAAATAGTAAATTTAATCATTTAGCTTTCAATAAAACTAAAATAAAAGTTTCAAGAAAACTATTTTATTTTTAAAAATTCACCTTAAAATTTATCGAAAATGAATGGAAGTACCTAAAATTAATAGAATAACCAAGCACAATGATAGTCGCAAAATGGTACAAAACACAAGAAAACCATTGCATAAAATTTTCAATAGCAAAACATTTATTAGTTTTTACAATTATGAAAAGTACAAACAAAATTTGCACATTTTTCTTTTTTTTTTTTTGCACCTATTAAGTAGGTACTTCCACTAATTCACTTTTTCAGCATAACATTATTTTGAAAGGCTCTAAATTTACTAAAAACAAAGCTTTATTGTCAAAATGTTAAAACATTACTTTTGCAAAAAGCAGTGAAGATAAATTTTATTTGGTAACTCATGAGTTGTCATCAAGGTCAAAGGTTAAATTTTCTACTGTCATCTCTGACACTTAAAAATCACAAAAATTTTTTTTAATAAAGAAATAAGGAATACCAACAATGAAGAAATTGGGGTAAATTTTTATTTTGTTCCCCAAAGGCCTTTACTCCTTCAAATCTTTCTGAAACATCCCTATTTACGTGCTAATGTATATGTTGAACTCAAATCGATAATTGTTTATTTATAAAACCTACCTTTTTTTTCATTTTATCAAGAAAAATATGGAACTTCTTTTCGCTGTTTATCTCACCCACTAACCATGGTTCAAAAATGTTATTCACTGCTGACTGACTTCACGCATAATTTTATGATTTTTCTGCCTTTTTACTTCCATTTTGCGATTAATGCATGGAAAATAAGTTCTGAAACACAACAAATCGCGGAGCAATTGTTGAAACAGGAGTAAATAGAATGAAATCAGAATCCTACGCCTCCAGTCATTCAGTGGTTAATCAGATATGAGAACGGTGGTAAGGGGTGAGATATAGTCCAATTTATTTCTGGTCGATAACATGAAAAAAAAGGTACGTTTCTTCTATAAACAATTATTGGTTTGAGTTCAGCATATACATTTGCACAGAATTAAGGATGTTTTGGAAAGATTTGAAGAGGTAAAGGCCTTTGGGGAACAAAACAAAAATTTACCGAAATTGGTATTGTTTTTGTTTAAAAAAAAAAAAAAAGAAAAAAAAATTATCTTTAATCATATGTAATCAATAGTTTAAAAATATATATTTTTTTAATTCTATACACTTTTATGAATCTTAGAATTCAGCCTATTGTTCATAATACCTTCTTCTTCTCTGTGCTGTGTACCTTCAGGATGTAGGCTCTCCACATCTCCCTATCCCTCTTAACCCTTCTGTTACCCTGCTCAACTCCCACTTTGCCATCCATTTGCTCATGTCTATCAAGTATGTCATGCGCTGTTTCCCCTTAAAAACTAGTGAAATGATTCTTTTGAGTCTAACACATTTATTTTTTGATTATTTTCTTTCTTGATGTCATAAAATATTTAATCGTACCCAAAAGGGTCTTTTTAATTATGCTAAATCTATTAAAATGAAGAAATTGCTACTAATAAAAAATAAAATTGATAGTTATTGAATTTGTGTTCTTTTTTCTTCTCATCAGTCAGTTAAGTGCCATATGTGATACATGCTTGGGCGATCATGTCTCGAAAGAGACATGACTGACTGAGCAGAAGATTATCCCGCAGTAGGTTGCCATTGCTTTCTGCGGTAGACTGGTTGCCGACCAAGGCTATAGAACCCAATCTGTCCTGTTATTTAACCCATAACTGGAAGGAATAGACAGATTAATACCTTTCCCAAGGGTATTTGCGCATAAGTGAATACAATGAATTCAACTGGAATTCGAACTCGGCTCCCCGATTTCTCATTCTGAGCCGATATCCACTGAACCACAACGTTGTCTTAAAATATTGAAAATGTTATCGCCAGATTTAAAATAAAAAGTTGAAAATAGTATTTACTAAATAAGCAGGAAAACGCAGACGTGTGAAGAAAAATACCCATATCAATAGATTGGAAAATACACAACTGAGTAATGACAGATATTAGATTGATATTAGATTATCATATTAATCTTCTGGTAGGAAAGCATAGTTAGTTAGGGGAGGTAATTCATAATTATTTCCTTTTTGAACTTTCATACAAGAAATAATCAAACAGTTGCTAAAAGAAGAAAAAATATTTACAGACAGTTAATGCTCAGAAATACATCAAATTTTACATTGCCCAAATTCCTTAAACGTTTTTTTCTTTTTTTTAAACTAATGTTCACTCAATACAAGGCCCAAGAGCTAATCAAGTTAGTGGGGTTACTGTGCGGAATTAAAATGCAAAGTCAGTTGTTGTCATCTATCCCCTTGAATCCCATTCATTTTATTGTCACTCTTCCTCAATAACATTTTCTCAGTTTCTTTCTCTCTATTGTTTTGTCTTTCATCCTCAGTAACCCCTTGCATCTTAGTGGCTTTATCACCTTGCTTGGGGGTGAAAGGATTAAACAAAAAGACTAACATTAAAAAAATTGACTCTCATATTTTTTAAACATCTGGCTTCAGCTACTTTTTGTTATAGCTAAAACTGTTTTTGTACATCTACCAGACAACAAAATCCAGTTACTGTCCCCCTCCCCCAACAGGCTAGTCCTGGTCAGTGGCAACTAAATATATTGCTCCCTATGATGCTACATCATTGGTTACAATTGTCAATGGTAACCACTAATCAAGCCTTATGACCTGCGTTGGTCTTTAAATTCCTTCAGACCACTGTGACTACCATCTAGCATACTCCTCACTTGTTAATGTGTTGTTTGTTTGTCACTGGTATTGTGACGATGTGCTCAGTTCTACTCAAATTAGCTGGAATTTGTCTGTTCACAACCATTCCTCTTTCATGTTGTGTTTTTTATCTCGGAGGGTAAGAAAATTGTTGATGAAGCAAACTTGAAGTGATGGCTGGTTGAACAGCTGGGTGTTACACAACAGCAAAAAAGAATTCTTTGCAAAAAAGAATTAATCCAGGTTAAAAATATAACAATTCTTTGGTTTTTATACTATTTGTTGTATACAGCAGTTTTAACCTTTCCCATCTAAAAATCAAATGACACTGGGATTCTCTTCAGAGTCTGCAGCTTGTGTTAGCAGTAACTTAAATTTCTAAGTTCTGGTTTTCGGGGCTGCCACAAAGCCTTGGTCAGGAGGTTTCTCATTTTCTCCTGATCTGATTTTTTTTTTTTTTTTTTTTTTTTTTTTTTTGGTCTTCTAAGTTCTCTGGGTTTCTGGGATTTTCTGATCTGCTCTTTCAATCTCTTTCTATCTTCTGGGTTGGCACAAGGTATTTGTCAGGTGGGCTCTCTCAACTTCTCCCAATCTGGTTTTCTCTCTTCTAATCTGATCTAAATTTTTTACTTCAGAGCCGACACAAGGTCTTGGTCAGGTGGTCTCTGTGTCTCTTGTTTTCTCATGATTTTCATCTCTCAAATCTTTTCTAAATTCTTGTCAGTTGTTCAAAATCTCCAGCTTCATATAAGCTGGAGATTTTGACCATGGAGTCCTGTATCTGGTAGGGGTAGGGATTGACCAGGGTTTGGTTGTATTTCACTCTTAGCATGACACCCTTCCTAAAATTCTATATTCTCAAAGTATCTTTACTCAAGTAGTTTTCCAAGTTTGGGGTTGTTCAGCGCCTTTTTGAGAGTGGTCAGAAAAATCAAGCCACCCTTTTTTATTCCAACTTCCTTCACATCTTCTCTCACATCCTTCACTCAATTTCTCAGTAGCTAACCTCAGTTTGTTTCCTGTGACAAATCCAACCTTGAAAATGATGTAGAGAAAAATGATTTTCTGTCATTAGTACTTTCTTTATCAACTTGTCTCATGCTTTGATTTTTTGATTGGCTAGACCACCCTACCAAAAAAAAGATAAGAAAATTATTTCCAGTTTTCTTAAAAACTAAAGTTTATCCTATTTTTTTTTTTCTGTCTATGCAAATTTTTTTTTTTTCACAATTAACAGACCACAAAACCTGTTTGTCTATGATCACTTCAAAGTAGTAATTAAATTTTCCTTATCACTTGCCTCTAAGGAAATCCGAATTAATCTGTTTAAATACATGGGACAAATTATAAGGTTAACTCTGGGTTTGATTCTCCTTGGAATTATTGAAATTATTTGAAGTTGTGTTTTTTTTTTCAACACTCTTTGTTTTAATTTTCTTCTCAAAAACTTTCAAGCCATCTTCCCGCAATTGTTCAACAATCATCATCCAAATAGTAGACTTTTTTCTTCCTTCTTTTTTTTCCTTTTAGTTTAATCAATCTCTGAAGACCCCCTCCCAGTGTCACAATGCAATGAAAGGTAGCTGAAGTTAAGATGAAAAAATTAATAATAGATAATCTCTTAATAAAACATAAAATACTAGGTTCAATTCTTTATAAATGTCAAAAGTTCAAACCTAACAACCAAATTGAGTCAAATGTCTACTCATTTAAATGAAATTACATGTGCTTTCTTTTGGTTTAATTATCAATTTTGTTTTCCTTTTTTTTCTTGTGACTAGAATTTTACAGCCTTTCTGCTTGAAGATGGCTCATTATAAAGGTGCCGCCTCTGAGGCTGGCAGGGCCTTGAATTTGATGAAGAAACGTCAAAAGGAACATCAAGAATTGGAAGCAAAGAAGAAAAAGATTGAAGAAGAATTGAAGATTGGAAGCATTCAAAATAAATTTGCTGCACATTACGATGCAGTTGAACAACAACTGAAATCCAATACGATTGGTAAGTGAGCAGTTTCACTAATTAGGGTCTAAGGGTCAAATATATTGTCTTACTACATTTATTTCTGCTAGCCTAATCCCCATCTTATGAACACTTATTGGACTTTTGTCTAAGATCAGTGGCAGCAAGGCCTCTGATTGGGAGGTTGTGAGGAGCATGGAACCACCTCTTAATTGCTGTTGTTCCCAGGTCCACCCTGACCTGTAGTGGTAGCACCTGTTAGGGTCCCAGCTATGGGCAAATAGTTAATCCCCAAACTTGGGTCAAAATACTATGAAAGTATAAAAATACACTTTTATAGAAATATATACATAAAAATAGACTTTTATAGAGAAATATGAATTTTTGAAAAAAATACTATTACCATAAGGTATTTTTGAAGGAAAAAATTGTTCTTAGCAAATCATTTTTTAATACAAAATTAGAAGATATTTCCAGTTTCCTAAAATAAAAAAAAACAAAAACAAAGATTTTCATTAAAATCTGACTGAATCAACCGTCTCACTATAACTGAACATTAAACAAATACCTTAAGACCTACCTTTTTGGCATTAAATAACCCACAGAAGTTGATATGCCATTAAACAAAACTCAAACTTAAACATCAGTGTAGAATACAGGGAACTGGTGCACAGTATGTTACACAGAGTTGTTGTTCTTCTTGACTGGCTGCCACACAAGGCTATAGAACCCAGTCTGTTCTGCTATTTACCCATAGCTGGGGGATTCATACCTTTCCCAAGAGTGTTAGCATGTGAGTGAAGGTAACCAACTCAACTGTAATTCATACTCGACTGACTCTCCAATTTCTCAATCTGAGCCAAAATCCATTACTATATTGTGTCTCTATTTATATATAATGTGTGTGTGTACATAAAATCTAATTACGTGGCTGAAAAAAAAAATCCTGATTTTCAAGGGAGATAATGATTAAATTCTAATTATAGAACAATATTATTATTGTTTATTAATTATTTACTCTTTTTGCCGTATTTATTTACTTTGTTTCTTATGTGAAAAGAAAATTAGGATTCCCTAAATTTGATCTCCCCCCACCCCCACCTCCGTATACCCAGGGTGTGTGAAGGGAGCAAATTCAGTGATAATTTTTTATACATCGTCATTTCAAAGAGTTATCAAACAAGTTTCAAACTTTCTTAATTTCAAAAAAGAGAATAGGGATGATCAAAATAATTTGTTGCTAATATTTCACTTTTTCTTTTCTTTTTGTATTCTTTCCTTTTTCTTATTTTCTCATTTTTTCTTTCTTGTTTTAATATTATTCTTGCTATTATAGGTAATTTTTAATTTTTTTTTTTTTTTTAAAATAAAAATTTGAAAATATTTTAATTTACTACAAAAAAAACTACATTTAAAATATTTTTGTCAAACATTTGAATATTTCACTTTGAAAAGTGCTATTCTGTTTAAAAGTGAAGTGGTAAATTATAAAATTTTCAGTTTCCTCAATGCCGCAAAACAAGGAATGGTCAGATTTCTGCATTCCCATAACACAGGAAAAATTACAAATTGTAAACCTCATTTTTGCTAGTATTAAGAGCAACAGGCTATTTTTAGCTGAGCCCGATCAATTTGCTAAGAGTAAATTCTCACGTTTTGAGCTTTTTTTTCATACTTAAAATTTGAGGAAGGTGAAATTTTACTTTAAAATAAAGTTGCCTAAAAAAAATTTGAACATTCAAAGAGGCTAAATTTTGGTCTTACTTACAAGCTTTATGCTAAAAAAAAAGTAAATGGTTTTAATGCTCTAATTTGGAAAATGAAGTTCAAACAAGCAACTTTGAATTTGAGGGAGAAAAAAAGTGTCCAAGGGAGATAACGTACAATCATTTAACTGCTAGTTACATGGTTGTCTCCCCTGATTTGTCTGTGATGTTCAATAAAAATTTCCCCTATTTGATATTAAAACCGACCCCTATTTTTTTTTTTCTTTTCCCTTTCAGGCTTAGTGACCCTGGATGAAATGAAGGCCAAACAGGAAGATGTCGTGAAACAGAGAGAGAGGCAACTTGCCAAGAAGGATGCCGAAGCACGACTCTATGCAAAGCAACAGGAAGAGAAACGGCGTAAGGAAAAAATGAAGGTAATGAAAAGAAAACATTCTTATCTTGAGAACACTTTCCAAAAGTTAAAAAAAGAAAGAAAAAAGATTTATTGCAAATTGTCATGCCGTGTTGTCCAGTATTGAGATTTTTCTGTTTTGTTACTGACTCTGCTTGCTAGAGAGCTGCCCTGTCGTTCGATCCAGATGAAGGAGATGACCAGGAGAGTGAAGAGGATGAAGAAGACGAAGCTGAACTCCCAGAAATTGATGAAGTGACAGGCAAAGTGAAAAAAAAGAGACTGGGTAAAAATCCTGATGTCGACACAAGTTTCCTTCCCGATCGAGACCGTGAAGAAGAAGAGAACAAAATGCGGTAAGCTTTCAAAACAGCCTCGTTCTGTTCAACAAGACCATTTTTTTCTAGCACTTAAATTTCCAGCCAACATGTTGTAAGTCTATAAGTGTTTTCATTCCAAGATTTGTTCAATTCATTGCTCAACCCACTTCCTTCCAAGTAAACAAGAAACTGGTGGACAACAGAGCTTAAAAATGAATTGGTGGTATTGGACTATTAAGTCCAATCCTAAAAGCGATGACCTGGCTTAATTCTATATTTTTTATGCACAGTGGCCATCCTACGAGGGGGGCAGAAGGAGTCAAGCCCCCCTCTGAATTTGGCTTGCCCTTCCCATGACTTTTATAAGCTTTAAAAATTTTTGAAACTGATCAATCTCTGATTTTGATAAATTTGATCCTCAGCACTTTTTCCTCTGCATTTTCTTCTTAAATTGACTTTTTAAGGACACATACAGAGACCAGTTTGAAAGAAAACCAAACAAAATAAAACAACCAGATAGATAGAAACAGACATGTTGTTGGGAGGGGAAAGAGATTTAATTAGGTACCTCCACGAATTCACTGAAAAAACAGCATAGTATAAAGGAAAAGGCCTCAAACTAAATAAAAACAAAGTTTTCTCGACAAAATGTTTGTTATGATTAAGAGAATAGATCAAAGTATTTTAAAAATTTCTTTAATTATTTCTAACAGGTTCATTTTGTGGTAGAAAATCTTTTTTTTTCTTTCATCAGTGCAAGACCTAAATTGACACAGAATTTATTATGTCAAAACATATTATGCGAGACATTTTTTGGACTGTGATTGACACATTAATTTGGAAATTTTTGAAAAAAAATCAAATAATGGTCTGATTTTGATGAAAATTTCAGGACTTATTCATAACTGACTGAAATCAGTTTTGAAATAATTATTTTTAGAAAATATTGGTAAACTTTTTTTTTTTTTTTACACATGTTACCCACCACCAATTAATTTCCAGAAATGTCGAAAAATGCGACTAGGTTCACCCATATAGCTAATTTTAATTAAATTCAGGAGTCATTGGGGAATGCTAATCAACTGTCATTTTTTTCTTCAATTTGCACTCAGATGTAGATCAAAATTTTAGAACACTAACGACACCTTGAAATTTTTCAGAAAGCCAAAATTAGGGGTAGAAAAATATATATTATAACACTACAAAGTCAGGGACCAGTTTATGTATTGATTATAATATAGAATCGATCACCCTACTTTATATTATCTGTATCTATATATGTTGCCCCTTCCCCTCCCACCCTAGTCCAATAAAGACATTCTACATTGTTATCTAAAAGTGACATGGGTGAACATTGTGTAAATATTTGCCATGTAAATTTATCATATGTTTTGTATTCTTATTATGCCTTAAACTACCCGAGTGAAACTGGGCTAAACTGCTAGTGTGTGTGTGTGTATGTATGTATGTATGTGTATATATATATATATATATATATATATATATATATATACTAGCAGTATAGCCTGGCATTGCTCGGATGTAATGAAAGCTTTAAAACTAATCCATGGTCCTGGAGCTCAGAGTCAGCCTAAAGAATATTTGTGTGAAGTTTGGTGAGAATCGGATAAAAATTGTGGATTTGTATAAAGGACATACAGACAGATAAACAGACACACACGAACATCTTGCCTTGTATATATATATATATATATATATATATATATGTATATTATCAATTTTCTGCACTATTGTAAGAACTGCAACCTTGAAACTTCTGAATATCGTTTCTTATGTCTTTGTCGATCAGTATATAAAATTGGATTAAAATCAGACCACTCCTTATATAACTCGATTTTTTCGATTATCAATTTTCGATATTTATCGGGGGTACCTCAACACAAAACCAAGCTAAGAACACTCACAGACGCTTATAGTACAACTGTGTAAATTTTCAAGAAAATTGGTTCAGCCATTTCGGGGTCTATAGGTAATGGACACACACACACACACACACACACAGACAAAGTTCCATTTATAAATAAGTTTATATATATATATATATATGAATGATAGAATGAAAAGACAAATAGGAAATGTTTATAAATGTCACACTTTTATTAAAGCTCCATCAAAGAATGTGATATGGAAAAAAAATTTCTGGCATTTTTATTTTTGTGTTGGATTTTTAGTGGTTAAGCATACTTCATGTATATTTGACTAGTCAGGCAGCATTTGCGTGTATAATAATTCTGTTTAGTCTATTTGGGATTCGGACGACATGCATGTTTGGAGATTGTCTGCATGTTGATTTATAGGATTTGTCATGTCTGCCTACAGATCCATTGGAATGTTTTTGCATTGGAATAAAAAATGAGTTTCTTTTAGCAACAATGGATAATCTTCTTTTCTTAGCAACAGATATCGCTTGTAACCATTCAGTGTAAAACTATAATTCTTTTATTTTTAACCCTCTAGGGCCATTCGTATCATATTTGATACAGTATTTCCCTATAAGGAAACATTTGGTATTCATTGACTGAGCAGTCAGTACTGCTTTCATTTGAAATTTATAAAATATTTCTCTTAAAAAATTTTTCAGGAAAATATTTCTTTCAAGGCTTGTTTTCATACTGTATCAAATATGATACGAATGGCCCTAGAGGGTTAATGTATGGTTTAAAAAAATATTTGTGCTTTAAAAACAATTTTGTGGAAAAATCTTTTTCCCAAAATATCTTTTCTACTTTTCATAATTTGTTAATTGGAAACAAATTTATTTTTTTTTTAAGCTATCAATTGCTGTCGTCTCCTTATTGTACCTGACCAGTATTCTTAAAATGAACCTTGACAATAACAAAGAATGTAAACATAGACATTCCTTAGTTACTTTCACTATGTAAAAAGGGTTTATGGCCATATCATGTTGAAACACTAATTCTCGTATAATTACTAAAGTTAAGCAACATAAGGTCTGGTCAGTACGTAGATGAGAGACCACTTGGGAATATTGGGTGCTGTAAGCGATAATGGCTTATGGAAATTGGACAGCTAAATTCTGGCTTTAGTCAGGTTTGTTATATTCTCTTCTGCACAAATGCCCTTTGCGAACTATTCTCCCCTCCAAGTTATGGGTTAATTAGTAAAACTTGTATCAGTAAAATCATTATCAACTCTCCAAAACTCTTCAATTTAAAATACGTTCTGGCTTTAAATAAGCTGCAAAGTTTTTGATAAATTATAAAATCAGTTAGTCAATTAATTGGCTGCAGAAATTTGGACATTGACATCGAGGGCACAGGGGGCAGGTTCACAATTTAACAAAATGTGTGTATGTGAGATAGTAATGCACATCATTACTTTGTTACTTTGTTGCCCTGATAATCAGTTTTGAATCTCATGGAAACAACCCTTCCCACCACCAGGAATTATTTTACTGTCATTATAATCTGCTATAATCCAAGAGTTGATTTCTTACCTTACATAGATGATTACTTCCACTAGTACTATTAGACTCTTAGTTCATTAGGGTGATGATGCGGCACAATAGGTCTTCTTACGGCTGGTTGAACACACATGCTGCCAAGTGTGCTTGAAATGATATTATTGGTATCAGAAGTTCAGGAAGCAGAAGTTCAGGAAGCAGATGTTACCACTGGCGGCCCTATAGAAATAGTGTCCCAGCTGGGGCCAGACAGAGAGAAAGATAAGCCGTCCATCCAACCAGTCATGTCGGTAGCAGTAGCTCAGCTGAAGTAAGAAAAGTCAAAAAGACCTATCTAGTACCCAGTTCAATTGAGGGCTTTGTTGAAATAAACACCTAATTGTTGAGATCTGGACTCGTGTCTTCATTTCTTGACATTGATTTCATCTTCCATTTCGTTCTTTTTGTGAACATACCATGAGTCTTTTCTAGTCTTTGTCCACACTGACATGAATGAAAAGTGAAACACATCGTCAGGGTTGATTTGTCTGGCTTTCCCATTGTATGCTTACAGTGAAACAACCTTGTAAGGCTCTAAAGCATTTTGGCTGATATCAACATTTCAAATATTTCCAGATAATAAATTATTTATATTAGACTTCTGGAATATTCCCTTCTTTCCACTCTCTCTCTCAATTTCTCTTTTTCTTTTAAACATAGGATAGCAAAACATGTAACATAAAACAAAATTTTATTTGAATTTAGTGGCTAAAGATTCTTGTTTGCTCAATTTACACTCTAATGTACTTTCAGAATCCTAAAGGTTAAATTGGTAGTCTTGAGCAAAGGTTTAAGGTAATGCTTCCCAAACAGTTTCAGATGTGGCAGATGAGGATAGCAGGTGAGGCAGAATGATTGGCAGACAATCAAAGATTAAGAAATAATTTTTTAAAAATTCATATCAAAATTGAAAATGTTGTTATGGACTCATTGCAATTGCAGTATAAATAGTTATGAATAATTATTGACTGATTTTCTCATTGATATTTTTGTATTATATCATGTATTAAGAATATAGTAACTAGGGTCTGCAAATTAGAGGAGAGAGTTATCAATGATAATGTTCCAACAAGGAATCCGCAGTTATCTCCCTCTATCTTTCTCTGTTTTACATTTTTAAATAACATAAAATTTGGTAAGGTGTGAGCAGATTTTCATTCTGGAAATATAGTCCAGAGGAGAAAAAAAAGTTTGAAGAATACTTGTTTTATGTTTATTTTTTGCAGTGAACAACTTCGTCAAGAATGGGTGGCCAAGCAAGAAAAGATCAAGAATGAAGAAATCGAAATCACATACAGCTACTGGGATGGTTCTGGTCATCGGCGCCAAGTGAAGATGCGTAAAGGGAACAGCATCCAACAATTCTTGCAGCGGTGCCTGGAAAATCTGCGCAAAGAGTTCAATGATCTCAAATCTATTACAGTCGATCAGTTGATGTATGTCAAAGAGGATTTGATAATCCCCCATCACTATACGTTTTACGATTTCATTGTGACAAAAGCACGCGGTAAGAGCGGCCCCCTCTTCAACTTCGATGTGCACGATGACATTCGTTTGATTAATGATGCCACAGTTGAAAAAGACGAATCTCACGCTGGGAAAGTCTGTCTACGAAGTTGGTACGAGAGAAATAAACACATATTCCCTGCTTGTCGTTGGGAACCATACGATCCGGAAAAGAAATGGGATCAATATACGGTGTCGGATAAAAATGCAGCCAGAATTACTGTAAAATGAAGAGTTAAACAAACAATTTTAGTTTTTTTTTTTGGAAAAGGAATCATTATTTCAATTTTTTTAAAGTTTTTTTTACCATGTGTCATATTGAGAAAGCAGTTTATTCAAAACCATTAAGAGCTTGAAGAGTTCAGGTGAATTCTGAGAATATAAATATTGGGTGATTATGAAGGAAATCTCTATTTCTCTCTCTCAAATATATATATATATATATATATATATATATATATATATATATATATATACTGTTTGAGTAAAAGCAAAATATCTACTCAAATACGAGTATTGATTTTTGTATGTGTGTAGTGTGTGTGTCTATTTCCATATCTGTGTGTGTGCGCCTCTCTCTCTCTCAAGCATAGGCTAAAATAATGCTTCATGAGTTATATATATATATATATATATATATATATAGTTTTTGATTAACACAATATTTGAAGAAAGACTTGATAACACAGCATAAACAGATTTGAAAAGATTAGAAGCATTAAACTGGTTTAAATTCAGTGTTTTCTTTCTCCTAGATGACTTATCAATCAAGGCATGAGAGCTAAATTTGCCTTGGTTTTTTATTCATAGACTAGAAGAGAGAAGAAATGGCTTTCTTCCTTTTCCCAAAGGCCTTTGTGTTAAAAAAAAAAAAATACAAAAGTCTTGGCTGGGGTTTTGATTTCAATTCTGAACAATTCAAATTTCAAATGTTCCTTTTGTAATTCAATTTAATTCTATATTTGTAGAATTTGCCATCCAAATTGTAGTCTTATTTCATTCCAAAGTCTTTATTGAATTGATACAACAGTTCGAATTCAGAAAAGATCCTTGGCAAACTATATACATCATTAGTAATATTAGTAGTAAATTATTAATTTTAAACTATTTGTTTTTTTTTTGTTTCCACAAGACTGTCAATCCCCCTCTTTTTTTTGACTAGGATTTACTTCTCTCATAATTTTTAGTTGCTTTTTATTCTTTTACTCGGGCCAATTTTATCAACTCGCCACAATAGATTGACGGACAGACTGAGTGAAACAACTCAGAAAATAAAAATATAAATACGCATCAAAAATTCATAAATACACTATTTTTAAAAAATTAAAATAAAAACTTTTCGAAAATCTTTTGTAAATATTTGTAAATACGTTAAAACAATATTTTTATAAAATTCATTTTTTGTTAGCAGAAATAGAAAATTTCCACTCGAAATTTATCCGCCAACTCTCAAGCTCATCATCCAAGTTTATTTTTAATTTCAACGTCAGGAATTGTATGAGATAGAATAAGAAGTGAAACAATTAAAGGTGACAAAATATTTTTCAGCGTTTTTTTATATAAAGGCAGCAAAAGAAAAAAAAAGCCATTTTCAAAAATCAAAGTGTAGTATCAGTCCTTGTGTAGTTCAAACTTTGTCAAGCAGTTAAAATGTTAACTGAAGCTGTATGTACTCGAACAACCTTGCAAGTTTATTTGCAGAAATTTTCACGCCAACCATATTTGGTGACCTATCTAGAGGCCCCTTCCCTCTCATTTAATTTCAGGATAATCTGGAATTAAGCAACAACCAATTACTGGGACTCGATACTGTGTTGGGAAACATAAAACCTGGGGAGGTGGGGACCATGAAATATGGTTATTTAAAAATTCTGCTATGGAGAAATGTGAATGGATAAAAAGATTCCTGCTCAAGAAAATTTATAGTCACTGAATGAAAGAATGTCAAGTCATCATTCCATCAAATTCTGTTTGGAAATTGCTAGGTAAAATAACTGTTTTGTCAATAAAAAAAAATGGCAATGTCATTTTCTGGGTGTTTGAATTATCTTTTGGTTTTTAGGAGCAAAAATGAATGTTTGGTGACTAAATTTATTTTGATTGGCATTACACGTTCCACTAAGCATATTTATTAATTTTTTTTAAAATTGCTTAGAAATGAGATATATATTTCTTATAAATAATACTTTAGAACATGTACAAACTACAATCTACTAAAAAATTGTACATTTTGTTTCGACATTGAAAGAACAATGTCTCATCAGGTGGTTAATAATAATAGTTAATAATTACCATCATTATTAACTACCTGATGAGATATTGTTCTTTCAATGTCGGAACAAAATGTACAATTTTGTAGTAGATTGTTGTTTCTACATGTTCTAAAGTATAATTTATAATAAATATTCATTGCTCTTTTTCTATATTGAGCACTGTTTTAAATTAATGTTTTGAATGTTGCAAATATTTTCTTGGTTCCTTATTCATTTATATATATATATATATATATATATATATATATATATATACTATAGTCATCCGCAGACAGATCTGTTTCACTGTATTACAGCTCATCAGTACAGCTTAGACTCCGATCGCTTCCTAACCCAGGATTGAAACCCGACCGAATTGGCGTCAGTCGGCAATTCTACCCCTAGGCCATGAGCGTCCAGTAGAAGGCAGGCTTTTTAGCGTGTATAAACACGCCCAATAGCTAGATTGCTCCAATTCATTATCGAATGAGTGGTGCATAAATGCCAGTGTAGCTACTGTTTACAAAGTCTACCACTCTTCCGGAGTGCTCAATCCAAAAACACAATATGTATGTGTGCGTGTGTGTATACACACACATATATATATATATATATACACACACACACACACATTGTGTTTTTGGGCAACAATCTCTCTTTTATATAGGTTTCATTAAAAATGACAAACATGGTGTTATCATTAAATTTTTTGTATAATTTTTCATATGTTTGTATAATTTTTTCTTTTTGGAACTCAAATTATATAAAAACACTCCAAAATACTTTCGAGCACTTTTGGCTATACTTTTAGCCATTATCAAGTATTATGTTTTACTTGTAAATAAACATGCGGAAAGTTTATGCCTATAGAGTCAATGTATATGTTAAGTTTTGAACATGGAAAAAATACATAAAATTCAAAACTGCCAACCCCATTATCAATAATAATAATTCACCTGCAAAATCTAAACTGCAGAGAACACGTGTCATTTACAAATTTATGTCCTTTGAAGAACTATTCCTCAACTATCTAAATCCGTAAACAATTACATTGGCTATACCACCCCAAAACTGACGAGAAAATTGACATTGCACCTTTCCCATAACAGTTCCATCCAATCTCATTTAAACACACATCAAAATCTTCCAGGCCCTATCCGTGATATCCTTGTTGATAATATATACATAATAGCATCATCCACATGCAAAAAATAAAAAGTAATGGAGGCATTACTTTAAAAAAAGAGAAATCCCACACTTGAATAACATCAATAATGAACATGGTAATAATGTGCTTACTGTGTTCGGAACTTAATATACACAAGACTCTATATGCATAAACTTTACACATGTTTATTTACAAGTAAAACAAAGTTCTTGATAATGGCTAAAAGTATAGCAAAAAGTGCTCAAAAGCTTTAGACAATTCTTATATAATTTGAGTTGTGAAAAGAAAAATATATGAACACATGAAAAATTATATAAAAAACTTAATGATACCTTGTCTGTCATTTTTAATGAAATCTGTATATATATAATTTTTAACTAACAATATTTGAACAAAGACTTGATAACACAGCATAAACAGATTTGAAAACATAAGAAGCATTTTCTTTTCTTCTTTTTTCTAAAAATAATCCTTTTGTACCAACACTTCTTCAGAAGAAACCATTGACAAAATTGGTGGCACAGACAACTTTCCCACAGAAAAATAGTAAATGAGGTCACAGTGAACAATTCATGAATAAAATAATAAATGCTCCAACATAGCATAAAGAGAAAAAACTTTGCAACCCACCAAATAAACGAAGAGAATGAATGAAATTCTCTTTTTGTTTGCACATGCTCGATTCTTGTATCTTGAGATATATATATCTATATATATATATAGTGTGTATTTCGGCAGCATTTTTTCATTAATACAGGTTTCATGAATAATATAGACAAGTTCTGTCTATTTATTTTGTGTAAGATCCGTTCGTATGATCTGATTAGCTTGATAGTGTTGTCATGGAAAGACAAGAAATCGCAATAATTGTTGATTTTTTTATCAGGTCTGAGCTTTCGGCCTACATAAGCCATCATCAAAGGATGAACATTTAATGTTCAGTGAACATAGAACATTTAAATTATTTTTAACAGAGTGGAGTTATACAGAGAAAATTAGACAGGTCCATTTTTTGTGTCGCACATGGCTGTAGGCCGAGAAGGAATGGTGGTAGTGGGTTTTTTGTTCAATTGAGTGTATAGTGGCATGAGGGATTGGTCTGGGAACTGCCGCTACTATGGTGTAGGGGGTAAGTATAATAACTATGACCTCTCCCGTCGATTATAGGCATTGAAGTATGTTAGTAGAGGTGTCGAAATTTATTTTATTTAGGCTAGATTTAAACTGTTTGATGTAGATAGCTTCTAGAATTTTAAGTTTTCATTTATTATTTTCTTGTCTATGTGTGTATTTTCAACAAGTGTTTTCCTAAGAACATTATATATATATTGCTTCAAGTACGCATAAACAGTGTGCTGAGTGGGATCCGTGAAAAAGCTATTTGCATAGTCCAGCCTGCACTAAAGAATATCAAAATGTTGGCCTATAGCTGAATCAGGTGCAGACTGAGTTGTCCTTGAAGGATGACTTAGCTTAATCTTATACTGGTAGGTAGATACTGACCAATTTGGGTAACCAGTCTCTGATTGATTGGCCCATCCTGTGTATTCAGCATCACCCTGAAATTTAAACTTATACATTATGGAACTATTTATTTTGAAAGTGGGGAAAGACCAATCTGCTACCAAAAATACATAACCTGACAGTTAAAAAACATTAAATAATGCAAGCATTTGAACAGAAAATTTGAACCAATTTATTTTGATCAGTGGGGAATATAATTCTCATTCCATGTAGTTACCTTCCTTTAACTCAACCCTTTAAATTATTTGTTCACTACTGCTGTAACTAGGTATTGAACTCACAACACTTTGGGTCAAATCACTGAAACTACCCAACGCTTATATCCACTGGCTATGTATTCTTGAGGAGCATCAGTGTATGAATAAACCTGAATTATAACCCTAATGTCTCAGTAATCATTTTTTTTTGTTTTTAGGATAAAGGCTTAGCAATGGGCTCACCATTATTACCATCATTGGCTAACTTTGAAGAAATGGCATTAAAATCCACAGCATTAAAGCCAACTCTATGGCTGAGATACATTGATGAAACCTTTGTACTCTGGCCACACCAGGAAGAGATCCAGACACTACTGGACCATGTGAATTCAATAAGATCATTGGTACAGTTTACAATGGAAAAAAGAACAAACTAGCATTCCTAGATGTACTGATATCTCAAACAGAATAGGTTTAAGACATCCATATACTGCAAGCCAACATTTACTGGACAATACCTCAACTTCAACTCCCACCACCCATACAATGTTATGAAACGGATCGTCTGCTGCTTGCAAGATCATAAGTGGCAACCCAAAGACATATGAAGAGGAAATGGTAGGTATAAGCAGTAACCCACAACATAAATACCCAGAGTACATGACAACAGCTCCAACAAATGCAGAAGAGAGGATAACAACTCTCAGAAAAAAGAAACAGCCTCAGTCTGCCTACCCTATGTGACGGGTTTATTGGAAAAAATATAAAGGTTCTGTGATCAATATAACGCCATGACGAACTTCAGAAGTGGTTCTACACTTTGCAGATATCTCTCCCAAGTAAGACTTCTAATAGAGGAGAACCTGACTAAGGACTGTGTAATGCCATTCAATGTGGCCGCGGAAAGAAATATAAAGGAGAAACGGGCTGCTCCCTTAAGGTAAGGCTACACAACATCGCAAGGCTGTAACACAAGCAAAAATAGAAAAATCAGGCGTGGCTGACCAAATATGGAGAAAAGAAAAGGAATCACTGCCCCCCTAAGGGATGAAGTTGAAATAACTGGTAGAAAACACCATTGAAAACTATGCAAGCTTAAGAAATCAGCACACATTCTAGGCTACAAAAATCTAAGCCAGCCAAGCATAGAAATGAATACAATATGGGAAAATCATTAGCGTCAAAGATTGCAGTATGAGCTCTAGTAAAAAATTGTTAGAGACATTAGGTTTAAAAGTCTCAAAAATTTATACATGGCCCAGTGGATATAGGCATTAGTTCCACTGACTTAAATCAGGAGTTGTAAGTTCAATACCTGCCTACAGCAGTAGCAAACAAATAACTCAAGATAACTACATGGCATCCAGAAGTGGCACCGTGTGAATGTACAACAGTACAAATATAAATTCCAATTAGTGGACCCAAGGGGCTGCCCCCTGACTTGGTGTTGTCAAAACTCAACCCTTCTCTTTTGGAATTAGAACAGAACCCACTTGAAGTATATGTACATTGGTGATACATTTTATTTAATATATATATATATATATATATATATATATATATATATATATATAATGTTTATTTCTGAAATGAAGAATTGTAATTACTTACATTTCAAATCTAATTAATTCACTACTTCAGATGATGGGAATTTTGAAATGAACCCATTTTGTTCACTTGGGTAGATTGTTCTTGTTCCATGAGTCATGCTACTTCCAAATGTCTTATCCATTTAATTCAGATCTGAGTTTCTTTTTTTTTTTGTTTCACCTATACTGAACTATTTGGGTCAAGTCACTGGATTTAACCAATGCTCAACTAATCCACTGGGTTGTATCCTTGAGGACATCATTGTATGAATTTTTTGGACTTAAAAACCTAATGTTTCAGTAACCATTTTCTACCAGAGCTCATATTATTTTCTGTATTATTCCAACTCCATTCCACAGAATGCAGCAATATTTCTTTCCCCTCCACGTGATCAGCTAGGCTTAATTTTTCTATTCCACCACTGCATCTCTCTCATTTTATATATAATCTAAAAAGTTCCATTTATAAATGGAACATTGTGTGTATCCGTTACCTATAGACTCAAACGGCTGAACTGATTTTCTTGAAAATTCACAGTTGTACAATAAGCGTCTGCGAGTGTTCTTAGCTAGGTTTTGTGTCAAGGTACCCCCGATAAATATCGAAAAAAATCGGATTATAGGAGTGGTCCAATTTTAATGAAATTTGATACAGCAGAGTCAAAGACATAAGAAACGATATTCAGAAGTTTCAAGGTTGCAGTTCTTAAAATAGTGTAGAAAATTGATTTTATATATATATATATAAAGGTAAGATGTTTTTGTGTGTGTGTGTGTCTGTTTATCTGTCTGTATGTCCTTTATACAAATCCACAATTTTTATCCGATTCTCACCAAGCTTCACACAAATATTCTTTAGGCTGAGTCTGAGCTCCAGGATCATGGATTATTTTTAAAGTTTTCATTACACCCGAGCAATACTGCTTTTATATATATATATATATATATATATATATATACACACACACACACACAGATAACAATACGTCAAAGAACTGAACACACACCAATTATTTGCTATCTAGGTCTTGACTTTTCGATATTGTTAGCTCTGCATATTCAGTTCATTTTGGTTGTGCACTGAACACTTTTTTTTATCTACTGTTTCACCCAGCCACTATTTTACTGAAAATAAATATTTTCAAAGTATTATTCCGACAAATATATATATTTATGTCGGAATAATGCTTTGATAACACAAAACAAATAACCAATAACTAAAAACAGAGACCAATCATTGGCAAAATCTTAATTGTATGTAGAAAAATTCTTAGCGATAAGGCTGAAACATGTCTAAAATTTTACAATTCATGTGAATATGCAAAATTAAGAAAATAAATTTACTTTAAATAATTGCGTAAATAAAGAAAATAGATAAATGAACTAACCAGAGCATAAACAGAAAAACGATCACTCACATCTCTAAATAAGTGTAAAGATTGCAAAATGTCTTTTGGTTTGAATAGATAGTTGTAGCAATTTAAGACAAATGGCTTCCAAAACCAACCTGCCCGCGTGCAGAATAGAAAATTAATCCATTGTAAAATGTGATGAGCAGGACTCATTTTCCAAAAGGCGTTGTCAGATTGCCCAACTGTGTGACAATTGCAACACATGAGTGTGATTACTTTATTCTTGTTTCCAATCTAAGCCTCACACTGACATCTAAACTTTCTATAAGTAAACTTATTATGATAGGGCAGACGGTCTTTAGAAAATGATGGAAAAATTGAACTCTTGCTGGAGTGTACAAGAGGACCAAATCATTAAGGCCCAATGGACTAAAGTTTTGACCTGATTTATTTTTTTGGTACAAGGGACAAAAAAAGTTATTTATCACATTTTTCTTAAAATAATAATAATAATATGCTTAAGAAATCCTATTGATAAAAGTAATCAAATGGCTTTTCAAATTCAATAATGGCATAGATTTACATTCTTCTAGAAGTACTGTTTTTAACTAATACAATTTGTTAATTATGTAATTTCACAAAATTCATAAAAATAAGTCTCATGAAAAAAATTAAAACACCTGATATTTTAATTAAAACCTAACATTTAATTTTTGCATAAATTCCCAAATCAATGTTTTCTCAGGGAGAGAGAAAAATAAAAAAAACAAAAAAAAACACCAAATTTAAATATTAGGTAATCCATTAAATTTTAAGCTAAATTTCAAACATTCTAGAAAGTATTTGTCTATACTTCTGAGATGAGATATTTACATTATTTGGACTATTGTCCTCATCTTTATTGACATGCTTATGACATTTTGGCTGTTGTACACTCTGGCCTTCTTCAGGAGCTATGAATTTTGATCAATAGAGTATATCATTCTCATTCCATGTGCAATGTCACTTCTGTTAGCCATGTAGTTATCTCCCATCAACTTAACTCTTAAGTTGTGCAATGCCATTTCTAGTAGAGTTCAATACCAGGCTACAGCAGTAGTGAACAAATAACTTAAGTTAATGGGAGATCACTACATGGCTACTAGAAGTGGCATCGCACGCGGAATTAGAGTGATCGAAAGAAAGGGTCCAGTTCAAAATTCATAGCACCTGAAGAAGGCTGGAGCATACAACAGCTGAAATGTCATAAACATGGCAATAAAGATGAGGACAATAGTCCCAACAACATAAATGTCCTAGAAAAGATTTAAAAATTTTAATACTTTAGTTTTTCCTCTTAATAAGTTTCATGAGGGCATTATTGTAATCTCTTCACAAAGAAAAAAGATTCAGAAACAGCAGCAGAAAAGCAAATGATCCTGAAGAGTGAAGACATTACAATAATGCTTTCACAAAACTTTTAAGTTGATAAGACTGAAATAGCACTGTACAGCTAAGTGACACAAACACAAACATATATATTATTCAAAACTTACAACATAATATTTATTCAAAATTTATAAAATTAGTATTTGGTCTGCTGTGTATGGAGCACTCTTAAGAATAGTGTGTGTGTGTGTGTGTGTATATATATATATATATATATATATACATACACACACACACACACAATATGTCAAGTCACAAGTTTATTTGCCTGAAGGTAGTCAACTTTAGACTCGAAACACATGTAGCAACACAAATACCATTATGGACACTTAATATATCATACAAAAAGCAAGTAATATTAATAATAACAGCAACAATAAATCTGCACTTTAAACAAAACGTTCACAGCTTCTCACACTTTTTCTTCTATACCAATATCTCTCATTGGGACAACCACTATTTCTGCTTTTAAAATATATATATATATTTTAGACACCACTCAGTAAGCAAATTCAAAGACAATGATGCCCGTTCGTAACATTTTTTAATAGTTTTTACTTTACATTCTCTTTTGAAGATTGACTTGTTGGGGAGGCTCAACAAATGAGGAAAATAAAAAAAAATATAAAAGAAATAAATACAAATTACATTTGGATTCTTAAAAAAAAAAAGTAGGAATTTTTTTTTTTAGTTTTTGCATTTTTTTTATTTATTTTTTTTTTTAAGAAAAGCAAGAAATTCAAATGATGAACAAAAAGCTTCAAATAGAAACAAAATGTTTTGCAAATCTGCAATATTAAGAAATGCAGTTGTTAGTAAATCTTGTTAAATTAATATATTTGCTCTGTATGTCCCTAATATTTAGCAATAAAAATGAAAAATCTTTAGACTGACAATATAGGGGTAAAAAAAAAAATTCACAAAAACATTTCAGCTTTCAAATTTAGAAAACAAAAGTGAAAAACTTTGAGCTAAATTTAAATTATTACATGTATAAAAGAGAATTTTTTTTGTTTATTTCTCATAATTAAAACTAATATTTCATAAAAAAAAATTACATTTAATGAGTTCAAGAACTGAGTAAGATGATTATATTGTATTTACAAGGTTATTTTTTTATTTTCTTTTTTCAAGTGTGAACTTAAGAATGGAAGTGTGAATTAGGTTGTGGACATAAAAATATATAAATCTGAGATTTGAATAATAACAGAATCACCTATCAAATACAACAAATCATTTGGATGGGTTTTAAGAAAAGCAAAGAAAAAATGCATCTTTTTATTAAACTTTGTTTAAATAGTTTATAAAATATAATTCAGACATGAGGAATAGTTCAAGTGGCATTAGCTGAAGAGAAATTATTTTGTTTTCTGTTTCCGACCCCTGCCGAAGGTCAACACCAAAACGAGCATTCATTAAGGAAAAAAAATTTTCAGATTAGGAAAAACAATCAGGTGAATAAAAATATTTATGAAATTTCGTAACCTTATTTCTTACAGGGAACGACTTTCTTTTTGCTTTCTTCATGGAATAAATATGCTCAAAAAGATATCAAGTTCTTTGTTGTATACATTCCCCAGACAGGAGGGAAAACAAAACAAAAAAAAGGTACGTGGTTTTCAACATGTTAAGAAACACTGGGCCAAAATTTTTAAATAAATTTTATCCATAAACAAAATTATGCCATGAGACTTGTGGCTATTTACCTCTGTCATTTCTAGAAATCTCTAAGAATGTAACAACAAATTCTGGAATGTGAATGTGTGTGTGTGTGTGTTTTCTTAAACAATAGCAACAAGGTCTGCTTGTCTTTATTTTTGTTTTATTTTAAACTGCTCATGAAGTTGTTTTAATAAACTTTACAAATTTTTTTTTTTGAATGCAAGTACTATTGTCTGTTGCCAGAGTTTTTATCAAAATTTGTGTAATTAGCCTTGATAATGACTTTGGTCACAGTTAAAAAAAACAAAAAAACGTACTGATTAAAAAATAAACAAACAAAAGAAAAAAGGGAACGTTTATCTATTGCAATTCCGACATAAAACAACTTAGTCAGAAGTTGTAAAAACTTAAAATAAATAGAGAGAGAAAGAGAGAAAAAGAAAAAAAAACTCAGTTGTACAAGTGAGTTGTGACCCCCCCCCCAACCCCCCGATGCAGCCACACCAACCATCAAATTTGAGGGAGGAGGAGGAGGAGGAGGAGGAGGAATGTTTGCTCACTATTTCCTCTTGCAACAACCAAAAGATGAAGAGGAGAAAGAACGAAAAGAAAATGCTAATATTCAAGTCATCAATTCGGATAAAAGAATCAACATTATTCCGTCATTCAGCTAAGGACAGAAATTATTTTTTATTATCATCCAATTTTGTGGAGTTTGCCACATTAGCAATAATACAAGTTGTTCTTCCAAACTGTTAGTGTCTGCAATTCATTTGATTCATTCAGATTGTAGAGATTATGGCAGTACTAGTTAATGATGATGATGGTGATGATAATGATGATGATAATGACTTATGATGACGATAGCAGTTGTACAAGTACTGTTGATGATGGTGATGATTGTTAGTAAAAAAAACAAAAAGTTGTTGTCTATAAACCATTCTTAATGGCTGGCAAGACACTTTTTTTTCTTCTCCCGAACATCTCACACTTGACAGCTTGAAGGGAACTAGGCCAATCTGCCTCTTCAGAGAAGGATCAGCGTGTCAACCGTATAGAAAGTTCATTTTCATCGTTTCGAGGCACATTAGCATATTCAGTCAGGTCACAAGTGATGACATTACTGATGACACAGTCCCCAACCTGAAAAAAAAAAAAAAATACACATTCAATAATTAAGAACATTTTTTAAAAATGATAATCTTGAAGACAACATACAAGCAAATCAAACAGAGTATTTATTCATTGATTAGTTTGAAACTGGATTTTTTAAATTTTTTTTATTTAGGAATCTTTCAAAATGTTTTAAGTGGCTGTAAGGTTTTTAAAATTGTTTTCAAATATCACAAGTTGTATAGTTCAAGAATATTTCAAAACTCGAGTTGTATGATTTAAAGTTCAAGCCCTATTTTCTATAAAAGTTAAAAGTATTTCTTTTTTTCAGATATTCTATTATTTGAGCAATAGGTACATTTTTGAAGAGCATGTTAAGATTTTGTACTTGGTAATAATTGCTACATATTTTTTGTGCTTCCTGCATTCTATCAAGATAGGCACAACGATAAGAAATTGGTTGCAGTGGGTATACTGGGGTGTAGCTTCTGCCTTGAGCACATGCTGCACCCCTATTCTGTTGAGCAATGTGTCTTGTCTATAGTCAGCCAGTATTTTATATTCTCCATTTTTTTTTTTTTTTTTTGGTCGGCTGATGTTCATATAGTTTGTTTGAGAACATTCCCAAATTGTTTGCCATTTTCTTTTGATGTGTTGCGTTAATTCGTTTTCATAATCTGTATATGGGAGTCTGAGGTTGGTTATTTTCATTGCCTCTTTTGCCAGTGTGTTGGCTTCATGGCTTCCCTTGATGCTGATATGGCTAGGAATCCAAGCCAATAGGATTTCTCGAATATAGGGATGATTAGTGTTCTTTTCTTTGTTGTTAAAATTCTTCTCAGACTCCTTATCTAGTTTAACTTCCTATCTTTTGAATTTTCTATCATTTTATGTGTGATTTAATGGTTTCTAGTTCGGTTGTATAGATGGAAGCATGATTTGATAGACTGATTTGTTTCTAAATTTATCTTTTTGGCTGTTGCACTTATTCTATCTTAGAGTTTTGATCCATTTGTGCAGAACGGTTTAAAGTCATATTTGTCAATTCTCTATACATACTTTTTGTTGACTGACACAAGAAAAAGTGAAAGAAATGAGGTTTGGAGATTGTCCATAGAGCTACCTCATTTATTGTGACTGGTGTTACGTTATCAGGATAACTTTGTGCTTTGTTAATTTAAAGTTCATGTGAAGGGATGGCTGTTGGTTTATTTCTATAGAACTTAATATATTGAGGCTTATATATTTTTTAGTTTTTGATCATGACATCTTCACAACTGTAGATTTTTTCAAGGCTTAGTCAATTGGCAGTCAAAGATGGTTTGGCTTGTAATCTTATTGTCAAGACTAACAATAGCAGAAGACTTAAATTCTCATACATAGTATTACATTTTAGTGGGTGTTTGACTACAGGGATTTTCTGCAAACATGGATTCTACATCTTTGCCAGGATATAAAAGATGCCTCTCCCTTCTCAGGTGAGTGTTCATATATCTGTCATATGGTTTTTTTTCCACTTGTACACCTCTTAGGTGCAGTTAGGGTGACTGCATGTTTACATATTGTTGGTAATCACTGACATAAGGTGAAACGTGGATATGCTCTAAGTGGCTAGAGATGTCATCTCTCATGTCCAATCTGTTCACACAGTTACTGTCTTCTAAGGAAAATGAGTACAGATTCTATCTTATCGTCTGAGGTGCATCACATTCAATGACATTATGTTGAATAAACAATGTTACCAGACAATTTGAAAGGAAAAGTATTAGAAAATACAATTATGCCTCTCCACAGCACCCAATGTTGAATAAAGAATGATACTATGGTGCAGTGAATATCAGCTCAGAATGAGAAATCAGAGAATTCCAGTTAAATTCGTTGCATTCTCTTATGCACAAATACCCTTCAGGTATTGGTTAAGTAATAGGACAGCTTGGGTTCTATAGCCTTGGTTGGCAACCAGTCTACTGCAGAAAGTAATGACAACCTACTGCAGGAAAATCTTCTGCCCAGTCAGTCATGTTTCTTTTGAGACATGATTGCCCAAGCATGTATCATGTATGGCACTTTACTGACTGACTGAATATAATAGTTGAAAACATAATTAAAGATTTGACTGGACATAAAATAGGGGATTGGTTTTCTATTGTTATGAAGTAATAAACTGATTTCCCTAGAATTAGTACAAATTGATATAATCAAAAACAAATACAATTAAAGCTTCTTTTGTACCCAAAGTAGAGTATTTGTTTTCCATTGTTATGAAGTAGTAAATGGATTTCCCACTAATTACTACTTATTAATATAATAATGAAATCTGTCTCTTCTCCCTCCAGCTATGGGTTTAATAACAGGACAGATCGGGTTCTATAGCCTTGGTTGGCAACCATTCTACTGCAAAAAGTAATGACAACCTAATGTGGGAAAATATTCTGGCCAGTCAGTCATGTCTTTTTCGAGACATGATCACCTAAGATTGTATCACATATGGCACTTGACTGACTGACCAGCATTGAACTCTAAGTCAAATGAACACTTTCAGGTTAAAAAAAAAAAAAAATTGACATTCATTTTGGTGGAGAGGATTTGGGTGAATCTATGCTTTTAAATCTTAATTATTCTATAATCTCTTTCCCTTTCCCTCCCAAACTTTAAAGATTTAAATGTGGGAGGTATTTCTGCCGCGCCCTGTATTTTTATTTATAATTACAAAATGGTGAAGAGATTCACTGTATCATTTCTCATTATTACAATGATCTAGAAAAGAGATGTTGTAACAAAACATTTTAATCCTTACCTCGGGGTAAATACCAATTAGGGCATCTGCTCTGTTGTAAAATTCTTCTTTTAAAGAAATCACTACACATTGGAAGTTAGTTTCAGCCTGTTCTTCAATATATGAGGCAACCTAGGAAGAGAGCATGGAAAATATTAAGTCAAAATTAAGAAAAACGAATTTGGTCTGGGCTGCAAGCAATTTTCTTTTAATCAGAAGATGCTCAACAAAAGATGATTAAATATTTGGATTAAATTAACACGATACTTTAGCAGATCAATAGTGACAAAATACTTACCAAGTCAAAGAGCCTTAAAATAGATTTTAGATAAGATTTGGTTGGTTGGTTGTTTTGTTTTATGGCATATCAACCTCAGCAGGTCATTTATTGTCAACTAAATTTTTATTTTTTTTTTTTTTTTATTTATTGCTGGTAATACCTTTTTCTTTCAACAATTTATTGTTGTTTTTATATAAGTTTTTCTGTCTAGTAATACCTTTTTCTTTTTGAGTATCAAGATTCATTGGGATTTGTTTTTAAGAGCAGGGTTCCCAAGTCCTACCCTGTTACTTAACCCATAACTGGAGGGAAGAGACGGATTAATACCTTTCCCAAGAGTACCAGTGCTTTTTAAGTGAATGCAGGGTATTCAACTGGTATTCGAACTCAGCTGATTTCTCTTTCCGAGCCAATATCCACTGCAACATAACGCACATCCGTTACCAAACGCTTACAGCACCTGGTATTCTCAAGCGGTCACCCATCTAAGTACTGACCAGGCTTAACGTTGCTTAACTTCGGTGATCGAGTGAGAACCAGTGTATTCAACGTGATATGGCCGTAAGCCTTTAAATAAGAAATATGTTTCTTAATGAATCAGGAGAGAGAGAGAAAGCTTTTCATTAGCTTATACAAGGATAGATAAAGGAAAAAAAAAGATTTTTATATACATCATCTGAACGTTTTCTTGAGAAGTCTGTATGAAATGAATTTTAATAAATGGAGCCCTACGTAAGGTAAATTCTGGAAACAGCTCATTTGTGTCAGCAAAATTTCATTAAGATTTCAATGACTAAAGCTCATGGCAGACCTAGGGCAAGAACAGATTGGGTTTGTTCAATACATTAGAACAAAAGAGGCCATTTTATCAGAATAAACATTACAGACGAAGAAAGGTGATTTTCTAAGCACAGCTTAGATGAGGAACAAGGCCAAAGGTCACCAAGTGAGGATCATATTACTCAGTTGTAATTGTTCTAGCAAGACAAACTTGCTAACCATTACACCACGTTGAAGTGAATATAATGGACCCAATGGGAATTGGATGCTGTCTCTTCAATTAACAATTACAGCACCTGGTATTCCCAAGCAGTCATCCATCTAGGTACTGACCAGGCTTGACATTGCTTAACTTCGCAATTGTATGGAAACTGAGATTTTAACATGATATCACTAAGCACAAGAAAAGACTGCCTGCCTGCCTGGCTGTCAGCAAGAGAGACAGTCTGCCTTATTTAACTGGAGTAGTGTAGTCACATTATATTTCATGGAAACTTGAGGGTGCATAAAAAAAAAAAAAAAAAAAAAAAAAAAAAAAGGAAAAAGATTCCACCCAGAAAATACATAAAGTATTAAGATATAGGAAAAACATAGGAACGAAGAAAAGAATTCTGATCTGCTATGTGATATCTAATTTCCTATATGGCAGTGAGTGCTGGAGAATTTCCTCATTGATTAAAAGCCTAGAAGTTACAGAGTTGAGGTTCTACTGACAAATGCTGTAAATATACCAGGATTTGTTTATGTGAGCAATGAGGAAGTCTTAAAGAAAATGGGAACAAGCTCAGTAATAGGTGCTCAGTCTAATAACCCAGACATGTTAAAGTTAATATTGATTGCCACTTGAAAGTTTTGTAATCAGTATATATTAAGTCCTACCAGTCATCCCTTTATAAGGAGGAACGGTTGGTGGGCTACAATTAGTCTTTAATGTTACATTCTTTTTTTCTTTATTTTTGCTCTGATGAGAGAGGACCAATAAACTAGTTTAGCTGTTGTTAATTGTTATATTTGGGTATTACCAATTTCTACTAATATATATTTTCAGCTGTTCCTTTTTTTTTTTTTTTTTTTTTTTTTTTGTTATGTTTGGCCTTTTAATATGCCCGATTTTACTACTAATAAAATTTTGGACCTCTGCAAATACAATAATAAAGAGAAAGTTGAAATTTCTTGGATATGTAATAAGGAAAGGTCTAGAGAACTTAATACTCACAGTTCATATTGAAAGCAAGGATTAAATAGTGAGTAACCTATTTGATGAGTGAATTAATGGCAGAACAAGAGTAACAAAGATGGAGGGGGAAAGGTGCAAGAGTTACTTCAAGCAACAAAAAGACAGGAAGTTGTGAAGAGCCATGATCACCCATGTCCCAAAAGAACTTGGCACATAAAAGCAGATTTCTAGGGTAACAAAAGAATTGTGCCTATACTTAAAAAAAAAAAAATATAAAATGACTTACTTTGCCAATATTTGTGTTATCCAAAGCAGCATCAATTTCATCGAGGACAAAGAAAGGAGCTGGTTGAAAACTGAAAAGAAAAATCAGATTTTTTCTTTTTTTTAGTTTAAACTAAATGTGGCTGTTAGAAAAGCAGTGACCAAATCAACCAATTCTTGAGTTGCTGGTTCAAGGGTGGAATATGAAAAGACAAAGGGTATATGTGGAATTAGCTTCCCCTAACAAATTGGGGATAAAAAAAAAAAAAAATAACACACGCTTAAAGGTTTTGTAATCAGTATATATCAAGTCCTACCAGCCATCTTCTTACAAGGAGGAATGGTTGGTGGACTTTTTAGTCACAGTGCACATTCTTTTTTTCTTCAATTTTTGCTCTGATGAGAGAGGACCAATAAACTAGTTAAGCTGTTGTTAATCATTATATTTCAGTATTACCAATTTATGCTAATGTTTTCAAATCCATTCCTTATTGGCAACTTTCACTCGAAATTGAGCTGATGAAATTAGAAGTGTTGAGACATTCCCAACATCAAATATTCAATGTCTTGTCACACACCCACTTAGAAAGATAATAAAAAGCAGTTAATTTACTTGTTATATCCTCTCCGTCCGGCCAAACTTTGCTGAACTGAAGAATCAAAAGTTAATCTGAAATAAACTGCCTGAACTCACCTATGAATTGCAAATAATAATGCGAGGGCAGCAACAGTTTTTTCTCCTCCAGACAAATTGTCCATTGGTCGGAAACGTTTTCCAGGAGCTACACAATTGTAGTTGACACCATCCAAGTAAGGTTCTTCAGGGTTCTCAGGGCCAAGAAAAGCTTGGGCACTAGGATTTCTGGATAAAGCCTTCAAAAGAAAACAACAAGATTGTTTATCAAATCAAAAGTTCATTCAGATCCTGCATCTTATGGTATTCAACAAGTATTAGGCGGCCAGATAAATTTGCTTCGACGTAAATGCAGCATCAATAAGGAGGGAATGAATTTAAAATTCAACACATTAACTAAGTTGGATGTCAAAACAAAGACTTCATCTTCTCTTTTTTCCCCCCTCTCTCTCTTGTAATTGAATATGCATAGATTACGCCACATGGTGTCAGAAATGAGATGACTATAGTCTGAAAAATCTAGCATTTTCACATTACCTTCAGTTGTTCTAAGTCATGAACATGCTAGTTGAAATATTTCATGGAGTTGGGTGTCATGAAATGATGGTGCAAAGAAAAAAAAAAAGGTTTTCTTTGTTAAAAAAAATGCTTAGTCCAATTGACGACTTGTCCATTGCACAAAATTCTGAAAAAGGACATGATAACCAAAAGCAATTCATGGCTCATGTTCAAGCTCCTGCAAAGATGGTTTTATCAAGGAATTTGGCAATTAACTGGAAAAAGTTTATTCAAAATTATTCAAAAGCTAGTCAACTCAACAAAGAACCTGAAACTCTCAAGCATTTGTCTTTTAGTTAATAAGAGAGGGAGGCATACGGCATTTATGAAGGGTTGAATTTCGTTAATGAAGAGGAGAACAATTTGGAAGTAGTAATAAAATTTACATTTTTTATTGGAGAAAACCACAAAAGTGTACAAAGCTTACAAATTTCATATTCAAAAGCAAGATAGCAAGAGCATTGAGGCATATGTTGCTGCACTCCAGCAGGTAGCAAATGGCTGCAATTTTGAACAAATGCAAGACAGGCTAATTTGAGACTAAATAGTTGTAGGTCTATAAACTCCAAAACGGCTGAACTGATTTTCTTGAAAATTTACACAGTTGTATGATAAGTGTCTGCGAGTGTTCTTAGCTAGGTTTTGTGTCAAGGTACCCCTGATAAATGTCGAAAATCGATAATCGAAAAAATCGGGTTATAGAAGGAGCGGTCCGATTTTAATCAAATTTGATAAAGACAAAGACACAAGAAACGATATTCAGAAGTTTCAAGGTTGCAGTTCTTACAATAATGCAGAAAATCGATAATATATATATATGTAAAAGGCAAGATGTTTGTATGCATGTGTCTGTTTATCTGCCTGGATGTCTGTATTTTTTTCAGCCCTTTTATTTTAGTTTTTGCTTCGGGTTTGGTTCTAAGTAGGTATAATTGTAGTCCTTAGTCTCAGCCATGATACCATTTACTCAGAGGACTTATTTAGCCTTCAAAATTCAGTTTACGACGAAAAAACTTATTTGATATCGATACCAGGAAATCAAAATTTCACTTACATCCATTCATTTTTCTTTCAGTCTTCGGTTTCTCTTTAACTGGAAACAACTATTGCTTTTTAGTCTTTCGTGCCAACGTCCAAAGAGTCTGAGCTCCAGGACCATGGATTAGTTTTCAAGCTTTCATTACACCCGAGCAACGTCGGGCTATACTGCTAATATGCCATAAAAGCAGTACAAAAAAAAAAAAACAAAAAACAAAAAAAAAACAAAACACAATTTGCCAAAGTGTTCAAGAAGAGGACATTACGGTCATAGAAGCCTGGCAAGCTGAAGTTAAAGTTACAACAAAGCTAATTAGTAAAGTAATTCCTTTCAAATTGGATACTGGAGCAGATGTGACAGTAATTTTTCTTTGCGACTACTTACTTTGTATACTTCATCAATCCTTGTGGCCACGTGATCAAAGCACAGCATGAACCGGTCGTATCTTTCTTTACGGATTTTCTCAAAGTTTGTCTTTGCTCTTTTAGCTCGTTTACGAGCATTTTCAAATTCCTCAGAAGTTTCCTGGAAACGTTCTCGTACACCATCAAGCCTTGAAAGAAAGAGAAAAACAAATTGAAATATTGAGGAGTTTGAAAGAGATGAAGAGAGAGATTTCTAATAAATTATTTTTATAGCATTTCTCTCTTTCCCTCTCTCTAAAAGTAAAATATTTATATGATTTACATTCGTACTATTATCCTCATCTTTTTTGTTGCTATCACATTTCAACCATTGCAACCTCTAGTCTTCTTCAGGTGCATGTCAATCTGATCAACTTTCAGGGAATTTCAACCTAAACAATTTATTTAATGAAAATAACCTACTCTTGTAGGTCGTTCGTGTTCTGCTGGCCATGTCTAGGGATATCTCAACATTTTATTTAGTACTGCTCAGTTATTGCTTCCCTATTCCCATTGAGTCTATAACTTTACTACGCAGCTTAGGGATTGAGCTCTATTGCTATACCACCAAATTCATGAATCCTAGGCCAGGTAGTCCTGCCTTATTACTATTATTTACATCCAAACAAATATGTTCATCATGGCAAGGGTAAGGGCATAAAACTGAAAAACTTTTAGTATTTATATCTTAAAAGCACCTTTGTCTGGTACATTCACAAAATGACACAGAATGGTGGCTCAGGATAAAAAAAAAAAAAAATTTAGCTAACCAGCGCATTCATACAACAAAACTTGACATTCTGATGAGTTGACCATTGCCCACCTTGCCAAAATATTTTTTTTAAAGTTTCAAAGACAGATTTTCAGACATCAATTTATACATAAATTGATGAGATTTTCGTTAGTCCAGACATCACGCCTAAACTAGCCATACATTGACTGATCCAAACCAAGTTTTGAGGAAGGTAAGGGGGTACTAAGTAAAATTGGTTTTACTAGGTTGCGAACAATGAATTTTCTTTTTCTTTTTTTTTTGGAAAAATTAAAAATTTAACATCTTTTCTTTCTTTTTTTTTTTTACATAAGGAATGCTGTCCAATTGAAGGTACAGGATATTTCTTCTTTTTTTGTTTGCTGCAAAAAATGTATACCACCCACAGTCTCTTCAACTTCTGCGATAATTCATCACTACACAATCCAATAGGAAACTTATGGCCATTATTAAGAGAAATGAATACAAAAAATTAAATATTCAAGCAAAGATCTCTGAGAAGCAATAAAATCTACTGCAAGTCAAACAGTAGAAAAACTACTGCAAGTCAAACAGCAGAAAAACTACTGCAAGTCAAACAGCAGAAAAACTACTGCAAGTCAAACAGCAGAAAAACTACTGCAAGTCAAACAGTAGAAAGGCTGATACATCTAATGGTTGAAAAACTGAAGATTGCAGAACACCAAAGAGCCAATATAGACTTGTGTTTTATAAATATTTTCATGGCAATTGTTCTAATGAGGTTTCCACATTAGACTTCACATTCCACTGTCCATGTCTACAGATATTTTATCTAGTTCCTATTTTTAGTACTGCTCAGTTATTGCTTGCCCTGTTTTCCACTGAGTCATAGTATACACTATCCAGCCCAGGGATTGAACTCACAATTACCATACCATCAAATAGAAAAAAAAAACGAAGCTTGACACAAGGAGTGTTTGGTTGGTTGGTTGTTTGGAGTTTTATGGCATATCAACCACTACGGGTCACTTAATGCCAAATCCAGTCTGTGCATATATATCAAATATATACACTTTGTAAACTCAATTTAAGGATAATGTCCTTGAACCACAGCACATTTATTCTTACTCCGGTAAATGATTTCAAATGTTTCTATCGAGCATGAGTTAGTTATTTATATCAAGTAGATTGATTTATTTGTATGATCAATTGATGCAGTTTTTCCACTACCAGTTTTATTTATAGTGGGTAAAGGGCCAGTGTAGTTTTATCCAACAGTGATTTGATTGTTTAGATTTTTATGGTATATCAACCTTGATTGATTGAGTATTCTGGGTTATGACAAGATATATTTTTGGATATAAACCTGTCTCTCTCAAAAAAGAGAGAACATCACCCATTTCCACCTTCTCAAACAAATTTCTCATATTATCTGTTTTAAAATACCGCTCTCTGGTTCTAGTTAGCGAGCCACATTCCATTAGAATATGTTTGATCGTGTAAGGCGTTTGACATGTCAAACACTGTGGTGGTTGTTCCTGCGTGAGTATAAAAGAATGAGTGAGTTTTGAGTGGCCAATATGCAAACGTGATATAATGACTTGTTCTTCCTTGATTTTGTGAAGGCTGATCTCTATTATCCCAGTGTAGGGTTTATTTGGAAGAGTTTGTTGTTAATGTTGCCATTCCAACGGTGTTGCCATTTTGTCAGAAAGAATTTATATATTTGAGGTTTCAAGTTCGTATATGGAATACTGATATTGTCCGGGCCAATATACTGATATTATCTAAGGCCAATTTTGCTGCCGAATCAGCTCTTTTATTTCCATGTACTCCAATGTGGCTAGGTATCCAGCACATAATTATATCTTTGTGACTAGACAGAGTCTAGTCTACTCAGCAATTTAACTATTAATGGGTTTTCTAGACATTTGTTTTTCACTGATGTTAATACCAAGAGTGAATCTGAAAATATGATAAATTTGTTGTTTGTCATTGGAAATTATGTTGAGAGCAAGATCAACTGCACAGACTTCTGCTGTAAAAATGGAACTTTCCATAGGAAGGGCTTTTAGGTATATGATTTTATTAAGTACGGAAGCACATGCTGATCTATTGCCATCCTTGGATCCATCCGTAAATATATATTGGTGATCCGGATGGTTTAAGAGGATAGTATGAAATTTTTCCAGAAAGGTACTGGGGTGTGTTTTTGCTTTTGGTAGTTTGTTTAATTGAAGGATTATTTGAGGTTCTTTGATGATCCAAGGTGGAACTTGTATGAGTGTGCTTTTATGTATCCTTTTAATAGGAATTTTGGATTCATGGAGAATAGTCTCCATTCGAAGGCCAAATAGTTTGATTGAATTTTCTTTTTGTTGAAACAGTTGCTTATGTTTAGAATTGAAAATGCAGTCATAAGCAGGGTTGGTTGGACACGACTTCAATTTTAAGTAATATTGGAGAGCCAGATTTATGCATCTAAGTTGTAGAGGAGCTTCATTGGTTTCAGTGTATAAACTTTCAGCTGGAGAAGTTCTGAAGGCTCCTAGAACCTGTCATAGTCCTTCATGGTGAATTGGGTCAAGCTTTTTAAGGTAAGATTTCCTGGCAGATCCATAAATAAATATACCGTAATCTAATTGGGATCAGATTAGGGCTTTGTATAACTTGATGAGGGCTTGACGATCATTTCATATGGGCGACTACTCGTAAGAGTTGTTGAGCACGGGCCATTTTAGATTTTAAATGTTTTATATGAGGTATGAAAGATAATTTCCTGTTGAATATAACTCCCAAGAATTTGTACTCATTAATGACCGGTATTTCCGTGTCTTCCAGCTTTATGACTGGGTCATTGTGCATTTTCCTCAGTTAACAAAAACGCACACATTTTGTATCTTGTATCCATTTCTATGTACCCAATGTATTATTTTATTGATGCATTGTTGCAGTTGGCGTTCTGCAGTCCTCATATTTTGATCTGGAAGTGATGCAGAAATCATCAACATAAAGATAGTCATTAATTCCAGTAGTAAGGCACTTTGTTATACTGTTAATTTTTATATTGAAAAGTGTCACCGATAGGATACTCCTTTGTGGGACTCCCTCTTCTTGCTTGTGATGGTTTGAAAAAGTGGATCCAATTCAAACTCGGAACTCCCTATTCGACAGAAAACTCTTAAAGTTTGGTAATCTACCTCACAGTCCAAGTTTATGGAGATCTTTCATTATTCCAAACTTCCAGGTGGTTTCATAAGCCTTCTCCAGGTCAAAGAAGATTGCTATAAGATGTTTTTGGATATTGGTCTCTCTTATGGAGGTTTCCAATTTAACCAAATGATCCATTGTTGATCTCTGTTTTCTGAAACCACATTGAGATCTGGTGATAAGTTTATTGGATTCAAGGTACCAGATCAGTCTTTTGTTAAGCATGCGCTCTATTGTTTTACAGAGGCAACTCGTGAGAGCTACTGGATGGTAGTTGGATGGGTTTGTATGATCTTTTCCAGGTTTAGGTATAGGGATGAAAATTGCTATTTTCCATGATTCTGGGACTGTCCCATGTGTCCAGATATCATTAAATATTTTGAGGAGGTAGGTCAGTGATTTGTTTGGTAGATGTTTTAGAAATTCATAATGAATTTCATAAGGGCCGACTGCTGTATTGTGATGCTTTGATTGATTCTTTCAGTTCCGCTAATGTAAACGAAAGATTATATTTTTCGAGATTATTTGTCTTAAAAGTAAGTTTTTGTTTTACAACGAGGTTCTTATAAGTAATGAATTGTGGGTTAGAGGTGTTAAGTGAAGAATTTTGTGAGAATGTCTTGGCTAGTATATCTGCTATGTCTTCCTTTGTAGTTGCTTCTGTCTGATCTTTTCTAAGATGTCTGAGAGTGATTGGTTGTGGTTTTCCAGATATCTTCCTTATTATCCTCCAAATATTGTTTGTTTTAGTGGAGGAGCCAATTTGATTGACATAGTTTTGCCAACTTTCCTTTCTTAATGATTTTTCAGGTTTCTGCCCTGAGCAGTTTGAAGGCGTTGAGATTAATGGTGGTAGGTTGTTTATGAAATTTTCGTAAGGCAGCCTTATGAAGGAGGATAGCTGTCTTGCATTCATCATTGAACCAGGGAATTCTATGTTTGTCTGAGCTTGAGGTTTTTCTGATGGATTCATTGGCTATGGAGATTAGAGTTTCGGTAAAATATTTTGTTCACACAGGGTTTCAAAAACTTCCCACTTTGCCTTGTTAAGTTTCCAATGAGGGAGTTTTTCATCTTTAAGTGGTTGTAGAGTTTCAAGAAATATGGGGAAGTGGTCACTACCGCATAGATCATCATGAACTTTCCACCCATAGTCCATATAGCTTATGGGATCACATAAAGTGAGGTCAATGGTTGAGTAAGAACCTGTGAACAGGTTGAGGTATGTTTTTGATTTATCGTTTAGTAGGCAAAAGTTATTTGATTCAATGATTTTTTCTAGGTCTTTACCTTTTTTATTGGTTTTCTGGCACCCCCAGACAGTGCTGTGGCTGTTTAAGTCTCCCAGAAATAAATAAGGTTTTGGTATTTGCTCAAGTAGTTTATTCATTTTAAAGTCACTGATGGGGTCATGTGGAGGGATGTAGATGGAGCAGATATGTATTGGTTTATGCAGAGTAGCTTTAATAACAATTGCTTGGAGGTCAGTATCTATCTGCATTTGACTTTGAGGTATATCTTTCCTAACTAGGATCGACACTCCTTCAGAGGCTCTGTTTCCATCTTTGTTAAAATAGTTATACATGTGATATTGTTTAAATTTAATAAAGGTTGTTTCTTTTAAGGTTTCTTGTAGGCAAACTATTTTGGGTTTATAGTTGGCCAGTAGTTGGTGACGTGCCTCATAATTAGCCCAAATTCCTCTGCAATTCCACTGTAGGATTGCATTATTTTGTAATTTCATTGTTTGGTGTGAAATTTGTCTGAATTGGTGTTATTGTTCTTTTTTTATTTGTTTTTAATGCTCATCGGTTTCCATTCTTTCCAGAAAACTAAACCTGTCTTCTGTGTCAATCTTCGAAGTAGATGGTTCTGTAGGTTGGCTTGTTAAGTTTGAAATCTTTAGACGTTCCCGTGAGGAAGATGGAGTATGGTCTCTTGGATTGTGATGGGCATTTTTCTTTGTTCTTGTTTGATTCAGGGTTGTGTATTATTTTTCCCATTGTTGTCACTTTTAGGAGTTGAAAGACAGATTGATGATTGTTGCAAATTCTGTTTTTTGGTAGGAGTGATCTGTGTCTGTGACATTTTTTTTCCTATTTCTTTTTCATTCTTTATTTTATCATGGGTTTTATTATTCTGAGCAGGGACTTCCAATTGAAATGTTTGTTGAATACTATTGGTGTATTCTTTCTTTAGCTCTGCCTGGAATTTTGTCCACTCACTTGAATCTAATTTTATGAGTTTTTCAATGAGTGTTCTATATTTTTTATCTTCAGTGTCAGCTCTCCGTGTAACTGAAGCATAGCTAATCTCACCCGTATAGCCCTCTACAATTTTCCTGGCCTCCAAGAAAGATACATTTTTCTTATGTTTTACTACAATGATTTCTTTTTCTTTCTTGTAGACGTCACAAGATCTTGCATAAGCTGGATGGTCCTGTTGACAATTTGGACATCTTAGTGGTTTCAAACATTCCTCCTCTTTATGGTTTGGTTCTTTTTCTCCACATTTGGCACATGTCTGTCATCCTCTGCAAGCATCCCTGTGGTGTCCAAATTTCTGACATTTGAAGCACCTCAGGGTCACCCTTATGTTTATTCTTTTTATATCTATCACTCCCTGTTTTCCCAGGGCCCCTCTTGTTTATTCTTCTGAGGCTAAAGCCAACTCCAGGCTTCTGATTACACCTTTGGAAGTGTTTAGCCTCTCATGTGGATAGGCTTTGCATTTGGAATCATGAAATTTTTTCATTTTTAGGACGTTTTCTGCTTGTCTCCTGTTATCCAATTCGACAAGTAAATTTCCATTTCTCAATTTTTTTAACATTTTTTGGGGTTGCTCATGTAGAGATAACTCTTTCAATTAAGAATGGGGAGAATTTAGCGAGACAGACCTCTTCCAGGGATTCAATGATAATGAATCTGGGGAAGTCTGCTGTTTCACCTTCAGAGTCTGATTCTGATAAATTTCTTTTAGATTTTTTATTTAAAGATGCCATGTTTTGGTTTTTATTTTCACTGGCCCTGTGCTCTGCCACCCACCATGGAGTCCAACTTGAGAAGGGAATGAACCAAGGGGGAAACCCATTCGCCTTGGCTGAGACGGGGATACACGACCAGTATACTTATATTGAGAGCAAGTCTTGAGCCTCTGCAAAATTTTGGTTGTAGAACTCTTTAATTTAGCAGTGATGAAAAAGTCTTTTGCTCTCAACAGAGTTGATCCTCAGCCCCCGCCTTCTAGCTCATATAAGATAAAGGGATGTGAAATGTTCCACTAATATAATTTTAATAGTACTTCTGAAATAGAAAGAGATATATATGAGCTAGGACATGTCGGGACTGGCCGATTGATCAGATCAGGCCTCTCCGACCACCCGTCTAGCCCAGGTAAGGGCTAAAGTGGTGTGTTGAAGGAACATGACCTCTTTGCACATGGGTCATGAACTTCTCAACCACCAGGATTCCATCCCCAGGCATTATGGGTCGCCACCCACGGCCAACAGGTAGCCTCCTTGGGGGACATTTACCTCCTGCAGAGATGCAGTCGACGTATTCTGAAGCCCATAGGGCGGCAGAGTGTTTGGATCACAAAAACAAAGTTAAGGACAATAGTTTGCATGTAAATAGTGTAAATAACATTTAGACATCATTCAGAGGGAAACAACTTACTTTTCCATTGCTTTCATATTTGGTGCATTAATTCGTTGCAATGTTGACTGCATATCAGACATTGCTTTATTGAGTGCATCTTGAGCCTTCTTTACATCCTCAGGATGATCAAGCTGAAAAGAGAAAATAAAGAAATTCAAAATGCAATAAAATTGAGACTTTTAAAGCTTCCTTGGGGCTACCCATCATCTCCAAGCTGGTTTTCACATTGCATTTTTTAGATTTCAAATGTTTATATATATATATATCTCTGTGGATTTCATTGAAAATTACAGGTAAGGTGTTATCACAAACTTAATATAATTTTTCAGGTGGTTGGTGTGAAGAATTAAAATTTTATAAGAATTAATTAAAGGTTTTGTATTTTTGAGCACTTTCAGCTATACTTTTAGCCATTATCAAAAATGAATTTTGTTTTACTTGTAAAATATGTGTAAAGTTTATGTATATAGAGTCATGTGTATGTTACGTCCCAAACACAAAAATGTATTTCATTCAGCAGGATTCAAACCTGCGACCTCTATCCACATAGGGGAAGCCACCATGTGGTCTGGTGCGTCTTAGACCTCTCGACCATGAATGACAATCAGTCTAAATGAAGTCAAATTAAGCCTATAACAATTTTTGAATTCATCGTAATAACCATCTCTGCTCTGAAATGTATCGTAATGTCAACAAATGTAAACATGTTATGGAAATTAACAAAGATTAATGAAATCCCTACATGGATAGGGGTCACAGGTTCGAATCCTGCTGAATTAAACATTTTCGTAACAAAAATTTATCATAAATAATCAGGCCAGTAGAAATAAATATATAATACTGTTTGATTATAAACAGAATATCTACTTAAAGATGAGTATCGATCAAAAATAATGTTCAAACAAATCATTCCAAATTGTCAGTTGTTTATAACCAGTTTCGTTATCTTCATTATTTTCCGTTTATATTTATATATATATATATATATATATATATATATATATATGAAAAGGGAATTGTACCCACAGAAGTAACTAATGGCTCTAAAGAGTGAGGACGTCATTTTAATTTAACCCGAGGAACCTTTCGGCCAACACTTGTCAAGGGTCACGTTGGCAAAATTTCATGAATAGGTAAATAAGAGGACAGAACAGAATGGAATATTTGCAACACTGGGAGAAGATGGAATTCGCTTAAAAATAATTTTGGTTCTTTAAACCGTTTCAACTTGTTCAGCGAAGGGATAACGTTTTCGTAACATCTGTGTTTCGTAAACCGACCTTTACAGGCCTGTATACGAATTGGAACTCTTTCGTCCCTAAGTCCCGAAAAATTGGCCTTATAGAAACTTTGGTTCACCGTGCCCTGCATATTTGTTCTCCCGAATGCTTGGCCAGTGAGTTAACACGCCTGCATGATATATTTGAGGGGAACAGGTACCCTATTAATTTTGTGAAACGGGTTATTGCCCGTAAAATTAAACGGTTTAAAGAACCAAAAGTTGAAGGGCCAAGTCGCTGTCCTTTATACCTAAAATTACCTTGGCTTGGTAGACAATGTCTTGCTGTTACTGATAAAGTTTCGGCTAATATTTTGTCGGGCTATTTTTCAGTAAAATTGCGTGTTGTTTATAAAACAAGGCCTGTGTTTCCATCTTTTGTTAAGGATCGGTTGTCCTATTTTCGTAAAAATTCTGTTGTTTATAAATTTAAATGCTGTTGCGATGCAGCATACATAGGACGAACCAATCTGAGATTGGAGACACGGGTTGCGCAGCATGTCCCCGCGAATTTACGTTTGGGCAATTCTAACAGCAATATAAGGACGACTCAGGCTGTGCTTGATTCAGCAATCGGCCAACACCTGTTGGACAATCCGGCTTGTGCCTCCTCTTATGAGGACAGTTGGTTTTCTGTCTTGCACAGTGCTCGTTCGTCATATCATCTACGTATTTTGGAGGCCATTTGCCTTAAAATCCAACAGCCGAGCCTGTGCAGGCAGAAAGAGCAGTTCTTACGCTCTTTGCAACTACTGGTGAGTTTATGAGTGTAACCTTTTTCTTTTTTATTTTCACTCTTGTGGAATTTATATGTTTACACCCCCCTCACTTTTTAATATTCCTTAATAAATTTATTTTTAAGCGAATTCCATCTTCTCCCAGTGTTGCAAATATTCCATTCTGTTCTGTCCTCTTATTTACCTATTCATGAAATTTTGCCAACGTGACCCTTGACAAGTGTTGGCCGAAAGGTTCCTCGGGTTAAATTAAAATATATATACATATATATATATATATATATATATATAGTGACAAGCATAAGTATTAGATACATGTTATTTTCTGTTATAACTCTAGTTTATATTCGCCATTTTGCCTGATATTTGGTAAATAATATCTCGTAAAGTTGTTTCAGTTGTATGTGGAAGGAAAATTAAAAACTCATGGTCAAATCCATTTTTTTTTATCAAAGTTCAAAATTACCCGATGCAAAACTATTGGATACATGACACTTTTCAAATTTCCAAACAAAACTTTGTATTTTAAAAGACTTTAAATATTCAAATTTTTGATAGTATTGGAATGTTATCTCTGACCAATCAGAGAAGCATACAATTGCTCACAGGATAGTTCTACTATTCATCTGACTCTTTGATGTGCATTATGCAATTCAAGGATTAAAAATGACAAAAACTAAAGAATTATCCAGAGATATGTGAAATAGAATCACTGAAAATCACAAAGGAGGACAAGGTTAACAAAAAATTAGCAAAGAAATGAATCTAGCACTACGTACAGTAGGAAATATCATCAGAAAGTATAAGAAGTATGGCGATGGTACAGCAAACCTTCCAAGAAATGAAAGACCGAGAAAAATAAATGAGAAGACTTCAAGGTGGATCAGCAGAAATGTGCGAAAAACCCCTTCATTATTCGTTCTGAAATTAAAACTGATCTTGAGGGTGCTGGAATTAATGTAAGTAAGGATACTATTAGCAGAGCTCTATATCATACAGGCTTTCATTCAACATCACCAAGAAAAGTGTCTTTACTGAAAACCAAACATGTCAAAGACCGATTAAAGTTTGTCGAAACTTATGAAAAGAAAGGTATGCAGTTTTGGGAAAAGGTAATCTGGTCAGATGAAACGAAAGTTGAACTATTCAGAAGGAACACAGCGACAAGTGTTTGGCTAAAAAATGGCACTGCCTTCAACAAGCACAATACCATCCCCACAGTTAAGTTTGGGAGTGATTCCATTATGATATGGGGATGCTTTTCATCCAAGGGCACTGGTGAGTTACAAGTTATCCATGGCAGAATGAATGGTAGCAAGTACAGGGAGATTCTAGAGAAGAACCTTCAGAAATCTGCAACTTCTTTAGGACATGGTCGGAATTTCGTGCTTCAACACGACAATGATCCCAAAGATACCTCAAAACTTACGAAAGAATGGTTTGAAAATAATGGTACTGGTACTCTCAATTGGCCAAGTCAGTCTCCTGACTTGAATCCAATTGAGAATTTGTGGAATACTTTGAAGGTATATTACATATGCTTCTTACCTCTTTTTCTTCTTCATCTAACATACTATAGTCAATCTGGATCCGCGCTTCCTTCTCGTAGATTGCCCGAGACCCAGACGTGCTATCACGGGCAGTGCTGTCCGAAGTATTCTCATCAGTTTGACTAGAGTCATTTTCCTGACTGATATCATCCATTGAGCCCCGTTTCATTGGTAAGTGAATATCATCCATCTGTAAGACAAACAACACAATATGTACAACTTTGCAAAGGAGCACAAGCATAAAAAAATTATTTAACAATTACAGTGCTGTGGGCATAATTATACATCTTTACGAAACTTACATTACCTGATGTTGATATGCATATAATATTTTTGAAGACACTGAAATGTCAATCACCAGTGTTTGTACTATAAACTAACTAGCACTATTTTTAAACCAGCACAGAGATCTAAACTTATATAATAAATGGAACTTTGTGTGTCCGTTACCTATAAACTCCGAAACGGCTGAACTGATTTTCTTGAAAATTTACAGTTGTACTAAAAGTGTCTGCAAGTGTTCTTAGCTAGGTTTTGTGTTGATAATCAGAAATATTGGGTTATAGAAGGAGTGGTCTGATTTTAATCAAATTTGATACACTCATAGACAAAGACATAAGAAACGATATTCAGAAGTTTCAAGGTTGCAGTTCCTACAATAGTGCAGAAAATCAATAATATATATATATATATAAAAAAGGCAAGGTGTTTGTGTGTGTGTGTGTGTGTGTGTGTCAGTTTATCTGCCTGTATGTCTGTATATTTTTCAGCCTTTTTATTTTAGTTTTTGCTTCGGGTTTGGCTCTAAGTAGGTATAATTGTAGTCCTTAGTCTCAGCCATGATACCATTTACTCAGAGGACTTATTTAGCCTTCAAAATTCAGTTTACGACAAAAAAAAATTATTTGATATCAATATCAGGAAATCAAAATTTGATTTACATCCATTCATTTTTCTTTCAGTCTATGGTTTCACTTTAACTGGAAACAACTATTACTTTTTAGTCTTTCGTGCCAGTGTTCAAAGAGTCTGAGCTCCAGGACCATGGATTAGTTTGAAAGCTTTCATTACACTTGAGTAACGCCAGACTATATTGCTAGTATAATATTAGTTACCAGCAGCCAAATAGTGTCACACAGGTTTCATTGTATTTTTCTAAAGAGGGTTTTTGTAGAGAGTCAAATGTATTGCTGGTGGTATTTTTTTTTATAAAAATCGTTTTTTGTGCTTTCAGAGTATTTTGACCTCAGTTTGAGGGTCAACTTTTTGTCCATAACTGGGACCCAAACAGGTGCTACCACCCCAGGTCAGAGTGAACCTGGGAACAATGGTAGTTTCACGCTTCTCAAAATCTTCTGATTAGAGGCCTTGCTACCGGACGTAGTTGTCATAACCAGGATGCATTTAATGAAGATGACCAGGTGTTGAAAAGAAATTGTTTGACATGTAAGCTAAAGAATTCTCTTTAGCTTTAAAGTTTGTCATGCAAAATCTAAAGCACGGCAGGATAATTAAAGATATCATTACTCATCAAACAAAAGGCAAAAAATATTCTTTGGAACACACCAATTGCAAAACTATTCGGGGTAGGGGCGGGATTATGATAGCATTGTAAATAGAAAATATTTGTCTTTCTCCCCATTACAAATAAAACAAGGAGTCAAAAAAAAAAAAAAATTAATTTCTTGTTCAAATTGACAAGGCACCTGATACATAAAAGCTGACAAAGGAGGAATTTGTGGCGCTTAAATACAGCTTTAAGATTGAACCACTTTTAACCAGCAGGTGTGCTAAATGTCCTGCTGTGGATTTAAATACCATTGGCTTCTATGTAGATCTAATAAATTCAAAACAGAACGAAACAATCTGTCTCGAGAAATTAGTCACTATAATCTGTTCTTTTTGTTGTCTTAAGAAAACTGTAAAGATTACAATGATCAGACAGTCTAACATTATTTTGTTGATTTACAATTAAGATCCAAGCTACCAACATTTTATAATTATCATTTGAAAATCTGAGAAAAAAAGTTTTTTTTATCCCAAGTCTTGTGCTAATTTATTTAATTATTGTATGTGAATTCCTTTTGATTACCCCCCCCCCCCCCGTTATATTATTTCTCCCAATTCACGTCTTTCCCCAGGGCATTAGTGTAAAGTCAATGGAGATTATTATATCTGTCAACTTCACTCATAGATTTGATTCTCTGGGTAGCTAGCCACTTGGCCAACCACTTTCACTGCCCTGCCCCATTTAAAAAGAAATTAAAATAAATGCTTACAACAAACACCAAAAAATGTTGATTCATAATGGTGTCATGTAAAACGCGGTTGTTTTCGCAGTTCAGCTGAAAAGGTTTTGATTAAATTGATGTAACTGTAAGTTCTATGCTAACAGTTTCTTCTCTCACACTTCTCGCATGCGGAACTCTCTCTCGTCTTCTTACTGCTCAGTCAATTTTGATCTTCAAAAATTTCAATGCAATGTCAATTGTTACTTTCAATGCAATGTTGTTATTTTTTTGTCACATTAATTCCTACTCTTTTATTGTTCTCTTGCCTTAAAAGTTATTTTCTCGTATTCTTTCACACTTTCTTGTCTTAGTAGCTTTATTGCCTTACTTTGGAGTGAAAAAAAAAAAAAATTTACCTTACAAGCTTTTAGTAAACTGTGACGGTCAGCCTTTTTCTGTTCAACTTTTGTCTCAAGAGTATTGATACCCTTTTGCCAAGTAGCTATCTCTTTCTGTTGTGCTGTTAGACGCTTGCGAATCTCATTCAGAACATCTTCCATGTCATCAACTTGTGACTTTGTGGTGATACGCTGCTGTTTGTATCGTTCCTGGCTTTGCATGGCTTCATCAATTACCTGTAAATGAAAAAGACAATCAGCAAGACATGAAAATAAAAGAGATAAGCGTTACATTCAAAGATGATTTGTCGAGATTAATTGGAACTGCTGTGAAAAAACAACACAACTGGATAACTGTGGGTGCCCACTTCACAACCGGAGAATTGTGGGCGACCGCTTTACAGGATTCAGTTCATAAAATTTTAAATGTTCTTTCCATTAAGCAAAACAGTAAAACATAGAAACAAAAATTTTCATCAAACTTCCCCTGAAAGTTTGAACAGCAAAATATTTTTATAAAATTAAAATTTCTCTGAAAAGACAACAATAACAAGATTAAAAGACAGGGCTAGATTGTAATTTTACATGTTCTAAACTATAATTTATAATAAATATTCATAGTGCTATTTCAATATTGAGCACTGTTTCAAATTAAACGTTTTGAACATTAACATTTTCTTCGTTCCTTATTCACTTAGATATATGTGTGTATGTGTGTGAGAGAGGATGTATTTTGTCCTGGCCTTTTGGATATCTGGTATCTACAAAATACATGGATGAAGTACTTCAACCAATTTATTGAAATAAATAAATGGCATCTTACTTTTTGGTCATAATAAAATTAGAGCAGTGCACATTTGTATTAAAGTGTTCAATACAATTATATTATATTGCAATAACTTATTGGTAGAAACCTAGGTCGCATAACTGGAAGGAATAGACAGATTAATACCTTTCCCAAGGGTATTTGCGCGTAAGTGAATGCAATGAATTCAGCTGGAATTTGAACTTGGCTCCCCGATTTCTCATTCCAAGCCGATATCCACTGCACCACAACGCACATCCTACCAGTGAGAATTAAACCACACAAAATTGAAAATACCAAATGTCTGTTTTCTCTCAATCTTTGACAGAACTTTAATAAAATTAGATTGACACATGTTTCCTATTTGTCTTTTTATCTTATCCAGTCAGATTCTGATCCATATTTAATTTACATTTGAATCTTAACTCATTCCATAAAATAATCAATAAACATACAAATGCTTACGATGTTAAAAGACCAAGTGCTCAATGTCCAAAAGATTTAACTTATATGAATAAGAAAATAATTAAACAGCTTGCAATTATAAATGCCAATTCCACAACTCTGAGTTTATATAGAGGAAGAGGGAGGGTGTTATCCAAAAGTTTGAAAAATTTGAAGCCAACCCAAAAGTTGCTGAGAATGTTTAGTGTTCTTTCTTTTTTGGGAATTCCATTGTGCAAAGAATAGTCAATAGCACAACATTTAAAGAGATGGGAAATTGGTGTTTGGTTAAATAATTTTCTTTTTGGTCATTAAAATGACCTACAATTTTGGATAACATTTTGTATGTTTTTTTTTTAAGGTTTTTACCTTCATGTGTTTTTGTTCATCATTTTTTACTTTTTCTAATTCTTTTTCGTCGTCTTTTACAGTTTTATCCCATTTATGTACATTACCTGCAAAACAAAGAGAAGAAGAATTAAAAACTAAAATACTATTAGTTTAAACACAACTTTCTATTATTAAGCCAAGGTACTGGCCATTGTCCAAAATTTAAAGATCAGTTTTCTTGTGTCCTCAAATTCAAACAAGAATTGAAAAGCTGTCCTATAAAGAATAAGTAAAAATGAGCATCATAATATTCTAAAGAAACTGCATTGACTTTAAATACACATCACAAGTGCCTAGACAAACAAATAGATGAAAGAATTGAATAAGGATGTGGAGGTGGAATGGTTTTAAACTTACCAATTGTATCACGAGATTTTTCAAATTCAATTTGATTTTGAAGCTTGAATCTTTGGTTTTCAAATTCTAATCGGACTTTGGCTCTCTCCTCCTGCACTTGAAGTTCTCTTTCTTCATATTGCCTTTCAATCAAAACAGACATCATATGAACATTGTATATTTTAAAATACATTGAGTATAAATTCCTCACAAGGGAAAAGTGCCTGCAAATACCTAAGCAGGCATGCAAGTAGTTTGTCTACCAAAATTGGTAAGGATCTTTACAGCTTACAGCCTCATTAGATTTTACTTTTAAATAATGATTTTATTTTTGAATAATTTAATATGAAAGAGAGGACAGAAAGTAGAGAGAGGGGGGACAGAAGGAGGGAGAGAGAAGGGAGGGAGAAAAAGCAGTAGTTTTAAAAAAGTAAAGGAGAAAAAGCAGTAGTTTTAAAAAAGTATTACTGCCAAATTAATGCATGCATATATATATATATATATATATATATATATAAAAAACTACCGCTTCCACTCATAAAACATACCTTCAACAACTTTTCTTTTTTTTTTCCCCCCACAGCTTATCAACTCTTTATGTTATTTTTAAAACCAAGACATTTTTTGAATTAACAGAATTTTTTTTGTAAATCAATATGGCATTAAAATTTTTTTTAGAATATCAATTTTTCCAGATACAAGTCTTACTATTTAATCCATATCTGAAGGGGGGATATGGATCCGTACATTTTGCAGATATATTGGCATGTAAGTAAATATAACAAACCCAGCTGGGATTTGAACTAATTTCTAATGACAAGATGCTATTCACTTTTCCATCCACACATTTACCTCTTCTCAACAGCAAAAAGTCAAGTGTCTTGAATGAAGCTAAAAAGAAAATATTGTGAAAAGGATACAAACCTGATGTTATCAACTCCAATCTGTTTGCAGAATTCGGAAAAAACTTCATCTTCTACATTATTCATTTTAGTTTCTAAATCTTTTATTTTTTCACCTCGTTCAGACATTCTGCGATCAATTTCTTTAATTCGAGGCTAGGAGGAAAAAAAAAAGGTAAAAAGAAAGATATCAATTTTAAACAAGAAGTTTCAAGCTGAAATCTTTTCAAAATCATGTTCCTTTACAACATAGGCGATAATGGCTCTCCACGACTTTTTTCTTCAATGTGTGTAAAATGTGGATCCCCATAATAAATGTGTTTTTCTGCTGTCTTTGACAGTTTTGAATTGAGAGTTGTCTTTCAATTAGACTGGTATACCCCTTGAATATTATGTAATAAAGATTTTAAAAACTTTCAGAAATATCACAAGTCAACATCGATTTTATTTTTCATTTATCAAGTTAAGCAGCAATAGATTGTACAGAAATACAACTAAAATTTCAAATAATATCAGTCAGTTAAGTGCCATACGTGATACACGCTTGGGAGATCATGTCTCGAAAGAGACATGACTGACTGGGCAGAAGATTATCCCGCAGTAGGTTGTCATTGCTTTCTGCGGTAGATTGGTTGCCAGCCAAGGCTATAGAACCCAATCTGTCCTGTTATTTAACCCATAACTGGAAGGAATAGACAGATTAATACCTTTCCCAAGGGTATTTGCATGTAAGTGAATGTAGTGAATTCAGCTGGAATTCGAACTCGGCTCCCTGATTTCTTGTTCCGAGCCAATATCCAATGCACCACAACGCACATCCAATAATATACTGTATCTAAAAAAAAAAAATCTAGGCTCTTTCTATTGTTGATGCAAAGGTCTTTAATAAAGTAGCAAAAATCACACATTCATTTAAAACACTGAATTTAATTCCCTTTTTTTACTGACAATTTTATGTTTCTAAATAGCTCAAATGACAAACATGAATTTTTTTCGGGCGGGGGGAGAGAAAGGCTGCATGGTTGTGCAGAGAGCTGGTCTCTAAAGAAATATTTCAGATACAAGTGTTTGTAAAAGTCTTAAATTTGCCCATGTCAACTCAGATATTTCATCCAAATAACTTCTTAAATTTAAAAAGAAAAATATTTACATGAAAATGTCGTATGACAAATTTATTTTGTAATTTTTCAATGCGAAAATGTTTTGAAAACACCCCTTTTTTCTTTAAGATGAAAAATTTGTATTTGTTTAATGAAAAAGTTAAAAAAAAAAAATGAAGGAAAGGGGAGTAGCTCACCTCAAAGGATTTCAGCATTTCATTGTAAGTGTTCAAATCTCTTTCATTTTGGGTTAACTGTTTGTTTAACTGAAAATGAATAAATAAATATTATTAGTAACAAGCACTTTCCCTCTTGAAAACAAAGTAAAATTTGCAACACTTATTGCTTGCATCTCATAATAAAAATAGAAAAATTCCTAACTTGAAAATTTCTTCTACCTCTTCCAACTAAAATAACATGTTGCTTAGACTTTCCTTTTTTCATTTTATTTCAAGTGAACTCAACATTAACCAGTCTCTTCGGTCCCTCTCTTTAAACCAACATGACGCATGATAATGTGATATGAAGAATTGGGTTAACCAGTCATACTATTTTTCAATTGCTTTCATACTTACAGATGTTGTAAATACAATTTGGTACTAGTGGTTTACAATGCCTCTGAGCAAGTCTATGTTTTTTTTTTTTGCCGGTATTACATAAGTAATACTTTTGTATGCTCTCAAGATACAACTTAAATCACACCTAACCAATTTATGAGCATATTGTACCATGAACCCCTGCTAAGTGCAGTGTCAAATTTCATTAAAATTAGACAAGGAGTTTTTCAGCCAAGGCTTTTTATGGCATGTTTAATAAGAAATTCAGTATTTGTTTTTAATACATATTCTCATATCAATCCATGTATATAAGAACAAAAAAAAACAAAAACTCTTGCATATCATATTCCAACTATTATTCATATGGAAAATAATAAACATTCATAATACATTATAACAATATTATTAAATTTAAATATGCATAACACAACATATATTTATACAATTCACTAGATTACATTAGAACCTTTTTTAAAGATGAAAAGGCCATATGTGCCACATGATTTGATGGTAAATAAATAAATCGATGCGTGTTAGCTGCTGTTATGTAACTTAAAAATAAATACAAAAAAGAAACAAGTATGCATAATAGAAATTACAGCTATTATTTTGGAAAAAAAACTACACCTATTTTAAAGTATTATGCCAAATTTTCATACAATGTGTTTATCACAAAGCCCAGTGGAACAATTAACCATTTACTGTCTTCAGCATTAATTATTAATTTTATACTCAAAGTGCATTTTATGGAAGAAATTTCTTAATGTAAAGAAGTAAAACACATCTATTGATATCGCAAAATAATTTATTTTCATACTTTAAATCAGGATAATCCCTCATTTTCTGGCTGGAATAATTTTTATATATTTTAATATATAAAAATTATAATAAAAAAAATATAGTGATTTCAAAAAAGACTATTATAAAGTACTATGCCAAATTTTCACGCAATGTGCTAATCATGAAGCCCAATAAATTGCTTACTGTCTTTAAATACAAATTAAAATGTGTAATTTATAATAAAATTAATATTTTATCATGAACTGCTCTTAAAAGAACTGTTTGGGTTTATGGGTCTCATAGAATCTAATTTTTCTTGTCTTAAATAAATGGTTGGATGCTGAATTCTTACCATTCTTATCAGTTGCCAGAAGACTTTCTTGCACCAGCTATGAAAGCCCAGTTATCACACATTCCTGGTATACCCTTGCTATTGTTAATTACGAAAAGCCTAGAGCACCTCAGAAATATTTTCTGCATCTGATATATGCCACAGCTACATTACTTATTGTGTCACACAACTAAATCAGTTTCTACAAAGACAAAAAAAAAAAAAAAAAATTTTTTAATGCTATTCACTTACAGTATTGTCTCTGTCAGTTATGGAATATTTCAGTCTGGTTTCCAAGCCTTTGATTTGAGAATTGACCGTGTTCAATTCGGATTCTTTCCTTTTCTTTTTCATCTGTTCCTTCAATTCATCAGTCAACTTCTCCTTTTTGGTCTTCAGTTGGTTTAACATTTTTTCATCCCAACGACGTGCCCTGGCACGTAAGTCACTAGAAAAGCAAAATAAAAGTTTCAAAGCCTATTATCCCAAATATCATGGGTGGCCATAAACCAAGAACAAATAGTCAAGATAAAAATGCAAACCATATAAAGAGAGAAAGAGAAAAAAGAAATAGAGAGAAAAAAAAAGAAAAAAAAAAAGAAGAAAAACTGACAATGTTCAACAATATTTCAACTGTATGTCTGCCTTTTTAAAGTTTTTTTTTTTTTCCAAGTATAAAAATATAAAAATATCTATGAAAAAATTCTCACTCTATGCCCAAATGTTGCTGGTCTTGAGAAAAAAGCTGTACTTATCAATGGAAAATTCCAAGACAAGAAACATGTTACACATCTCAGTTGCAGGTCATTCATACTGGCTGCATTTTGTTATTTTTGATGCATTGATTACATACTAGCAAAATATTGTTGAATGTTGTCAGTCTTTTCTTAAATCACACTTCTCTAAGTATTGTTAATAATAATAATAATGAGTAATTTTGTTTTCCTGCAGTTTTTGGGAACGGAACAAATTGTAAAAAAAAAAAAAAAAGGCATAAATCTTTGAATGGTAAACACTACCTGTAAATATCACAACTGTTGATGCCAAAAAGATTTTTAACCAGAATTTTAAACATGCCAGAAAGGATTAAATTTAATAAACTAATAAAAGACTTTGGTTTTTCCTCTTAATAATAACAACAAACATTTTGACAATAAAGCTATTTTTAAGTTTGGTGACTTTTTACGTCATGATATGCTGCTGTTTTTCAGGGAAAAAAAGGATGCACCTAAATACAAGCCAAATAAGTTTTAATATATTTCATCATTTTTTTCACACTCACAACAAAAGTTAGAGATAGAGGTGATCATTAGCTTGAAAACTTTAAAAACAACATTCTTCTTACTTCTTCAAAGATGCATTTTTCTATCCTATCATCCTTCCCATCATTTTTTTTGTTTTGAGTCAAATTTGATTCTCAAACTTGTTACTTCTGGCAACAATTCAGACAAATGTAGTTTACATAGATATACATTGACACAGATGTGTAAGGTGTTTGCATAATCTCACCCATCAGCTGACCAGAGATCAAAAGGACTTTTTACTTTTAAAATTTATATGCGAATAAAATTTCAATTGTTCAAATTTCAAAAAACACTGATTTTATTCCTATAACATAATATTTTCCTTTTGACTTCAAATTCAATGAGTGCTAATTAATTTATCTTTGACAAAGATGTTTTATTTATCTCTGATGCCTTTTATCTTTGCTTTTCCTCTTTTCTTGTTGAATGAGGATAGCAGTTAGAAGACATGCCTTCATATTCTTTCTGCCTTTCTTTCTCAATACCCAGACAAGAAAATACAGAAGTGGCTAAGTCATGAACTCGTTCTAATCAAAGAAACCACCATTTGCAATAATTGCCAATAATTACTGGGAAAAAAAAAAAATCTTAAGGAACAATTTTAACTTGTAAAAAAGCCAGATTCCTGGGATTTTATGTTTCGACTCATGAATTGAGAAACTAGATAAATGAGCAGCTCAATTTTAAAAAATTCCAGAACTTTTCCAGGAGCTTTCAGGTGAGTACTGTTTTCCCAGGGTCTATGCAAATCTTGTTTTTTTTACACTGATCCATTCTAGTTGTCGAATCAATTTTTTGATGCCGAGATGAAATTTGTCAAGAAAGATGTTGCAGCTTCCTAGAACACAAGCACCTTTGACCTTTTCTAAGATTATTTTCAGGGGTAAATTACTGAGACAAATTTATTTTAACTGCAATAAAATCTGCATTCTGTTGTCATAGAGATTTTTAAAAACACATGAAGAGGCTGTCATAGTCATTTTCAAATTTTTTAATTTATCAGTTGGTCCTAGGTATGACAAACTACATCCGGCAGTAAGACCTCTAATCGTAATGTGGAACCACCTCTTAATTGCTGTTGTTCTCATGTACACCCTGACCCGAGGTGGGAGCCCCTTGTAGGGGTCCTAGCTATGGGTAAATAGTTAACCCCCCCCCCCCACCAAAAAAAAAAACTGGGGTCATTTAAGAGAAAAAGAAAAAGTTAGGATGGGTAAGTCTTTAGCTTGGGATAGCAACTTGTCTAAGAGAAGAGAATCTCTGAAATAAAAACCACTTTATCTTTGCTTAGAATAGAGTAGGATGAATTCTCTAACCTTGGTAGGTAATCTTCCTAGAGATGGTGTCTTGATAAAACACCAAGTTTCCAGTTTTCTAAACTGGTTGGTGTTAGCAAGGACATACAGCTGTAAAACTAGCTTCAATATTTCAAGATGGTTCGATTACGGAGCCATCAAGAAAACACCCTGTCCAACCGAAACCAGCAAGGAAACAAGCAGTAAACAATGAAGATCTTATTTTCAAAATTTTTGTTACTTTTAAATTAAGTTAAAAAATTAATTCATGCATTTTTATCGGAGTAAACCTGATTTATTTTTTTTCTCTCTGTGTGTGTGTGTGTATATATATATATATATATATATATATATATATATATATAGCATGTTGTGGTTATTTCTCCCTTTCATTGTTTTTCTTGTCTGTTTCATAATCTCTCCACCCTATTGGTTTTTATAACTTTTCCATCTCTCAGCTCTGAGTGCAAAAAGTAAATGTAGCGAGGTTATATCTGGTGTCATAGATAGCCTTTGCTTTGCTTTTTTTTCCTAGAATGCTCTGGGGATTTTTTTTAAATGTGGAAAATATAGGTGTACTCAATTTTTTATTTTAATTTTGAAAGTACAGGCGACTATACATAACGTCTGCAGTAAATTTAAGTCAACATTCATTAGTAAGTACTTAAAAGTTGTGTGTATGTGTATGGGGGGAGCATTCATCTGACATTTTCTTAAATTATGTCTTAATGGAAAGCCTCTGTTAAACATATAAAACTTTATCAGTGCTCGTTAAGTGATTGACAACCATTGAATCACTGCTACTGTTTGTTCTAAAAATACATTTTTCTACTTTTTTTAAACTTAAAGTAAATAATATTTGTTTTAAATTAGATTATACTTTGAACTAGCTAATATTCCTCAAATAAAATTCCAGAAAAGTATATTTTATTTTGGGAAATTTTTAAAAATTAAATTGCAATGGAAGATGACTAACAAAAAGAACACAGATCAGCATTTTTGGCTTTACAGTAATAAAAAAAAAAAAGTGTCTAAAATGCACTTTATAATCTTTCATTTTCTTAGAGAAGCAAAATGGACACAAGTTATTTTAAACTTCCTTAAGGGATAGTTTGAAGTGTGCTCTAATCAGAAATGTAACCACATATCTGTTGGTAAATTTGATGTGTTCTAACATGAATGATTCAAAAGCAGCATGAATTTTCCAGACAATCTAGTGTGTGTGTGTGCATGATAAAATATAATTTTAAGGTATGCTATATTTGTGGGAGAAAGTGCTCAATATCAGGGATAGAATGTATGTAAACATAACAGTGGACATTGAAGTCACCACCCAGGATTGACAGCGTATTTAATGCTAAATGTAAGTGTCCGACCAGTGACGACTGCATTTAGCATGACCAGACTGTCACCTCTGGGTGTTGTTTCTAACACATACTTTGTGTGTGTGTGTGTGCACACATTTTTTTATTACTGCAAAGATTGAGTGAGTAGACATGAATTTCACTGTAAAAAAAAAATAGTCTACTCAAATATGTACACACTAGAGAGAATGAAATGAACTCTCTCTCTCTCTCTATATATATATATATATATATATATATAGAGAGAGAGAGAGAGACATAGATAGTAATATCAATAAATGTTTAAAACAAAAATATTAATAGGATATCATTTGAATTCTTTCTTACCTGGCTCCACCAGAAATAATACCAGACTTTTGAAATAGGGTCCCATCCAAAGCAACAGACTGAGAGAAAAAAGAAGAAAAGAACAATAAGATTTCAAAAGCAATTTATTGTTAACATGTGAAAGAATAAAAACAATTTCTGCAAATACAAGGATTTATAAAATGAGATTAACAGGAAAGAAACAAAAAAAAAAAAAGAGGTCACAATATGGCAAAGAAAAACCGATAAAAAGATCATAAATATTGCAAGATTAATTAAGGCAAGAGGTTTGCTGAGAGGAACTAATAAGTAATGTCCTAATAAAGCCTGATTTACCATTATGAAAAGGGTATTATTAAATAAATAAAAAATGAGGAACATTGAACCTTGTTTCCTTCCCATTTCTATGCCTTGTGGGTAGGCAGCCATCAAGTTGCACATTTCAAATGACACTTCATAATGACACATACAAGAGGAATAAATAAATGAAGCAATATTTTCATTTGTTTTTATGACAAACTGTATTTTGAAGTTTAATACACACCCTCTTGACTGTAAAATGAAAATCTTAAATAAAAATTTAATTTAAAAATTAGGTTGAAAAAGATTTTTTTATAAAATATCACCCCCACCCCGTCAGTTACCTACTACTGGTTCCTCTTGGCAATTAGTTGGATAAACATGCAACTAAAATTTGTGGAAATTTACAAATTGGGGGGAAAAAAATTAAAAAATTAAAGAAAAGGTCACCTCCATTATTATTACTATTTTTTTTTTTTTTTTTAAATTCATATAAAAATCTATTTGTTTTATAAAAGCATAAACAAAACCAAAAATAAGGATGCTCATTTTCCACTGAATTGGTCAACATTTAACCACAAATAACAAATTCTGTTGATTTTTATAACCATACTTATGTGAATATTAATCAGCATTCAAAAAGCTTTCTAAAAATATTCAAGTTGACCATTTTGGGAGATATAAAAATGTTAGTATATAGTGGCAAACACCAAAATCTGCCATTCTGAATTTGGACCAACTCAGTAAAACTCTTATAACTCCAGTCACAGTCAAAAGTCTGCCACAAAATGTCATACATATCTTCGCACAAGGTAGACAAATTTGTTGTAAAATTTAAAGACACACTTTTTGAGAAATTAAAAGCTAAGGTCAAATTATCTGGACCTTTAATCAAAAACAAAAAATAAAATTAAGAAGTCCTTTAAAATAGCATATGTATAATAGATTTTGTCAGGGAAAAAACAAAACAAAAAAAAACTGCGATATTGATATTTAAATTTTGTGACTATTTTCCAAAATTCACCTTTCTGGCAAGGGTTAAATCTTGGGAACCTTTTGACAGACATGAAAAATAGGTACTATTCAATTTGTTTCAATGTATATCAAATTTGAAAAAAGACCAGTGATGGTCAGGCCCTTGTTCATTTGAAATATATATATATATGTGTGTGTGTGTGTGTGACAGAGAAAGAAGTTTTATTTAATACCTTATGCCTCTCATGCCCTCCAAAAGCCACTCGACGGGAATCTTCAACTGTTTCACAAACCAAAGCATTTCCACAAGCAAAAAGTAGAGCCTTTTTAATAGCAGGTGGATCATAACGAATCACATCAATGACCAATTTGACATTCTTTGGTTCTTTAATGTCCCTGGGAAAGACCAAAAGTAAAAAAAAGACATATCTGAATATTTGGATTCTAAAATTTTAAAAGAAGGAAAAAAAAAAGTCTTCCATCAGTTTTTGCTGCCTTTGAAAATAGAATATGAATCAAAATAATAAAGCAATGACAATTTTGTCTTTTAAGCTCCAGAATAAAATAATTTTCCAACAAAATTTATTTTATACTTCTCCTCCAGCTCAATTTTCTATCCAGATTTTATTCATGGCATTAACTTAAGTTTTGTTTTTTTAAATTCATTTCCAAACATTTCATATAAATATATTTGGAATAAAGATTCAGAATTTTAAGCTTTATACAATAATTTCTATTTTACAAATGCTGTCAAACTGATGTCATATTTTAAGTCCTTACTATTATTACATTTTTCTAATGAATATGCATTTATTCTGGAAGATTACGTTATTTAATAACAGAAAATTAATCACTCAATTTATGCCCAATAGAGTAACCTTATAGGTGTAAAATAGGTACCTCCACTAATTTGCAATAACTTAAATTTAATTTTTAAAAATAAAATTTTCTTGAAATTTTTATTTTAGTTTTAATTGCAAGCTAAATGATTAAATTTACTATTTCCAGTAAGCAAAATACTCTGGTTTATTTCAAACAGAAATCATATTCATTGGAATATAAAAGTTTGTGATTTTTTTTCAATTTTTGAATTTGCCGCTAGTTTTAAGCGATCCACACATTTTTGTAAACAAAAGTTAATTGTTGGTTTTAAAAATCTTGAAAAAAAAAAAAAAAAAAAAAATATATATATATTTGTGACACATTATTTTTGGAAAATTAGCAAATTTTATATTAAATTAATCTGATTTACACACGTATTACTCATTTATAGAGTGAAATTTAGAATAAAACTATTTCTTAATCACCGATTTGAACTTTTTGACCAGTCCGCGCCGTAAATCACTAACTTGTCTACAGGTTCTTGATTACAGAAAATTGTATGGCATCTATAAGAGACAAAATTGTACCAATTTATTTTCGGGCAAGGGAGGAAACTCTGATCTTTTAATTTGAACATAGAAATTACCATAAAAAAAAAAAGTTTAAATTATTTGAAAACTATGGGTGCAGAACGATTTTATTAGACTTTTCAATAGGCAATATAATCCTCAATTCTTAACTAAAAAAATCTAAGCGCAACAGTTCTTTAAAGATTTTAAAACTTTATAAATTATGATAAAAAAAATGAAAATTCTTTTAAAATTTTATTTGTAATCAAAAAATTTTTTTCCTTCACACTATAATGTCCTTAATTTTTATTATTTATTCCAGCAATTAAAAGCTTACCAAATTAAATTATATCAGCGTTTTATTGTATATTTTATTTTACTCGTCAGAGCAGATTTTCGAAGTGTTGTAAAATTTAAAATAAAAAAAAATAGATGATTTATATTTCCCAATGAGTCCTGCGTTTAACTAATAAAATTATAGTTTTCAGTCAATTAAAATTTAATGGATTAACGTGGGGGGGGGGGGGGGGATGTGTTAACACAGATAAAAAAAAAAAAAAATTTTTTTTACCAAGATTTTTAAAAAATAATAATTTCAAAAATAATTTCATTCATTTGTGAATGAGTACTGAAAGTTTCATTAAAATCCGACAATTATTTGATTTTTGAGAGAATTTCCAAATTAATGTTTGGCATCAAAAAAAGTGGGTGATGTAATCATTACGTTTTCCATTATAAACAGTCATAATGTTTTGTTTAACCACTAACTCAAATCAAAAAATTTTCTGACAAAATTTCGAAAATGTTAGAAGGGATTAAAATTTTTTTAAAAATAATTAAAAATTACTGATCTTTCCTCTTAATAATAATATAAACATTTTGATGGAAAAAGTTTGTTTTAAGTTTGGGACCTTTTTTTATTCATACTATGCTGTTTTTTTTAGCGATTTAGTGGAGGTACCTAAAAATAAGAGAGAATAATTTAAGGTTGCAGATTAAGAAGAAGAAAAAAATGATCGTACTATCAAAGTTTTTTTAAAAATATATTGTACTTCTGAAATACAATATACAGTGGAACCTGCCACATGCTACCCTCTTCAACAATGACAAACTGCTATTAACAACAGTTTTTTATGCATAGACAATTTGCTGATGTTAACTTACCCCCACTGAGTACTAACATCTGCTTAAAAAAAACAAAAAACACACACACTCTCAGCTTCTATATCAGGAGAAATAAATTGAGTAATCTATTTCATTTTGAGGAAAACTTCCACATTGTTTCTTATTTTATAGTAGTATCAAACTGTTATTACATGTTGAAGTGTACATTACCTGAGTTCACCTCATGATCAACAGATATTTCATTTGACAAGAGATTTGTCATGACTTGGATAAATTCAGGGATGAGGGGGTATTAATTACCCCTATATGTCCCTTTTCAATGTCTATTCTTTCTTTCTCTTTATTTCTTTCTGTATCTATCTGCTCTATTTCTATCTGGGTATATCTATATCTGTTTCTCTACCAGCTGTCAGATTTTTTTGTACATTCTTTTTTTTTTTTTTTTTATGTATTATAGCAGATTTTCTTTTATTATCACTCACTTCTAAGAAAGAATTGAAACCATATGTCAAATTTTGTTACATTACAAAAAAAAAAAAAAAATCACCAGGCAGACTGCAATAACTGACTTTTTAAGCACACATCATTGTGAATAAATATTTTAGTCTTTTTTGTAGATGGTTGTAAACGTTTTTAATATTTAAAACAAAATTTTAAATTAATTATGCTGAATAGATTTCTTCAAAGTTAGGCCATCTTCTTATGTTCTCATTTATTTATTACCAGATTACATGGTAAAATTCTAATATGTACATTCTGGTGAGTGGAATATATGTTCTTGACCGTAGGGGGTAGTGCTTTTTCATTGGCCGGTGAATTGACAAATCACCAACTAGTTAGAACGAGAGATTGTCCAGTAAAATAAAAGGAAATTCTTCCTCAAAAATCTGCCATTAAGAATATTTCACCTGGTAGTGAAAGCTAGGACTAGAAATTTCTCTCATTCATTTCACTCTCTTACATCACTAACAAGTAGTAAGGAAAACTTCTTGTGACATGATAACTAAGCATATATTAAGGTGGATTTGTAAAATATGTATTTTATTATAATAGATTAAAATAGAAAATAGTTTAAAAACGTGTCTCGTTTAACAAAAGTGAAAAAGAAGAGAAAAAAAATAAATAAACGCTTTTTCTTTTATAAGGAAAATTGTGGAAGAGAAAAGGGTATCAGATTACTGTTAAATCCTACCAGTCTTCCGGTAAATATTTGACTAAGTGATTTAATGTGATAAGAGATAAAGTTCAGGAAATAGATTTTTGAATGACCAGATCAAAAACTGTCTTTACTGTATCGTGACCACAAATTAAGAATTTTCTGGAGGAAGCTTTATTAAGATAAAAAGATAAAAACAATCCTGAAAAAAATACTAAGGCTAAGTGCAGACTGGGTGTCTGCAGGAAGTTTACACATCAAAAGAAGCAAAATTTAAGTACCTTGAAATTTCGGACTTACAGTCGCCAATGCTTATGTTTTAGTTTTGTTTTAGCCTGGGGGTCTCTAGTCACTTCCGGATTGTTTTAAATAAATACAGGTGATTTTTCCGGGCCGATCAGTGAATTTAGTTGAGTTATGTTAGTCAGTCAGTTGAGCGAATAGAAACTCCGTTTGTCTTGAGTAGATCAGTTCGGATTTGATCTCCATTAATTAGAGTTAGAGCTGAGAGTCACATTCGCCTGCCCCAACCAAAAAGACTAACTTTAAACGAAATAAAGCATTGTTTCAACTCATCCAAGTTATGGAAGTTCGTTCCTTATATCTTGTACCCCCAGCTTGAGGCTCTGACTTTTTCAACAAACTTCCAGCAAACATAACACCATGGAGAATGGTCGCCGGAGAAAATGTTAGGACCGTCAATTGGGGTGTTACACTTCTTTACTGGGGACAATAAAAAGTAGCTTATGCATTGGCTACTTATTACTACAAGAAAAATCTCTCCAAGTAAAAAGACGACCAATTAGACTTTGAGTAAGAAACAGAGGCTGTTGAACTTTAGTGCGTGGGTCTGAAGATAGCCATGGAGACCAACATAGCGAGACAGTCAAAGCCATCCACTACAGAACAATGACAATAGTTGGCAAACACCAGTTTGAGCTGCATAGGTCATGACAATGTCACAAAATCTTAATACTAGTTTATACATTGCCACAAAACAATGTGGATATATTTTGTAAAGCCCTTAAAATTATTAAGAGGTTAAAATGTAAGTTTTTCAATATAAAACTACCTTTAAAAAAATGACAAGTTGTGTCAGTACTTCTGCCTAGAATCAACGTAGTGTCTGTTTTTAATGAGTATAGTAAGTTTCTGTGTACAAAGATGCTCTCTCAATGTCTGTTGGCATAGAGAATATGTCAGTTGACTAGTTGCCGACAGGTTGGATGGTCAAATCAGAGCAGGATTGACTTTGCATTGTCTTTATATCAGTTTCCTTTAATACAGAAACAGTAATTTACAGACCCCAAAAAGTATGCAAATACACACTTTTTATGAAAGAGTGATAAGCATGATACTTTTTACCCCAAATGAGTGAGCTTCTGAAAAAAAAAAAAAAAAAAAAAAAAAAAAAAATCCCTTTCGGTTACAAATCTGCTCTAGAGAATAAATTCACTACTGAAATAGACTAGCCCATTTGTCAAAAATAGAACATTTTTTCCAGGAATATCATTCAAAAGACAATCCTCCAGACATGACATTTGTCAGAAAAAAAAATTGATTTTTTTTTCATCATTTTACAATAGTGCAAAAAACAATTCCTAACTTCTTGCAGTTATTAGAACTAGCTGTTGCTTACAAATGTCAAGTTTGAAACTAGGCTTTGATCATTGTTGTTTTTTTTTGTTTTTTTTAAATTTCCTGAATTCAAAAAAACTTCTTTATAAACTTTGATGGGGAGGATTTTTTGGGAGGTAATAAATTATCTTAAATTAAGGATAAACTGATATATACGTTTCCTACACAGAACAGATAAGTCCAGATAAGCCTATAAAAAGTCAGGGATCAATTTCACACTGTATAGATGTTATAAACAGCCAACCCATTGTCAAAAATAGGTAACATTTTTTCATATTGATTTTACTCAAGCCACGACATTTGTCAGAATCGAAAATTGTTTCTTTTTTATCATTTTAGAAAAGAGCTCCTGTTCATATCAATAGTGCAAAACCAATCTCTAATAACCTTTTTTACTTAGTTATTGAATTTACTTGTTATTTACAAACGTCAAGTTCAAAAATGCTTACAAACAGATGATATCTGCAGGTTTTTTATTTTTGTTTTTCTGAATTTTCTTTAAATTTAGAAAAAAAAAATGCAAGGAGAGGTTTGTTTTAGAAGCACATTGAAGAATAATGAATTGTCTTAAATCAAGAATAAACTGATATATACTTTTAATTTGTGCAAGTTTTTTGCTCTTTAATTAAAAATGTATGTATCTATTTGTTCTTTAATTAAAACATTTTGTGGGGAAAAAAAAAGACTTTATCCTACAGAACAACTAAATTCAGACTGTAAAAAGTCAGGGATCAATTTTACACTGTATAGATGTTTGAAACATCCCATCAACTTTATATATATATATATATATATATATTTGTACCTTGAGGAAGGTCTAATGAGGTCCAATTCCATTATTTCAAAAAGTAGACAACTAACGCCTAAAATTAAACCCCTGGCTTCAGTATCTAACTACTGCAGTTTTCATTTTCACCATGGAATAACAACAAATCATAAACATTAAACTGACCTGAGTTTCTCATTAACAGGTTTAACATCAAGGTAATCCAGTGGCAAGAAAGTCTCTGGTTCAATCCGTTGTTCCTTCATATACTGAATGCAGTCTTTTGCAGTTTTTTCATTATCACATACAATAGCATCCATGTATTTGCCTAACACCTTGGTGATTGCCACTTGATATTTTTTGTGACTTGGCTCACACAGATCAATTAGACGACCATGCTGAAAACCAATAATAAAAATATCAATTACAAGTACATACAGATAGAATAAGAAATACACATTATATAAAACACATACTTTACTATTCATCAGTCATGCATCCTGATTTCTCTACTTACTGAGATATTCCATTGTTATTAAACAGTAGGCATTACTATGTCAATAAGCAAACATGCTACATATCACCATGGCAACAAAATATTTTTAATTACAAGAATAAGCTATTGATATATTGCTTTTTATTTCATGTCTGCTTTCATTGGATATTTTTAAAGATTGAAAAAAATATCAGAATTCTTTCTCACATGTGACAAGAATTAATCGCATAGAAAAGAATCAAAGATGACCCATGTAGAAACTAAAACCAACGCAACTGTAAAATGGATTCCAGTTCACACTTCTCTCCAGTCTTTTGAACAAGAGTAGAAGTTTATTCCTAGTTTCCTGTTTAGAGTTAAGGTTCCTTCTAAATTCTTCTCATTCTCTTTCACTCACAATACCCACTTGGGTCTTAGTAGCATTTTTTGCCTTGCTCTGGGTGAATTATAAAAATAATTTCCCTTATTTAGGACAGTATAGATGAAGCTTTTATCAGAAAAGTTTACCAAGAATCATTTCATAATCTCAACAATTAGGCTAAAAATCAGAACATTAATTTGCCTTTTCCACCCTATTTTTTCATGTACCATTTTCTACTTCAAGACAGATCAGATGTTTCTAATTCCAAAATACATTTCACCGATAAAGTTTTTTTTTTTTTTTAAATATCAAGAATGACATGATATAAAGAATTATGAGGAACAACACATCCATTGCTAAAATATATATTTTTTAAAAATATCTGATTAGAATTTTGGACAATACCCTTTTTGTAGCTGCAAACAACTGTTAAAAGGACAATTTTTCTCTTGTCACGGCTTTTACTGTACACACTTTTTGCAATGTTTGGTGGTTTAAAAAAGATACATTTAGAATTTTAAGAGCAAAAATATTACACATTATTAGTGCTTTTATATAAAAATTTACAATTTTATATTTACAGGATAATAAAAATGTGAATTGATTGATTAGCCATCACTTTTCATGTTTATTTCTTTAGAATGGTAAATAATAAATATTATATTATAGTTAATTCACATATATTTGAACGAGATTATGTTTTTATAATCTTGTAAAATACTAATCTAACAATAGTGTGCAAATTTAAAAAAAATAAAAAAATAAAAAAAAAATCAGTTCACCCAAAGGTGATAATGCCACTAAGATACAAGGAGTTACCAGGAGCAAAAGAGAAGAAAACTTAAAACCACTACCCCTGTTCAAAAGACCAGGTTTATACTCCTCCGGGTCTTCTGAACAGGAGTAGTGGTTTATCCCTGGTGTCCTCGTTTAGGATTAGGTTTGATTGATCTTGTTTAGCGGTATATCAACCACTATTGGTTATTCAATGCCGAAATCTAAATTTGAACACAATTTTATGGTTTCAACTTAATGCCATTGTATGCCTTCAACTACAGATAAAATATATTGCTGGTTGTGTACTGTTGGTCTTTTTTTCATCAAAGTGTATTACTGGTATTTTTACTATTAAAATTTATTTTTATAATTTCATGGTGTTTGGAGGATGGGAGTGTCAGTATTTGCCCATAGATAAGACCCTAACAGGTGCTACCACCTGAGGTCAGGGTGGACCTGGGAACAACAGCAATTAACTTTAGGATTGAGTTTTCAATTCCTTTTAAAGTCTATTTCAACTATACTTTTAATTTGAAATTTTATACAGTATTTATTTCTTATTTATTTTTTTAGTAGATAGGTTTGCTAATGTCTGGTTCACACACCTCACTATGTTTTTTTTTTTTTTAAATAGGAGTAGAGGCTTACCCTTTGTTTACTGGTTAGAATTGGTGTCAAGAGAGAAAAAAATGTCCTTTTGACACACCATTTTTTTTTTTTTTTTTTTGCAAGTACAAAAATCAACCTTTGTCAGAAGTGGAAAAAAAATTTAAATATCAAAAACACTAACCACACCGGGGAAAAGCCTCCGTAGGTTTTCAAGTAGCTCTGCCTTCTTTATAGCTCGAGATGATTCATGCTTATCAACCTAAAGGTTAAAAAACAAAACAATAAGAATGATGATAATAATAATAATAATAAAAAGATATGAAAAAAAAACATTAATTTGATCAAAATAAGTCTGCAGCAATCATAGAAAGTTTTTTTTTCTTCTTCCTTTCTTTACACATTTTTTGTGTTTTAATATGTAAATGGCATCCATTTCATGCTATGTAAAGAATATAGAATCACAGCCTCACCCCACTAATGTTACTGCAGTTATTTCCTTAGCAAATAAGCTTTTCAAGGGGTAGAGTTACAAGCCCCGTATGCAACTGTTTTACATTATAGTTATACTTCTTTTAGACTGATTGCCAACCAAAGCTAGAGAGCTTAGTCTGCCTTCCTATTTAACTTATAGCTCCATGGAGAAGAGATGAATTCATATTCTCCCCACCATCCCCAAGAGTATTTGTATGAAAGTGAACCAGAATTTGATCTCAGTATACCAATCCCACTTTCAATGCTGATAACCAATACAATACACCCTGTTGTATCACTGAAGTGGATATGATACACAGAGAAAGTGAGTTGTGGTATTATTAAGCACAATATCCGGTGCTAAACTAATATACACAAAACAGTACAATAGTTACAATTACAGACAAGACAGAATTTACAACACAGAGAGGAGGGGGTTTAGATTGCAATAATCGCCATATAATCTGAATATTACACTTCAAATGCTACCATTAAATAGACCATTTCAAACCATGGGCCATTCCATCATTAAGAGTGCTGAAGGGGTTTCAGCTGCTCTACAACACACCCTTAAAATATATATATATATATATATATACGAAACTTGAACCAATAAATTCTCATTGTACCCAAAAGAATAAACTGGCTAGCAGCTGGATTGAAAATATTTTCAACATTGGAACAATAGATAAAATACTTTAAAAATAAAGCCATTTCCAGTCCAATTTGAAACTTAATAGTGTGAATTCTCCAGTCATGGACAATCTGAAAAGGTTCATATATTTCTGTAGTTGTTATAAAGACAAGAAGAAACTCATTTCAATGCTGAGAGTGAAAAAAAAAACAATAAAATAAAATAAAACGCTTTTTGAAATATTGATATCCTTTTTTAATCTCCTGTGTATGCGTGTGGAGTAATGCTTAGTGACTTGGATCAAAGAATTGAAAAATCGAGTTCATTACATTTGCTTACATGCTAATACACATGGGAAAAAAAATGAACCCACCTTCTTTTCCCAGCAATAGGCAAAACAGCTGGACAGATTGGTCCTTTAGCCTTGGGTGGCAACCAGTCTAGGTAAAGGAAACTGAATTAAAACCACCTTGTAGGTCCTGCTTCTTTAGGCAAAAGCTAGAAGGAGGTAAAACAAATCCACATCCGAGAGGAGGGATGGGTTAACCTCCCTACTCCCATGTAAAAGGAAATGTCACAATTGTGGCATGGTAGGGATTAGTGACTACAGTGGTGCTAACTATATATATATATATATATATATATATATATATATATTGTTTTTTTTTTACAGCAAAAATATTTTGCTTTAAAATTAGTTTTATTTTTTTTTTCATCATGAACATTTCGATTTTTATAAAAAATTAAATGTAAGCATGTAAATTAAAAAAACAATTCCTGCTCATTAGGAACCAGTATAAGTAAGGCTAACTTTAAATGGAATTGGAATTTGATTAATTGGTCAGTCAAGTGTTATACATGATACACACTTGGGTAATCATGTCTCTTTCGATCCATGAGTGACTAGGCAAAAGATTTTCCACAGTAGGTTGCCATTTCTTTCTGCATTAGACTGGTTAACAACCAAGGCTACAGAACCCAATATAATCTGCTATTCAACCCAAAGCTGGAAAGAGAAAGGATGGATTCATCATTCCAAAGGATATTTGCATATATATATATAAGTGAATGCAACAAATTTCTCATTCGGAGCCAATATTTCATTGTACTCACCCACTTATTCATTTGCAGAAAAAGTATGTAAGTAGGAAGTAATTTGACATGGCTACCACAATGCTTAAATGAAAAATACTATGTGTATGTATAAGCTGCAAGCAGTAGTAAAACTTGCATTTCCAAATATCACCTTATTTACTGCAACCAAGAGCATTCTTGATTAACACTACACAGTATACAATACTGAAGATGAAAAAAATAAATATACTACCTCTGTCCCATAATTGTTTTATTTACATACATATTTTATATATTAAGTGTAACAACTATTATGGGACAGAAATTATAATTTTATGGAATTGTACAATAAACTTTGCAACCAGAATATTTTTTTTCATATGATTGATTAAACGCTTCAGATCACAAATAATAATCAATTTTATACAAGTTAATAAAGAGGTTCAGTTCGAGAGATCTGTCTGTGTGTGTGTGGTTAATTTTATACAGATCCTTTCTAGTTGTCTAATTAGTTTCTAGATGGTAAGATAAAATTCATCAAGGAAGGCACTGTAGTCTTTTTTAACCCAAGTACTTTTGAACTTTTCCAAGATCATCTTCAGGGGTACAAAGATAAATATAAATGTGATAAAATCTGCATTCCATTGTGATGGTGATTTTTAAAAACACGTGTGAACACACACTGTTGTAGTCATTTTAAAATTTGAAATTTATCTGTTGTGGTTATGGAATTGTTTGCACAACAACAGTTTCAATATAAGGGAGCTGGCCGAAAATTAATAGACATGTAAAATGGCATTAAATGTTATATGCATTTTACTATGTTGTTGCTTTACCCATAACAATTTTTTTTTAAGTGTTGGGTAGGTGATTTTGATATAGAAAGCCTTGAGAGTGTCAAGGTTTTGTGTATTTTTGTGGTGTACTATATTAAGCAACCAGCAGTATATACACATACACACACAAAATTGCTATAGGTCAGATTTAAATTAAACTAGACCAGTAAACAGTAGTATTAAAAAGTGCTAAATACATGTCAGAAGGGAGATGAAGAATCAACATGTAGAGCTTTTAGATATATAGATAGGAGAGATCAGTTGGTTACGCTACCATGGCTTCGTCCTTTTAGGTTTCATCAGGCAATTTGTTTTGAGTGATGGCTTAACGATTAACACTTTCATAAGTTCATAACCAGAAGTTTTAAGTAAGGAAGGGAATTTGTTATTGGGAATCCTTTCATTCGGGTTTGTATGAGTCTAGAATATTTTCTAATTTGTCTTCACCCAGACATTATTTTGGACCTTTCATCATTCTGGAAATAATACTATAGCCAACTTTTCTTCTTGCCACAATCTTCAGATATTACCACCACCGTGTGTGTGTGTGTGTGTGTAACCACCCTAGATTAAAGATTACAAAATATTTTTATTTTTTTTATAATTTTAAGAAATCACATCATATATATGCTTATTTTGTTTGGTGTCTGTAGAAGTGAATTTATATGGCAAACTGGACCCTATATTAACCTAAATCTTTTGATACTTGTGATTTAGTATTTAATCTAGAGTCAAATGAAACAAGTTTATTTCCGGTTCTAATGTGTCAATTGTCCAACTCCACCCGCAATCCTTTAGAGTCTTAGGCATCACAGAATTACTAATTCTGTCACATAATATGAACACATTTCACTGAATTAACAACTCTTCTTGGAGGAGGTACGTTGTACATTCAGTGTTAGCAACTAGAAAATGATATAGAAAGAAAGAAAAAACAAAGGTATATCCATACTTTGGCCTCGCCTAACTGCTCAACAACATCACTTAATTCCGAGTTGATCTGCTCGATCCTGGCATTAGCAGTAGTGACTTCCTCCTCAAGTTCCCTAGCAGTCTTTTTCTGTTCTTCTACAGCCTGCATGCTTGTTCTGAAAAACAAAAATGAATACAAAGTCATTCTCTTCTCCATCCGAAGATTTGCATTCTAAGAATGATCACAGCTGAAAGGAAAGAATTTATTTCAAAATCATTCATCTTCTATTCATACAAGTGGTTTTTACTTACTTAGCTGAATTTTTAAATAAAGTCAGTTTTAAAAATAATTCTATTAACATTATTTCATTCAAAGTTGTGCACAAAATATTTTGTTTTATTGGAAAGTATATATATTACGTGTATTAGCATTAACCAATTTTTTTTACTAAATTATAAATATTTTTTTTTTACAAACCTTGCTGCTGTGGATGTACTATATAAAAAGTTTAAAGCCATATAACTGGGTTCAAATTTTAGATTTAGGTAGGTTGCCAGCACACCAACTCTGTAGTTTCTTTTGCATCAAATCAGTTGCTTTTATTTTGAGTATTTTGCAGACAAATTCTTTTTTTTTTCTTTTCTTTTTTTTTTAAAGAGGGAGGGATGAGTTATGTGGGTGTATTCAATTTTGATTCTTATAAATAGGACATCACCTTTTTTTGAGTGTTTGGTACTGTGATGTTGTAGTTAGAATGGGTTTTATTTTATATAGTTTGTTGTGTGTGTATTCCATGTTTTTTTGCTATTTGTTGAGGATGTAAGATTTAATTGTGGCTTTTAACTCTGTAAAGGGAATATTTTTGAATTTCATGTCTATCAAGAAAGAAGCCTTATCAGTCTTACTAAATTTTTTTAGATTTACAGCAGTGAATGGACAACACACAATTGGCTTTTCTTTACAGTGTGTACTTGATTATTCTAGCTTCTATTTTCCAGGTGCAAAATGAAGATAGAAATTGAAATCAGCTGAATATTTTTCAATTATCTGGAATAAACCCATTCCATTTAATTATGTGGATGTGCATTGAGGTGCAGTGGATATTAGCTTGGAATGAGAAATTTTCGTTGAATTCACTTATGTGCAAATAACCTTAGGAAAGGTATTAATTTGTCTCTTTTTCCCTCCAGCTAGCAGTTAAATAGCAGGGCAGATTGGGTTATACAGCCTTGGTTGGAAACCACTCTACCAAAGAAAGTAATGCCAACCTACTGTAAGAAAATCCTGTGCCCGGTCAGTCATGTCTCTTTGAGACATGATTTCCCAAGTGTGTATCATGTATGACACCTAACTGACTATTTAATAAATAGTATTTAATATTCTAATGTTTTATTTCAGAAAAGTGCTTTGAGAATTTAGAAAATATAATGACATTTGATAAAAAGAGTGCAATTTTTTTGTGCATCTGAATTATTGCATCTTATGGGCTACAGAAGCACACGAGAACCAAGATTAAATGGAAAAATGGAATATCTTTTTAGCCTCTCCAGTGTGTAGCAAATTTGAACCTTTTTAAATGTCATTAAAAATGATGAAGAGGATGATAATGTCATTGGCCATGTTGATGTTCAATTGCTTCAATACCCAATTCCAATAACTGAAGCAATAGTTGTGTTTTGACAAACCTTAAAGTCGGTTGCACCCTCAATCAGAAACAACATTTGCTTTTGCTTTGGGAGCTAGCAGTAGAAAAATGTAACTGAAGCTGTTAAAAATTGACACTTTTTCTATTAGAAAGAGAGAGAGAGACAAGAAACTAGACAAAAAAAAAACTAGAACAAAGTGTTTGAAAATGATATTTTGACAAATGACTTTTCTTCATTCTTTTTTTTTGATCATTTAGGAATTTAATTATATGGAATTTGAATTATCTGAACAGATTTGTTAAACCCTTTTCATAATGTCTCTAGACAATTGAGGAAGTACTGTACATGAATATTATCAGTACATATAAATAAACATAATTGACAGATGTTGTTGCTGGGGGGTATTTTTTTTAGCTAGATAATTGAGGAAGTACTGTATAAGTATATTATCAGTACATGTTATCAGACTTGCACACATTTGACAGGTGTTGTTATTGTTATTGGAAGGGGGTGGTCTTAATTTTTTTTTTTCAGCTGCATATCAACTTCCATGTGTTATTTAATGCCGTAACTTTGAAACTTAAATATTTTATACAGAATTTTATTTTCAGGAGATAATACTTTTAGTGTGACAAGTCTTACTAATTAGCCCATAGGTAGGAGAGAAAAGGGGTGGATTTATACCTTTCCTAAATGTATTTGCACATAAGTAACTATACCAAAACCTGACAGGTATTGGAACTTGGCTCTCTGATTTCTAATTTTGAGCAATTACCCATTATACTATTTGCACATCCAAGCTTACAGCACCTGGTATTCCCAAGCAGTCACCCATCTACATATTGACCAGACTTGACATTGCTAAACTTTGGTGATCGTACAAAAACCAGTGCTTCAATGCAAAGTGGCCATAAGCCCTATTTAACAGGCCATCATTGAAAAATAAAAATGCAAATAACAGAAAAGTCATTATGAAATGTAGAAGAAAAATTGATCAAGTATGGTTTAGATGTATAATAATTCCCCAGTCAGTACTCGATATGCCTTGGCCTTGTACCAGATCAATACTTACTTGATATAATCATTAAGTTTTTCCACTCGTTTCTTGTTTTCTTCCATCTCATGCTTCTTCTGCTCAATTTTATTAACCATTTCACTTTTTTTTCGTTCTTCATTGTCCCTTCGATCTTGATCTGATTTCTGTTCACGGTTAATGGATTCCATCTCTTGTAAGTAACGGGCAGCTTTTTTGCCACCTTCTTCTTTCAAACGATGGTACTCCTGAACCTAAAGTGACAATTATTAACAGTAGAAAGAAAAATGCATCTGAATCAATCACAAAAGCTGCAGTTATAAATTCTAGGAAATGTTGTAAAAATATAACAATCCAGGAAACGTCATAAAAGATGATAGAAAATGTAACACAGAAATCTGTAAATGGACTGGAAAGTAAAAGGTGCCTTCCAAAATCTAAAAGTTAGAAACAGGAAGATTTCATAAGAAACAGAGAAAAACTGCTTAACATTTCTGTATCAATTCTCTTACATGGCAGCGAACGCTGGAAAATTTCCTCACAGACGACGGGGGCAACAAATGTGGTTCCACTAAAAGATGTTGAGAATACTATGGACAGAACATGTGAGCAACAAGGAAGTTTTAATAAAAACGGAAACAAAACCATGCTTTAGGTTAGGACCAAACAGACATTTGAATTTACTGGGTCACATACTGATGAAAGTAGGCTTGGAGAATTTAACACTTACAGGACATTACAGGTAAGACAGGCATAAGAAAACAGCAGTTAACAAAACCTAATGAGTTTGTAAATAATATAAATAGTAATATTTGAGTAAATTAAGTATTGTCCTTATAAAATATTAACTTTAAGGTGATCTGTATTTTCTTGTATACACTGAGTACTTCTCGAATAACAAATAATACTCTATTGATCTTGAATAATTTTTGAGTTTTATTTATTTCTTAAGTCTAATATAAAAATTCTATTCCTAATATACCACCAAACTAAGTGATTTCTGATCAATTTCTGGAATAAAGAGTTTTTAGTAATGTTTAACCTTTGCACCCACACATAGAAGTTATTCCTTTGACACCACTATTACTGCATACACTTTTGACTTACTCGGCAATGTTTGTTTTAAAAGAATTTTAATAAAACCCAAAATATGAAAGTGGATTTATACATTTTCTTTATTCTTGAGAAGTGACAACTAAGATACTAAACATTTATTCCACAAATTGCTTATTTTCAAGATTATAAATATCTACACAATTATAAAAAATATGTGGCAAGAGCAAATGAAAAAAAAATGCCTGGAAAATGCATTTTTTTCTCAAAATTTATAATTACAGTTACTCATCATTAAATTTTCTTGCTCAGATATTTTATAAATAAAAATATTTTTCATATTTACTTCCATATGAAATGGAAAATATATAAATATTTCATAACAATAAGACAACATTTAATTATATACCCTTGTGCAAATTAATTGCAACAACTGCTTTAGTTTCCTTTCTTTTGCCATATGGACAGTTTTAGACCCACCGGAGTGACAGGGTGTAATTGATTTCTATATTTTCCATCAGGTCATTTACAGTGGTGTTCAGTAATATGAATCTTTTTTTAAGTGTATAATGAAATTTATTTGACTTTGAAAAATACTGTGTCATCCACGATTGCATCAGAATTTTTATCATGCCCAGACACTATTGTCTTGACTGGCAATTAGTAGTCCTACAGTCATTGTCTGTGATGGATATTACTCCAAAGAAGCGTACGAAAATTGAAATGCTGCACAGACATACTGGCAAGTCTTACAGAGGGATCACAGATATTGCTGGTGTCAGTGTATCAACTGTCAGAGGCAAAGAAACAAACCGGATCCATCAGTCCAAAATGTAAAGGAAAATGTAGAAAAGAAAAACAATGCCAAACGATAACATATACGTCATCAAGAAAAATTTACAAAGTCCTAGGAAGACATTTGTTTTATTTCAATTAATTTGTGCAAGACATGAAGAGTTTAAGAATGTAGTGGTCAGAAAAGCATCCTCTAAGGATTCAGTTCCACAAAGCAACAGTTTTCAAGTGGCACTTACTCCTTACTAAAGGAATACAAAAAAAACGAGAGTGGTTCACCTACATGTATGTGGTATAGCGGGTCAAAACTGGGAGTGTTAGAGTTGGGGGAACTAAGGAATGTAGCTTGTTTGAACATTTTCCATGGGAATAGCAGTAGAGAAGTGGAAGGAATGCAAATGTTTCATGTGTGAGAAAGTTTAAAAAATTAGAAAAAGGTAATATCATTCATAGACAGGGATGATATGAGTCTAGTTTCAAATTTGATATGTGTAAATAAAAACTCATTGAACATATCAGGAATAGATTTATATCATCAACAGAAATACTTCTGCCCCCCCCCCCCCAAAAAAAAACTATTTTAAAATTCAGACAAATTTGCTTAAAGCAGTAGTTCCCAAATGGTGCAGTGGAAGAGGACAGCAGGTAAGGTGGAATGATTGAAAGACAAAGATTTAGAAAGTTTCATATGCCAAAAATAAATACGATTTCAAAATGTAAAATATTATTATGGATTACTTGTAATGCCATGCATGAGTCCCAGTATAATAATTATTGGCTGATTTTATCATTGTGACATTTTGAATTATATCATGTATTAAGAATATAGTAACTAGGGATGTGCATTGTGGTGCAGTGGATATTGGCTTGAAACGAGAAATCGGGGAGCCGAGTTTAAATTCCAGTTGAATTCCCTGCATTCACTTATGTGCAAATGCCCTTGAGAAAGGTATTAATCCGTCTCTTCCCTCTAGTTAAGGGTTAAATAACAGGACAGATTGGGTCTCTGTAGCCTTGGCTGGTAACCAATCTACTGCAGAAAGTAATGGCAACCTACTGCAGGATAATGGTTAGTTATATCACTTTCAAGACATGATTGCCCAAGCGTATATCATGTATGGCACTTAACTGACGGACTGAACTAGGGTCTGCAAATTGGAGCAGAGTTATCAATGATAATGTTCCAACTTTGAATACCTGGTTATCTGTCTTTAACATCTTTTTTTTTTTTGATGCACGTTTTAATCAAATAAAATTAGTTGAGACAGAGGCAAATTTTCATTCTGAAAATGTGGTCCAGAAAAAAAAAAAAAAAAAAAAAAAAAAAGAAAATATTGAATGGGAATCCCTGCTGTAGAGAAAGATCTAATGAAGACTATTTAACAAAAATAACCCCTAATTCTTCTAATGAGTGGAACACTTTCACTTAGTAATACCAATAATAAATGTTAACAGTAAAATTTAACTGGTACTCTTAGTAAAACCATATTTGACTGAAATAAATAAAAAGATAAAGACAAACAAAAATATTTTTACACTGTTGTCCTCATCTGAGTTGTCATATTCATTATGTTCCAGTCATTGTACGTCCCAACCTTCAGGCGAATGGAATTTTAATCATAACCCTTTATTTTGTCCAGCAGGATAAATTGTTATACCATGCCTCTTCCAAGTATTTCCTTTTAGTAACTCAACTCTGCAAGTTTTTTTTCATCTCTACTGTGGCAGGTATTGAACTCACAACTCTGAGTCAAGTTTTCAACCAACACTTTTATTCACTTGGGCCATATGTTCTTGAAACACTAAGGACTTCATTTGTTTCAATTTAAATGTGTTTATGTATATAAAGATATATAAAGATATATGGTTGTTTGAAATGCAAATCACCTGAAGAAAACTGGAGCATACAAAGGCCAAAAGGTCATGAATATGACAAAGATGACAACAACAGTCCGAACAATGTAAATAGTGTAAATAGTTACGATACTTCATCTCAGAAATAGAGACAGATGTTAAAGGAGTGAATATGGCAAAAAAGATGAGGACAACAGTCCGAACAATGTAAATAGTGTAAATAGTTACGATACTTCATCTCAGAAATAGAGACAGATGTTGAAGGTGAATATGGCAAAAAAGATGAGGACAACAGTCCGAACAATGTAAATAGTGTAAATAGTTACGATACTTCATCTCAGAAATAGAGACAGATGTTAAAGGAGTGAATATGGCAAAAAAGATGAGGACAACAGTCTGAACAATGTAAATAGTGTAAATAGTTACGATACTTCATCTCAGAAATAGAGACAGATGTTAAAGGAGTGAATATGGCAAAAAAGATGAGGACAACAGTCCGAACAATGTAAATAGTGTAAATAGTTACGATACTTCATCTCAGAAATAGAGACAGATGTTGAAGGTGAATATGGCAAAAAAGATGAGGACAACAGTCCGAACAATGTAAATAGTGTAAATAGTTACAATACTTCATCTCAGAAATAGAGACAGATGTTGAAGGTGAATATGGCAAAAAAGATGAGGACAACAGTCCGAACAATGTAAATAGTTACATTATCTCAGAAATAGAGACAGGAGAAAAATTTAAAAAAAAAAAAAATAGTAATATTTACCTGAGACTCTTCCAACTGAAGGTCTCTACCTTGGGACTGAGATTCTTCTTCTATACCTTTTTCATATTCTTTTTTCTTTTCTTCAACTTCTTCAAGTTCTTTCTCCAGTTGGCGAATCTGCACATAAAAAAGAGAGACTTAGAGGAAAATTAAATTTACAAAAGGAAAAAGAAGGAACTTTTGAAACTGAATCTAAAGTAAATAACCTGATTACCTTTTACTGAATTATTAACAACATTCAAACACAAGGAAGTCAGAACAACAGACACACGGCTTTTATTAAATACGGCTGACAAAATACTATGGTGAAGTTTGTTTTTGTTTCATTTTTGTGTTTTTTTCTTTTATTCTATACATAAATTATGTAGAAATTGTCCAAATGTTTTGCATGCCCAAGTGCTATCAGCTATACTTTTATATGTGCGTCTACAGTTATAAAAAGGTTTTATTTTCTAAACACAGTCAGCACATTGTGGCAGTGTTCATAGTTGATATGATTATATGTTGGATTTTTCTTGCAAATGAGACTAATTTATGTACTGAAAAAAAAAATTATAACACAAAAATTAAATAAGATTTAACTGCAGAACCTTGTTGGTTGTATTCAATGAAACTTGTATAGATGAGGGACTGCTGCCCAAATACAGTTTATTTAGGTACCAATTCCTCTTTTATGCAAGTTTCATTAAAAATGACAAAATTTTTCAGTTAAATTTTTTATATAATTTTTCATGTGATATAATTTTCTTTTTAATATATACATTATATAAAAATTGTCAGAATATTTTATTTATCCAAGTGCTTTTGGTTATACTTTTAACCATTATCATACATTCAAATAGAAGAAAAAATAAAATTCATCCTTGATAAAGGTTAAAAATTTAACCAAAAGCTCTTGGATAAATAAAACATTTTTTTTTTGTAATTGATGTATTGAAAAGAAAAGCATACAATCACATGAAAATTATATAAGAAATTTAACTACAGCACCTTGTTAGCCATTTTTAACGAAACTCTCACTCATTCACACAGGTATAAAAATCTAGATATAATTAAAAATATATATCTGCCTGTTGGATTTGAAATGAGCCTATTGAACCTGTGTCCTATACATCAGAGATAAACAGCTTACCCAACAAATTAGCAAAGAAATGTCTTATATATATATATATATATATAAAAAATATAAATATATATATATATATATATATATATATATATATATATACATACACACACACACACACACTTCTTCTGGTTCCAGTGAGGTGATTTAAAATTCAACACCAACATAGATGGGAGAGAGAGAGAGAGAGAGAGCACAAAACAAGGAACTTATTTTAATGCCAAGAAGAAAAATGGTTAGTTGAAAAATACAGTATGTATACAATAATGTCCTAACAACTATATATATATATATATATATATATATATATATATATATTTTCATTGTCCCATTGTAGGTGCAGTTTTTAAGACTACTTACCTCAGCTTCATGGTTATCATATGTCTTCTTGGCAGACTTGAGAGATTTCCTACAAGAAAACAAAAGCAAATGTTAAATTGTGAAAGCAATTACAAAATTAAGTCATAAAAATCAATCAATCAATAAATGAAATATGAAAAATATCAATTAATGGAACAGAACTGCTTTAGTCTTGGAATGTTAGATGAATTCCTCTTATGAACCATTGACAATTGTTATTCCTTTTTTGATTAGCATTTCTTTTACCATGTTACACTTTTTTTTTTATTTATTTATACTAGTAGTATTAAGAGTTGTTTGGCCAGGGTTCCTATTCACCTGGACCAATTGAGTGCCAGGCTCTCCCATGACTGTGTTGATGCCCACAGCTTTCATGTCGTGTTTAACAATGACACGATACTGCAGCTGTGATCGCCCAGTGGGTCTTCTTCCAGTGGCCAACTCCTCATGCAAGCGGTCTTTTGAGATGCTGCTATCTGGCAAACCATGGACATGGCCTAGCCAGCGGAGTCTGCGCTGTTTAAGGAATGTGAACATGGTAGGCAGACCCATGCAAGACAAGACCTCAGTGTTGGGCACCTTGTCTTGCCATGATATTCCCCAGGATACGGTGGATACTTCTCATGTGGAAGGTGTTCAGACACCTCTCCTGCCTGGCGTACGTGGTCCATGTCTCACCGTGGGAAGGAGCAGCTGACACAAGCTACCATGGAGAGGCAAGTTCGCAGAAAGCAGAGTGACAGCTCCGACAGACCAGAAACAGAACATCCCTGTAACAGGGACTGTCACTCCCTCATAAGCTTCTACAGTCATAGACGTTGATGCTCCACCTAAGCTGACAACTAGGATGCTACCTATGGTCAACCCTGCCAACGGAGGCTTAAGAAGTAGTAAGAGTAATATTATTCAAACTTCTGGAATGAAGCCTAGAAAATTATTATTCATTTTTAATTAGGAATTCTTTACTCTTATCTTCACTTGAATTTTATAACAATTCTTCATTTCACAATCATAAGCAAGAGTTGAGGGGCAGAATTAAAAGAAAAAGTTTTGAGAATGAGTTGAAGTCTTGAGAGTGACTTGCAGAGACTATTCTTCACCTCTAATCCCCAAACTGGTTACTTAGAGTGGAAAAATGCGGAAATTGTGCTAAAAAGAAACTGAAATTACAATAAAAGAAATAAACAAAACATATTAAATCTTTCTAATCAAATCTGTAATCTCTAATCTGTGATCAAAATGTTTTAAAGACATTTTAAGGATTCAAGACTATCTATATTTTTTTCATAGAGGTATAAGAGATTTTTCATTTGAATTTAATCAAATGTCACAAGAGACAATGTACAGCATACTGATAAAATTACATACAAAAGACTTATTTTTAAACAAGGAATTACTTGAAAAAGTTTCAGACAAAAACTATTTTAGATATTGACAGTCATACTACAGTTTTAGAGAGAAAAACTTTCAAGTTGATTACATGTTACAATATGTGCACACTTAGTAACTTGGCAAGTGTGAGTTACTATAAATGTGTGAATAAACTATAAATACTATAATGTATAAATTTGTTCACTTAGCTGTTGAATGTCTACTAAGTTTCATGGAATCACATCCACTCATCAGGAAACTAATCGAAAATTGGTGAATTTATTCCATTTATTTTGTACTTTTCTTTCTATCAAAACAATGAATACAAAAACCATTTACCTTAAAGATATCAAAATTACTCTGTTTGATTCAGGTTTTGGTAAAATACAATCTGTGTGTGTGTGTGTGTGTGTGTGTGCAAGTTTCATTTAAAATGGCTGACAAGGCATTGTGGTTAAGTTTTTTACTTAATTTTTCATGCATTCTTATAATTTTTTTTCTGAACATAAATTGTATAAAAATTGTCCAAATCTGTTGTATAAATGACCGCTTTCAGCTATACCTTTAGCCATTATCCTTTATCTGAGATTCAAAAAATTTTCAGATGCTGATATGACTTGTGACAAAAAGTTTCACAAAATAACATGCCTACCCATAGCAATGATCACTGTGCTGCAAATAAAGTACTGACTTTTTTCAGTTTCCATTACATTTAACTGTAACCAGAGTCCATGTTTGGTTTCAATACAAATTCTGTATCTGTATGTATTGTAACATTTCAATCAAAACACAACATCGTTGATACAGACTGATAGCTTATCAAATTTTTCTTCACACATTTCATTATGTCATTGATTATGTACTCTCTTTCTCACACTTTCAGGGTATAGGCTACTTATATAAAACCACCTTCTGGGCACATATATAAGCTATGTTAGAAAATGTAGAGGAATATTGTATTCAAGCTTGGTTCCATTCCCAAGTTACCACATTTTATAGATGCTAGATACAAATTAAATAGTCTATAAAATCTGAACATTAAAGAACTTCCAGTTCCAAGAATTTTGGATAAAGGATTCTCAACCTGTAATGAATTATTAGTACAGGGTGAGTCACGGGAAACGGATATTTTAAGGAAAGCAAAACTCTGCAAATATTTCAAGACAAACTTTAAATACTACCTTCTTCACACCCCCTATCCCCTGCTCAAGGGGAGCAAGGAGTGTTCCAAAAACTTTTCTCGGGATTCACCCAGTATGTATGTCTTTTCAGACAACTTGCCGTTTCAAATGTGTACTAATTGTATAGACGTTTATGCAACAGTGGCCAATGGTTTCCCAAAACAAATTCTAAAATACCACTATAGCATTAACAGGTTTTGCAGAATCCTAGCACAAAAAAAACACCTTCTCAACACCATCATTAGCATGTCACTTGCCTAACTGCTTACCACATGCTCACTGTCAATGAAAAGCCTGGTGCTACTAAAACCTTATTGGCTTCCTGTCAACCATACACCATGAACATTATGTTGAAATTCTGAACCACCAGAATTTTTCTTTGAAACATGCACCAGATGTGTTAATATTTAAAATAATTTAGGTCTGATAATTTTTTTAAACTTTTTCATATTCAACCAGTTTATAAAAAAAATCTGCTGACTGTAGTAGTTATTTTGTAAGAAAGAGAGAATGTAGATAGAATGGCTAACTCTTTTCTATGGTAAGAATGTGCATGTGCTTATTTCAGATCATAATGGTTATTTTTATTTTAATTGAATAACAATAATAAAGTCATTTTCTAAGGAGTCAATCTTGTAAGTGTACAAATGAATACACTTTGATTTGTCTGGTTTTAAATGCAAATCTTTGAAATGTCTACGTTTTATGCACATCTAGTTCAGTGCCTAATAACATTGCTTCCATGATAGAGACTAAACAACACATTACTATAATTATTAAGGGTACATATTTTAACACATTGAGTCATCAAAGGTAAATCTAAAATGAATAAATTCAAGTATTTGTAAAAATAATAAAAATCAAGGACTACTCGGTGTTGTTAAACTACAAAGTTGTTAAAGTTGGCAACATTACCAGGTTAGAAATCGACTTACTTTGCTGCTTCAAGCTTCTTGATCATGTGAGCAGTTTTTTCTTTAGCCTTGATGTATAATGGACGTTTCTTGTTCAACTCGGATTCCTGAAAAATAAAACAGCAAATAAGGCAAATATAAATCTGAAAATAGGAGACAAGATTTCCTGTCAGGTAAAAAAAGAAATTAACAAGAACTCATCAACCAACCACTCATTCTGCTTAGAGGGAGATGGCTGGTATGACAATGTAGATGGATTTCAAAATGTTCAAGTGATAATCAATATAACCCTACTTGGTATTGAGAATACATCTGGCTATAAAACTGGACGCACAACTAGCCTTTAATCAAATGTTCAGCTATCACTGAACCTAATAGATTAAGACACCTATGTAAAATGTACAAATTTCTTTTGAGAAATAGGTACAGGTAGAAATCACAAAGTAGGGCGTAGGACTGAATATGAACCTCAAAATGAGCGAGTTTGAATTAAAAGTGTTCAAAACATATATAATGTAGAGCCTTTAAATATTTTCATTTAGAAATCAGTTGATTACGCAACCTTGGTTTCAACCTTTGGTGTCTTCAGGCATTTTATATCAACCGATTCTCCAACACTTTTTCAAACTCAACAGGAACTTTCAGAATGCACAACTAGAAGTTTGAAATAACCGAAAATTCAAAATAAGGGGGAGTCAGTCAAGAATTGTAAACACCTTCATCTGGGTTTGTATGATCCTAAAATATATTTTCTGAGATGTTTACATCCAGACATTTTTTTATTTAGTAAGCACTTGAAATAATATTATGGCTAACTTCTCTTCTTGGCACAATTTGCAGACATCATCACCATTGTAAGGTTCAACCAGCAACTCTTACTGATATTAAGCAGTGTGCAATTTTTTTACAACAGTTGAAATAAATTCTGGATTTTTAACCATTTAATCATGCGTTGAGTTTACTTCTCTATATATCATATTGCTCTGGATAATATCCATCAAATTCTATTTTTACCTATTTAATAATTTATATTAATTAGATAAAATTTTTTGAATTATCCTGTTTTTATGGGTTTGTCATTTTTTCCTCCTCTCTCTCATATGAGAGAGAGGAGGAAAAAAATGACATATATATATATATATATATATATATAATACACACACACAAAGTAAGAGAGCTGTTGGTTGGACCAGTAGACAAAAAATGTGCTCAATGCACAATCAAAACAAAAGAACTGAATCTGCAGAGCTAACAAACAGAAATGGTATAATAATAATAAGTGCTCATTCAAATAAGAAAAGCACAGGAATTGTACCAGACTCACCAGCCACGTGTGAGAGTAGAAGCCTTAATATGAAATGTGGCATACTTAGGAGAGTCCAGCCTTACAGTGTTGGTGACAAGGTTTGTGGGTTGTGTCAGGAGGAGAAACTGGCTATTGTAACATATCCAGATCAGAAAAATTTATTGATTGGGAAGTCTGAGGTAATGATGGGATGCAGGCATGCTAAAATATACATCTTAGGACTGTACAAGCACAGTTGAGGATGCTTGTGCATATCCCTCCTCTTTAGTGGAAGTTTTGACAATTGTGGATGTGAAGAGGTCTACTCTCCCTTTCGGTAGGTGTTGGCATAAAGAGGTCTCCCTCCCCTTCTATGGAAGTTTCAGCTATCGTGTATATAAGGAAGCATCTTGGTATACAGGCTACTTTTTTGCCTGAGGAAACTGGTGTGGTTGAAACCAAGGTAGCAAGTGGTGTGTATTTTGTTCTGTGACACACACACATATCTCAAATGAACATCAGAAAAGAAAGAAAAAAAGTAATAAGAATAATTGATCTTGTACTTACTGCTTCTTTGATGTGTTGTTCAATCTTTGTAAGATCTCTACTTAGTTTCCCTTGTTCTTTCTTTTTTTCTTTTATCTCATCTTCGATCTTATCTCTCTTCTTCATTTCACGATCCAAACCTGCATTTTTCATGTTCAGTTCTTCATTAAGCTCTTTAATGTCTTTCTCATTGTGATACAGTTTGAAGAGTTGCAGCTGAAGTAGTTTCTCTGCCTATGGAGAGAGGAAAAAAAAAAACAGTAACACAATTACAAGTTATACACTCCGGGGGGGGGGGGGGGGGGATTAAATTTAGTTTTTTATTGCTTAATTATTCTAATGCATTTTTTTTAAAGATCAATTATTGAAGAACAATCACAATAAAAAATTTTTTGCCATTCCACAATTTTTTAATACTGTCAGTAAAAAAAAAAAAAAAAAAAAAAAACAGAGAACAAACCCAAATTTCTGACTTCAAAATATCTTTTTCTTGCAGAGGTTACCTGCACACTAAAGTGCAAATCTGACTGACTTGACCCACACTTAATCAATTATTTATATCTTACAAACCCTTACCCCCGCCATCAAACATCTTTCTTGCTTGCTGATAAGTTCTTTTTTATTATTGCTTTGTGATTTTTGCTGAAGACAAATTATCATGATGTTTTAATTAGAAATAAAAAGTTTTCTTGGAAATTTTATTTTATATTTTAAAATTTTAATTTTTATCTACAAGTAATATTAGAATATTTAAATTTTTATGTTTTATGATTTACACACCTTTGATTTCTTCTTTTTGCATTTTAATATATTTTTAATTTTAATTTTTATCTACATGTAATCTTAGAATACCTTAAGTTTTAATCTTGTTATTTAAAAAGCAGCAACTTTATACGATTTAGTTCCTATGAACATTGAGTGAACTTAAATTGAAATCTATTAAACTGTCAGTTTGAAATACACATCTGATGATAACTCTTGAAACTGTCGTGCCACAGACATAGGACAATATACATATTCATTAATATATAATACAACTCTGTTCAGAGATTGAGCACTGTTTTATTAACACCTGAATAATAATACTATACATGTGTATGTGCACTCTCATCTCATATGTATATTTATTAAGTAATGCCACTATATATGTGATTGTTCTTGCAGATTTGAAGTTTTATGCATTTTCATTACACCTTTGATAACACTTCTGACCAAAAGTGTTGTTTTGTTTTCATTTGTTCTATAAGCAAATTAAAGTCTAAAACAACCCACAATTGCTTACCAGTTGTTCTTTGAGTTTCTGATATCGTTCAGCCTCTTCTTTTTCCAATTTAGCTTCTTTCTTCTCAGCAGCAATGCCTTTCTTTTTATGATAATTAAACTGGGTGTCTTCCTCTGCCTTCAACATTTCAGCCTTGGCTTTATCATATTCTTCTTTCATTTCTCCTGATCTGAACAGGAAAAGATTATAATACCATTTGACCAATAACAAAGAAACAAAGATAAACCACAACAAAAACTGGAGGGAAAAAAAAAACAAAAATAAACACAAACATCTTACCAATTCTAACATAAATAGGAGACCAATTTTCTAATCCTGTGATATTTTCAAACACTTCATTTGAAATACAGATGTCATTTAGTTAATTTTGTGGCAAAAAAATTGGATTTACTTTTTAGAGCATCAACACAAATTTAGAAAATAAAATGTTTTTATTTTGTAAAATTGAACTAAATTTCTTTATTTCTGTTCATTTACTGTTCTCTCTCTCCTCAGTGTTTTTGCTTCTCAAATTTTCTCACTCGGTAACTCCTTATTTTAGTGGTTTTATTATTGCCTTGATTGAGGTGCATTGATAAAAAAAAATAAAGAATTTGTAATTTTTAAAAAATCAAATATGCAAAAATAGGTTTAATTTTATTTTCATTAAACAATTACAACTGCTAGGAATTCATATATGACTAAAATCAGAAAGCCTGTAGTTATTTGACAGGAATTCAGAAAGCTACTTAACTAATTATAAAAGATTTTACTTGCCACATGCTAAATATTATAAAAAACATTTAGTGTTGGGCAATGGGGGGGTTGCTCTTTAAATAATCCCCCACAGTATTAATACAGGGTGAAAGATTATACTGATACAACAACAAACTAATTTTTAAGACAAGAAATTACGAAATTTAAAATGATATCAAAGTTAATGAACATTATGAATTGCCATACATGTCAAGACCTCGTGAATATATATAGTGGTTTTATTATTGCCTTGATTGAGGTGCACTGATAAAAAAAATTAAAAAATTGTAATTTTGAATAATTCAAATATGCAAAAATAGGTTTAATTTTAATTCTTCAGATTCTGCTCACCATGTCTAAAGATATCTTTTATATACGTATACATACACAGACACACACACACACTAATTATTCAAATTGTTTGAAATAAAGAAAGCAAGAAAGAATGAAAAAGAAAACTGCCATTAATTTTTTCTTAAGATTTACAACTGTTACAAACAAGTGAAAATTATATTTATTATATGTATAAATAAAAAATATATATCTAAAGCGCCAAACTCATTTATTGATCTTCAATACAATTTAGTCATTATTTACATATAAATTCATCTTTGTTATCACAATATTTCGACTGTTGTCCTCCTTTCTTCATCAAGCATCAATCCAGATAACTTATGGAGGAAGAAAGTGTCGATATCAAACACAGATCTCCAGTTCACACTCCACCCACGCCTATTGAACAGGTTAAGAGGCTCATCCCTTGTTCCCTGCTTAGGATGTGGTTTCCGGCTTTCTCTTTTCTAGTCTTTTCACTATTACATAGCCCCCTGCACATCAGTGGCGTTACCGCCTTGCTCGAGGTGATATGATTAAAAAAAACAAATGTAACCATTGAATGAATTGTGCTACTGGGATCACATGATCATAAATATTTAGTATATAAAGCACTCACACAGAATTATGAGTGTGCTGTGTATCATTCCAGAGATTGTTTCTGAGTGAATTACTCAAGTGAATTATTCCAAGAGCGTTATTGCGTATTACTAGGATTCATATAGTATGTCGACTTTGCGTGAAAATACCAAAATATGACTTGCTAATAGCAAATTATCAAAAGTCTCCTTTAGAATAACATGACGAAAACATAAAAAGTAACCTTAAGTAAATCTCAAACTGAGTCCTTTATTCAATCTACAAGGGCTGAATCTTCAGATTCTGTTCTCCATGTCTAAAGATATCTTATTTAGTATTGCTCAGTTCTTGCTTACTCTGCTTTCACTGGGTCCAAGTATACGCTGCTTGGCCAAGGGATTGAACTCATAATTACTGTCAGCAAATCCACAAACCAACACTTTAATCTAATCCATAAGTAAATAATGATAGCCCCACACCCCAGAAATTCAGACAGAGATAACAGCATCACCTTACATTTCAACTGTTAACAAATTTTCCCTCTGCCGTTTCTACAAATATTTTCATGGCAGCTGCTTGGAGAAGCTTCTTTCCCTGTTATCCTGACAACGCAAATTTAGGCATGCTCCTAGATTAGCATCTCGGTCCCACCCTTTTACTGTTGAAATCATTAAATGTACCCACCACTTCTACTCCAACAGTTACTTTTCTCACATATCCCGCCTATGGAATAAAACTCCCTCTCTCTACTGGCTACACTGATAGCTACTATCTCCAAAAATTTAAATGCAATGTTCTTTGCCATCTTATATTTTCTTAAATACCCTTCATCTTTTATCCTTTCTACTATACCCACTATACAGTCTTTTCTCTCACTATAACCCCCTGTGCACTAGTGGTGGCCTTGCCTTGCCTTGCCTTGCTTAGGGTGAAATAATAATTAAACGAAAAAAAAGTACAAGTCCCAAAACCAAAAGAAAGACCTACCTGCTGATTTCTTCAAACATAGCAGTACGTTCCTTGGCATTTTTCATGGCAATACTTTCCACAGTTCCTTGAAATACCAAAAAGTTTTTAGATTTCACAAGAACACCAATTTTTTCTAATTCTTGGGCATATTGGGCCGATGAAACTCCCTGAATAGAAGAATAAAAACGATTCAGAGTATACAACAGAATCAATTAATTAGAACTTTTTCAAGACAAAAGTCAACAGATTAATGCTTTCACTTCTGCATAACACAGCAGATAAGAATAATATTAATTTGATTCTATTTTATTTACTTTTCTTACATTTCATCCAAAATTGTTTCCAATCAGATTCACATTTAAGTACATTTGTTTTACTTCAACTTTACAAATTTAAGTGCAGTACTAGATTGGCTGTTAGGTCTCATCATTTTGCAGTTTATGTAACCCTAAATTTTATGTTAAGTTTCTTCTCTCTCACTTATAGAAATTTCCAGTCAACTTTGATCTTCAAAAATTTAAAAGCAATGTCAATCTTAATTACTCTCTAAAATCCTGTTCTTTTATTGTCCTCTCTTCTTAATGATCTTTTCTTAGTCCCACCAAATCCTTTGCATCTTAGTGGCTTTACTGTCTTGCTTGGAGTGAAATGATTAACAAAGATAATGTTTAATATTGAATAAATGGAAACAAATATTTATGATGTTGCTATCAGTTTATGTACTGATTCCTGCCATTTTTGTAAATATCAACATTTTGACATCTAGGATATTTATTTAACTATGTGAGTGGATCTCAAAAGATTTCAAGTATTCATATTTTTGGGAAATGTTTTTTTTTTTGTTTTGCTTTATTTTGTTTTCACTCATTTTATGTGATGAATTATAATAAATGTTAACATTTAATGCTCTTGTCGTATATCGACAAACACGCATATATATATATATATATATAAAAATATAAGTTAGATTTTTATTAATGACGATGAACCGTGTAGCCTAGGGAACAGAGAGAGTTGAGAGAGCGCGCTTCTAAGGGTTGACGGGAGTGTCGTGTCTCTCTTCACCGGCCGATCTCTGTTGCTCCTCTGGTCTGGTCTGGTCTGTCTGTCTGTCTGGTGAAATCCGTGCGCCAAGGTCTTTTTATAATCTCCAAACCGGGACTTCCGGTTTTGCCTCGCCCACGCACGCAATTCTCAGAGACACCTGTTCTGTTTGCCTCTGTAGCCATTTCCGCTACTGCCGGAAATAAGGTCAAACAAACATCCGTTCCTTTCAACGACCGGAAAACACCCCCGCTTGCATCAGCCTTCCTTGGGTGGGGCCAGATTGTTATATTACATTCCTCGCCTTCCCATTTTCCAAAATGTTCACCTAAGAACATTTTAAGCGCAACACCCTCACTCTCCTCCCCATGCCACACAAGCCCGACAATTGTATAAAACATGTGCACGCCAAAACAACAAACATGTGCATGCCGAAACAAAAAAACAACAAAAAAATTATATAGGGGAGCCTACATCAGCAACCCAACAATGTTCATGTCCATCTTGAAAATTGTTCTACCAGCTCGATATTTCATTGTTCTTTTTTTTTTTAATATCCATTTTCACAGAATTGGGCAAAGTTCTTAAAAATGTCCATTAGCGTAGACTCCTCGATGCATAACCACATGATTATAGGCGGTAACCGCGCCCCAGTTTCTAAACTAACATCGAGTAAATGACCTTTGACCAATACCATGCGTGCCTCTGCTCGAGTTTATTGTTACACATGTAACCTCATTTAATTTAATTTAATTTCAAACATACTATGTTTGAACACAGAAAAAAATGGCCATTATCTGCCGTACATATCATTCATAGTCTGACCGAGAAATGTTCAATAGAAAATGAAGAAAATTACCCTGATTCCAACGTTAATCCGCATGCAATTTACTTGTGGAGGATTAGAGGTTTCATCTATATTAATTTAGTCTAAAAAAAATGGACCCGTGACTCGTAGTTCCTTAGTTTGTACAATGTTTTCTATTCCTTGAACTACTTCCTCTGGATTCGAATCCAAGCATATCTGATTTGTTGACATCTCTCTGTTTAACGCAGAGACATTTGAGTGTTGAACACCCGTTGACCCCGGAGTACTATTCACAACGGATAACTCAATTTCCTTTCCCGAAGCACTGTTGCTTCTTTCACACTTAAAAATCCGCTTCCTAGATATTATTCCAAGGATTATCATAACGCCGACCACGCCAGCAATGACCCCTATCGTCAACCTCCTCGGGAGTTCCTCACATCCTTCACTAAATCTCTCCATATTTATCTGTTCCAAGATATTTACTAGTTTGCGGATAGGAATCTCCTCCACATCGCGCAATTCTACCGGCATGGTGTCCACTGAAAAATTGGGAAATTTCTGCGTAATTGGGGACCAACCCACTGAACCAGAGACGTATAATTTACTTTATGCTTTAGATACTATTAATAATTTTCCACGTTTGTATCTTTCTTTTTGTTCCGATCAACTGTGGAATCTGCAGGTCTATCCGTGTCAATATAAAGTTTTCAGAAATTAATATATCTTCAAAAGATATTTCCCAAGTCACATAAATGAAAATTCACAGAGGATGTTGAATTGATGGGAACCTGCCAAAAGCATAATTCACAACCATAGAAATGTAAATCATTTTGTAGTGTACAGTCATTGAAAAGAAATAAAAAAAAAAAAGAAAACCTAACACTGCACAACCCAACGAAAACCTTGTTATCAACAAGTTAATCCAATTATCCACTTTAAAGAGTAGAAGAAACTTCCTTTACATGATTTTACATTTCACTTACTCAATAAAAGTAAGATTAATTAAGCAACATACCAGTAAACTCACTTCACATATATGGTAAAATATTAGCAAAAAAAATAAATCATTAACTCAGATGTTTTATACTTACAGATAGGTAAATATTTATTCCTCCCGCCAACCCCCTATGCGCTCTCCACTAGGCGTACTACTCTCTACATGTAGTCCTGCACCCCCTCCGTTCTACCCTGAATATGTTCGACACCGAACAATCCATATTTCTCAATTCTAGGGTCAGATCGGCAAAAGTATGCATTTTTTTTTTTTCTAACTAGACTTATAAACACGAGCAGAAAACACACACACTATCAAATCAAAGAGTCACCTACCTTGGCTGATGTCTATAGTCGCGCAGCTGCTATGTATTTTCGTCTTTTTTTCTTTCTATCTGGTAGTTTTAAGTCCGTTGAATTTTCAATCGTCGCCGTGGTAACCAGCTCGTATCTATCTGTTTTGTTGTCTCAAAACAGCAAGTCACTTAGGCACCAAATAAACTTTTGTTATATAGCAATATACAACAAACACGCATATATATAAAAATATATGAGTTATATTTTTATTAATGACGATGAACCGTGTAGCCTAGGGAACAGAGAGAGTTGAGAGAGCGCGCTTCTAAGGGTTGACGGGAGTGTCGTGTCTCTCTTCACCGGCCGATCTCTGTTGCTCCTCTGGTCTGGTCTGTCTGTCTGGTGAAATCCGTGCGCCGAGGTCTTTTTATAATCTCCAAACCGGGACTTCCGGTTTTGCCTCGCCCACGCACACCCACGTAATTCTCAGAGACACCTGTTCTGTTTGCCTCTGTAGCCATTTCCGCTACTGCCGGAAATAAGGTCAAACAAACATCCGTTCCTTTCAACGACCGGAAAACACTCCCGCTTGCATCAGCCTTCCTTGGGTGGGGCCAGATTGTTATATTACACTCTATAATTTCTATTGCTTATACTATAAATGTAAACGTAACTTTTTTTTTTTTTAAGAAAAAAAGAAAAGTCAGTAGGGAAAAAATGTTAATTTTAATATCTTACCAGAATATTTTTAGCTTGATATCTACTTTAGACAATTAAATAAAAAGGTAACAACTTAATGGAAACAAACAACCCCCCCATCACAAGAAACTTTACAAGTTTAAAAATAAAAAAATAAAAAATAAAAAAAAGAACATGTTCCATCAGTAATCATAGAAAATTTAGTGGTCATGATTCTAACTATTCTTTTGTTTTGTTTTGTTATACAACAACAACAGAGAGAGAGAGAAAAGACATTTGGTGAATATATAATAAGATTACTGAATTATGTTATTTCCATATTAAAGAAACCAATTAGACAAAACAATAAGTCAGTAATAGTAAAACATGGGTCATACTTTTCCGTTAACTTTATGATCTGATGCAGAGCCATGAATAATTCTTGTAAATTTTGTTTCTTTATGGCTCTCACTGTCAATATAAACGGCTGATACAACAGCTTTGTTAGATGCAGGTTTACCAATAGGAGCGCCATGGATCAAATCCTGCAAAAGTAACAACATACAATAAAAAATATTTCTTTGAATATATAACAAAAATTTTCATGCAATACACAAACATTGTAAATATGATTAAAAACATTTTAGAACCCCATCCGCCTTTTTTTAATGTAACATGACCTTGAGGATATAAGCATTGGCTGAGTAACCCCAAAAGAGACAACCAAAGAGTAGCAAGTTCAAAACCTGGCCACTGCAAAGGAACAAAAATTTTGCAAAGTTGGGTTACTAAAGAGAATTAGCTGAAACTGAGATATCCAAAAAAGGCATTGCACGTAGAACAAGAACAATCTACCCCAGCGGACTAAATATAGGATTTAGTTTGAAATTCCATCGTATATGAGGATGATTGCAGTGTGCAACAGCCAAAATGTTGTTAATATAGCAATAAAGAGGACAGTAACAGTTCAAACTGTAAATAGTTACAATATCTCATCTAAGAAATATAAACAGGCACCTTTTCTTTCTTTAAAAAGAATATCAGTCAGTTAAGTGCCATACGCGATACATGCTTGGGCGATCATGTCTCAAAAGAGACATGACTGACTAGGCAGAAGATTTTCATGCAGTAGGTTGCCATTACTTTCTGCGATAGATTGGTTGCCAGCCAAGGCTATAGAACCCAATCTGTTCTGTTATTTAATCCATAACTGGAGGGAAGAGATGGATTAATACCTTTCCCAAGGGTAAGAATATATAGGATTGATTCATTTTCTATAAATTATCAGACCTTTTCAGGTTATTTAAAGCCAGAAAATGTTTTGGATTTTTTTCTTAAAAAAAAAAAAAGATAATGGTTTTAGTGATACAGGCAGTACTAACCTACAACAAGAGAGAGAAAAAAAAAGGTGGATACATATCTTTTTCTTAATGGTATTTGCATGTAAGTGAATATCACACATCCAACAGGAATTAGAAGTTGGCTATCTGGTTAAGCATTTTGAGCCATTATCTACACTATCCGAACACACACGTTTACAGCACCTGGTTATCCCAAGATGTCACCAATCTTGATACTAACCAGGCTTGACGTGGCCGTAAACAAGAATATATATAAAAAATTACTTTCTCCAGAGTGTCTAAATTATAGATTACTAAAACAAAAACCTGTATACACATGCAACTAATGTGAAGTCTTAGTTTAGTTCTAAGAGCTCCGTACTGCACCCCCCCCCCCCCCCACAAAGGTTACTAAAAATTTAGTGCTCTTTTAGAAGTTATAAGGCAAACAGGAACAAAAAGAACATGTTAGCTTTAGGTTTGAAAGTGACAGGAAAGTTAAAGACCCAGACACTCACAAAATATAGTGAAGGCAAAAGGAACAGATGAAAATAAGTAAAATACACAAGTGTAAATGGTTGGATGGCAGAACATGAACAGGGTGGGAGAGTAAAGGGTTAAATGCTGCTTAGTGCTTCAACAATACATAGGAATTTGTCATAAATCACCTATGTCAATTGCAGATACCTCCTGATAAGTAAGCAGAATAATTCCTGGAGAGTGTCTGAGAAACTTTGGAATGCTGAAGGTAACATCAGCTAAGTGACAAACCTTTCAACTGAATCAATTCTAAAAGTTTATATAGACAGTCATTAACAAAGCTTAAGGCAACTTACTAGTAACTAGGTTATTTCCATATTTTTGCATTTGTATCATAAAATTTCATGACACAATATTTTTTTATTGCATCATCCATTACCTACACATGATTTATGGTTAAAATATTTTTATCATTTCCAAACTAGCAGCCATTGTGATAGCATTTCTTTAACAAAAAACCTCCTTTTCACCAACACAAAAGACCCAAACCATGGTTCTATGCAAGGACTGCTATTCTGAACATGAAATTAATATAAAAGTAGATTGTAGCAAAACTTGTGCCCATTACTATTGCGAACTTTCAAGAGACAAAGGGAGAAATGGAAATCTTGTGCTAGAGATAACCATTTGATAAAACTCGCTGCTACACAATCCCCAAGTTCTTCTAAGACACATCAAAAGGATACAAAAGTCAGGTCTATGACCATTTTGTGTCATTTGAGATGTCTGAAATCATTCAAACTAGCTCATAAACCACAGCTAATTACAACAATGAAATCGAAGTGGCTGGCATTAGCTAAGTAGCATCAAACCAAAAAAGCTGACGATTGCAACAAATTCATGTTTTCAGATGAACCTACTCTGCACCAGTTTATCATGGGTAAAGGAAACCTAATAAAATCCTCTGGTAATAATTTTTTTAAAAAGTATGCAATTCAGTCTATGAAGCAGCCATCAAGCCAAATGAGCAGCATCAAGTATAAATCTGAACAGCTGAACTGATTCTTACCTCCAGGAACAATGCTAAAATGGTGCAAAATATGTGAAACTACTGCAGGAGAAATTAACTACATGTGAATCAATGCACAACATTCAAAGTTGGTTCAGAATTTTTTGAACATGACAACACTGGAAGAGCCCAGGTCTGAACTCAAATGAAAATTTATGGAAAATTATCAAAAACAAAGAGTAGAAAAGCTATCTTCAAGTAGCAAAGAACAGAGAGAGTCTATTAAAGAAATCTGGACAAAAGAAATCATAGTTGGCTACTGTAAAAAAGTAATTCCCATCATGCCTCGTTGCATCCAAGCATTAATAAAAAGCAAGAGGTCATACAAATTGCTACTCTGTTAAAAAGAAAAAATTATCATTTTTTAATAAAACTGTATCTCTCATAAATTTCTTTTTTTTAATTTTTTTTTTTACAGTTATTTTAAAATTTGAATTTTTAACTTTAAAAATATCTCCAAAGTTTTGTGAATCAAGGAAATCAATTTTATTTCTTTCAAACGCCAAGGAATCAGAGAGAGGTTTCAGTCCTCCTGCCACCTTGCAGTGTGCCCACTAAAGGAACACTAAACTTTTTTTAACACATAAAATGAATATAAATCATATTCTGATAAAATTAAGAGAAATTTTCTATGTTACAAATCTAAGAATTTAAATTCCATATAAACAACATTCTTAGATTTTATACATTCTATTTTTCTGTCTTGATGACAATGGTCAAGACAAACTTTTCAAGAGACACGAACATTTAGTATTTTCTCTCCAAGAATAAAAGAATATATTTGTGAAATCCTGTCTTTCTGCTACAACTTTCAAACATGGTAACTTCAAAAATAAATAAATAATTCTTACACTGAGTTTTTTCACTCGAAGATTACTTGTTTTTTCTCCCAACACAAAACTGATTGCATCCATCAAGTTGGATTTTCCTGAAATTAAAAGAAAAGAATAAAAATGAAAATCATTAAGGTAGAATTTGTGTTTAGTTCTTTCTTTTCACTTTCCTTCACTACTGTAGCAGTGACTTACCTTGGCGACCTAAACGGGCCAGAGTCAGGTGTATGTTTTGTAAGGGAGTGTGGCGATGGCAAATTGGCGAGCATTGGTCAGATAGAGAATCGGACGGCACTTCATGGTAAACAGAATTGGTGTTGCTTGTAGCTGTTTATATTAACTGTGCTGAGCGTGCATTGGCTGAGTGGTAGCCAGGTCAAGTGGATAAAACGTGGTATGCTCATTTTGAGGGAGGGTTGTTGTTATTCGAGCTGTCGTTCATGTGAGAACAGCGTTTCAGAGATTAAGACAAGATGTGTGAATTTGGTTTGCCTGTTTGAAATACTTTCCTGTGGTTGTTTCCTATTTGGTTGTTTCCTTATTTTTTTTTCTTTTTGCAACAGCTACCTTCTGTAGGGGTTAATGTAGTTTTCTCCTGTGTCTGCTACCAACAGTGCCATTTGCATATCTTATGTTGTTAAGATTGTGGCTATCAATAATGAATCCTTGTAGAAATTCTAATTCTCTCAGAATTATGTCACTGCCTAGACTGAATAAGTCTGGTAAGACACATCCTTGTCTTACATTGCTTTCTATTTTTGTATATTTATGGAATTCACTTTCTATCCATATGCAGGAAGTTGACTCCCAGTCTAGTTTCTGGATTATTCTAATATCCTTCCCAAACAAATCAAGGTTGCCTAGCAGTTCCAACAGTTCATAGTGACGTACTTTAATCAAACGCTTTTAATGACTGCAGAATGTTATGGACTGAAATGCTAAACGCTAGTATGTAAGAGTGCTCAATATTTTAGTTTAAACCTGAATTGCTAGACTATTCACACAGATGATTTCATTATAATAGTGAGAATTTGTGTAGAACCAGCTTCACTTATTGGAAGAATTGGCAACAGAGAAATGGTCGACAGTATGCCACAAAATCTCTAAGCAGCTCTACTGATACCTGACTTCAGAAGTTTCTTTCTCCTAGACTTGCTAGTAGGTGCAAATTGGACTCTGTCCAATTTGCACCTACTATTTAACCCATAGCAGGCCAAAGATGGATTAAGCTCTCACACACACAGTGAATGAAACAGAAGTAATCAGGATTTGAATTCTGGTCTGTAATTTCATGTACATCATAGGGTTGCCATACACGAACGCACGCACGCACAAAAAAAAAAAAAAAAAAAAAAAAAAAAAAAATCAACATTGCTTCCAAGTGATTTTTGTTTAATATTCACAGAGGTCCCAAAACTATCCATCTGCATTCAGAATTTATGTGTGTGTGTGTGTGTGTGTTGAATTGTAATGGTGCTTAGAGCCAAAATTGCTAGTGTATTTTAGTGGTTTACTATTTGAAAGACATTTCAGGCAGGTAGATTTTTTTTGCCAAAGTGCTCGATATCAAGGTAAGTATAGAGCATTAATAGAATTAATGTGTAAAAACTTGTCACTTAGCTGAGTGGTGTCATTTCAGAGATTCATAAGAGTGCTATTGAAGAAAATGATGTGAGCACAATTTTTTACAATTTTTAAGTATTCAGTAATCTTAAAATTTAACTAAATATTCTCTGTAATCTAATATTTTACTGAATTTTAGAAATGTTGGTTTAAATTTACTATAATTATTGCTCTTATTTTCCAAGAATGTTGTGTTCCATTCATGATTTTTATTAGTAAACTAGCAGTAAGTATTCGGTGCTGTACAGGATAGGAAGAGTAAAAATTCCCATGGGCAATTAAAATTTTACTATCTTTCTAAAAATCAAAAACTGGCAATTTGATTTTTTGCAAAAATTTCCTATCAATGAATTCTTTTTACAAAAAAAAAAAAAAATGCTAGATTTCTAATACTAATCTTTCACCCACCTACTGATGCAAGAAAAACAAGATTTTTCATCAAAATTTCAAATGTGCCAGAAAGGATTAGAAAGATTTAACAAAAAAAATATTTTTTGAGGTGTGTGTGTGTGTGTGTGTGTGTGTGTGTGTATATATATATATATATATATATATATATAGATATTGGCCAGAAGACAACGAAAAGAACTTGATGATCCATGGAATTGAATCAAAATCACTGAAAACAATTTTTGAAGCATAAAGACGAAATCAAATTTCACATGCAAGTGCAAAAAAAAAAAAAAACTGGCCAATGAAAGGTGAATGAATCCCAAAATAGAAGAGCTTTAACAAGTGAGTGTGTATAAAAAAACATGCACACATATGAACTTTCTGACCTACTCTCCGACCACTTATCTATATACACAATATTTTCAGCAGTCAGAAAGACAAACGGATCTCAATATGTAAAGTCACAAATTTATTCACCTAAAGAGAGTTAACTTGTGACACAAACACCATTATGGACACTTAATATATTATACAAAAAGCAAGTAATATTAATAATAATAATAAATCTACACTAAGCAAAACATTTACAGCTTCTTGCATTTGTTTATATATATATATATATATATATATATATATATATATAGAGAGAGAGAGAGAGAGAGAGAGAGAGAGGCATAATCACTTAGGCTAGCACCATCTTAAAAACAATTATAATAATTCTAATTGATTCTCAGGTTCTATGAAAAAATTTGTTTTTAAAGTTCCATAAGAGATGAAGAAAAAAAACAAAATACCAAAATCTTAGATTTTCATATCATATATAGACCTTAAATTTTCAATTGTTTCAATCTAATATTATTCCTAAAAAGAATAACTTTAAACATCTTTTTTAATCATTAAAATAGTTAACTGATTGTATAGTTAAATTCATATAAAGAAAATGTAAAAAACAAGACAATGAGAACAGCCATACATTCTCAATGAATTAGGTCATCATTAGAGTCCCTTCAAATGTGTAAAATGATCCTTGACAAAATGAAAGCCAACCATTTTAAACGTAACTAAGAAAACTGAATTAGGTTTTCTGGCAATTAAAGTTCATTCCCTTCATTTAAACTAGGAAGAAAAAACATTGAAATTACCACAATTAATTACAAAGCCTTCTCTAAAGTAAAGCTCACTAATATACTTTTAGAGTTTATAAGCAATTTTCATAAAGATTTTTAGCAAAGTTTTGTTATTAAGGAAAAAAGATGAATGGCTAATTAAAGTGAAGGGTATAAAATATTGTGTTACACAATAAATAAAAAATTTGTTCAACTATCCAAGATTTAATTTAACTAAATAAGAAATCTACCGAAACTATCCAATTTTTTTTTTTAACAAAAGAATTTGAAATTTATTTAGCTTAAACGCCAATTCAAACTTTTGATTAGTTTTGATTTTTATATTCTATAATTTAGTTGGTAATGTAATTTTTAAAATACATGACTTAGATGCTATTAAATTGTACAAATGCAAATGTTAACATACACTCATTAGGGCAAAAAAGACTAAATCAAATTTTAAAAAAGCAATGCAAGTGGTCTCTTGGAATTGTTTTAATTTTACTTGTTCAGTATAAACAACAGCAGACTGTTATTTCTACATTGTATTAATTGCTAGTCTAGAGGTAGTAACAAACTTCATGTCAAGCTTAGATAAATTATTTTCAATTGTATTAGTGATAGAATTGGTAGGTAGAATAATATATCTTATTTATTGGATTTGCCAGAATGGCCCATTCTTTTAATTTGAAATATTCAACAAGTATTGGAGAAAATTGTTAGTATTTTCAATGCATTTCTCTTAGACACACACACACACACACACACACACAAAGTAAAATAGCTATTAGTTAGATCAGTAGATAGTTATTTTTAAAAAGCGCTCAATGCACAATCAAAAGAACTGAATATGTAGAGCCAACAATGTATTAAAGAACAAAATGTTCACCACTTCCTTTCTACACAGTAGTTTGCACTGCCTGATGAGACCGATATGGCTGAAACCTGGGTGGTCAATAAATGGTGAACATTTTATATATATATATATATAAAAACAAACACACACTGAGGGCTTCAAATTTTGAATGCTCTAACATAGAATCCGATAATTATTCTGAATTTTACTTTCTTATGGTCAGAATAGAAATTTAGGAGGTCATAAAGTTTTATATCGTAATTTTTTAGAAAGCATCTTCAAACATAACGCTATAAAGCCAAACTAACTAAAATTCTATAAAATATTAGATAATTGCTGAAAATATTATGTTAAATTCTTAATTTTACTATGTAGCTAAAAGCCACAAAATGAAATGTACTATTAAGCTACATACACTCACTTATGCCAATTTTGGTTACCATACTTAGCTTTTTTTTTTTTTTTTGACAGCTTCCGTTTGTCACCTATCATTCATTACCTTAGATAACAGTATGATAACACTGATAGGATGGCTACTGTGATTGAGAAATGCTTTTATAGTACATTTCAGACAATAAGCAATTAATATTTGTTTCAAATCAGATTAAATTTGCTAACTTTACTGAAATAACCTGTCGGTGAGGTATATTTTATTTTTTTTACAAGATTTTTAAAAACAAAAATTGGCTTCTGTTTACAAAATGTGTTGATTGATCAAAAATGGCTGAAAAAGTGAAATACTTTTTTTAAATTTGAAAATTTTAAATTCCAATCAATTTCAGTTTGAAATACACCAGAGTATTGTGCTTACTGAAATTAGTAAATTTAATCTTTTAGCTTTCAATTAAACCAAAATTAAAAGCCTTTAGAATTTTTTTTTTTTTATTTATTAAAATCCATTTAAAATGTAGGTATCAAAAATGAGTGGCGGTATCTATATTTGTAAGATTATTGAGTACTTAAAAATTATGAAAAGCATTCACCTGTCATTTACTTAAATTATATCTGAAGAGATAGTCTTTGAAGGACAGCAATAAACATGTAATTAGCTTATCAGTGCTCATCAGGCGTTGAAAGATATGTAAATCATGACTACTGTTTTCAAATTTGTTTTTCTCCTCCCTCTTTCTTTAACTTAAATAATATTAATTTCAAATCAGATTAAATATTCTTCAAGGGATGTGTGTCGTGGTGCAGTGAATATTGACTCGGAACAATAAATCAGAGAGCCAAGTTCAAATTAGAGTTAAATTTGTTGCATTCACTTATGTGCAAATACCCTTGGGAAATGTATTAATCCGTCTTTCCCCCCAGCTATGGGTTAAACAAGAGATTGGGTTCTATAGCCTTGATTGGCAACCAGTCTATAGCAGAATGTAATGGCAACCTAGTGCGGGAAAATATTCTGCCCAGTCAGTCATGTCCTTTTGGAGACATGATCGACCAAAGCGTGTATCACGTATGGCACTTTAATTGACTAACTTAATAATATTCTTCAAGTTTTAGAAAAGTACATTATATTTTCGGAGGATGTTTTTTAATAAAGAAAATTACATTGAGACAATAACAAGTAGACACTCGAATATATGTAAAAAAAATCTAAAATAAAAAACAAGAAAGTTTATTTTAATGTTTAAAATTAATTATAGCGAAAGAGTGGAGGTCCCTATAAGCGATTTAATAAATTTTTTAAAAATCCTTACGAGTATATAGGATAAATCTTTGTTACAGACGAAAATGTAATTATTTTTCTTACATAAAAAAAAAACTAGAAAGTCTTCTTGGATAGAGAATAAAACAATTTAAAAGATACAACTTTTTTTCAACTGCAATGCAATTAATTACTACCAACAAAATGTTATTAAAAGATATCTGGTAAGGTAAATTGCAATTTGATGATTCAAGTACAAGTACAATTGAAAATGATTTAATCGTCAAAATAAAACTCCCGCCATTTAAATTTCTGTTATAACGAAGCATTAAATACACACCAAATCAAAGTGAATGAAGAAAAATGTTTGAGATTTTATTATTGAACACAAGTATTAACACTATATATTAATCAATTAAATGCTAAATTAATAAACTTAATTACATTTTTTAAAAAAAAGCAGATTTAACTAAGCGTTTATTTATTTATTTTCGTTCAGGCAGCAACAAGATCATATCGAGGAAAGAGGGAATGTTTTGTAACTTTGTTTTATGTTTTTCATGCCGACTCTGGTCTGCCAGTTAATTCACTTATTCAGTAAAGTCCGTAGATCATGCAACAATAATAGTTTAAACATTAACACTAGCTTTAAAATGTTGCTAACACTGGGATTATTTTTTTTTATTAAAAAAAAAAAAAAAGTCCTGTTCATAAAGATTTCTTTCCGAGCGCGCTAAAAATACAAGGCGAGCTCTTCATTTTTTTTTTTTAGCAAGCAGTAGCGAGGATAAATCAATTCATTTGACCTCTTTTTCAGGTTATGGATACCCAGAAGGGCAAAAACAATTTAATCATAATTTATCATGTATGACTAAAAAAAGTATTTTATCGAGATTAACTAAGTAGTGACTTAATAATGGTTAGAGTTTGTTATTGAACGTGTACTCTTTTTTTTTATGAAACTGAGAATTTTTAATTATTTATTTAAAAGAGTTAAATTTATCAGATTTTTTAAACTTTATTTTTTCAAGGTCGAGGATAAATTTTACTTGTAAAAAAAAACCCAATAAGGACAGAAAAATTAATATCTACATTTTTAGGGAGACAGACCTCTTTTGAATTAAGTCAGTCATACGACAAAAAATAAAATTATTACACTGTGAAGTAATTTTTTTAGTGTCACTGTAATAATTAGAGTGACACTAAAAAAATTACTTCATTTTTTTTTAGAAAAACATTGTAATGTACCTTAAAAATACAATTAAAAGTTTCTGGTGCATAATGGGAAACATTTAAGAATTGAAAATATTTATTTCTGAAATTTTTTTTACTTTTAACTTCGAAAAATAACATTTAACACCCCCTCCCCGCAAAAAAAAAAAAAAAAAAAATGTAAAAACCCTGTGCGATATTTTGGGTGGGCGTGGGAGATAAAACAACTACAAGACAAGAAACTAAATTTTACCCGGAATAGTACTAGCTTTTTGTTTAGTTTATTAAATGTCCATTATTCAGAAATTGATCAGCACCAACAAACATAAAAAAAATCCTTTTGTTTCAGTTTTTAAAATCTGTGACGTGAAAATGTAAAAATATAATTTGAATTTAAAATTAAACCAAAAGAAGAAAGAGTTAAGACGAATTGAGCCTGAATTGAAAAAGTGTAGGTTTTTTTAACCCTCTGATAATCCTTCAACATTGCAATGAACCATTTTTAAAAACCTCTTTTGTTTAATGTTTACAATTATTATGAGGCAAAAAGTGGAAAAAAGAAGATTTTTTTTTTGTTCTTAGTTACACGTCTCCCTTGCTTTGTCGCTTTAAAAATATCTTTATAATATATTTATTCATTTTTAGGTATTTTAAAAAATAAATTCTTTAACTGAAATCCATGATAAAAATATTTTACACACCCTCTCTAAAAACAAAAACAAAATGAATAAAAACATTCCCTGACTTCATGAATTTTTTTTTTATTTTGCATTTTTCTATGCGACTGGGAAAAGATATGAAATTATTTAGCAACTAAAAAGTTGCATTAAAAATATTAAAAGCAGAAAAAAATTATTTAAATTTAAATTTTTAATTTATTAGAAGAATAAAATTTTTCTTTGGAACTCATTCAATTAAACGGGGTTTAAGAGTACTTTTTGTTAAAAAAAAAAAAATTACTTTTTTTGGTTATTTTTTAAAGTTGTTTTAGTACTTGACCGTGAATAAATCTACCGTTTCTCCAAACTTAAGTAACTTGTGTAGGAATCATTTTTATTCAGATTTAAAAAAAGAAAAAGAAAAAAAGTTTAATAAACGGACAAAAAAAAAAAGAAAGAAAACTTATTTTTTGAGATACATTTTACAAAGTCAAAAAAATAAATAAATCAGAACCAAAACACTTTAACAATGTTTATCATGATTTTTCTTTCTGTACTTTAACAAAAATAAAATTTAATTTAATTTGGGATTAACGTGCGATGCTATGGCATTGTTGGACATCCATAGTTAACAAATCCTCGAATTTTTATTTTTAATGAAGTTATTCATAAAATATGATGGCCAGTAAAAGTAAAAAGTAAATTTTAAGCCGAAGCGGAAACCTTTTTTCTTTATTATTTTACGTCTCTTATCCGATTTTTAGCATTAAATTTGTGAGCAACTGAAAGCTTACACCACTAATGAGCGATTTTAAATAAACTATATATGCTTAAATAAGTCTGTAAATATTGTTGATTATTCAACTATTGAAAAGGCATACATTTTGTTTTAGTTTTTTTATAATGTTTACAAACGAGTTGCATATTTTGAAATTTAAAAAACATTTAAAATGAGAGGGAAAATAACATTCTAAACGTGACAGATTGTTGCATTCTTTAAACGGGATTATAACACTAAGGTGCAAACGAAAAAAGATTTTTATACGATAGAAAAGAACGTGTTCCTCTTAGTAAAAGAATAAAATTAAAAACAAAATTCTTGTTGAATCTTACCTGATCCATTGGGTCCAATGATTGCAGTAAACTTCTTGAACGGTCCGATTAGCTGTTTTCCTCGGTAAGATTTAAAGTTTTCAACTTCAATATATTTTAAATGGCCCGGCATTTTGAATAAATTTAGGAAAACTTAATTGTTTTTCAATGCAATAATATATCAGAAAAGATGATCCAGACTTTCCATCTCTAACACGCAGCCATTATGGATGACAATTTTACCGCGAAGATTGTACAGAAAAATCCGTTCTCTGATTCGATAATAATATATATTAATAGTAAAACACTTTTATACACTCTGTAAATGTTATTTTAATTAATCAAATAATATAATTATGTCAAAAATTATTATTAGCTGAAAAATGATTTTATTCTTTTTTAACGAATCATATTGATGGTTCGATTCAGCAAAATGTGGTTGCTGGGCAACGTTGTCGCTAAAGCATTTGCGGCTTTCGCAACGAAAGACAGCTTTTCTTTTTTTATTGTTAACTATTTCATTAAAATCTTGGGAAAATTTAACCTTAAAAATCATACAAAATGTACAAGCTTGATCTACCAGTTGACTACAGGGAGGCGGCCGCTATTGAGCGCCGTCGTAATATGGAAAAACAACGTCAAAGTCGTATATTTAATGCTAAAGTTCGAACGATCGGCGTAAGTATGAACAAAAGTTTTAGACAGTTTTAAAAAAAAAAGTTTAATTTTTTATAATTAAACATTACATAAGGTTTAATTTATTCAATTGAATTTCAATTAACTATAACTTTTGCATTTATCACTACTTTTTGTAAATTTAAACCCCAAAATTATTAAGATTATTTTTATTTAGTTTTTCAATTTTCTAATTAAATCTTAATTTAAAATTTAAATTGAATTTAAAAAATGAATGTTCATAAAGCAAAATACGTCTGGATTATATTTTTGCTTTTTTTAAATTCTATTTTTAATTTCATTATTTTTTTTTATTTATCTATTTTTCTTTTGTTTTTTATAAAAATTAATAATGTTAACTTTTACTTTTATTTTTATTTATAAATAATCCCACTGCACAATTCATTGAATTATTACTTTCATGTGTTTCTTAAATGCAGATCAAACGTTGCTATGTCAACAAAACATCAATGACCTTCTTGAATCTTGATTATCCGTTCTCAGTTTATGCTGATGACACAACTATTGCCTTCTGTCATAATAAGCCTGAGTTTGCCAAAAAAATGTTGGCCCTAACCAAATTAGCAGCTGATCTCAAAAAGACTGTTGTTAACTAGGGCAAGGAATGATTTGTTAACATCTCTAAATTGAATCGTTTGAGAGAATCCTTTCTACTTTATCAGTATGGCTGATGCTAACCTCTAGGAGAGTGACTCATTACACTTTATTGTAATGTTAACACCTGAATAATAATATATGTGCACCCTCATATATTTATTAATTTATGTCACATATATATATATATATATATATATATATATATATATATATATATATATATATATCTTCAGGGGTGTGAGTTATGGTAACAAATGTAACTAGAAAACTGTGCTGCTAAAAATTACTGTACATTACAACATATAAAAAAATTCCATTTTGGATAATTTTCACGTTCTAATGAACGCTAGCAATTTGTCAATCGTTATATTTGAAGCAGGAAAAAATGTACAAAATAAGCAAACATTTTGTTTGCAATTTATTTAATCTGACATGTTTAAAGGAAAATTTACTGCCTAAATACACAAATATATATATATATATATATATATATATATTGTTAGTGCATGTTTCATTAAATAATATAGACAAGTTTTGTCTATTTATTTTATATAGATTTTTTTCATATTCTCTGATAAACTTAATAGCATTATCATTAAATGAAGAAAGAAAATTACAATATTGATACATAATTTTTTAATAATCCAATCTAAGCTTTTGGCTTATATAAGCCATTTTCAAAGATGTCCAATTACATTATATATTATAACCATGGACAAACGATAATGACAAACTGTTTTTGTTTATGCGTAAGATTTCCAAACAACAACAAACTCGTACATATAAGACGCTGGAAGCAAATGTAGCATCACAGCTTGTGACGTCACACATGACCAAGTGAGAGTGAAAACAAGAAATATTAAGTATGAGAAGCCATTGCAATAAATGAATGTCTTCTGTTATTAATTATAGGCATTTAAGGATATTTGTGGAGATTTTGTAGTTTATTTTGTTCAGGTTAGGTTTCCACTGTTTTATATATATAGCTTTGAGAATTTTTAGTTTTTGTTTATTGTTTTCATGTTTAAGTATAGTGGCCAGGCATGTTTGTCATTATCACTTGTTCGTGGTTACAATATATAATTTAATCTGACATCTTTGAAAATGGCTTATATAAGCCAAAAGCTTAGATTGGATTATTAAAAAATTATGTATCAATATTGTAATTTTCTTTCTTCATTTAATGATAATGCTATTAAGCTTATCAGAGAATATGAAAAAAATTTACATAAAATAAATAGACAAAACTTGTTTATATTATGATGCATTAATGAAAAAATGCCATCTAAATATGCACAATTTATATATATATATATATATATATATATATATATATATATATATAGTAAATAATGTAGAGAGCCAACGAATCTACCAAGGTTTCAAGGTTTCACCAAATTGGATCTTCAGGGAAAGATCCAATTTGGTGAAACCTTGGTAGATTCGTTGACTCTCTAGGTTAGTTATTTACTTAGTTTGCTCTACTTGCGTATTGAGCACTTCTTGTTTTAGGTTACTCATCTCAAATTTTTTTCTTTGGCTACATACTTTGACTGGTGTTCGGGTGCTTAGGTACTCGGAGGGTTTTTCGAAACGAGTATAAAGCCAAGTTTACATTTATATATATATATATATATATATATATATATATATATATATATTTTCTAAACATATACTGTTAAATATAAGAGACAATGAATGTCTATTATATTATGAATCATGAGCCATTCTTTATTGTATTGTTGACTAAAATCTGTCTGATATTACCTACACGTTTATGTTTGTCAGAGAAATGTTGTTTAATTGTACTCTGATCAGAAAGATGACAGATTTTAGTCAACAATACGATAATCCTTATTCATACACACAGTAAAAAGAACCTTCAGATATTGGAGGCCATGTACATTAAATTCAAACAACCCACACTTAATAAAATCACGTTTAAATCCAGTCATAACACGTAACATTGCATTTGAATACATGGTTCTGGTGTCATTTCACACTATCACACGGTATGACGTCATAGAACCGCATTGCAAATTTGCAAACTGCATTTGATATTTTTGGTAACTATTGCCATTGCCTAGCGGAGTTTTATGTCAACACAAAATAAAATCGTCAGTGATGGTGGATGTTACCGTATTACCATCCTAATAACCTCTCTGAAGATGGCTCATGTGAGCTGAAAGCTTAGAACCAAATTAATAAAAAATTATCCAAATGTTGGAGAGTTTTTGTCTTTATTTTCACCTGAAATTAAAGCCAAAATACAATGTTTAGAATGGCTCATGATTAAACATAATAGACATTTATTGTCTCTTATATTTAACAGTATATGTTTAGAAAATTATTTGCTGCCTCAATACACTATATATATATATATATATATATATATATATATAACCGTGTGTGTTTGTAAATATTCTCAAAGGGAGTGCATCTGTAGAAGAGATAAACTGAATAAAAAAAGACAAGGGGAAAAAGCGTAATTAACCAACGTGTTTCATGCTCTGAGAAACTTTATCAAAGCAATGTAGGGTTTATTTTGCTGCCCATGTATACATGCAAAGGTAAGGATGTTTTTGGTTTATCAAGGTTTGTAAATTTGAGAATGTTCATGATTGTGGTTAAAAGGTCAGCCATAGCATGAGGAGAAGTTTGTATTTGAATGTGTGTTTATGTACGTGTGCGCACACACTTATACATAAACATATGATTACAAGTGTTAATTACTTAAGTGTTTTTTTGTTAATACAAATTAGTGCATTTTGGTGGCAAGTTATCTCATTTTTTCATTCTTTTTATTATTACCATTATTATTATTTGTGGTTTTGTTATTGATGTCATGTGGGGATTACTCTTTTCTATTTGCTATTTCATTTGGCTTAGTTGGGGACAAGGGGTTAGATGTAGAGTTTTTCTACTTAATAACAAATGTATAACCAGCAACATCTATTATGTACAAATCTACTGTAACAAATAGCATTAACATCCTTTAAAGAAAGATCCAACAATCACAAGGCATCGCCTGAAACAGAAATATACACAAACAATACAGCCATATCAAAATATTAACGGACCCAAAAAAGAAAATAATATCCTCACCTAAATTAAATGGGCAATCATAAAAAGAGCAGCCCCCATAAAATATCAATAGCAGAAATTGCAAACTATGTTCAGAGGAAAAACTATCCATAATCACTTTCAAAAACCAAAACAAATTCTTAAAGAAGAAAAATAAAATTATGGACAAATGCAGACACTCAAATAAATACTTACTTAGTAAAACATGCATAACACAACCTATTGCAAACACAACTCCCTTGTCGCCACCAAAGCCAAAATGAAAAATCGAATAAGAAAGAGTAATCCACACACAATATCAATAACAAAACCATAAAGATAATAATAACAAATATAATAATAATAATAATAATAATAATAATAATGGTAATAATAAAATAATAAAAAAGAAAGAAAAAATAAGTGATAGATAAACCTGCACACAAAAAATGCAAGAAACAGTTACCTAACTTACCACCAAAATGCAGCAATTTACATTAACAAAAAATGCATAAATAATTAACACCCATAATTATGCCGTTATATATAAGTGTGTGCATGCACATACATAACACACTTTCAGACACAAATACACATTCAGATGTGTGTGTGTGTGTGTGTGTGTGTGTGTGTGTGCGTGTGCGTGTGTGTGTGTGGGTGCATGCACATACATACATACAAGTACCCAACTTGCCAGTCACTTCAAGAGGCCAAAAACATTGCGTCCCTGGAAACCCACCCCAACTCTCGTAAAGTTACCAAGAGAACAGCATATAATAAACCCCAGAGTCAAAGAAAGAGAGTAGAAGAAGAAAGAAAGAGAGAGAGAAAATAGAGAAAGAAAAGAAGGGACTAATCAGTTAAGATAAGTGATGCGAAATGAACACACCATTCAGCAAATGAAAAATTTAAACAAAATCAGACTTGCATAAAAATGTAAAAATAAAAAAAATTTTAAAAAAAAACACCAAACAAGCTCTTGAGAAGTGAATGCTGAAACTCCAAAGTCAGGATGTTGTGGGTCAAGGGACACTGATCGGTTAAATGAACATTTTTTTACATTAATTCTATATAGCAAAAATGAAACTAATCACAACCGACTATTAAATGATGAAAAATTTTGACATCATTCTGGAGTCTCTTTTTTTCTATCCAAATTCATGAATTTGTTTTGCCAATGCTAAGTCTCGAAACAAATTCTCTAGAACATTCACTATTTTCTCACCCATAATAATGAATGTGTTAAATCAGTTCAACTTTTCAACCAGAAAAATATGAAGTTGGTGCTAAAATTGCCACAAAAAAAAACATTAGTTTATTTAAGATGGAATGAACCATTATGACATGTCTCTAATTTGTATTTAGATACATTATATTTATTTTCAATTTTTCTACTTGAATTGTTCACCTATATTGCCTTTGATCTATTATTGCATATAATTAGGTTGCAATAGCATTTCTATTTTATATGAATGCTACCTCATGAAAATTGAGATCTAGTAATGGCAGGGAAGCAACCCGTATCATAGTTTGAGTGGGACACAAGACCCTTGCACTGTCTTTGCTGACAATAGTTAGAGAAATTTGTAGGAAAATATTTAAACAGATATTTTCTGGATTGTCATTTCTTGTTCACTTTAACAAATGAGCAAGAAGAAAAATAAATAATTTTTTTTTGTTTTGTTTTTTTCCCAATCTAGATTGATGTGTCGGCTATTGACCTGCAGAGACAAGAGAAGAAGCTCATTGAGGATCAGGAAAAGCAAAGAAATGCTGCCATGGGTTTGTATGAATTTTAAATAACCTATCTCCCCCCCCCCACCAGTCTTCTTGACTTCAAATAATTACACTAAAAAAAACATACCAATTCCAGCAGAAAAAGTTCATATTTGCAAATCTGTAGGTTTATTGGTTGTGCATTAAATAAAAGGAATAAATTAATATTGGCCTGTGTTAAAATAATAAAACCAAGTTTTATTTCTTTTTTACATATCTAAACTTATTTATAAATGGAACTTTGTCTGTGTGTGTGTGTGTGTGTGTGTGTGTGTGTGTGTGTGTGTGTTCATTACCTATAGACTCCGAAACAGCTGAACCGATTTTCTTGAAAATTTACACAGTTGTACTATAAGCGTCTGCGAGTGTTCTTAGCTAGGTTTTGTGTCAAGGTACCCCAGATAAATATCGATAATCAAAAAAATTGGGTTATAGAAGGAGTGGTCCGATTTTAATCAAATTTGATATACTCATAGACAAAGACATAAGAAATGATATTCAGAAGTTTCAACATTGCAGTTCTTACAATAGTGCAGAAAATCGATAATATATATATAAAAGGCAAGATGTTTGTGTGTGTGTCTGTTTATCTGCCTGGATGTCTGTATTTTTTTCAGCCCTTTTATTTTAGTTTTTGCTTCTGGTTTGGCTCTAAGTAGGTATAATTGTAGTTCTTAGTCTCAGCCATGATACCATTTACTCAGAGGACTTATTTAGTCTTCAAAATTCAGTTTACGACGAAAAAACTTATTTGATATCAATACCAGGAAATTAAAATTTGACTTACATCCATTCATTTTTCTTTCAGTCTACGGTTTCGCTTTAACTGGAAACAACTATTGCTGGGTATTTTATATAATAGTTTTGAATTTGTAATTTTTATATTTCCTTTTGTATGTGTGTTATTTTTGAATTAGGAATCAAATGTTTTTTTAAGACTGCATTGTACAATTATTTTATCGTTTTGCATGTTTTTGTCTGCTTCAGATATTTCATTAATGTTTGTTTTTTTATCTTCATAAGTGTCATAGGTTACTTCTTTCAAGTCCATGTCGTCTGGATATGATTCATGACTGAGGGAATCTGTCTTAGATTCGTCTCGGTCTCTGAATCACTCTCTCTGTCTGAAAAGCACATGTATCTTCCTTTTTATAATTTCTACCAGGCCTACATATTTTTGAATGTTTTAGGCAGGAAAAATGGTTTTTAGAGGATCTCATATTTCTGGTTCCTTCTAACTACTGTGACTTTTATTTACCTGGAAATGGAGAATTGTGACAAATAGGACAAAAAAATTGAGTGTAGTGATTTGAAATTCATACTCATAATTATTGGCAAATTTTAACTTTTGTGTCTGCAAAAAACTATGTATGTCAAAAGGATGGTTTTTCCCTTGACACCACTATTATTTTGTGCTACCTTTACTCCCTCGGTAATGTTTGCTTACAAGATTATAAAAATATGTGAACCAGATACAATGCTATATTTATTAGTTACCTTCTATAAAGAAATAAATGTGAAAAGAAATCTAAAAAATTTTTTAAAAAAATTATCAATATATGTAAATCTGTTCAAAGCAATATTTATTATTTACCTTTTTATAAATAACTATGAAAACAAATTTTTTTATTCATAATTTTATAAACAATGTGAATGAAAGAAATACCTGAAAATGCATTTTTCAAAAGTTATAATTAGTTACTCATTGTTATCTATTTATTTAAAATAAAGCTTAACTCCAGTCACTTTCTCACCAACATAATGTGGCTTCCCTCTGTCTCTTCTACAAATACTTTCACAGGGGTGGAGGGCACCAGGGAGCTAACCTCTGGTGAGTTTAGCTCTCTGGTGCTCCCTCTGCCTGAATTTACTTGAGCCATTAGACTAGCAACTAGGTCCCACCCTTTTACAGCAAAACCAACTAAATGTAACCATAACTTCTACTCCATCAGCTTCTTTTCTCGCACTTCCCGCTTGTGGAATTTCCTTCTGTATACTTACTTCCCAGACAGCTACAATCTCCAAGAATTTAAATGCGTTGACTCACATCCTTTCCTTAACAACTCTTGTATCATGCTCTTCTTCCTTTCCACTCTACACTCATGCAGCTCTCTTCACACAAGTGTTCTCATCCTTCTCTTATCTATTTTCTGACACCCCATGTTCATTTTTCATAGACATTTTTTATAAATTTAGTAATGAAAAAATTATTTTCATATTTATTTCTTTATAAATTGATAAATGATACACATTGCATTGTATTAGTTGGTTTGCATTTTTAGAATTTGTTTTTTAATCATTTCACCCCAAGCAAGGCAGACCGCCACTGGTGCGCAGGTGGTTACAGTGAGAGAAAAAACAAGATACAGAGGATGTTGAGGAAAAGACAAGAGATGGATGGGAATCAAGTAGACAGAAGATGGCAATTAATGTTGCATTTAATCTTTTGGAGATTGTAGAGAAGTAAGCAAATAGTAGGGAGTTCCACAACTGGGAAGTGAGAGAAAAGAAACTATTAGAGTAAAAGAGATGGTTTATATTTAACCGTTTCAACAGTAAAAGGGTAGGACCTAGATGCCAATCAAGTAGCATGAGTAAATACATGTGGTCAGGAAACCAGGGAAAAAATTCTTGTCAGAGCAGTTGCCATGAAAATACTTGTAGAAAAGACAGAGGGAAGCCATATCACATTAGTTAAAAAGTGACTGAAAATATAAAATTAACATAATAAAACAAACAATCTAATAAGGAAAACTAAGCATTAAAAAATCTATTATTGAATTTGACTTTTGATTATTTTTTTTAATCATTTCACTCCAAGCAAGGCAATAAAGCCACTAAGATGCAAGAGGTTACTGAGTGTTAAAGAATATGAAAAATATACTATTAAGGTGAGAGGATGACAAAAGAACAAGAATTAAGAAGGCATTGCATTTAGATTTATGAAGATCAAAGTTGACTGGGATTAGAATCAATTTCAGAGCAGAGGGATTTATGACCTTTTTTACTGATTTGTGGTTTTGTCATTTTATTTTCTGAAAGATGCTGATGCCTTAAGGAATGCCAAAATTGGTGAATTACTGGAACTGAGGCAAAAGAATGACATCAAAGAAATGAACCAGAACCTGAATGATTTTCGTCAAATGCATCAACAGCCATTTCACCGTCGTGAATTTGATCTCTACGATCCTGAAGGTTTGAAAAAAGACAAGCCCAGCCGGGTGTCGGATGATGACCCCCGATGCACTATTTCTAGCATACAGAAATTTGATGGTGAGGACATGAATTATGACAACAGGGTCTCGTTTCAAAAAGAACAAATGCGAGAATGGCTTCAGCAACAGATAGACGAGAAAAAACGAGCAAAAGATCAACTCGCTGAAGCTAATCGGCTACATGATTTAAAACGAATAGAACTCGATGAACGAGCTTTGGCTCTGGCTAAAGCAGAAAAAGACTGTCAACGAAATATCAAAATGGCTACTGACAATTATAATCTGGCCCTGGTAAGTTGAATCTTAAATTTATTAAATTTTTGATCCAGTTATTATACAATGATTTAATTTTAAGCTAACAGTCAAAAAAATGAATTTTAAGCTAAGAGTCTAAAAAAGTGCTCACTGCCATATCATGTTGAAATACCAGGTCTCATCGAATCACCTAAGTTAAGCAACATTGAGCCTTGTCAGTACTCAGATGGTTAACCACTGCAGATATCAGGTGCTATAAGCCAGCAACAGATATAATCTCGCTACGTATACAGGCTAAGAACCTCTTATTCTTGGCCTCACTCTCTCAAATAACCTGACTACATTGAATCCATAGTTGCATCTACTGCTAGGAAGTTTTGTTCACTGTGTCTGGCCAGGAAGTTTTTCTCATCAAAATTCATTTTGCACATTTATAAACCTAACATTTGTCCGTACATTGAATAATGTTGCCATATCAAGTCAGGTGTTCCTGCTATTCATTTTGAGGTTCTCGACAAAATCCAATGAAGGATCTGCAATATAATTGATCCTGAATTAGCATCTCAAATTCAGTCACTTTCTCACTGAGATGGTATGGCTTCCCTTTGTATTTCCTATAAGTATTTTCATGGCAACTGCTCTAACAAGGTTTTTTGCCCTGGTACACCGACCACATGTATTTACTCATGCTAGATTGGCATTAAAGTCCCTCCCTATACTGTAGAAATAGTTAAATGTAACTGCCTCTCCTACTCTAACAGTTTCTTTTCTCTCACTTCCCAGTTGTAGAACTCCCTTCTGTTTGCTTGCTTCTCTGATAGCTACAATCTCCAAAAGTTTAAATGCAACATCAATTGCCATCATCTGTCTACTTGATTCCCATCCATCTCTTATCTTTTCTTTGACATCCTCTGTACCTTTTTTTCTCTCACTGTAACTCTCTGTGCACCAGTGGCGGTCTGCCTTGCTTGGGGTGAAATGATTATAAAAAAAAAAAAGAATCCATGAAAGAAGATGTTGCTGTGATGATGGCAAACGAAAAACTGGTGTCAATGTAGGCGTCATAGCTGAGCTTGGGAACAACAGCTGCATGTTACCTTGGAACCTTCCCAGTGATTTCTGAAATTTTCTGTTTTTGGCAAGTCATATGAATGCCTGACAAACTTTTTTTGAAGGATTTTGATTTGGAATTTTTAGATAAATGATACTCAACCTGTCCTAACAGAAGACCTCAATATGGGGAGATGATTCTAGAGTGACAGGTCACAAGACCTACCTTGTGTTGGGTAAGTGAGTGAATCCTAAAAATTTGAGACTACAAAAATATTTATATTATTTACATAGTTCGGACTGTCATTCTCATCTTACTTGCCATATTCACAATGTTTCATACGCTCTGACCTTCTTCATGTGACTGGACCTTTGAGCTGAACCCTTTATTTCAATTACTTGGGTAGATTGTTCTCGTTCCATGAGTCATGGCTTTCCGAATGTCTGAGTTATCTCTATTTAACTCTGTAACTTTTTGTCCACCACTGCTGTAGCCAGGTATTGAACTCACAACACTTTGGGTCAAATCACTGGATCTAACCAACACTTTTATCCACTGGACCATGCATCCTTGGGAACGTTGTGAATATGGCAACCAAGATAGGACAACAGTCTGAACAATATAAACAGTGTAAATATTTACAATACCTCATCTCAGAAACAGAGGAAAATGTTGAAGATGAATATGGAAATAAAGATGAAGATAATAGTCTGAATAATGTAAATAATTACAATGCTCCCATCTCAAAAATATAGACAAATAACATACTGAATAGTTTTACTCTTCCACACTCATGAAGATAGATTCAACTGAATGATATATATGTGATGTAAAAGCTAGTGTAGCTGTGGCAGTCATGTGATGTGGACAGGATTTAGCACAATTTCTTGATTGGTAATGAGGGAAAATCAATTGGGGTCCCACTACTTACAATTCTACCTTCTCACGCTTTCCAAATTTTAAAAAGATCAATGATGACTTTGAACTGGATTTTTTTTAAAAATTCTTTCTTGGTCGAGATGAGAACTTTCAGTAAGCCTCCACACACAAACACATTTGCACACATATGTATATCCAATATTTATGAAGGAAGGTAATCAATATTGCAGATAAAGTGTTTGTAGATAAAGATGCTGTCATCATAGAAATCAACACTTCATAGTGATTGTCAGTTTCATGTAATCTTCAGATCAAGTGTTGCTACTCATTTTGCAGGCTCTATATATAGTCCACTAAAGGATTAAAGAAAGTGTTTGAAGGAAAAAACTCTTAGAAATATGCATATAGTAGCACAAGAGAATGCATAAAACAACAAGTACCAGCAGTGAGACAAAAAGAAAAAAAAACAAGAATTGTTAGTATAAAAATATTTGTATTGCTGACACAGAGAATATTAGCAGAATGTCTCTTTGTGAGCAAGGGAAGAAAATTAGAGGGAGTGGAGAGCCAGTCATGTCAGTAGTTGATGCAGGCATTGGGTTAGCTGAGTTCACTGATGGCAATGTTTACAGCTTATTTGCCATAACTATCTAGAGTGTCATAAGTATTTTAAAAGCAAGTGTACTGAATCAATAATTTAAAACTGTATGTAGCTCTTATGAAGAATATGAAATATAACCTTCAGAAAGATTAGAAAACTCACAGTTGATTGTAGTGGGGTTGTCAAATAAATAAAAGAATGACATATTTGTAGGTAGCAGAGTTGGAATTTGTTTTCAGGCATGCATTTCAAAATCAACTTTGAAATTTTGCTTAGAAGATTATTTTCTTCTGGAAAGGTGATTTTCTTTATTTTTTCTATACACAAAGACTACATTGTTTTGAAATATTGTTGTGAGCTGGTGCTGTTTTGTTTTATTTTCCATGTTTATTTTTGTTATTTCTTCTTTGTTTACTTTCAATTTTACTTTCGCTTTGTGTATTATTATAGACTAATGGGTCCGTGACTGCAAAATATTTATATTGATATGCCATCTAAAATGACAGCAAATATATTGATGTACCTACAATTAAGTAACTTACATTAAGACATGAGAAAAAAACAAAATAATTTAAACTTCTTAGTATGACAGGAGGGATATATATATATATATATATATATATATATATATATATATATATATATATATATATATATATTAATGCAGGTTTCATTGAATAATATAGACAAGTTTTGTCTATTAATTTTGTGTAGGATCCCTTCATACCGTCTGATATACTTGATGGTGATATCGTTGAAAGACAACAAAAAATCACAGTAATTGTTGATTTTTTTATCGGGTCTAAGCTTTTGGCTCACATAAGCTATTATCAAAGAGTAAATATTAACACACAGTAAACATAGAACATTTAAGTTATTAACAATAAAGAGAATTGAATTGAAAATATAAGTCCATCCCTACTGTGGCGGATGGCCGAAGACAGTGACAAAATAGTGGTGTTGTGGTCCCTGATCTGATTACAGGCATTTGAGTACGTTATTGGAAATATCAAAATTGATTGTATTCAAACCAGGTTTAAATTGTTTAATGTAGATTGCTTCGAGGATTTTTAGTTTCTGTTTATTATTTTCTTGTTTAAGTATGTACGTGTTATCAACGTGTTTTTCTCAGAAGTGTGCGTTACTGTGATTTTTTGTTGTCTTTCAACAATATTACCATCAAGTATATCTGATGGTATGAACAGATCCTACACAAAATTAATAGACAAAACTTGTCTATATTATTCAATGAAACCTGCATTAATGAAAAAATGCTGCCAAAATACACACAATATATATATATATATATATATATATATTGTTAAATATAACAGATAAATAATGTCTCTTATGTTTAATCATGAGCCATTCTAAACATTGTATTTTAGCTTTAATTTCTGAAATTAGCTGTTTTCTTACAGATTTATCTCCCCTGAGCCTGACAAGAGGAATATATATATATATATATATATTAGTCATCCACATACAAGTCTGTTTTGCTGTATCACAGCTCATCAGTGTGCTAGACTCATCCACTTGCTTCTGGCTGGGATCAAAACTCGACCGATTTGGTCTCAGTCGGAGTCACTACTCCCTAAGCCATAGACGCATGGAATCAGAGAAGGGAAATTTTAACGTGTTGTATATAAGCAGTGTATGCACATGCTAGTCACCAAAAGAACTCAATTCATTTCTGAAGTGTAATGCTTATATTGTGTAAGTGGAAACTGTTTTTAAAATTTTCTTTTCTAGACAGCTCAATCGTAATGAAAGCATAATATATTAGTCGTCCACATACAAGCCTGTTTTGCTGTATCACAGCTCATCAGTGTGGCTAAACACATCCACTTGCTTCTGGCCTGGATCGAAATTCGACCGATTTGGTGTCAGTTGGACTATTAAATAAATACACAATGGCCTTTATTACAATAGAGAGGATTATAAATGAAAACTGCTTGTCTAGGAAATGCAATAACAAAAATCTGTTTACTTTTCAATTAGAACACTTAACAATGTGGAGGGAGGCAGGGAAAAACTGCAAATCTTTCTCACCTATTTCACTGAATACAAAAAGGTAATCTGGAACTGAGAACAGGAATTTGTCAAGTTATTAAATTTTTAGTTCATAAATCCTTTCTTTTTTTTCCTTCACAGGACAAAGAAAGAAAAGACCGAGAACGTTTGGCTAAAATACAGGAAGAAGATGACAACAGCACGGAAATTGCCAACTGCATATATGGTGACTTTCTCACAGAGAACACAGCTGCTGCTCAAAGTGCATTTGGACCTCATCGAATGATTCCTGGTCGGTGGAAAGGAATGAATTCTGAACAGAAAAGTCATTTTCGAAATGGACAAAAAGAACAACGCTTGGAAAATGAGGTCAGTCTGAATTGTTAGCTTTGTAAAAAGTTTTGTTTTTTTGAGGATTTAAATTACCTATATATGGCTAAAACTAATCTTGTATACGTGTATGTATGTTCCTGAGAGACAGCTTAAATGAGACCTAATACTCCAACTCACGAGAATATTATACCTGGAATGCCTGCTGAATGCAGTGCCAACTTTAATTAAAATTAAATAAGGGGTTTTTGAGCTAGGGCTGTTTTTCTGTTTTTATGGCATGTTTAATAAGAAATTCAGTATTTGTTTTTAATACACATTCTTATATCAATCCACATATATAAACAAACACTTGCATATTATATTCCAGCTATTATGTATGTGAAAAATACTAAACACCCATGATACATTATAACAACATTATTAATTAGATTTAAATATTCATAGCACAACATATATTTTTATCATTCACTACATTACATTAGAACTTTTTGAAATAAAAATATACTTATTATTTTGAGCCCAGTAGAACAATAAACCTTTTTTTACCATCTTTAAATGCAAATGAAAATGTGTAATTAATAAAAAAAATTTAAAAATTAATATTTTTACCTCGTAATTTTGTATTATGAACTGCTTTTAAAAGAAACCCAACGAGTTTAAGTGTAGGTTTAGTTGGAATTTAAAATAATAAACCTAGCAAATAAGACTAAATCTGGCACAGAATAAAACAATTATACTGAATAATAAAAAAAAGCCCACAAAAGGTGATGATTGATATTCAAAATATATTTAGTTGAGGCTATAAAATTGTGTTAAAACATTTAGATTTTGGCATTTTCTAAGATCATAAATTATTTCCTTTCTACTTGTTTTTATTTATATGGATGAAATTAATGGCAAAAACATCACTTAAAAGCAGAAAACAAAAAAATATGATAAAATTATGAAAAATAAATTTTGCCTACATTTAAGCTGTTTAGGAACATAATTTTATACTTAAGGTGTTTAAGAACATAAATTTAAGATGTTTAGGACTATGAATTTATTTTCAAAGTAATATGGAACATAAATTTAAGGTATTTAGGAAAATAAATTTAAAGTGTTTCAGGACATAAACTGAAGATGTTTAGGAACATAAATTTATATTTATGGTGTTTGGCCACATTAATTCAAGGTGTTTAGGAAAGTAAATTTAAGGTGTTTAGAATAAGTTTAAAGTATTCAGGGATATAACTTTATATTTATCATGTTTAGGAACAAAAATTATAGTGCTTAGGAACATCAATTTAAATTTAAGGTGTTTAGTGATATAAATTTAAATAATGGGCGATTCCATTTTGATTGAAAAGAAAAATAAGACATGATGAATGAATGAATAAAAGAAGGGAAGATAAGCGTGTTTGACATCAGTTTCAGTAAAATGAGAAAAGTTGTCAATTTTAAATCTTTTCATTTGTATCCACTTCTTAAAAATAACGACCAACATTCATCATCATCATCATTGTTTAATATCCGTTTCCATGTGAGCATTGGTTGGACTGGGTGGTCTTGATGGTTCTTTTCCAGGCTGCCCGCTTTTGTGTAAAGCCTGGTTGTGATTTCAACTTCTTTAAATCATCATTAATAAGCTGGGTCCATGTTTTACATGGTCTATCTATCCCTCTTTAGCCATCGACCTCAATAAACCTACAATTCCATTCATATTTAGTATTGTTATTGCAATATTTTGTTAAAGTTGTTAAGCTCAAATACTTAACAAAGTGATAAGGGAATCTCTATGGATATTTTATTGTCATAGAACTCACCATGATCTTACTAAGTAAATAACTGAAGAATTAAGATTCATTGGAAATTTAAAATAGAAAAATTTTCAGGGCTTAAAACTAGTATACAATTAAGAACAGCATATTTTATTGCTTAAATAAATAGAAAAAATACAAAGATGGTAAATGAAGTGTATGTATATACACATTTATATGGAGTTAACATGAAAGATTTTGATTGATTTGGAAAGAGTTCTTGTTTTTTGTTTTATTATAATTATTAGTTCTGTTTGTGTGTAATCAAGTTAAAAAAAAAATTACCTATTTATATAAAGTAGTCACCAACAATACAATTTTATCTGTAGATGAAGGCATATATTTGTGTTCAAAATATACTTAGTTGAGGCTATAAAATTGTGTTAAAACATTTAGATTTTGGCATTAAATGACCTGTAGAGATATTGGTATGTTACTAAACAAAATCAACCAACTAATATCCCTCTCATTCTTCTGATGAATATTTTTTTCATTCTCAGTTTTTTACCAAACATTTAATTTTTTTATTTTTAATGTTGTCTTGACGCAATCTTAAAATTTTTTATGAAGTAAAATTTTTGTTTTCCACCAAAGGAAAATAAAATCGCAAAGTTTAAGATACTCACACAAAAAAAAACTGATGCATCAAAAGAACACTTTTCTTCTTGACCTTCCTTTCCTGATTATTACTGTATACTCTTTTAACTACCATAGAGAAACTTTCCTGCTAGCCATCAATATGGCTGATGCAAGTCTCCTTGAGAGCAACACACTGCGCCTCCTTGGCTTCACTTTTTCAACCGACCTGAAATAATAAATATATCAGATCTATAGCTGCATCTACTGCTAGGAAGGTTGGGTCATTGTGTTGGGCCAGAAAGTTTTTCTCGTCAGAATCCATTTTGCACATTTATAAACCTACCATCCATCCGTGCATTGAGTACTGTTGCCATATCTGGTTGGGTGCTCCTGCTATTCATCTTGAGGTTCTCGACAAAATCCATTGAAGGATCTGCAATATAATTGATCCTGACTTCGCATCTCACTGCTGTGACGTGGCTTCCCTCTGTCTTTTCTACAAATATTTTTATAGCAACTGCTCTGACAAGCTTTTTTCCATGGTGCTTCATCCCTGTGAATTTAAGCCCACTACTAGGTTGACATCTAGGTCCCACCCTTTTACTATTGAAATAGTTAAATGTAACCACCATTTCTACTCCAATAGTTTTTTTTCTCGCACTTCCTGCCTGTGGAACTTCTTTCTGTTTGCTTGCTTCCCTGATAGCTACAATCCCCAAAAATTTAAATGCAATATTAATTGCCCTCTGCTCTCTTCTCAAATCTTGTTCATCTTTTACCCTTTCTTTCATTAACCCTTTTATACCCAGTCTTTTTTTTCACTGTAATGCCCTTCACACTAGTAGCAGTCTTGCTTTGCTTGGGGTTAAATGATTAAAAACAAATACTCCATTAGTAATTTTTTAAAGAAGTTATTTTGTTTTAATAAAATCCAATCGTATGAAATGAATAACGTGGTATCATGGTTAGCAAGCTTATCGCATTTAAAACAATTATAACTGAGTAGTGAGTTCAATACTCATTAAAAGTCTCATACTTTTATCTTTGTTCTATATCTGAGCTACGCTTAGAAAATCACCATATGAAATTGTGTTTATGCATTCTAGTCTTTCTAGGGAATTCTAAATTATGACTAGAAACATTTTATTGATCAAGAAAAAAACCAACTTAGATCTTAGAAGAAATTAAGCAGTCATCTTAAAACATTTTGCGCCCTTCTTAAGGCTGAGAAAAGACAGCAAATTGATGCTTCACTTATCTCTAATAAAATAACTACTACCAAGATTTGACTTCTTAGCTATCAACTACTGAGCTGAAATGGACTTTCTCCTGACCGCTACCAAGATTTAACCTATGTATGAACTTTTGCTATCCTGAATTCCAAAGATCTCATGCCAATCTAAATCAAATGAATAAATATAAATTATTTGTTTATACTCTTGATTCAGTTCCTTTTATTTCCAAAATTCTGATAAATAAATAGCGGTACAACTCTCCAAAATTCAATTAGCAATGAGCTAATGTTATGCCAACTTTTCCAATAAATGATCTAATAAATAAATTGCATTTATTATTTTTTTTTTTTGTAAATTCTCAAGAACAAAGAAAATGCATGAATTCACTTTCTTATGTTTAGATTTTATTATAATTGCTTTTGAAAACATTCATTACCAAAGCAGTGTCCAGGGAAAACCATCCTTTGACACACTGTTTTTGTTTTTTTTGTGAGTACAAAAGTCCAAGTTTGTCACAAATACACTGAGCAGTATAAATTGACTTTTTTTTTTGAGTTCTAGAAGTCAACTGTAGTTGGGATCAAACAATCCTTTTCTTAGTATATGATTTATCCCGAAAAGGAATACAATATAAAAAGATCAGTTGAAGAATGGAACTCCACACCAGGAATAAGAAATACAAATTTATTGTACTGAGGTACAATTAACAATAATACCCATATAGGCAAGCCACAGGTTGGAGCGGAATAGACTATTGAATAGTGAATGCTTTCACCTAAGACTTTTTCCTTTATTTATTATGAGTAATAAATAATTGTGGCACAAGGCCGATTTGGGGAGGGGAACAAAACTCGGGATGGTCTACAGTAACTATCTTATACCTAGCTATTCCGATTCATGACCCAAACATACGTTAAAATTTTTTTCAATCACCACAAGAACTTGTCCATCAACACTCAATCTGCCATGTATCAAAATTTTGCAAGACAATCCTGGGACCTAAAAACACCCCAAGTGCATATAGAAACACAACAATTTTATAAAATACAAAATATCGATAAAACTCTCACATGAAATTGCATGCAAAGGAGGGGGATGACAATAATTCCCCAAAACAGAAAGTGTTACAACTCAAAATACAAAATAAAGATATGAAGTTAGCTGGACCCAAACCCCCTCAAAACAAAGAGGCCACTGTATTCTGACCATAGGGCCAAATCAAGAAGCTCCCTTTCTACAAGGAGTGGATAGGAGAAAATAATTTGGACAGGAGAAAATATAATACTGACCCAGACGAGATCAAATGGGACAAAATAAAGTGGAACTGGGAATCTCGAACTGGATCATAACAAAAGAGACAGGCCGGGAAACACACTCATTCACATAACTAGGTACACAAGAAAGAGCTTACCTTAACCAGGGGAGGGTTCCAAAGGAATTTACCCTGATGCAATTAGTAGATCTAAAAGAGAAAATCAAGGCTAGCCCTGGTCACAGGAACCAGGCTCACTACATTTATCCACCTTTTGCTGAAGTCTGTTGTCAACTGTTTCCAATCAGTTCTAATCCTCATTTTGAGCTGGTGGTCAAAATATCGGATCAGATCCTGATGTGATAGACAGCCACCTCGCAAGACTTCCTCCAGTCGCGTCGTCCATATCACCATTCTAGCCATCACTAGTAGCGACAGAAACACCATTTGCTTCACTCCAGAAAACATCCACACCAAACGACAAGAGGTCACGAAGCAGGCAGGCTGCCGTACCACAATCCCTCAGTCCATTCACATTCAAACTGGCTATCTTGATAGACATCTTTTAAATCTGAAAAGAGAAAATTACTCTAGTCACATACCGGGATAAAATCTTTGGGAGTTAGGACCCCGGTGGACTGTCCAAGGAAACCTGTTCCGACATTGGACATAATCCGTCCATCAAGGACAATTTCGCCAACATCCGTAGAGTAGGTTAATTTTACTACCCTATATAAACAGGGATGGAGCAAAACGGGGAACCTCCCAGCACAGTCTTTTTCCATTTTCTTTAATTCCAGAGTACCAATCCGGAGCATGGTAATATTTTTATAATATATAATATTTTGCCTAAGACTTTTTCCATATTCATACCACTCGTTACCGTCTTTTATAAAATAGAGCATTCCATTCTCGAGGGATGACAGGATGTTCTATCACAGTATTTTTTTTGCCAGGGTTACATACGGTTTTGAATTCAGAGTTTATCTTTCTCCTAGACTGGTTGCCACCCAAAGCTATAGAATCCAATCTGTCCTACTATTTACCTCTGCTGGGGGAGTGAAGAGTTGTATTCATACTTTTCCTAAGGGTATTAGCATGTAAGTGAATGAAATGAACTCAACTGAAGTTTGGATTATACTCTTCAATTCCTCAATCAGAGCTGCCATCCATTACTCTACCGTATCTCTTAATAACCACAAATAACTATAATAATAAAGAGTTAGGTTCATACCTTTCGCAAGGTTATCTAAACTTATTTATAAATGGAACATTGTCTGTGTGTGTGTGTGTGTGTCTGTGTGTGTATCCATTACCTATAGACTCCGAAATGGCTGAACCGATTTTCTTGAAAATTTACACAGTTATACTATAAGCATCTGCGAGTGTTCTTAGCTAGGTTTTGTGTCGAGGTACACCTGATAAATATCAAAAACATAAGTGAATGTAATGAACTCAACTGGAATTCAAACTCGGCTCTCTAATTCCTCCATCTGAACTGCAATCCATTACCGTACATTGAATTCTGATTTTTAAAAAATGTCAACATTTTTATGACCATTAGAAACTTTCAAACTATCATGTGCAAGAATTAATCTGACTAAGATTATTAAGCAATCTTATTAGAAAAACAAAAGAAATTCCACGTCTTAATAATTCTATTTAATTTTTCAGAGAAAGCGAGCAGAAGAGAAAAAACTGAATGAAGAATGGGATCGGCAGATCCTTACCCAAGCCAAAGCAGGCATGTTGATCGAGCGCGAATTTGATCGCACTCAAAAGGATAATATGCAGAGGTTGTCTGATGAGAACAAAAGGCTTGCACAAGAACAAAGGGCTCGACAAGACTACATGAACAAAGAAGTCTACACAAATGCACCAACTGCTGCTTATTTTACACAATTTAACACCACCACTCGATAAATACACATCCTGATGACTGACACCAAAGCCATGAAATTCATTGTTTCTTTTTATTATTCTTGTTCACTTGTAAAGTAAATATGAAATATTTTTAAGGCAAAAATACAGGGTGGTCCAAAAGCAGGTTGACAGTAAATGATAACATTTATTTTGAGACTAAATATACAGTTATATTTACTATACAATTATTACATTGTCAATTAAATTTTGTTGTGTTCAATTATACAAAAGCATTTAAATTTTATCAATGCAGGTGCTCAAACTAGTACCCATCACAATTTACACAGCTTTGAAGTCTACTCCTCATGCTTCAACAAATATTTTTGGACAAGTCTATTTGTGTATTAATTTCTTGAAAAGCATCTCTTGTGTAGTTTTTCAAATCTCCAACACTTCTTGGTTTTCAACTATAAACTTTGTCCTTGAGTACTCCACAAAAGAAGAAATCCATTGAGGCCAAGTCAGGTGAACATGCTGGCCTATCATTTGGACTTCTTTGGCTAATCCATTTCTCAGGCAATGTTTCATCAAGATACTAATGGACTGATCTTGAATGGTCTAATCTTGTTGAAAACAATGAACACCATTGTAATAATATAACTGATACAGAAACCTATTCCACCTACTGTCTATCTACTTTTAAACCACCCTGTATATCATCAAATATGGCGGAACCCCCTAAATAAATATAACAATGGCCTAACAATATTAAAGTTCTTTCTCAGGTAATAAAGAAATTTGTGAAATAAAATTTTAAATATAAATTCACTTTAATATAAATTAAATGCCTTCTGTGGTTTCTGCCCAATGTTGAATCACATCCTCTTTATAGAATGAATATTATCTAAAAATTATTGCAAAGTTTATTGCTCTTAAAATATTAGTTACACACCACTATGGCTGACAGAATAAAATGCAGACAGGTTAAACTTTCCTCCTTATATATTCTTATTATAGTAATGTAAAAACTCAAGTTATGTTCTTAAATAGACTTGTTAAAGCTTGATTCTTACATGGATGTTGTGCATGGTATCTAAGTGGTTTAGAAATGTTTGAACTATCAGCTATATATAGAACCATTTCCTCGGATCTATGATTAAAAATGTCTTCAGACAAATGAATCCTTTAGGTCTTAAAGAAGACAATCTTTCCTCAGATTGGCACTACAGAACATTATCAAATAACAAACCATCACTTGAACAGCTACAAAAATGTGTAGTGCATGTAACTTGAAGGGAAGATAATGATATAATCAAGATGTTGACAATCTACAGTATCTTAAACAAAAGGTTTGAAAGGTAACTCCCACCAATATAACAGTTAGTGGACATAAGTAATTTCCTGAAAAAAACCGTTTTAAGATTTTCTGGATAGAAATAACTAATTTCACAATTAACATTTAAAAATTCAAGGGGAACAACTCTGTAATTTGCATTTATCTCCCTTAGATAAATTTTTAAAAAAATTATTTTTTTAAGTTGTTAATTGATAGATAATTAAAAATTGGTAACTTCATTTGACAGGAAAATCCTTTATTCTCTAAAATAGAATATTTTAATAGTGTTGGGCTAACAAAAATTGTAATAAAATATTCTGTTGTTGCTGTCTTATGGTATTAAGCAGAAACTGGATCATTAAAAATATACTCTTTACTTTTTAATACAAAGCCCAATAATTTTAAACCAAAAATAGACTATCAAGTTTCATTTTCAAAAATATTTTCTTTGTTAAAAAATTGTTTTCATCAAAGATACCTTAGTTTTCATATAAACATTTTGAAATAAGTTTTTCCATAGCACAGGTATTAGCAAGTATTACAGAATGTGAAAACCAAAACCAGAATAGTAAGTAATTGGCTGGAATACCTCATGGTATTCTGACAGTGATGAATTGCTTTTGTTGAGTTTTGAATGTAAGTCCAAAATGGCATAAACTGAAGAGAGGGCTGCAAGAATTCTGAAGCCCTGATACACCTCCAATGCCCAGACTCCAGCGACCACCTGTGGAGGGTCACTGAGGTAACACTGTGATGTTATTCTTCCTGCTGCCCCTTAGAATCCAAGCTGCCACCAACCACTCTCTTCTAATAAAACAGATAAAAAAAAATCATCCTTTTCATTGATGCTATTTTCTGTACTAGTGTGGGGAGCCAGAAACAACACAGAATGCAACACAAACACATCTTCCGTATGCAAAATTGTAGAGAGTTTGATCCTTACAAAGTACTCCATTACTGACCTTGTACCAAACTTAAGCTGAGCTTAGTAAAAGACTATGTATAATTTTCCACCAATTTAATTCTAAAATATGTTAACAAAATGTCTTTGAAAATATTGCTGGATAGATTAAATCGATATAAAGACTAAATTATCTTGTGTGGTTTTTTCTCATCTTTCAGTGAAGACTCATATTGAATTTATTTTGTTTTTAAATACAAATATTGTATAAGATGCTCAATCGTTCTTGCATTTATCAAATAACAGGAATACAACTGAATTACTGCATTTGCCTTTGCATAAAATGCACCCTCACATAAGATGCCCTCCACTTTTTACAAGGATATTTTGTGAAGAAAAAAATTTAATATGCCTCATTATATATCTATTGAAATCCACCCGCGTGGCAAAATTAAAATAACAATCTTATAGGGTAAAAATTAAAAAATTATTGGAGAGGATAATATATAATAATAATAACAACCCTATAGGATAAAATTGTAATAAAAATGAAGAAAAAAATAAATAAATAAATGAACAAATAATTTTATGTTATGCTATCCCCACCCCGACAAAGTAGTGGAGGTGCCTATAACACACCGCACACCGAAACACGCACACGCACATAGAAAATAAAGTAGAATAAATTACAAGAACTATGCGCACATAGACTTGCACGCATGACACTGTCATGGACACTCACACAACACCAGATAAATCAGATAGATAAAACAACAGTAATGAAATTGATCCTTTTCAGCCCGGTCAAAGAGTCAAACGAACAGTCAAGTCACACTAAGATAAACCACACATACAAGCAGACTGATATCATCAGACCAAAAAGGCCCCAACTAGAATACACACACACACACACACACACACACACACACACACACACACACACACACACACACACACACACACACACAGCAGCAGCAGTCAGCCAGCCAGGAATAGCCATTCTTTGAAAGGCCGAGAACACACTCGGACAGACAAAAGCTTCTCTGTCATTCTGAAGATGAGATTTAGATCTCGAAATATTAATGTATAATAAATAGGTAATACCCAAACACTTCTTTACCCAACGCATTGTGACAGCCTTTACGACATAACCATATATCTATTGAAATCTATTTTTAAAGTAGTTTTTTATGGGAAAATGCATGATTTTGTTCTGAAAATACAATATTGTAACAATGGACTGAAATAAGTATAAAATCATATATTGTAACTTTTAGCTTCAAAGGAAACTAAATCAAATTTGCCAAAGCAGAAAAGAAAGGGTTTTTTTTATAATCATATCACCCCAAGCAAAGCATTTTACTACCACTGTTGTGCAGGGGATTACATAGGAGGAAAGTTATGAGAAAGAATGACAGGTTATAGGGGTGTCAGGAAGTGGGTAAGAAAAGGATGAGAATACTGATGAGAGTGGAGTGGATGGAGAAAGGAGCATGAGAGGGAGGATGCAGGTTAGTGAGATAGAAGATGACTATTGACTTTACATTTAAATTCTTGGAGATTGTAGCTGTCGGGAAAACAAGTAAACAGAAGAAAATTCCACAAGATCAATCACATTACAGATTCTCCGTTGAATTTTGTCAAAGACCCCTAGGTGGATAGCAGGAGCACCCAACCAGATATGGCAGCAGTATTCAATGCAAGGGCGGATGGTAGATTTATATATGTGCAGGATTGTTTCAGACAGGAAAAACGTCCTGGCCCTACCCAGAGAAACGACTTTCTTAGCAGCAGATTTGGCTATGGATTCTATATAATCATTCCACTTGAGGTCTGTTGTGAGAGTTAACCCGAGGAGGCACAGTTTTTTGCTTTCAGGGAGACTAGCCTGGTCCATGGTAATGGGGGTGAGTAGGATCTGTGATGGTTAACAGATAGCAGCTTCATTTTGGAAACATTAAAATTTTCAAGCCATTTCTTACCCCAGTTCGCCATGGATTGGAGGTCCTTTTCCAGCTCGGCTTTGTCAGCCTCGACAGATTTTTGATCGAAGCAAGAGTAAACCGTAGTGTCGTCAGCGTATATGCCTTCTTGGGATCTTATTACATTGGGGAGATCGTTAATATAGATAAGGAAAAGCATGGGACCTAGAATAGAGCCTTGAGGGACACCCACATTCGTATGATAGTATTGGGAGGCATGTCCATTCAATACTACCTTCATTGTGCGATTTGAAAGGAATGACTGGATTAGGTCAAACAACTGTCCAGTTATACCATAGCCTCACAGCTTACATAGAAGTCCAGCATGCCAGACTCTGTCAAACGCTTTGGTGATATCTAATAATGGTACATTTGTATCACTGAGTACTGGTACCTATCAACAAAACAAACTGAGAAAGCAATTAGTAATGTACAATAAGTGTGAATGAATTCTTATACACTATAACCCTGATATAAGAGAAACTCGGATATAAGAGCGTTTTTCTCTGGTCCCAAATTAGAGCCTGTGGTAATGTATATAAAATAGTCCAAACCCGGATATAAGAGAAATTTTATCTGGGCCCCGACAACTCTCTTATATCAGGGTTACACTGTAATTACAGTAGATGCAGCAGACAAAAAGCAAAATATTTCACTGAATATTACCAGCAGTATCCTTGGTCATGCCCCATCTGTAATACGGTTGTATTATGTGCAGGGCAGTTTTTTGGGACATTAAAAAAAAAATGCTACCACTGTTATCATTTCAAAGAAAGAGTGCTCTATTGTTGTGGCACCTATGATCATTTGGTAGTGAAATATTAAATCCTGTTCATGTCATAGGCCGAGACAGTTTCTCTATAACACGGCCCCTGGCTGCATCCAGTCCATCTCCTGAATATTTAGACAATTTTGCCCACATTTTTTTGTTGATCTCAGATTAGCCAAAACAAAACCGCTTATTACCGCTTTCTAAAGCTGGTCTAGACATGCAAAGGATTGGTATATGATAAAACCAGATTCAAGATCACAACGACATTATGTAGATCTAAACTTATTTATAAATGGAACTTTGTGTGTGTGTGTGTGTGTGTGTGTGTGTGTGTCCGTTACCTATGGACTCCAAAATGGCTGAACTGATTTTCTTGAAAATTTACACAGTTGTACTATAAGCATCTGTGAGTGCTCTTAGCTAGGTTTTGTGTTGATGTACCCCAATAAATATCAGAAATCGATAATCGTAAAAATCGGGTTATAGAAGGAGTTGTCCGATTTTAATCAAATTTGATACACTCATAGACAAAGACCTAAGAAATGATATTCAGAAGTTTCAAGGTTGCAGTTCTTACAATAGTGCAGAAAATTGATAATATATATATATAAAAGACAAGATGTTTGTGTGTATGTCTGTTTATCTGTCTGTATGTCCGTTATACAAATCCACAATTTTTATCCGATTTTCACCAAACTTCACAAATATTCTTTAGGCTGAGTCTGAGCTCCAAGACCATGGATTAGTTTTAAAGCTTTCATTACACCCGTGCAACGCCGGGCTATACTGCTAGTATATATAATTTTATGTATGTTTTAGCAACATAAAATTCTGAGAACAAAGTATGTTTGTCATTCCTTTTCCTTTCAACCATTCCATTCTACTCATGTAATAAAGTGTTATATCATGAATATACCAATGCCCATAATAAGGGAAATACAAATAGGAGAAGAATCTTTTCTTCTATTTCTCACTCATTATCTTCTGTACCTGATACGATATGGTATTTTCCTCCATTAAATGTAACTATTGGTTGGTCAGTTGAAAGTTTGTGTGAATTTTGAGTTTATTTTTACCTATTTAATGATTCGTTGGTTGGTTGGTTTGTTTTTATGGCAAATCAACCTTGGCAGGTCATTTATTGCCAACTAAATTTTATTTATTATTCACCACCCCGTATATCCTTTTCTTTCTCTCCACCTTTGCAACTGTCATCACACCTGTATTCCTATCCTTCTCTTGCTCCTTTCTAACTGGTTCGTCTTCCTCTTCACTCTCTTCTAATTAATCTTTTTCTCTTAAGTAGACCCCTGCACATCAGTGGCATTACTGCTTTGCTCGGGGGTAATACAATTAAAAAAAATATATATATATACTGGTAATACCTTTTTCTTTCAACAATTTATTATTGTTTTTATATAATTTTTGTGTCTAATAATACATTTTTCTTTTCGAGTATCAAGATTCATTGGGATTTATTTTTAAGGGGAGGGTCCCCAAGTCCCCAAGTCCTACCCTTGTTATTTAACCCATAACTCAAGGGAAGGGACGGATTAATACCTTTCCCAAGGGTACCAGTGCTTAAGTGAATGCAGGGTATTCAACTGGAATTCAAACTCGGCTCACCGATTTCTCTTTCCGAGCTGATATTCACTGCATCACAACACACATCCGTCACTATACGCTTACAGCACCTGGTATTCCCAAGCGGTCACCCATCTAAGTACTGACCAGGCCCTATTTAATGAAAGGCAATCTATTGAACAGGTGAAGAGGCTCATCCCTTGTTTCCTGTTTAGGATGCGGTTTCCGGTTTTCTCTTTTCTAATCTTCTCACTCTTATGTAGCCCCCTGCACATCAGTGGCGTTACCGCCTTGCTTGGGGTGATATGATTAAAAAAAAAAAATTGACCAAAGATTTCATTAGCACAATTAAACTACAGGCATTATCTAACAATTACTAATTAATAAGTTTAAATTATAGGAATCTCTTAATTATGTTCTCTATATTTACACTATTGTGCTCATCATTGTTGTTTTTGGCTGTTGTGACCTTCAGCCTTCCTCGGATGTATAGTGATCTGGTTAACCTACAGGGAATTTCAAACTATGGGAGTAGACTGTTCTCACTCCACTGCTCATGTCTATGGATATTATCAAGTTCTTCTATTTATTACAATTTACTTATTGCTTGCCAATTGCTGAGCCAGGGATTGAACTTAGCATAATATTACCAAATTCACAAAACCAAACTTTTACCCACTGGGTCATTGTCCTGTGGAACAATTTGAGTAAACTTAGCACCTTAAAACTTAACCTTGGCAGCTGATTAGGCTGCAACTGCTGCTGTTCGCTGTCATGTTTTGAAGACTTGCTGTCAATTGTTTTTCTTTCTTTATTAGCAGCTCCCATATTATAATTTTCATTCCATTGGGACAGATGACCACCCCTTTCCCCTTTATACATGATCAGCCATGCCCAATTTCTCCCATCATCATTAATCTTTTAACTCAGAAAATTAACAAAGAAAACAATAAACCATATAAGATTTATCATTTATTTATTTCAGCAAAATTGTTCATTTTTCAGTATTTTCATATGCATTTATTTTATAAGAATATTGTGTTGGATTTAAAAAAAAAAATTTTCTTGCAGCATAGAGTTCAGAAAAATTATGAAACAAGTTGTGCTTTGAAAACATATAAAAAATATGGAATGTTGGCATTGCTCTTTATTGGATAGATATCAAATGGCACATTGCAGAAAGAAAGCATTTCATATAGTTCTTAAAATAAGCAGATATCAATGAAATAAAGACCAATATTTAAATAATACTGTATTGTCAAAGGGTTTCTTTTAAAAGAAAATCATCTTTTCTATGGTAAAAGAAACAAAACGGAAATAATCCTAAACTCGATTCAAAGAAAAAACAAAACGAGTTTTGGTTCTACCAAGGAAATAACTTTGTTCACTCAATTTGAATGTTTGCTTTAAAAGTTGTCAAAACAGATTCTGAATACTTCCACTTTTAACAGATTTGATATTTCTACAAATTAATAAACAAAACACCAAATATAATATTTTTAATAATATTTAAACATTACATAAAAGGATTTAACAACAAGACCCACATGGAAATACCTACTTTTTTTTTTCATGACAGCCTGATTTCTTTTCTTGTTGTTGCATTGCCAAGGTGGATATGATACACTGAGAAAGTGTTCTGCAGTGTTATTCAGCACAATATCCAGTGCTAAATGGATATACACAGAACAGTACAATAGTTACAATAACAGAGAGGAGGGGTTTAGACTGCAATAGTCACCAAAGTAATCAGTCCGAATATTACTCAAATGACACTCAAATATTATGCCTTGAATGCTACTGTTCTTTACTTAAATAAACCATTTCAGACAATGAACCATGAGAGTGCTGCAGGGGTGTCAGCCACTCTACAACACATGTAGCAATTAACATTTGTAGATTTTACAACTTCTTATCCCCAAATTTATCAAACTTTGCTAATTAAAGCACAATAAATACCACCTTCATCTCATTAGTTGCTAAACGTGCTACATGTACGTACATTAAGTGTAACAACTACTAGAGGACAGAAATAGTACAAGAGGGTGCCGAAAGTTTTCGGCCTTACCAATTCCCTCACTCAAAAAGAGCAGTTTTTCAATGAGTAAACATCAAAATTTTGAAAGTGCTAAACAGGCATAAGGAACAATGTTCAAAGTGTGTTAAACTGCAGAGTGAATATGTGAAACCTGGGCTAGGGCAAGGGTCTTGTGCCCTCCAACCCTGAATCTATGAAACACGACCCCCGCTTCCCAGTCTACTACATCACAATTTTTATAAAGTAGTATTCATCTGAAATAAAAATTTTATTCTAACTTAATTGTGGATATTAATGGTTGATATAAAATAGAGGTGAACAATTCAACTAGAAAAATTGAAAATAAATACCATGTATCTAAATACAAATTAGAGACATATCATAATAGATCATTCTATCTTATATACTCAAGATTTTTCTTGTTAAAAAGTTGAATAATTTCAACACATTTAACATTATGGATGAAAAAAAAGTGTTTTTTCAAGTCTTAGCATGAACAAAACAAATTCAATCTGAACAAAAAAAAACAAAGACGCCAGAATGACGTCAAAATCTGTTAAAATTTTCCATCCTTTGTTGTTCAGTTGTACTAAGTTTCGTTTGTAATATATTTAAACGTAGGGAGAAAAAAAGCAAATGTTGATAAGATAATTTCAAAAATAGTATACAAAGGCCATTAGTGAAACAGAATGTCTGTTTCAGGGCTCCTGATCATTCTTCTTGGTTAAGATTGAGAATTTTTCTATTCCCACTTGTAATTTTATAAAACACAAAATTTTAAAGAAATACTGCTCTGTAAGAGTTGATCTATTCATGACATGTGTACACAAATGAAATGATTATGATGGGACTGAAGTTGCAAGCAGTAATCAGAATTTAATCAACTCATACAAAGAAATAATACACAGGCACTTGTCTGCTTCTTAAACCTAAGGTGCAGGAGTCGGGGGGGGGGGCTATAAGAGTGAATCAAAACGATCCCTTTTGTTGGCAAAAGATTTGGGTGCCAAAAATAAAAAATCAAACATATGAAATATTCAAGTTTCGTATAAGTCTGACTTTTGTTATCAGGTGATTGGCATCGAAGTGTGGTGGATATCGGCTCGGAACAAGAAATCAGGGAGCCAAGTTCAAATTCCAGTTGAATTCCTTGCATTCACTTACATGCAATTACTCTTGGGAAAAGAATCCATCTCTTCCATCCAGTTATGGATTAAATAACAGGACAGATTGGGTTCTATAGCCTTGGCTGGCAACCAGTCTACCACAGAAAGTAATGGCAACCTACTTCAGGATAATCTTCTGCCCAGTCAGACATGTCTTTTTCGAGACATGATCGCCTAAGCGTGTATCACATATGGCACTTAACTGACTAAATTGGCAGGTTGTTGCCTCAAAACAGAAAAATTAGTGATCACTAGCAATATTATCTGGAATTTTATTATTACTTGATGAAGAATTGTTAATTATTATTTATAATTCTACATCAGTAAAATTTGGTGGGGATTTGGGGGCAGACACAAAACCCGTTTCTCGTGTGGGGAGATGAGTAATAAATTGAAATGCCCCTCTTTATTTTGGATCCACACTGTTTGTCAACAGCTGTGACCAAAAACAATCCTAGTCAAAAATCAATCACATACCCACTAACTTAGGAGGCAAAGAGGTATGTAGAAATACATATGAAAAAAAATATGAAATTAAGTTGTCACAAAATAATTGTATTTCACTGGTATTTAATATCAAAAACAATTATTCAGATAATGAATAAAAAGAAAAAAAAATCAACATATTGGTACAATGTTAAAATACAATTTTTGATTGTTTTAGATACTTTACAGTTATTTTACAAGGATATTGGTATAGCAGGCAACATATACAGGCAAAAGTATTGTATGTATTATTCAGTTTTTGGCCACAGGTATGATTCAAGCTATCTATCAATTAGAAAGTTTATCCAAAAGCTTTTTTTTTTTTGTGGGGGGCATGTATCCTGCTATTAGAGTGGTACCTTTCTTGTTTTATTTTTAGAGGGGAGTACGTTTCTTGCCTTGTGGGGTACATTCTTTGCTTTTATGTTTTTAAAGAAAGGGTACGATTCTTACTCTGGGGGGTACCTATCGAGTTTTTTTTTTAAGGGGATATGTTTCTTGTTTTGTGGGGTATGTTTCTTGCTTTTTTAATGGGTTTTTCTATATTTTCAATCATAAAAATCCATTGAGAAAATTCTAATAGAAGCATTTTTTTTCTCATTTATATAGACCTGAAAGTTTGTTTTTTTTTTGGTTTTTTTTTTCTTAATTAATGCTTTATGGTTTTTTGGAAGCATGAAAAAAAACTGACAAAGTTTAATAAGAAAGCAAACATATTTAAAACTTTAATAAGATTTTTGTGAACATTCAGGTCGGTAGACGAAAATAAATAAATATACAGCTTAATAAATACACAGAGTGCCTATCATAAAAAAATAACATTCTTTGTTTACATTTGGATTTGAAACCATGCAGACATGATAAAACTATGACAGAAAATTTGCACTGAAAGCACCATATATATAATTATAGAAAAACAGAATATCCACTCAAATATGAGTATCCATTAAAAATAATGTCCAAACAAATTAAATTAAATATGTTGGTTAATGCCATTTTGTAAGATTTCATAATTATCTTTGTTTACATTAGAATACAAAATGGAGTAGTTATGAATATAATGAAAAATTGGGAATTTGTATATTTAAGGCTTAATTTGATCTTATCAACTATGAACCTCTTTGTGGTCGATAGATTAAGACATTTCAGATCAATTGGTGGCTTACTCTGCTCTATCGGGGTTGCAGGTTCAAATCCTGCTGAAGGATGCATATTTTCCTAACAAGATTTCTCAAATATTCAGGCCAGTGGTTATATATAAATGTACTGTTTAATTATAGAAAAACAGAATATCCACTAAAAATAATCTTTACAGAAAAAAAAAATATATATATATATATATCTAAACTTATTTATAAATGGAAATTTGTCTGTGTGTGAGTGTGTGTGTGTGTGTCTGTTACCTATAGACTCCAAAACGGCTGAACCAATTTTCTTGAAAATTTACACAGTTGTACTATAAGTGTCTGCAAGTGTTCTTAGCTAGGTTTTGTGTTGAGGTACCCCCAATAAATATCGAAAATTGATAATAAAAAATCGAGTTATAGAAGGAGTGGTTCGATTTTAATCAAATTTGATACACTCATAGACAAAGGCATAAGAAACAATATTCAGAAGTTTCAAGGTTGCAGTTCTTACAATAGTGCAGAAAATCAATAATATATATATATATATATATATATATATAAGGCAAGATGTTTGTGTGTGTGTCAGTTTATCTCCCTGTATATCTGTATTTTCTTCAGCCTTTTTATTTTAGTTTTTGCTTTGGGTTTTGCTCTAAGTTGATATAATTGTAGTTCTTAGTCTCAGCCATGATACCATTTACTTAGAGGACTTATTTAGCCTTCAAAATCCAGTTTCCAAGGAAAAAAACTTATTTGATATCGATACCAGGAAATCAAAATTTGACTTACATCCATTCATTTTTCTTTCAGTCTACAGTTTCGCTTTAACTGGAAGCAACTATTGCTTTTTAGTCTTTCATGCCAACGTCCAAAGAGTCTGAGCTCCAGGACAATGGATTAGTTTTAAAGCTTTCATTACACCCAAGCAATGCCAGGCTATACTGCTAGTATATATAGTAAATAATAAATCTAAGAGAAAATTGGTATATAATCCCAATGGGTCCTAGTAATATAGGTCAAATGTTAAGACTGATCAAACAGAAAGCTTGTTGTAAATGTAATTTACAGAGAGGATATTCATTTATTTCATGTGTAAATTCAGATTTTATATTCTCCAAATGTAAAACCCGAATTTACATATGAAATAAATGTGTGTGTGTGTGTAAATGTGTGAGAGCATGTATGTGTGTGTGTGAGTGATAGTTTATTCCTTTATTTTACTAAATGTATTGTGACAGCCTTCAAGACCTAACCATACACCTGATATACACAATGCTTCAAACAAATTAAAAAACTTTCTTATATATATATATATATATATATATATATATATATATATATATATTAGAGCTGTTGGTTTCTGTTGGACTTTAAATCAGCACACTCTGAAGAGATCTTTTTTCTTTTTTTTTCTCTTTCATCAATCATCACAAAAGCAATAGTAACACAATGTTGTATAAAAGCTAATAGAGAAAAACAGATATACTTATAATGGACTGAATTAAAATCCAATAAAAACCAATGGCTCCAAAATATATATATAATATGGAAAAGACCCAGACATAACGTGGTGTATAGTGAAAACAGCCAAGCCTTAAAACGATGGCAAAATATGTATACTGTGCCATGAAGAAAAGTGAGTGATTATGTTATTCCCAAACAAAAACGAATTATTAAATAAAAGAACAGAAATTATGACTAAGTGTAACCATATTGTAAAATACCTATTAGGTTCATACAACCATGGATGAAAATGCTATAATTTCTTCTAATTTTGAAATTGTGCATTCTAAAAAATCTCGGTTAAAATCAGTTATTGCAATTCACCTGAAGACACCATATGGTAGAAACCTAGGTCGCATAATAACTCACTTATAAATGAATATATATATATATATATATATATATATATATATATATATATATCCAGATGAAGAGAACAAACAGGTGTAATTGCTAAAATATTATATATATATATATATATATATATATATATATATATGCTATATATGACTGCAAAAATGCATGAAACTGAGTTCTGCTTATATATATATAAAACATAGGATAATATGTATATTAATATATACATATTCATATATTAATATATATTTTTGGTCTGTTATACAAGATTGAGCACTGTTCTATTAACACCTGTTTCATAGTTACATATATATATATATATATAAAGAAATAATTATACATATTTTTTATATAAAGAACAGTATTATGGAAATTGTATGACAAAGTGGAAAAGGTTTAAATGTGACATTTTTTATCCATCAAAACTTCTGACTAAATTTGTTATGTTCGTACAATTACACATATGCACAAACGAGGGGTGCTGGGGATTTTAGAATTTTTTTTTTAATCTGGCCAAATTAATTTAGAGTCTTTTTCTTTTTCCTTCCATCACTTTTGTTAATAAATATCCTACACTGTGATAATAGAAGATCTGCCAGGAATGGTGAAATATCGTAAGAGCAAGAGTGAAAATTTAATGTTGATGACGTTGTGATAGAGGCAATCATTTTTACATAGTAATGGGTTATTACATTTACATAGTAGTGGGTTATTTTCTCCTTTCATCAGAGTAGCATTTTTTAATGTCAAAATTGTGGTCAGTCTTATTAGAGTGAGCAACCAATGCATTTGCATTTGATGTATCAATCATAGATCAAACACCTTATTTAATGTAAATAGAAAAAAAAATAGCAGGCACTGTAAATATTTAGCTAGGAAAGTAGTCACTTACCTTACCAAACAAAACTTATTAGTTACATGTATTCTCTATAATCTTGGAATTATTTCAAACTTTTGTCCTCATCTTGATTGATATAGGTGTTATACTAGACATGTTTTGAACAAGTACCCTCTGGTCATCATCAGGTGTCCATAGATTGCGGAATATCTCATTGGTTATTGCGAAATATCCCGTGAAATCAATTATTCTTCAGCCAATCTATGGACACCTGATGATGACTAGAGGGTACTTGCTTGAAACGTTGTGTCTATTATAACACCTATATCAACCAAGATGAGAACAAAAGTTTGAAATAATTCCAAGATTATTGAAAATTACCCATCTCAGAAATAAATACAAATACATGTATTCTCTGTCCAAAATTTAAAAAAAAAAAACAACTAAAAACAACCATGTTTCAAATTTTTTCATGTAAAACTTGTCAGGGAATGGAATTATTAATCTGTCTGTTTGAAAATGAAAGACATAAATTTTTACTTTTTCATTCATCAAATTACTAGAATATGTAGAGAAATACCCTTAACATTAATGTGGGTGTTTCAATAAAAAAGTGGCTATTTTCCTTGCAACAATATATTAGAAATATTTCCAGAAAATCAAAAAGGCAAGTGGCTATTTTCTTTGCTATATTAAAAATATCCCCAGAAAATCAAAAGGAAGTGGCTATTTTCTTTGCTATAATATATTAGAAATATTCCCAGAAAATCAAAAAGGCAAATGGCTATTTTCTTTGCTATAATATATTAAAAATATCCCCAGAAAATCAAAAGGAAGTGGCTATTTTCGTTGCTATAATATATTAGAAATATTCCCAGAAAATCAAAAAGGCAAATGGCTATTTTCTTTGCTATAATATATTAAAAATATCCCCAGAAAATCAAAAGGAAGTGGCTATTTTCTTTGCTATAATATATTAGAAATATTCCCAGAAAACCAAAAAGGCAAATGGCTATTTTCTTTGCTATAATATATTAAAAATATCCCCAGAAAATCAAAAGGAAGTGGCTATTTTCTTTGCTATAATATATTAGAAATATTCCCAGAAAATCAAAAAGGCAAATGGCTATTTTCTTTGCTATAATATATTAAAAATATCCCCAGAAAATCAAAAGGAAGTGGCTATTTTCTTTGCTATAATATATTAGAAATATTCCCAGAAAATCAAAAAGGCAAATGGCTATTTTCTTTGCTATAATATATTAAAAATATCCCCAGAAAATCAAAAGGAAGTGGCTATTTTCTTTGCTATAATATATTAGAAGTCTCACTGAAATAAATAAAAGAAAATGTTAGAAATAGTATATTAAAATCTAAACAATATAATTCATGAATGGTATTCTGCATGAAGTGGCCTTTCAAAGACAACAGCCTTTTTCTTACTTTGATTTTACTTCAATACAACACTGGTGTCTTATGGCAGTAGGAACAAACAACAAAAAAATGTTTTTATTAAGAAATTTATGTAATAAAAAATAATCAGTTTTATAATTCAAGAATAATCAATGTGGCCTACTAGAGTCACACATTTATTTCTGAAATGCTGAAAAAGATTTAAAAAAAAAAAATGATGGAATTTGAATAACACATGACCCAGTGGTTAGATCCAATGACTTAACCCAGAGAGTTGTGAGTTCAATAATTGGCTACAGCAGTGGTGAACAAAAAACTTAAGGAGTTGAGTTAAAGGGAGATAACTAGGATATCCAGAAGTAGCATGACCCATGAAACAAGAACAATCAACCCCAATGATCAAAATAAAAGGTTCACACACACACACACACACACACATATTAGTTTTCAATTGCAGATATTTTGTATATAATATTATACTTTCAGGGTAAAAGTATGTTTTTTAGATATATAGTTTGTAGATCATAAAATGCATTGCTGGTAATCCTCTATTATAATAAAGGCCATATATAGATATATATAGTTATTATTATTAGTGTTATAATAATAATATTATAACACTAATAATAACTATCTCTATAAATGCTCTACATCTGTATTGAGCACTTTATAAAAAGTAAAAGTTATCAAACTTGTGGAATATAGACCCATCAATTTATACTACTAATATTATATTTATTTCCCTCATGTCACGCTCGCTTATGTCTTAATGTAAGATACTCAATAGTAGGTACATCAATATATATGTTACTGTCATTTTAAACAGCATATTGGTATAAATACTTTGCCGTCATTTTTGACAGCACAGGCCCACTCATGTGTGTGTGTGTGTGTATAATTATAACTTTCAATAATATTATACTTCCAGGGTAATGGTATGTTTTTTTTATAAATAGTGTTTGTAGATCATAAAATGCATTGCTGGTAATTTTACGATAGAAATGTATTTTTATATTTTTTAGAATTGCATTGATTGTCATTTTGCTATAAAAAACGTATTGTTGGTCATTTAATTTTAAAAGAATGCACTGTTGAGTTTTGTTTGGGGCCACTTCTGGATTTTAAAGAATAATCTGAAAATGGAAGGAAAACTAACTTACAAGCTCATTTCAAGCCAGAGAGATTTTCTCTTTCTGAAGGGTTTTTATCAGGAATTGAACAATAATTATGAAATTAACTCATTAAATTTCTTTAAAATTTTATCCCTTTTTTGCCTCATCTACTTAGCTGGCTAATCTTAGAACTGGCAGATTTTCAGTTTTAGGCGAACCGCTCTTGAAAGAATTAGATGTCAAGCACTAATATGTTAAATAGTTTCAGGATCTGAATTTAGTAGGTGTCAGTGAAACCCCAAAAAGTATGAAACTTCTTCATGCTGTGTCCCTTCAAGACGTAGGTGATCATCACTCTCCACAATTTCCTGTTCTTTTTAGCTTTTAATAAGTTTTGTCTTTTTATTATTTCTCCTAAGCCTTGTTCCACCATCTATCTACTTAACCTCATGAGGTTACACAATGATGAAACTTATAAATTATTTAATCTAGAGAGTGGCTCAAAAATTTTAGCCTAGAGTGTATATTCAAGCTCGTAATTTAAATTGTTATATCTTGTCAATAGTTCCTCAGATATTCTTGTTTGGATATTATTATTGTGTAATGATATATAATGATGCTATTAAATGAGTTGACAGTGAACAAGCAACCCTTTAATTGGGCATGAGAGCTCAAAACATACAATTAGGGGGAAGACAGTCTTATTTAAATCTTATCTCTACCAAAATATTTTAGTCTAGAATGGGTGTGGGCTGGGAGCTCTGGTTTAAGAGGTTTTTAATCAAGATGGCAGGAGTTCATAAAAGAGGAACTGTTTTGCCACTGAGACATTTTACCACAGCAAGCACCATGAGAAGGGGTCCTATTTGACTATTTGCTTTTCCTATTTCCAAAATCTAGTGGTAGATTTTCCCTAGCACAGAGCAATTCCATCAAGTTTTTTGGCCATCTGTAATTTTTTGATGGACGTGTGTGTGGTGTAGTGGATATTGGCATGAAACAAGCGATTGGAGAGCCGTGTTCAAATTCCAGTTGAATTTGCTGCATTCATATACACACACAGATACCCTTGGAAAAGGTATGAATCTGTTGCTTCTTCCTCCAGCTATGGGTTAAATAATAGAAGGGATTGAGTCCTATAGCCTTGGTTGGCAACCAGTCTACCACAGAAAGTAAAGGCAACCTACTACAGGAAAATCTTCTACCCAGTCAGTCATATCTCTTTCGAGACATGATTGCCCAAGCGTGTACCATGTACGGTACACTTAACTGACTGACTGGATTTTTGACAATGGATCACTTTACTATCCCTCTCCTTGTTGTGCATCCAGCCACTGTGTTCATCCAAGAAGCTGCACCCAAAACCTAACCTGGAGCTAGTTCAAAGTGCAATGCTACATATGCTTTGCGATTTTGACCAGCATAATCATTGTAGGATTATGTGATATTTTTTGTTCTGTGGGTTTTATGTTTTCTCAATCAACTGTTTCTAAATGAGAAGATCAGCAGCTACAGTCCAAAGATGTCGTTAAGATGAACTTCAGGAAAAGAAGCTACAACAATCTATCAACATGGTAGATGTTTGGCTCTAGACTATACATGATGATGAGAAAAGGTGTAGACACTGCAGAAAACTGGCTTAAGGGGGTGACCCTTGAATGGCTTAAAAAGTGATGAAGAAAACTATCCTAGCATCCCCACATAGCACTGTCAAATACGTTCCAAATTGTGGCTGTTAAGAATCAGGCACTCCAGAATATAGATATCAATACCCTAAAAAAAAAAAACAAAAAAAACATCATTATCCTCTGGGATCAAGAGTGAGAGTGAGTCAAATTATCATTGCAGACATCTTAAGGTTTTTTGATTTCTATCAGTTAAAGTGCCATATATCTATAACGGTTAGTTTTTAAAATACTAAATGTATAAACTGTTAAAACACTAAAATAATTTTTTGAACTACTTAAATATAGTGATCTACTCATAAAAAAAAATAAGGAAATATTTTGGGGGGAAATAATTTTTGTATATTAGCATTCTTTAGACCATAACACTTCTCATAATTGAAAAATATTTTTTATAGATTTATAATTGATGGGGAAGCTCTTTTGTTATATCAATACAGTATCAAATTAATACTTGACTTTGATAGAGTTATTGGCCTTGGATGTTTTGCCTATGAAAACAGACTTTTTTTTTTTTTTGAGACAAGGGTTACAAAAAGAGTTCATTTAAATAAAAAGCAAATGGATATTCACATTTTAAATTAAAGAACAAAAATTTAAATATATTAACAAAATTATATATCCGTTTGTTCTTCATTAAAGATAAATAATTATTCACATCAAATATTTGTGTATGGGCTACTGAAAAAAGAATTTAAAAAATTCAATTTAAAGACCATTTATCTTCAAAAAATTATTTCCAAATTTTTTAAAATTATTTTACACGAAACAAGGCACTAGAGCCACTAAGATAAGTTACTGTACTGAGTGAGAAAGAATATTAGGAAATAAAAAACATTAAAGAGAGAAAACAACAAAAAAACAGGAATTATAAAACAGAAGACAAGGATTGGCATTGCATTTAAGTTTTTTAAGATCAAAATTGACAAGAAGCTGGAAGAGAGTTTCACAAGTGAGAAGTGCAAGTAAAGAAACTTATCATAGAAATTATGGTTACATCCAGTTGAATGCATTGCATTCACTTACGCGCAAATACCCTTGGGAAAGGTATTAATCCATCTATTCCTTCCAGTTATGGGTTAAATAACAGGACAAATTGGGCTCTATAGCCTTGGCTGGCAACCAGTCTACAGCAGAAAGCAATGGCAATCTACTGCGGGATAATCTTCTGCCCAGTCAGTCATGTCTCTTTTGAGACATGATCGCTCAAGCGTGTATCACGTATGGCACTTAACTGACTATTTCAACTGCAAAATGATGAGACCTTGCTGCCAATCTAGTACTGCACTTAAATACATAAAGTCTAGGTACATAGGAAAGAAAGTTCATTGGAATAATTACCAATAAATTATTTATAAAAAAGCTACAGGCAAGTTGTATTACAATAGTGGGAAAGTAACTGAGGTTAAGATGTCAGGTCACAACCAATAACATTGCAATTTCTTTTTTGGATTTTATCAAAAATCTCTAATTATATTGCAGAAGCACCAGACCAGATGTGGCAGTAATATTCAAAGTTTACGTTTATGTGCAAACATAATATAAGTTTGATTGCACTTCAAGCACTTGTCAGCCAAGTTATCATGATTTTTTTATTTTTATTATTATTGAGTGAAACAGCAGGAGGTCAACTTTTATATTAAATCAAATCTACCCATTATCATAAATATATACCATAAATATATACCAGACATGTTCTCATCATTTCACGGCAATAGAGCCACTAAGATGCAAGAGGTCACAGAGAATATATTTTGAAAATATGTGAAAAATAAACTATTAGGGAGAGAGGACAATAAAAGTACAAGAATTAAGAAGACAGAAGGTAACAATTGATATTGCATTTAATTTGTTGGTTACATCTTGCCAATTAAACTGAAAAACAATGAGATCTAGCTGATAATCTAGTACTGCAAGTAAATCCGTAAAGATATCAAAGAGGTAAGTTCATCAGAACAATTATCCTGAAAATACTTATAGGAAAGGGGACAGAGAAGCTACGTTATGGCAGTGGGAAGGGAACTGGACCCAAGATGCCAGGACCAATAAATTTCCGATTCTTCTTTAAATTTTGTCAAGAATATCTCAATACATCGTAGAAGTACCAGACAAGATGTGACAGTAAAATTCATTGCATGTTCAAATGGTGAAATTTATAAGTATGTAAGAAAGATTCGAGGGAGAAAAATTGACAGCGGACCGACATTCCTAGCAGTAGACCTAGCAATGGATTCAATATAATCTGTCCGTTCAAAGTCAGCAGAAAGTGTTAGCCCGAGAAGGTGCAATAAGTCACTCCCTTGGAGGTTAGCATCAACCATCCTAATGGAAGGCAAAAAGCTTTTTTAGGGGATTAAAAGAGAGCAGTTTTATTTTGGGTTGCTAAAATTAACCAGACATTTCTTGCCCCATTTACCAACAAACTGGAGGTCATTTTTTATATCAGCTACCAATTTAACCTTAACAAATCAATTCTTAAAAAACATTTGGACCAGACTATGTAAGTAATAGTACATTTTATTTTTTAAATAATTTTAAGTAGCAACTAAAGAAAAAAAGTTTATTTTCCACACAACAGTTCACAAAATTTTTATTTTATCAATCACTAACTTGTCTTTTTTTAATCTCCATTTAAATACAGTCACTTGAATATTCTGTATTCTTTCCAAACTGATTTGACAGTAAATATTTTATTTAATCATTTAAATATTTTATTTAATACATTTAAATATATTTATACTAGTTAACTACTGTGAAAGAATTCAGAATTTTGAAAAGTCATTTTACATGACATTTTTTAATACATTGAAATAACTTTAAGCCCATAATTTATCAAATTAAACATATTGAATACCCTTCTATATATCAGGTAAAATTAAATATTATACCTTTTAGTTGATGTACAAGTAAATTATTTTTTCTATTACAGGAAGGTGAAAAAAAATTTCACACCAAACTTTAAAATGTATTTGTCTAGAAAGTAAATTTTTGAAGTTGCAACTACTGTATTTGATGGCATATAAGGCGCACCTTTTTTTTTACTAAAAATATCCTTTAAAATTCCTGTGTCTTATATGCCATATGTAAGTTTAAAATTCATGATAGTTGAGTGAAATTAGCAACCTGGCAGCTATCCTATTAGCTTAGACTTTAGAGTAACTTATTGTCATTATTTAAAAGCAGATTAAAAGTGTTATAATTGATAATATTAATTTCATCACATTTAATATTAGTACTTTATTTCACTAAAGTTACATGCAATAAATTAAAATATATATATTTTTAAAACATATTTGTTTTCTTACCTTTGGATATAATATTTTTTTTTTATAGGCTTATATTATTTTTTCCTATTATTTTTCATTTAATTGTAACCATGGCCTGTTTAACCAAAATAAATATAGCCTAGGCTGTACCGTTTAGTAATAATTCTACTAATTACTAATTTTTTCTTGATTTGCACTGCTGAACTTAGTGTGCATCTTATATACCATCAAATACAGTATTTAAATTTTTAGCAATGATATTTTTTGTTGAGTAGTGAAAATTAACTTTTTAAAAGAATATTTAATATTACACTTATTATTATAAAAAATAAGTGTACATCAAAATCTACCATGGAAAAAGTTTCAAATTTCATTATTAAAATAATAAAAACCTTAAAATTCAAATAAAAATCCTTGTTTCAAAATCTAGTCAAATTCTAATTGTAATAGTTATCTCTAGAAATGAATATAGAGGAAAAAAAAAATATATACTCAAGGAAAGACAAAACAAACTTCAACGCAAAAAAACTATCACTTCTTTTTGAAATCAAATGTGTCTGTAAAAAAAAGAAAAGAAAGAATCTGTTAGATAAACACATTTGTGAAAAAAAATCACAGTCATTTTTAATAACATTCTTAAAAAAACAGTCGAGGTGATAACAACAGCAACAACACATTTAATTTGATTTTTCAACTTTGAAAATAACAGGAAAAGAAATTCTAGAATTATAGGAATTTCAGTCAAAATTTCAAGTTTAATCATTTGAGAGGCTTTTTGTCATTTCTCTCATTACGGATTTGACAATTTTTGGTCAATATTCAAATGTTAACATCCCAGTAAAAAGGTTTTGTTAAGTTTTTTTTTTTTGAAGTTTTAAAGTTTGTGAAAACATTCAATGACAATGAAATACAATGTCAGTATTCTTTAAGTGTGTTTTCTTTGACAAGATATTTTTTATAAATTAAAGCACATGATGATTCACTTTGATAACTGCTTATAAGTTAAAGATCACCAAATGAAAAGTGAATCTGTCTCCAAACTCTGATTTTAGTAAAATAAAATTGTAAACTTTTAGGAGTACAAGAAAGACCCTTTCAAGCAGTCATAATGTGTTCTTTTTATCTAAATTTTTAAATGAAGAATTATCATTAGTATTCACTTATTTGTTTGAACAAGTATCTTCATCTTGGTTTTTAAATTAGAAAAAATGTTGTAGTCTCTGGCCTCCGTAGTTGACAACTTTTTAGAAACTTTCAACTGAATCCTTCATTTATTTCATGTGTTTGTGCGTTGTGGTGCATTGGATATTGACTTGGAATGAGAAATCGGGGAGCCGAGTTCAAATTCAAGCTGAATTCACTGCATTCACTTATGCGCAAATACCCTTGGGAAAGGTATTAATCCATCTATTCCTTCCAGTTATGGGTTAAATAACAGGACAGATTGGGTTCTATAGCCTTGGTCGGCAACCAGTCTACTGCAGAAAGCAATGGCAACCTACTGCGGGATAATCATCTGCCCAGTCAGTCATGTCTCTTTCGAGACATGATCACCCAAGCGTGTATCATGTATGGCACTTAACTGACTGTTCTCGTTATGTCCGTCCATGCTAGGGGGAGATAACTCTAATCGGTTAATTTAATTATCCTTGTGACATAATTTCTGAACCAGACTGTATATGATCATTTTTGTTTTTTTGTTTTTTAGAACTACCCAATCTAGGGATTAAACTCACGACCACCTGGTAACTAGTTCCAAGTCACTAGTATTTCATTTTTTTGGTAATACTCAATCTTCTTAACAATTTGCCCATAGCTGGGACCCTAACAGGTGCTACCAGTCTGGGCCAGGGTGGATCTGGGAGAAACAGCAATTAAGAGGTGGTTCCATGCTCCTCACAACCTCCCAATCAGAGGCCTTGCTGCTGGATGCAGTTTACCATCATGCCCAGAACCACATATTTTGTGAATCTCGACAAAAATATAAGCACTAACTTCTTCTTCTTCTATGTGCCTTGTCCCTTCCGGACGTAGGTGGATTTCCACATCTCCCTATCCCTGGTGGCTCTCAACTCGCTCTTCCCTGTTACACCGCGCAACTTCCATTCCACCATCCCTCCCACACAGGCCAGTCAAGTATGTTACGCGCTGTTTTCCCATCTCTCCTTCCCTCTATTTGGCCTGTTAGTATCACATTCTTCAAGCCCACCTTCCTAATTGCATGTCCCAGAAAATTCAGCTGTCTCTTCTTGATGCTCAGTATTAATTTCCTTTTCATTTCCATCCTTTCCAAAACCTCATCATTGCTCACATGCTTGATCCATGATATCTGCATCATCCTTCTGTAGAACCACATTTTGGTTGCCTCAAGTTTTTCCTTCATCTTCGATGATATTGCCCAGCATTTACTGCCATTTTGAAGAACTGACATCAGATAGCAATCCAGTAGTTTCTTCTTTGTTGCTAGTGAAATTTCTTGTCTCTTAATACTCTACTCAGCTTCTGGAATGCGCCCTTTGCCATGCCAATTCACCTTCAGATTTCTGTATCCTACTTTCAATACTCAATCTAGGAGACTATACCTGATAAATCGATTAACCAGGTTTGCCAGATGTCACCTGTGTCAATCCCCATTGATCCATGGTCAAGTATGTGGGCTTCTACGTCATGCAGAGTTGTTCACAAAAATCAGATTCATGCAAATAGCCTCATCAAACCTCAATGATTCACAGCCATTTTTGTACCTGCCACTGGTGAGTGGGTAGGGGTGAAAGGAAGAGTGGATGACATGATCCTGATATTCGGATACAAGTGTTTACTGACAATGCCAACGACCTGTTGGAATTATCTTGGAAGTCTTAACTAATATGATATTTCCTATAGTATGGTCAGTGGAATCCAAATAACCTAAACCCATGGATTAATGAAAGAGTTTGGCTGAGAATTCCAAGGTTACAATTAAAAATGGCTAAGAAATACAACAATCTCAAGATGAAGATATTAGTCCAAGTAAATAATAGTAGTAGTAATAATAATGGTTGCTGTAAATATGATATTCAGATAGCATTTATATAATATCAATTTGAAATATTTAAAGTTAAATTCCATTTAAATTTAGAAATTTAAGTTCTGCAAAGAGGAAATTTATAAATGTAAAATATCCTTTTTGAAGAATATTAACATTCCAATATTGGCCATGTTTTTTTTGTTTTTGTTTGCATTTTTTTCAGCCAAAATGTACTTGGGTTGAATCTTAGACACAGATAAGCTTGATACTTGCAAAGAAAAAAAATAATTTTAAATAAACTAAAAGATTGGTTATTGGTTATTTCACATCAATAGAATTGGAATACCTTTTGTAAATAGTTAATAAAAAAAGGTGGAGTTTGCAGGTTTTTTTTTTTTCAAGAATGAGATAAAATATTTGAGTTTAGTAAAGTTGATATGAACTAAAAGTTTTTTTTTCAAAATCTCTCTCTCACTCACTCACACACACACACAGTATTTCCATGTGGCTACAAATTTCATGAACCGGGCATGACATGACAGTCAACAGCAGTCATCATTTTACAGGGAATGTTCATCATCTTCATCACTGATTGACAAAATCTGGAAAAAAAACAACAAAGAAAACTCCATAATTTATCATGAAGGTAAGTTTCTGATCTGAATTTCTGGGATGAGGAGTTATCATTATTTACACCATTTACATTCAGACTATTGTTCTTATCTTTGTTGTTAGCACAACATTTCGGCTGTTGTACCCTCCAGCCTTCATCAGATGTATATCAACTTGGGAAACCTACAAAGAATTCTGAATTGATCCCTTTATTTAAAGGTAGACCATTCTCTTCTACTGCCCATGTCTAAGGATATCTTGTCTAGTTCTTATTTTTAGTCCTGCTTAGTTATTGCTACCCCAGTTTCCACCAAGTTCAACTACATACCACCCATGTCACCATGTCACCAAATTCACAAGCCAACACTTTAATCCACTATGATATTGTCCCATTACAGCTGCAGTTGAAGACTTGTGAACATTTGTCTTTTTTTCTTTATTAATGGTTTCCATGTCATTTTTTTTCTATGCTACGTCTATTAAGCGTGTACATTGTGGTGCAGTGGATATCAACTTGGAACAACAAATTGGGGTGCCGAGTTCAAATTCCAGTTGAATCCCTTGCATTCACTTATGCACAAATACCCTTGAGAAAGGTATTAATCTGTCTCTTCCCTCCAGTTATGATTTAAATAATAAAACAGATTGGGTTCTATAGCCTTGGCTGGCAAATCTACTGCAGAAAGCAATGGCAACCTACTGCGGGATAATCTTCTGCTCAGTCAGTCATGTCTCTTTCAAGACATGATCGCCCAAACGTGTATCCCATATGGCACTTAACTGACTGACTGACGTCTATTAAGGGGGTCATCATAGCCTAGCATATGTGCTGATTCTTTCAGATGTTGTGATAACAAAAAAAAAAGACGCAGTCAATAGTTTGAATGTAATTAGTGTAAATAAAAGTGTTAAGATTGTGGCAATGACAAAAAAACAAGTCTTAGCTAGAAAAAGAATTTGTATTCTCCTAGTTTAATGTATTACCTTGAATGTCAGAGGTAATTGACAGGTATATCTGGCCGGGGGTTAGGTCAACAAAGGACAAAGGTGGTTGACGGATATATCCGGCCGTTGATGATGTCAGCAGAGTGCAACAACAAAAAAAGTACACAAGCAACAACCAGCCTGAAGGGCGATGACCAGCAAGTATATGGTTGACAGATACATCCGGCCATAGATAAAAAATAAAAGTCAACTGGGGACAAGGGTGGTTAACCAATATATCCTGACTCCTGACAGGGCCCTTTTGTGTGCACAACTCTCTCCGGCTCCCCTCCTGCTTCACACAAGTATCACAGACAAAGGATAAAAATATAAGGTTATATTTTTATAGATACATGTTCCTCATTGTTTGACAAATCCAGCAGCAGTATATATCCTGGGTATGATGATAAACTGCATCTGGCAGTAAGGCCTCTGATTGGGAGATTGAAGGTTTAGAGGAATGTGGAACCACCTCTTAATAGCTGTTGTTCCCAGGTCCACTCTGACCCAAGATAGTAGCACTTATTAGGGTCCCAGCTATGGACAAATAATGAACCCATAAACTGGGGTCATTTAAGAGAAAAAAAAAGTTAAGCTGGATAATAATCTTTAGTTTGGGATAGCAACTTATCTCAAAGAAAGTAATCTCTGATATAAAAACCTCTACACATACTCTGTGTAGAATAGGGTAGGCCGAACTCTTTAACCTTGGTAATTAATTTTCCTAGAGATGGTGTCTCAATGAAAGCACTGAGTTTTCAGTCTCCTAAACTGGTTGGTTGGTTAATTCATTTAACCAGCATATCAACCTTCATTAGGTCATTTAATGCTGAAAGTCGTTTTGATTTGTTTTATTGTTTTTGTTTGTTTAAAGTTTTGTTGGTAACATTTTTCATTCAAAAAAGGTTTTGTTGGTAACATTTTTCATTCAAAAAAGGTTTTGTTGGTAACATTTTTCATTCAAAAAAGGTTTTGTTGGTAACATTTTTCATTCAAAAAAGGTTTTGTTGGTAACATTTTTCATTCAAAAAAGGTTTTGTTGGTAACGTTTTTCATTCAAAAAAGGTTTTGTTGGTAATGTTTTTCATTCAAAAAAGGTTTTGTTGGTAACATTTTTCATTCAAAAAAGTTTTTATTGGTAACATTTTATACTTTCATGGTGTTTTGACCCCAGTTTGGGGTTAACTATTTGCCCATAGCTGGGACCCTAACAGTTGCTATCACTCTGGGTCAGAGTGGACCAGGGAAGAACAGCAATTAAGAGGTAGTTCCATGCTCCTCACAATTTCCCAATCAGAGGCCTTGCTGCCGGATGCAGTTTACCGTCATGCCCAGGATCGCTCCTAAACTGGTTGGGGTTAATTAAGGGCATACAGCTGTAAAACTCACTCCAATATTTCATGACGGTTCAATAACAGGATTATCAAGAAAACCCCGTCCAGCCCAAGTTAGCATAGAATGAACGTTAAACGATGATGGTGAGTGAGTTATCTGCTGAAACAGAATCGGTCGACTTTAGTAGGCTTTAAAATATGGTCATTGGTTGCATTTCCTTACTGTTCCCACCAATCACAACCCTTCTTACCCCTAGTAAAAGAACTCTACTTTGAACCACAGGATTGCTTGGGTCTTCATGGGTAAAGAAGGTAATTGTGCATTGTAAGTTGTGATGCAAATTTATTTACTCTTTTAGTTTATGCCCCCAGTATATTCTGCGGTTGGACTTGCAAGATTGATTTTTGATCCTTGACATTATAACTCTGGGCTTGAGAGTTTTTGAGGATCTGAACCTCCCAATTTTTTTTTTTAAATCATATCACCCCGACCAAGGCAGTAACGCCACTGATGTGCAGGAGGCTACATAGGAGTGAAAAGATTAGAAAAGAGAAAACCGGAAACCGCATCCTAAACAGGGAACAATGGATGAGCCTCTTCACCTGTTCAATAGATGTGGGTGGAGTATGAACCAGGCGATAGTTTAGTCTATCTATTCCAATTGAAGTAAAAAAAAAAAAATGAAAAGAGTGAGAAGATTGGAAAAGAGAAAACCAGAAACTGCATCCTAAACAGGAAACAAGGACATCCCTCAAAAATATAAAAGTTAAATATAAGTCTCACAAGCTGCTCAGTTCGTTCCTGCAATCAAAGAGAGAAACCAATGCACTTCCTGTAACTTATCAGTTATATGACTTGTCCGAGAAAAGATGTTCTCATCAAATTAGATTTCTCAAGCAAGTTGCCCAGAGAAATACTATCACTGATCTACCGACTGCATAAACTATTCATCATGCAAGATTTTTGCAAAAGAAAACACATTACTTACATCTGCATCTGCAGTTTCCTGGTGCATCTGAGTAAGTCCAGTCAAATCTTCCAGGTAAGAAGGCAAGTTGAATGCTTCATATAAAAAGTCAAATCCTCTGCTTCGATAATTGTTAAGCACCTAAAAATGGCAACAGCAAACAATATTAACTACAAAGCATCACTTGTAATTTTTTTTTAATCATATCACCCCGAGCAAGGTGGTAATGCTACTGATGGGCAGGGGGATATGTAAGAGTGAAAAGATTAGAAAAGAAAGAGCCGGAAACTACATCCTAAACAAGGAACAAGGGATGAGCCTCTTCACCTGTTCAATAGATGTGGGTGGAGCATGAACCAGGCGATAGTTTAGTCTATCTACTCTAATTAAAGAAAAAAAAAAGCAAAGAGTGAAAAGATTGGAAAAGAGAAAGCCGGAAACCACATCCTAAACAGAGAACAAGGAATGAGCCTCTTCACCTGTTCAATAGACGTGGGTGGAGTGTGAACCGGGCGATAGTTTAGTCTATCTATTCCAATTGAAGAAAAAAGAAAAAAATGAAAAAAATGAAAAGATTAGAAAAGAGAAAGCCAGAAACCACATCCTAAACAGGGAACAAGGGATGAGCCTCTTCACCTGTTCAATAGATGTGGGTGGAGCGTGAACCAGGCGATAGTTTAGTCTATCTATTCCAATTGAAGAAAAAAGAAAAAAATGAAAAAAATGAAAAGATTAGAAAAGAGAAAGCCAGAAACCACATCCTAAACAGGGAACAAGGGATGAGCATCTTCACCTGTTCAATAGACGTGGGTAGAGTGTGAACCGGGCAATAGTTTAGTCTATCTATTCCAATTGAAGAAAAAAGAAAAAAAATGAAAAAAATGAAAAGATTAGAAAAGAGAAAGCCAGAAACCACATCCTAAACAGGGAACAAGGGATGAGCCTCTTCACCTGTTCAATAGACGTGGGTAGAGTGTGAACCGGGCGATAGTTTAGTCTATCTATTCCAATTGAAGAAAAAAGAAAAAAATGAAAAAAGTGAAAAGATTAGAAAAGAGAAAGCCAGAAACCACATCCTAAACAGGGAACAAGGGATGAGCCTCTTCACCTGTTCAACAGATGTGGGTGGAGCGTGAACCGGGCGATAGTTTAGTCTATCTACTCCATTCTAATGAAATAGAAATTTCAACATCATCATCTACATTTTTCTTCTACAGTTCTCGCTATCTTTGTAGTTTTCCACCTTACATTTATATGTCAAGTTGGTATTCACTTCAAAAGAAACTGTCAATTTAAAGACATAGACTTTTCAGTATTTGTCTATACATCTAAGATGAGGTCGTATTTGCATTATTTATATTGTTCGAAATATTGTCCTCATCTTTATTGCCATGCTTGCAACGTTACAACTGACGTATGCTTTGGATTTCTTCGGGTGCTAAAAATTTAAAACCGAACCCTTTAGTTCGGTCACTGGGATATATCATTCTCATTCCATGAGTGAATAAATAATGTTAAGTTAAAGGGAGATAATTACATGGCTACTGGAAGTGGCATTGCACACGGAATGAGAATGATATAACCCAGTGATCAAACTAAAATGTTCTGTTCAAAATTCCTAGCACATGAAGAAGGCTGGAATGTACAATGGTCGAAACATCATAAACATAACAATAAACATGTAGTCCAAACAATGTAAATAATGTAAACTTTTTAATCGACCAATTGATATACTTCAAGTTCACACTTTAGAGATTATGTAGTAAGGTAAAAATTTCTGATTATTAACATTTAAATCCATAAAAATCAAGATCGAAAGAAGTAATGGATATTTTTAATTTATCAATCTGATTGATTTTATCACTTTAAATCGATACTCATATTTGAGTAGACGTTCCATTTATTTATTAAACAGTAAATTTATTTATTTTCATCACCCAGCCTGAATATACAAGGTGGCAGTATGAAAACCTGACAACAGTCAGGATTTAACAAAATATGCTGGCATTTGTTTTTGTGCCATAAATAAACTAATTAATTAAGCAGCATCTGAAGCTGTGCCTTGTTGAGGTGTATATATTGTATAGATGGACAAAATTCAAAATGTTGGTAAAACCCATAAAAAGCCTGCCTGGTAAGCAAAAGAAAACTCAATAAGAAAAAAAAAAAAGAAAGAAAAAAAAAGACCAACAAGAAATAAAGCAAAAACCAAGATAAAAATCTTTACGGTTATCAAGACAAAGCAAAAATGCTTCACAGCTTCACACTTCAAAAAGAGACAAAGTTTGGATCACTACTTAAGTAGCAACCAGAACATGTGGTGTGTGTGTGTGTGTATATTTTTTATTTTGGTGTATGTGTATTTTTAATTTTTGTGACATTTCTGGTATGATTGCCACTTTTAATGCTAAGCTGTATACTTCTCTACCCTTCACCTAACCTCAATATTTCTTCTCTGCGCTAACCTACTATTTATTTTTTCAATATTCTGAATGTAATTAAACTATTTGAATTTTTGGATATGACAAGACAGGAGTTTTTAAACACATGTTGAAATAAATCAGGATTTATAATCACTTTAATTGTGCATTGAGTTTTCTTTTCTGTATATTATATTGCTCTGAATTTTCATTGAGTTCTCTATTTTATCTATTTATTATTTTATATTAATTAGATAAATTTTGGGGGATTATCCTCTCCATTTTATGGATTTTACATTATTTCCATATATATATATATATATATATATATATATCGTATATTGAGGCAGCAGATATTTTTCTAAACATATACTGTTAAATATAAGAGACAATGAATGTCTATTATGTTTAATCATGAGCCGTTCTCTGGGACTAATAATAAACCCACTACATATATTGGTTTTACTACAACCACGCTCTCCCGTAGACTTACCTGTCACCTTTTTGATCAAATTTCAATTAAACAACATTTCTTAGAAAAACATAGTCATGTAGGTAATATCAGACAGATTTTAGTCAACAATACAACAATACTCACTAATATACACAGTAAAAAGAAACTTCAGATATTGGAGGCCATCTACATCGAATTAAAACAATCTACACTTAATAAAATCACGTTTAAATCTGTTCATAACACATTACATTGCATTTAAATATATGGTTCTGTTAACATTTTGGGCTCTCATGCGGTGTGACGTCATAGAACTGCATTACAAATTTACAAACTGCGTTTGCTATTTGGTGACTGTTGTCGTTGCTTAGCAAAGTTTTATGTCAACACAAGATAAAATCATCTTTGATGGTGGATGTTTTTATGTTAACATCCATGTAACCTCTCTGAAGATGGCTCATGTGAGTCAAAAGCTTAGAACCAAATTAATAAAAAATTATCCAAATGTTGAAGAATTTTTGTCTTTATTTTCACCTGAAATTAAAGCCAAAATATGATGTTTAGAATGGCTCATGATTAAACATAATAGACATTCATTGTCTCTTATATATATATATATATATATATATATATATATATATATATATATATATTAAAAACAGAAATTGGAATTGTTTCCATTGAGGGAAATTGGTATAAAAGAAAAAGTGCAAGAAGCCGTGAACGTTTTGTATAAGGTGTAGATTTAGTGTTGCTATTATTATAATTATTACTTGCTTTTTGTATGATATAATAAGTGTCCATAATGGTATTTGTGTCAATACACATATTTTGAGTCTAAAGTTGACTCTTTTCAGGTGAATAAACTGGTGACTTCACATGTCGAGATCCGTTTGCTTTTCTGATAGCCAAATTATTGCGTATAAATAGATAAGTCAAGTGGTAAGTATGTTGGAAAGTTCATATGCGTGTTGTTTTTTTTTCATGCTCACGCATTAAGTTTCTTTTGTCACCTTCATTGACCGTAAAAGTTTTTTTCACTGACTTGCGAAATTTGATTTCCTCTATATTTCAAAATTGTTTTCAGCAATTTTGATTCAACTCTACTCTATGGGTTCTTTTTGTTGTTTTTGGGATACTATTTGAATTTAGTGTGTGTGTGTGTATGTGTGCCTGTGTATGTATCCTAGAGTTTTCATGTTGTTTTGTTGAGGGAAGGATTGTATTTTTTATTAGTATTTCTTCTTGCATCATGAGTGTGTTATAATCTGCATTTTGGTAGATAGGCATCACTCTGAATTTACCTCCACTGCATTCATGTAAATGTTAGGAGACATAAAATTTCCTGTTATTAGCTAGTTTAACGTTACTTTTGTGCAGAAATATTCTTTTATTCAGGCCTTGTGTTACCCCCCCCACCCCACATATTTTTGGGCATTCATCGCATTTTAGAGCATAAATTACATTCTTAGAGTTGCAACTCAGATCTGTTTTTATTTTGAATGTAGATATGTTCAAATTTCAAACTAATTAGGATTATATAACAAAAAACAAAAAAGGTTTTTTTTGGTTTTTTCATTCCAACTGGAAGATGCCAACTTACCAAGCTGACATTAATGGCTTTGATACAAAAGACACAGTTGCAAGAAATAAACAGGAAATTTCACTCAAATCTTAAAATTTGATACACATGACCAGACACGGCTTAAATTACCTAATTCTAATCCTTTTTAAAGTTTATCTGCAAATGGTCCAATCAGCAAAATTTATGCTCAACATTTTTATTATTAAACTAGAATTAATTTGTCAAATTGGAAAATATATTTCTAAAGAGAAAAATATAAAATGCAGATGTAAGTCATTAATAATAATATTTTGATACTAATTAATCCTCGATTGATGATATTTTGAAATTAATTAATCCTTGATTAACCAATCAAACTTATGAAAGTCTGAGTCTTCAGATGACTTTAGATAATTTGTTCTTCCTCGCAGCCCATAGTCTAAATTTGTGGCTGAAAGACACAAACAGAAAACGTGTGCCAGTTGATGACAACATGCTGTGTGAGAAAGCATTAAAATGTAAATTATATTCATCTTTGGGGCATATTCACTACCTGGAGATCTCACCATCCATGTAGAACCTCCCCACTGTAAATAATATCTTACTGTTGTAGTGTATGATTTATGCCAGGAAATTGTCTGAATTGAATTTAATGTCAATAGAGAACTTTTGTTCTAAGAGAAGTTGATCTGCAGTGACCCCCAATATGTAATTAGGCATCACCTTAAGTGAGGACAAAATAAACTTTGTACTCAGTATCACACCAGGTGCATTAGAGAGTGTAATCCCTACATCCCTTTTTAAAAATGGGCAATCCTGGTGTTCTTTTTAAAAAATGGGCAATTCCAGCATCCCATTTAAAAAATGGGCAATTTCAGCATCCCTTTTTAAAATTGGGCAATCCTGGTGTCTCTTTTAAAAAATGAGCAATCCTGGTGTCCCTTTTAAAAAAATAGGCAATCCCTGCATCCCTTTTTAAAAATGGGCAATCCTGGTGTCCGTTTTAAAAAAAATGGGCAATTCCAGTGTTCCTTTAAAAAAATGGACAATCCCGGTGTCTTGTTTAAAAGATGGGCAATCCTGGCATCCCTTTTTAAAAATGGGCATTTCTGGTGTGCCCTTTAAGCAGTGTTTACAATGTTGCACTGTATTCTTATTCAGTTTTAATTCTTAAATGATTCTTGATTTTCACAACTGAAACATCAACAAAGTAAAATATTTCAAGCAAAATATTTGGTTCTTAGAAGAAAAATATCTACAGAGTTAAATATAAACTTACAGAAAGAGCTCAAAACTCAAAACATCTACAGTAAAAGAAGAAAAAAAGAAAAGAAAATGGTTTGAGAATAAACAAAAAAATACTTACTATGTCCGAACATGCAGTACATTTACTGAAAGCGCTGGCTGCTGGTAAAACAATATGGTATCGGGAGAGAAAACCACGCATCTGAAAGTAATTTAAAAATCATTAATGAGAAAAAAATCTCCTTTCATATAAGAAAGAATCAAGTTTGGTCACAAAACACCAATCAATCAAAGGCTATTAAGTAATTAAAATGAACTCAATTAGAATTGGAACTCAGCTCTCTGATTCCTCTATCCATTACTCTACCATACCTCCTAATAGGTATACACAAAGAGATAGAGTCATACCTTTCCCAAAAGTATTAGCAAATAAGTGAATGTCAGTCGGTCAGTTAAGTGCCATACATGATACACGCTTGGGCAATCATGTCTCGAAAGAGACATAACTGACTGGGCAGAAAATTTTCCAGCAGTAGGTTGCCATTACTTCCTGCAGTAGACTGGTAACCAACCAAGGCTACAGAACTCAATCTGTCTTGTTATTTGACCAATAGCTGGAGGAAAAAGATGGATTAATACCTTTCCCAAGAGTATTTGCGTGTAAGTGAATGCAGTGAATTTGACTAGAATTCAAACTTGGTGCTCCGATTTCTTGTTCTGAGCCAATATCCACGGCACCACACAATGAACTAGCTATGGTATAGCTGGACAATTGTTTGAACTAATCCGGTTATTCCTATCTAACCGCACATTGAAAGTGATATTAAACGGACATGCCTCCCAGAGCTACCATATGAACACGGGTGTCCCTCAAGGCTCTATCCTAGGTCCTACGCTCTTTCTGATCTACATTAATGATCTCCCCAATACCAGAATATCCCAAGTAGGTATGTACGCCAATGACACCACAGTTTACTCTCGCCTCGATCAAAAATCTGGCGTGGGCAACAAAGCTAACCTTGCAGCCGAGTTTGGAAAGGACCTCCAATCCGTAGTGAACTGGGGTAAGAAATGGCTCGTAAATTTTAATGCTTCTAAAACAAAGCTACTATCAATTAACCATCATAGACAACCACACCTACTTCCCATTAGCATGGACCAGGCTTGCTTCCCAGAGAGTAAAACACTATGCCCTCTTGGTCTCAAACTTTCAGCGGACCTCAAGTGGAATGACTATATCTAAACCATTGCTAAATCCGCTGCTATGAAAGTCGGTTCTCTGTGCAGGGCCCAGAGGTTTTTTCCGTCTGAATCTATCCTGCACATTTATAAATCTACCATCCGCCCGTGCATTGAATACTGTTGCCATATCTGGTCGAGTGCCCCTGCTATTCTCCTTGGGCTTCTCGACAAGGTATAGCGGAGGGTCTGTAATGTGATTGATACTGACTTGGCAGACCGCCTCTCTCTCACAGGCGCAATGTGGCTTCCCTGTGTCTCTTCTATAAATACTTTCATGGCTTCTGCTCCAATGAACTTAGATCACTGGTGCCCCCTAGGTTCGAATTTGCACGAGATACTAGATTAGCAACTAGATCCCACCCTTTTACAGTGAAACCGATAAAATGCAACCACAACTTCTACTCCAACAGTTTCTTTTCTCATACTTCCCAACTGTGGAATTCCCTTCCACATGACTGCTTCCCCAACAACTACAATCTCCAGGAGTTTAAATGTAAGGTCAGTAGTCAGTCAGTTAAGTGCCATACGTGATACACGCTTGGGCGATCATGTCTCGAAAGAAACATGACTGACTGGGCAGAAGATTATCCCGCAGTAGGTTGCCATTGCTTTCTGCGGTAGACTGGTTGCCAACCAAGGCTATAGAACCCAATCCATCCTATTATTTAACCCATAACTGGAGGGAAGAGACGGATTAATACCTTTTCCAAGGGTATTTGCGCGTAAGTGGATGCATGGAATTCAACTGGAATTTGAACTCTGCTCCCCGATTTCTCGTTCTGAGCTGATATCTACTGCGCCACAACTCGCTTCCATTCTTTCAAACACTCTTCCCATCCTCCCAACTATCTATCACCCCCCCCTTCTGACATTTCCTATATCTAACCACTCTTTCTATTTACCTTCCCCTATATAGCCCCAAGCGCAATAGTGGCAGTGGAATGCCTTGCTTGGGGTGAAACGATTAAAAAAAAAAAAAAAAGAATTTAAACTCAGCTTTCTGATTCTTCAATCCAAGCTACTATCCATTACTTCACTGTGACTCCAGGCAAGCCATAAACTGTAATATGTACAGAACTCTAGCTAATTCTACCCTGTAGTAATGATATAAGACCTTTCACTGATCATGTCTAAGTTATTGCTACACCAGTTTCCACCAAGTCCAACTACATACCACCCATATCATCAAAACTCACGAACCAACACTTTAATCCACTAGGATATAGTCCCATTACAGCTGCAGTTGCTGTTGAAGACTTGCAGTCATTTGCATTTCTTTCTTTATTAACGGTTTTCATGTTTTTATTTCTATGCTAGGTCTATTAAGGGGGTCATCGTAGCCTAGCATATGTGCTGATTCTTTCAGATGTGATAACAGAAAAAAGACGCAGTCAATAGTCTGAATGTAATTAGTGTAAATAAAAGTTAAGATTGTGGCGACAGGAAAAAGCTTGAAAAAGGATTTGCATTCTCATTATTTATTGTATATAATACAATTGTGGCACAAGGCCAGTTTGGGGGAGGGGATCAAAATCTCAGGTTGGTCTTCAGTACCTATCCTATACCTAGCTAATCCGACTCACAACCCAAACATACTTTACAATTTTCTCATCCACCACAAGAACTTGTCCATCAACATTCTATCCTTCATATACCAAAATACCTCAAACATACCATGGAACTAAAAAAAAAAAACCCAAATGAGCATAAAAAATTTCATTGTGAACAATAAGTACAAAAATATATTTAAAAATAAATGATGAAAATAATATGTGGCGAGGGACATAACATAAATTCCCAAAACAAAAAATACAAACAGAAATCATTTGCATTCTCTGGGTGTAATATATTACCTTGAATGGCAGAGGTAACTGACAGCTACATCCGTCAGTGGGTAAGGTGAACAAAAGACAAGGGTGGTTGACAGATAGTCAATAATTTGAATGTAAATAGTGTAAATAAAAGCAATAAGATTGTAGTGACAGAAAAAAAAAAGTCTTAGCTTGAAAAAGGATTTGCATTCTCTGTGCTATTTGCCGAAACAGAAAATCAAGATTCGGTTGATTTTAGTAAGTCTTGAAATATGATCATTGATTGCACTTCCTTACTTGTCTCAACCAATCACAACCTTTCTTACCCCCAGTAAAAGAACTCTACTTTAAACTGCAGGATCACTTGCATCTTCATAGGTGAAGAAGGTAGGTGAGCATTTTGAGTTGTGATGCAAATTTAGATGCTATTACCTTAGCTGGACGAACATTTTATAGTCACACCTATATTCTTTATAAAATAATTTTTCATAAATGTGTTTTGTCATTAAAATAATTTTTTTAAAAATCCTTAATTCTTGTCTCAAAAGAGTATAGAGTAGTTAGTGCTTTGTGTCTCATAAAATTTGGTTAAAAATATAAAAAAAATTTTTTTAGATCTTTTTGAAGATAATTAAAATTTCTTTCAGAAAATCTTTTTATTGTCTGCTGGGAAAATTTAATATTTTACAGAAATTTAAACTATTCAGGATTCCTGGAAATAATTTAAACATAATAATTATAAACTTTGGTACTTTATTTGTGAATATCAAACAAAATGATTATATCATGCGTGCCTAATTCCTGACCTCTGACAATGCATTTCTGACCTTTTCAATGCATTTCTATAATAAAAATCATTAACAATCCATTTACATTATACATATATTAGCACTAATCTAACACTAATGGTAGTTTTTTTTTCAATGTTCCACTTATACAAGACCCAAGAGTCACTCAAGCTAGGGTTTACTTTGTGGTACTATATAAGCATAAGAAAAAGTAATAACACATTCTTCCTGATTTTCAATGCATTTTTATAGTAAAACCATTAGAAATGCATTTGTTATACATATAACATTCCTGACCGTTGACAATCGCTAATTTTTTATGCATTCTTATAGTTAAATTATTGGCAAGGCAACATATAATAGCCCTATTTTATCAGTAACCAGTCAGTCAGTTAAGTGCCATATGTGAGAGCTACTTGGGTGATCATATCTCGAAAGAGGCATGACTGACTGGGCAGAAGATTTTTCTGCAATATGGTTGTCATTAAAATAATTTGATAGACTGGTTGCCAACCAAGGCTATAGAACCCAATCTGTTCTGCTATGTAACCCATAGCTGGCGGGAGAAAAGACAGATTAATACCTTTCTCAATGTATTTGTGCACAAGTAAATGCAATGAATTCAACTGGAAATCAAATTTGGCTCTCCAATCTCTCAATATCAATATCCACTGTACTACAATGCAATTATCAGCAATATTTGCATTAACTGCTGACTACTGACAATCCCTTTCTTTTTGAATTTTAACACAATATACAGATTGGGTTTTAAATCTTGCTAAAACAAATTTTTATGAAAAAAACTGCTAAGCTTAACCTTCAGTTGTCAACTTTTTCCACCCAGAAATACCAGTGCAGCTGATGAAAACAGAAAAGCACTGCATTTAGAGATGCTTAATAAAATATAAAAAAGAATATGCAATGTTATAAGTCCTGACCTGGCATTTTGGCATCAGTCTCAATCCAACTGTTGTAATGTAACTTCCATGTACCTTTTCTATCAATATTTGGTAATTACTTTGATGATAATTCAAATTTTAAGCACAGTACTAGATTGGCAGTTAGGTCTCATTATTTTACAGTTGAAATGGCTATATGCAACCACAAGCTCTATGCTAACAGTTCCTTCCCTCACACTTCTTGCTTGTGGAAATCTCTTCTATCCTTTTACTTTCCAATCATCTTTCATCTTCAAAAATTTAAATGGAATGTCAAAGATATTCTGTCTTTTTAAGTCCTGTTCTTTATTTGTTCTCTCCATAATAATCTTGTATCTTATAACATGGGAGCTGACTGTGTCATGTAGCAATGTCTCTATGATATTGACCACAAAGGAATCAGATTAAATTCTCATCTATGATACCCAGAATAGTTATGTAGTGTGATTTTACACCTGTAATTATTATTAAGCTTTCATTTGGATCATCTTACCTGATGAGGAACTATTCCAAAAGAGGACTCAGTATCTTTTAGAAAGGAATCGGTTTCTGAATTTGTACAAGCTGGAGCATTTAGTCTGAAAATAGAAATCGACAATTTGTTTTATTAAAATGCACATGACAAAAGCAGAAAAATATTTTTAAATTGATAACTGATAAAATCATCTTTCATATAATTCATTATAAAAACAATTATATACACTATATATTTTTTAATCATTTCACCCCAAGCAAGGCAATAAACAAAAGGGGTTACTGAGTGTGAAAGAATAAGAAAAAAACATAATCAAGGAGAGAGAACAATAAAAGAAAAGGAATTAAGAAGACAGTAAATAACGATTGATATAGCATTTCAATTTTTGAAGATCAAATTTGGCGGGAAAGCAAGAAGCAGGAAGAGAGTTCCACTAGCGACAGAAGAAACTGTTAGCATAGGACTTATAATAATATGAGAAGAAAAAATATAATTAAGGAGAGAAAACAATAAAAGAAAAGGAATTAAGAAGACAGTAAATAACGATTGATATAGCATTTCAATTTTTGAAGATCAAATTTGGCGGGAAAGCAAGAAGCAGGAAGAGAGTTCCACTAGCGACAGAAGAAACTGTTAGCATAGGACTTATAATAATATGAGAAGAAAAAATATAATTAAGGAGAGAAAACAATAAAAGAAAAGGAATTAAGAAGACAGTAAATAACGATTGATATAGCATTTCAATTTTTGAAGATCAAATTTGGCGGGAAAGCAAGAAGCAGGAAGAGAGTTCCACTAGCGACAGAAGAAACTGTTAGCATAGGACTTATAATAATATGAGAAGAAAAAATATAATTAAGGAGAGAAAACAATAAAAGAAAAGGAATTAAGAAGACAGTAAATAACGATTGATATAGCATTTCAATTTTTGAAGATCAAATTTGGCGGGAAAGCAAGAAGCAGGAAGAGAGTTCCACTAGCGACAGAAGAAACTGTTAGCATAGGACTTATAATAATGAGAAGAAAAAATATAATTAAGGAGAGAAAACAATAAAAGAAAAGGAAAAAATTAAGAAGACAGTAAATTAACGGATTGATATAGCATTTCAATTTTTGAAAAGATCAAATTTGGCGGGAAAAGCAAGAAGCAGGAAGAGAGTTCCACTAGCGACAGAAGAAACTGTTAAAGCATAGGACTTATAATTGTAGAGAAGAAAAAATATAATTAAGGAGACAATTTAAAAGAAAAGGAATTAAGAAGCAGTAAATAACAATTTTTGATATAGCATTTCAATTTTTGAAGATCAAATTTGGCGGGAAAGCAAGAAGCAGGAAGAGAGTTCCACTAGCGACAGAAGAAACTGTTAGCATAGGACTTATAATAATATGAGAAGAAAAAATATAATTAAGGAGAGAAAACAATAAAAGAAGAAGAATCAAGAAGCCATATATGATGTTACGACACTAGACACATTGGGTGCTAGAATTATAAAATGTCAAGTTAAGCATCTCTGCATTTTTGGCGTTTTTCTCAATGACTAATTATAACCAAAGTTTGTTTATATTTCATTTCCTCCTTTTGCAAATACATGAGCACATCAACAAAAGTCTCTTTGAAGAAAAAAAACGATCATCAGATTCTTTTTGATTTTGTAATTCAATTTCCAATTAAATTTATGTTATAAGAAAATTTATTATTTTTTCAGTTAAGATACATTCTTCTTTTTTTTCTCATCGCAATTCAGAGACACTAAAAAAAATTAAACACACACACATATATATTATTAATTATTAGGTTAGAACATATGCAAACTACTACAAAATTGCAGTAGTTTGTAGTTTGCACATGTTATAATATAATAATAAATATTCATAGCTCTATTTTATACTGAGCACTGTTTTAAATTGAAGTTTTCAATGTTGCAATTATTTTCTTAATTCTTATATATATATATATATATATATATATATATATATATATATATACACGCTCTCATACCCTGATTGAGCACAATGGAGGAATGGTAGACTTTGTAAAAGCAGTAGCTACTCACGCATCGTTCATTCAGTAATGAATTTGAACACTCTCAGCAATTGGTATGTGTTTACATTGTATATAACATGCTAAAGTCTGCTTTCCTCTACCGAGCATCCATAACTCAGAGGTAGAATCACCAACTGATGTCAATTCGGTCGGGTTTCAATCCTGACTAGAAGCAATCGGATGTCTAACCATACTGATGAGCTGTGATAAAGTGAAACAGACTTGTCTGTGGATGACTATTTACGCTCTCACGCCCCAATTGAGCACTATGGAGAAATGGTAGACTTTGAAAAAACAGTAGGTAGCTACTCACGCATCTACACATCATTCATTCAGTAAGGAATTTGAACACTCTCGACTAGTGGCGTGTGTTTGCATTGTATATAACACGCTAAAGTTCGACTTCCTCTACTGAGCGTCCATAGATCAGAGGTAGAATTACCAACTGATGTCAATTCGGTTGGGTTTCAATCCTGGCTAGAAGCAATCGGATGTCTAACTGTACTGATGAGCTATGATACTGCGAAACAGCTCTGTCTATGGATATATATATATATATATATATATATATATATATATATATATATATATATATATGACTAACTGAAACTCATTGCGCCTAGGGAAGCATAGGCTATCAGAAAAAGGGTTGTCGATGCTTCTGTAACTTCTCTGTTTACAGGTAGGGGTGTTGACCCTACACAAACTCCTTTATATTCTGGGTGAGGTAGACTGCCAACCAAGGCTCTAGAACCCAATCTGTCCTGGTATTTAACCTATAGCTAGAGGGAGCAGAGATTGATTAATACCTTTCCCAAGGTTTTTGTTTATAAGTACTTTATTTCATATAAATCCAATTTGTTTTTTGCCTTGGCTAAGACTAAATACAGTTTCCCTCTTGTCTCTTTCTTTTAGTCATACTGTTCCTCTTTACAGATTATATCTGAGAATATTTACATATATGCCTATACATATATAAGTATTTACAAACATACCCAGCAGGATGTTGCAAAATAGAAACCAAGAGATCCACTGCCAAAGCTGCTCCCATCATTGATATCCCTGGTCGGGACACAGTGCACTGCTGATCAAGAGTTCGATCTTTAGTAGACTGAAAAAAAAATAAAGAAATGGAAAAGATAGATTTTTATGAGTTGCACCTTTAAGAAAGCAAGCTGATAACATAAATACAAGTACATATATACATGGAAAGACATACGTTTATTTTTGGGATTAATGTGTATAGAAATTGTCCAAATTATTGTTCATTACAGGCATTTATGAATTCAAATGTCTGATAGGGACGTAGGTTTCTGACAAAAATTTAGACTCACTTATCAAGATGGCTTAATCTACATTTCTTTGACTATACATGGATAATTCAAAAAGTGTTAAGACAACTAGATCATTTGTTCCTCTCAAGAATGTTGTGTAAGTATTTGTGACTTTAAGTGCATTCTCCTGCCTAGCTCAAGTTACAGACAGTTACAGACAAAAGTAACTTGAGCTAGGCTCCTGCCTAGCTCAAGTTAGCTACAGTTACAGACAAAAGTAACATTAAGATATTCTTTATGCTTTTTGATTGACAATGTTTTCAAAATTCTTATTGTATCTTGTAATTAGATACTCTATCAAAAATTTAAGTTTGTTCAGAAGTTTCAATTTTTTTTATCAGCCTTGATTTTGAGTGAGAGTAAGTTGTTTGACATCTAAAAATACAGAAGTGCATGACACATGGTCAGTGAATGTCTCTATTGTTTTTCTTTTTTTTTTTCTAAGTTTAGATTTAAAAGCAGCGCCCATGTATTTGTGATAAAAGGAACAAGTTTTGGTCTGCTCTTGAAAGTGAACAGACTGTCTTGTGTAGTTCTGATGCTACCCATTTGATTTGCTAACCACATGTTGATTTGATCATTGCTGATAAATAACTTCAGACATTTCACACTCCACCCACATCTATTGAACAGGTGAAGAGGCTCATCCCTTGTTTCCTGTTTAGGATGCGGTTTCCAGTTTTCTCTTTTCCAATCTTTTCACTCTTTTCTCTCTTTATTTTTTTTCAATTGGAGTAGATAGACTAAACTATTGCCTGGTTCACACTCCACCCACGTCTATTGAACAAGTGAAGAGGCTCATCCCTTGTTTCCTGTTTAGGATGTGGTTTCCGGCTTTCTCTTTTCCATTCTTTTTACCCTTATGTAGCCCCCTGTGCATCAGTGGCGTTATCGCCTTGCTTGGGGTGATATGATTAAAAAAAAAAATATCTCTATAACGACTATTTCAAACAAATATGAACATTTAGCAACTTTGCAATACAACATACTCATTGAAAAGACAACTATATCCATAAAGAAAATATTTGAAAACAGATGCTCAGTAATATCAACTAAGTCATCATTTAAACTATTTTATGTGGAATTGTTAATCAATTACAATTAAGTGTTCCAATGTAAAATGATAGAGAAAAAAAACTGCATAATAATATCACAAGTTACATGACCCGGAAGATTAGGCAACTTGTCAGATCTTAAAAGGGGGCAGATGATTGGCCAATCCCAAAGAGGGAGAAGATTACTGACAAATCAAAAACGAAGAGAAGATTATTAGTCAATACAAAAGGTGGAAATATTATTGGTCAATTCAAAAGTGTGAGAAAATTATTGGTCAATACATGGGGGGAGGGGAGAAAATTATTGGTCAATACACGGGGGTGGGAGGTGAGAAAATTATTGGTCAATACACGGGGGTGGGAGGTGAGAAAATTATTGGCCAATTCAAAAGGGGGAGAAACATTATTGGCCAATCCAGAAAGGGGAAGAAACATTATTGATCAATTTTATATATCAAGAACAATATTATGGGTGGAGGAATGTATGACAAAGTGGAAAAAGATTTTTTTTTCAACTTGGACATTGGTGTAAAGGGTTGGTTGGTTGTTTGGAGTTTTATGGCATATCAACCACTATGGGTCACTTAATGTCAAATCCAGCCTGCACATATATATTAAACACAATTTAAGGATAATGTCCTTGAACCACAGCGCGTTTATTCTTACTCCAGTAAATGATTTCAAATGTTTCTATCTAGCGTGAGTTAGTTATTTATATCAAGTAGATTGATTTATTTGCCTGGCCAATTGATGCAGTTTTTCCACTACCAGTTTTATTTACAGTGGGTAAAGGGCCAGTGTAGTATTATCCAACAGTAAGTTGATTGTTTGGATTTTTATGGTATATCAACCTTGATCAGTTGAGTATTCTGGGTTATGATGAGATATTATATTTTTGGATATAACCCTGTCTCTCTCAAGAAAGAGAGAACACCCTGGTATAAAGGGATTTTATATCTAGACTAGCCATTAGTTATGTTTATTTCTCTTAGTTTGGTATTTTTCAATGTCGACGTTATGAGATAATAATATATAAATTTTTATATATCAGCAACAATATTAAGTAGAGAATGTATGACAAAGTGGAAAAAAGATTTTTTTTCCAACTGCAATGTTGGTGCAAAGGAATTTCATATTTCAACTAGCCATGTTGTTCTTATTGACCAGAAAGCAACAAAAATTCAAATTTTGTATAAAACTTCTATGCAGTCATATTGTCACAGTAAAGTCCAATAGAAAATTTAAGTTTCAAAAAGTATCTATTAAATATAATTCTATAGTAACAAGTGAAGGTGACTAACTTACATCTCCTGGAGCTACAACATCATTACAGAAGTAGCATCCTAATTTGTCTCCAGGCAATTCTCCTTGAGGAAGGTCAACATTGTCATCTGACAGCTTTTGGCATCCTTCTTTGACATTTCTGAGGCCATGTCGAATGACCAAGAATGTGTCAAAGCCTAGCGCTGCATTAATCACAATCTGCAATGAAAAAAAAATGTTATTTAAAATTAGATTTGGATTTAAATATTTATTATGGTCAATTTTTCTCAATTAATTCGGTGAGCTGCTAGAAAGCAGTTTCTAATTATATAAGGACAATTCTTTATTCATCAAAAACATATTCCAATTTGCTGCTGTTGAATAGATGGTAATTATAATCTCCTCTCATTTACAGAATTATAAATGGCTTCTCCAATATTGCTATAAATGTTGGTAACTCAACTGGAATTTCACATTGAGGCAAGTTTGGATAGGACTTTCTGAATGTGTGTAAAGTCAGGAATAAGTGATACTTGAATTGAAAATAACCAGGGTGGAGCACACAGTTTTTGATAGACCATATATGGTCGGTCTATTAAAGTAAAGAAGAAAGACCTACTTATCTTGTAAAGCATGTTTTTTGATTGCCATTCAATAGTCAGTCAGTTAAATGCCATACATAATACACACTTGGGCGATCATATCTTAAAAGAGACATGACTGACTGGGCAGAAGATTTTGCCACAGTAGGTTGCCATTACTTTCTGTGGTAGACTGGTTGCCAACTAAGGTTATAGAACCCAATCTGTTCTACTACTTAACCCATAGCTAGAGGAAGATGCGATTGATTAATACTTTCTCAAGATTATTTGCGTGTAAGTGAATGCAACAAATTCAACTGGAATTTGAACTCAGCTCTCCGATTTTTCATTTCAAGTCAATATCCACTGCACTAATCATCTACTTATTTTTGTATCCTAATGTAAACAAAGCAATTTCAAAGCAAGTGGCGGATCTTTATTTATTAATTTGACAGAATTCATTAGTTAAATGTTATTTTTAGTGGATACCCATGTTCGAGTAAATGTTTAGTTTCTTTATTAGACAGTATATTTATTTTCATCGACCAGCCTGAGTATTTGAAAAATTTAATTAAAGAAAAATATGCTGCCAAGGAGCATATATTTTGCTTTAATAAAATTTTTTGACTAATCAATTAAGACTGCTATATCTATAAGCAGATCACAACCAATCCTTCTGTTTGCAGAAGGATGGTTGTCTTGAGTTAATAAAAAAATGTTTCGAGGACTTTTAAATGAGAATTAGAATCTGATCTGTTCAAAATTGTAAACATGTCATTACAGATACGGTTGTCAGAACTGAATAAGATTTGTTTTGACTTTTTCAGTATGTCTTAACTATCTGGTATGTTGAATCCTGCATGTTTTTTTTTTTTAATTTTCGTCGTTTTAATTGTTGTTCTTAATTTTTGTTTGAATTTGTAATTGTTAGCCTTAATTTTCTTTTGAATTTGAAGTTTTTAATTACTGGCATTAGTACTATTTTGCTATTGATTTTGGCATTTAAATTTCGTTTTAAATGGTGTAAGGTTTTTTTTTTTTAGTAATATCACTGTTTAAAAGGATTTCTAAGAATTTCTAAGGTGCAGCACCAGTCATTCTCTCCCCTCTACCCTAGGTGGTGAGGCATGCGCTCTAGACCATTCTCTCTCTCTCTCTCTCTTCTGATTTCAACTAGCCAAGATGGAGGAAGAGACACGCCGAATATATCTGTGAAAATTTAAAAACAGTATTCTACCAAGTGGACTCTGTTTGACTTTTTCAGTATGTCTTAACTATCTGGTATGTTGAATCCTGCATGTTTTTTTTTTAAATTTTCGTCGTTTTAATTGTTGTTCTTAATTTTTGTTTGAATTTGTAATTTTTAGCCTTTTGCTATTGATTTTGGCGTTTAAATTTTGTTTTAACTTTAACTAAGTTAAAACTTAATCTTTTTTCTTTTTTTTTTTTTTATTGGAGTAGGTAGTACCCACTATCAACTGGTTTTACACTCCACCCACTTCTTTTGAACAACCATGGATGAAAACATAACAATTTCATGCAATTTTAAAAATTGCGAATTGGAAAATTCTCAGTTACTTGAGCATTCAAAGAAATTACCGTTACGTAAGCTTCCTTAAAAAAAAAAACCCGGTAAAACCAGTTACTGCTAATCGCTTGAAGAAGCCAGATGGTAGAAACCTGGATTGGATAAAAACTCGCTTACAAATTAAGAATATATATATATATATATATATATATATATATATATATATATATTCTTAATATATATTAAATATAAAACTTTAATTCAAAAGGTAAAACAGAAAGGGAAATCCCAAAGAAGCGATCCTAATTAATATTAATTACATTAATGTTAAAAATGATCAAGGTGGAGAGCTCGATGTAATTAAAATTTAAATTACAAAGTCACTTATAAAATAAATAAATTTCGATGTTCAAATCAGTTGTATACCCATTTCTACATGAAATCACAAAGAGAAATTTCACGTCTCATCGGCAACTTTATTTCAAAATAAAGCGAGATATATTACCGGCGGAAGTTCAAAAAAATATACATCACAGAAAAAACGAAGGGGTGGGATTGAAAGAAAGTAGACAGAAAGCAATGTCTATTTTTAGATTTTTGGAAAACCTTACTTTTAAACTGAGTTGTAAGTTAAATGTTAGTCTTGTCTGGCTTAAAGAAAAGGAAAGATAAAGAAAGAAAGATTGAACAGGTGAAGAGGCTTATCCCTTGTTCCCTGTTTAGGATGTGGTTTCCGGCTTTCTCTTTTCCAATCTTCTCACTGTTTTTTTTTCTCAATTGGAGTAGATAGAACTATCTATTGCCCGATTCACACTCCACCCACGTCTATTGAACGGGTGAAGAGGCTTATCCCTTGTTTAGGATGTGGTTTCTGGCTTTCTCTTTTCCAATCTTTTCACTATTACGTAGCCCCCTGCACATCAGTGGTGTTACCACCTTGCTCGGGGTGATACGATTAAAAAAAAAAAAATATATATATATATATATATATATATATATATATATATACATACCAGCTCAATATATTATTGATACTTGTGCATTTCTTTCCTTAGGTTTAGTCTGTGTGTGCTCCACATCTTAACTTCCTTGGTCAAGTTCTAATGATTAAGGATAGAGAACTGGTTCAGTCAGTTAAGTACCATATGTGATACACATTTTTTCCGAGCCATTATCCATTACATCACCTACATATCCAAGCTGGTATTCCCAAGTGGTAACCAGGCTCAATGTTGCTTAACTTTGGTGATCATACAAGAACCAGTGTTTCAAGGCAGTAATGTTTCTAATTTTTCACACCCACTAACCCCTGGTGTCTTAGTGGCTTTATTGCCTGGCATGGGGTGAAAAAATTATAAGAAACTAGCAGTATAGCCTGGCGTTGCTCGGGTGTAATGAAAGCTTTAAAACTAATCCATGGTCCTAGAGCTCAGACTCTTTGGATGTTGGCATGAAAGACTGAAAAGCAATAGTTGTTTCCAGTTAAAGCGAAACTGTAGACTGAAAGAAAAATGAATGAATGTAAGTCAAATTTTTATTTCCTGGTATTGATATCAAATAAGTTTTTTTCGTCGTAAACTGAATTTTGAAGGCTAAATAAGCCCTCTGAAATCGGTTCAGCCATTTCGGAGTCTATAGGTAACAGACACACAGACACACACACAAAGTTCCATTTATAAATAAGTTTAGAAAAAACGGAAAAGAAAAAAAGTATCACAAAATTTAAAATTTGTCTCCTTTTACTCACCTTTTGCTGAGAGGCTCCAATGACTGAAGGCAGCCATCGACTTTCTCGAGTGTCCATTAGGAGAAAGATTGCATCATGTTCTTCAATTAACTTCTCCAAAACTTCAACATCTTTTCTTGTTTGTTCCACACAAGTGACTGAGAATAAAGCGAAACAATTTTAGAATGATTGTCAATCTGAAATCAAATTGGTTTCCTATAAACATCAAAGATTTGTATAATTGTTAGGACAGACGTCATAACAAGAGAGCTAACTCGCTCCCTAGATGAGAACCAAGTTATGACTCTTGATCGGAACTTTGGAGAACAGTGAAGAAAAGGTATTTCCAGATGGCAGTTATGTACAGCCTTTGAGATTTCACTTGCCCTATTGACTTAGACAATTAATCTCGAAATGAAATATGTCCATTCAAATATAGAAAAACTGAACCTAACTTTTACAACCCAAAAGTATGCCATATTCACAAGTTACTTAGAATGACCTACAATGACATTACTGAACTATTTGCTCTCACTTTTATTGTCCCAGTCAGTGTAAACATTCATTTAATTAATGCTTCCAGAGTGGAGCCAAAATGTCTCGGTCACCCAGATTGCTTATGAAAAGTAAAAACGAACATTTGAAAGAAAGAAAAAAAAAATACGCATTCTTCTTTCAGCCACGAATCAAAAAACAAATTATACAAGTAATTTTTTTATAGAAAATCTTGAGAAAATCAGAATTTTTATTTTTTATCATCTATGAGATGGAGGTTGTAGTCAAACAGAAGAAAGAAACTACGAATTTAGATACCGCCACTTAATTGCAAAAAAAAACTAAAAAAACAGCATATCATGATGTTAAAAATTTGTTAAAACTTGATACAAAGTTTTATCATCAAAATGTTTATGTTATTATTAAGAGAAGAGATCAAATTTTGTTGTTATTTTTTTAAATTTTTTAAATCCTTTTTAACATGTTCAAAAAGAAGATTTAATTTTTTGTTTTTCGTCAGCAATTCACACTATGTAAGGCGACTATTAAGAAAATAGAGTTGGTCAAGTAAAATGATTTTGTTGCGAGTAAATTTTCCCTCCCTCTTAACTGCCAGTTGAGTGATATCTTTTTCAAATCTCAAAGGCTGGTTATGTATCCTCATATGTTTCGTATCAAACTATCAATCTACTGGTAATCCACTGGTAACATTTTATATCTAATGTTTGAAAAGCACACACAGCGACGCAGCAATAACAGAATCTGATAAAGATAAAACCTCTTACAGAATGATTTGATATTTATCTTAAAAGAAGAAAAAGGAAGAGATAATCTTTTTATAAGCTTTTTATAAGATTAATTTTCTTACCTGAAGCATGGTGGCCTGGCATAGGAATTGATAAAGTTATGCCAACAGCATTCTGAAACAGAAATATCCAAATTAATATCATCGTTTGTTACAAAGATGTGACAGCCTCAGTAAAAGTTACAATAAAAAAAACAGCTGAAAAATTAAGATCAAATAAAATAAGCAAAAAATGAATAAGAGTGGCTGACAATGCTACATAAAAAATGAAGATGAAAGTAAACACTAGTTAAAAATTAATAATAATGGCTGACAATGTTTCAAAATGAAGATGAAATAAAATATTAGTAAAAACTGAATTATAATGGTTGAAAATAGGATGTCTGATAAAAACTAAAATATATATTATTGTTACTAATGGTAATATTAGCCTTTTCCTTATAAGGAAACATTTGGCATTCATTGACCAAACAGCCAATATTACTTTCAGTTAAATTTATTAAAACTTTGTCTTAAAAATTTTTCAGGAAAATATATTTTTCTCAAGTAGTTGTTATCGCTCTTTTCTGTATTGACAAGGTTTTCCTTTCTAATCTGAAGTTATGTAGAATGTCAACATCTAAATGATATCATCATTTTCTTTTAGAATTACAAGTACTATCCATTTTAGTTTTTGCTGCTGTTGATAGTCTCAAGTTTGTTTCTGCTATTTGGTACAGATCTTTGTGATTCTGTAGCACCAGTCCACACTGTTCAAAGAAAGGATGGCCTTTGCCAAGACTCTCAGGCTTCATTCGCTCAAAGCCAGTTTTTATATACTAGTGAAAAAAAAAAAAAAAAAAAAAAAAAAAAAAAACATACATACACTTGTACTTCTGTGAAGCTGTCAAATTCTTGTAGCTTAATGGGGAAAGCAGATGATGTTTTCAACTAAAAGACTTGAGCTTGAATCTCACCAAGAGCTTATCCTTTAATTCCTATTCAAGTTGTCTACTCACTCACAGGAAAATAGGTTTTTCAGATCCAGTAGCAATTATTACTCCTTCCAATATTGATAGGTGTTTTCTTATTAATCTTTTGTTTAAAGTAAATGAAAGTCAACATCTTGGATTGGTCATTATTTTCTCATTGAGTTACATGTGCTATCATTTTTATTGTTGCTACTGTTGAAAGTTTACAGAGATGTGATTTCTGATATTTGGTATAGTTCTTTGTTTGTGAAACTATAACATTAGTCCACAATGGTGAAAGAAGGATGGCTTTTGCCAAGACTCTCAGGTTTCATTCACTCGAAGACATTTTATAAATTAGTACAAAAAAAACAAAAAAAAGCCCTGTGAAATTTGACAATACTGTGCCGCATTAGATTTAGTCTTCTGTAAAGTTGTCAACTTCTTGAAGCTTAGAAGGGAAAGCAGGTGATGTGTTCAACAAGATTTCTAAGAGACTTGTTTAACTCTTACGAAGAGATTATCCTTTATTTTCTATTCAACTTGTCTACTTACTAATACCTGACAGACAACATGAATAGAAATGGGAGGATAAAAAAAAGAAGAAAATTAAGATGAAAGTAAATAAAAGTAAAAATTAATTAAGATTAATCACGTAGTATGTCTACAAATCCTTGTACTGTTCTTTGGATTAGTGCTCCATCTCTACAACACTGTCTACACTTACTTTGACCAAGAAAGGTTTTCTTTTTGTGTTTACTCATACAGGGTGTGATGGATAAATTGACACTATTTTATATTTTTTATTTCATGCATGTGTGTTGCTTTTTATTCTGCACAGTATAGTAGGGTCAGTTGGGCATCGTCTGTGAGAAAAAGGAAACCATAATGCAATTCACTCTACCATAAATTTGGAAATGCATTGCTGTACTGCTTGGTATTCACGGTGAAAGCTCCAGTATGACTGTTTCAGTGTGTTTGGGTGTCAATCTGAGGATGGTGCAAAGGATTTGGAAAAGTTGGATGAGTCTAATGGTGTTTATCAAGGTGCAGCAGCTGAGAAAACTCACTCTGATCGTTCTGTAAAAGAGCTCCCAAATTTGTTGGTGACACTCAACATGGAGGCCTACATCAAGTGCCTTGAGGAAGTAGTGCTACCCTGGCTCAATATCTGGCAACAGGCCTCTGCACCATGCCACACAAACAGGAGAACCCAGTCATGACTGTCAGACAATTTCTGTGATCACTTTACCCCTTACATCTGGCCACCTAACTCTCCAGGCAGCATACCCTCTTGTTCATTATGTGTGGGGCATAGTCAAGCAAGAGATCAACAACAAGGAGTATGACAGCATTTACCAACTCAAACAAGGAGACCATCCAGAAGAGATACAAGAGATTCTGAAGTTGTCTGGAGGCAGTGGTTGAAGACAATGGCAATTTTATTGAATAAATTTACTCTTTAGTATTTCAAGATATTTTTGTGTAATTTTGGTAAATATATCTGTTAAAATGAGATGTCAGAAGTATTTTCCTTTTCATCTTTGATAATTTAGACGTCAATTTATCCATTGCACCATATATATATATATATATATATATATATATATATATATATATATACTAGCTCGGGTATAATGAAAGCTTTTATATGTATATTATCAATTTTCTGCACTATTGTAAGAACTGAAACCTTGAAACTTCTGAATATCATTTATGTCTTTGTCTGTGAGTGTATCAAATTTGATTAAAATTGGACCACTCCTTCTATAACCCAATTTTTTCGATTATCGGTTTTCAATATTTATCGGGGGTACCTCAACACAAAACCTCGCTAAGAACACTCGCAGACGCTTATAGTACAACTGTGTAAATTTTCAAGAAAATCAGTTCAGCAATTTCAGAGTCTATAGGTAACAGACACACACAGACAAAGTTCCATTTATAAATAAGTTTTTATATCTATATATATATATATATAAATACGAAATGGCTATATCATGCTGAGACACTGGTTCTTGTACAACAATTTGTTGATAAGTTTATTATGATTTATCAACCCTTTGCAGGTTATTTAAATCCAGAAAAATTTTTAGATAGTAAAAACTTTTATTTTTGAGATAATAATGGTTTATACACTTTAAATCAACAGTTCTTTTCCCACACTTCCTGCCTGTGGAACTCCTTTCTGTTTACTTGCTTCCCTGATAGCTACAATCTCCAAAAATTTAAATGCAATGTCAATTACCATCTTCTATCTTCTTGAATCTCATTCATCTTTTATTCCTCAATACCCACTGTATCTAGTTTTTTCCCCTCACTGTATCCCCCTATGCACTATGGTAGTACCACCTTGCTTGGGGTGAAATAATTCAAAGAAAAGTTACTAATTAACTCATATCTGAATGTAGAAGATGTGGCTCTATACCCTTCCCATAACTGAATATAATGAACCCAACTAGAATTAAAGCACTGTTCTCTGACTGCTGATTTCGATTCATTACACCACCCACACATCCAAGCTTACACCAACTGGTGTTCCAAAGCAGTCACCCATCTAGGTACTGACCCAGCTCAATGTTGCTTAATTTTGGTGATCATACAAGAACAGGTGCTTTAGATGTTCTCGTCTGATCACTGAAATTAAGCAACATTGAACCTGGTGAGTACCTAGATGAGCAACCACTTGGGAATACCAGGTGCTCTAAGCTTGGATGTACATGTGGTGTAATGTGTAATGGATAACAGATCAGAATGAGAAAACAATGAGCAGAGTTCAAATTTCAGCCAAGTTCATTATATTCACTCCTGCAAAAAACCCTTGGAAAAAGGTATGAATCCATCTATTCTCCCCCCCAGCTATGGATAAATATTAAAACAGACTTGGCCTTAGAGCATTGGTCAGCAATCAGTCTAAGAGAAGAAAGAGACCAAATCCAAACCAGCATGGAGAGGGTCGGCAAAAAGTGGATGATCTTTTTATTGGTGCCAACGGCCAGCATGCAGTCTGAAATTAGAAAACTCATATCCCAGAAAAAAAAGAGAAAAGTCTGTGAATGTAGTATCATCTGACATAGGACACACAGTGCATGAGTTTCATGACATGATGCTATTATGGAGATAGTTCACATTGCAGGGGTCAAAGGTAATTGACCCTTAAACAATTCACTTGTTCAATAAAAGCAAAGAAAAAAAAATGACAATTTAATGAACCCTCCTCCGTTGTCCTTGATGGGAGAATCCATTCATTATGTGTAATAATCCATACATATTTTTTTGTTTGTTTTTTTGCTTTTTATAATCATATCACCCCAAGCAAGGCATTTTACTGCCACTGTTTTGCAAGGGGTTACATAGGAGGAAAGTTATGAGAAAGCGTGACAGTTTATAGGGGGTGTCAGGAAGTGGGTATAAGAAGAATGAGAATACTGATGAGAGTGGAGTGGATGGAGAAAGGAGCATGAGAGAGTGTATTAATAAAAAGAGAACCTTTAATACTAATGCATTTTATTCCTTGAAAATTTTCTTCAAGAGCAAATATTGAAATTGGGAAACTTCAATAAAATAAAATAAAATAAAAAATAATAAAAATATAAACATCAACATATTGAGAAAAAAATAATGTTATGCATTCAATTGAAAATCTCTTGACGTTAAGGAAAGAAAAACAGAAGTAGAGGACATCAAGATTCTTTTTTTTTTTTACAGTGTTTCAATTACTGTATAAACAAGCACAAACACACAATTTGACTGAGTTTAAAATAAGACTTTTGGAAACCTGTTTGATTTGGCATGCTTTAGACCACAGACCAATAAATGCAATGCACACTGTTTAAATACAAATGGGGTGTCTATTTCAAAAATGGGTTACATTATTTACATTATTAGGACTATTGTCCTCATCTTTACTGCCATGTTTCTGACGTTTCGGCTGTTGTACACTCCGACCTTCTTCAAATGCTTGGAATTTCGAACCAAATCCTTTATTATGATCACTGGAATATATCATTCGCATTCCATGTATGATGCAACTTCTGGTAGCCATGTACTTACAATGACCGAAACGTAACATGGCAGTAAAGACGAGGACAATAGGCTAAATAATGTAAATAGTTTAAATACTACCTCATCTCAGAAGTATAGACATTCAAACATGGGTATCCAATAAAAATAATGTCTGAAGTAATAAAAATCTTGGATTAAAAATAAATCTGTTAATGCTTTAGCAGTTAACTTTTTACGAAACATGTAAATGAGACAGACAAAGTCACATTTCAAGTTGAAGAAGCAATACACTGTCTTTTTTGTAGGAGTCAGTGGGTGATCACAGCCTTTTCTAGCAATGGTGTTATGCCATTCAAAATAAATGTTTTGACCTACCAATCCTGGGAAAATCTTTCTCAAAGACTCAGCAGCAGTTTCAGCTTTTGGTTTTCCTCCGTTTAAACTGTCCTCAAAGACGAACAATGACTGGCGTACTGGATTTGAATAAGATATTCGACCATTGTCCACTAGCGTTAAATTTCTGACACCCCAGCCCTGAAAGAGAATAGAATGAGAAAAAAAAATTAAATTATAGATTTGTAAATGGAAACAAATGTAAAACTGAAAGTTTGGTTTGTCTAAAACGTCTCAGTGTCACTAATCATGTACCAAAGGTGTGAGCATTTAAATACCTATTGTTCATCAGGGACAAGAACTAAAAGCAATTGAACACCCAAATTGTTAATCAGGTACCAGAACAGGAATCATTCTGTTAATGATAACCAAGTCATAAAATTTTGCTTTGATAAATCATTTGAATGAAAGTGGCCAATATTGTTAAATGAATCTAACTTCCGTCTTCGCTGCTCTTCTAAAGAGACATGACTGACTGGGCACAAGATTTTTCTGCAGTAAATTGTCATTACTTTCTGCTGTAGACTGGTTGCCAACCAAGGCTATAGGACAATCTGTTCAACTATTTAACTCATAGCTGGAAGAAAATAAGACAGATTATATTATATTAATAAGTAGTAAGTAATGGGGGATCAATTTATTAATTCATGACAATAGAAAACCGATCCCCCACTTTATTTCCAGTAGAAGCTTTACTTATGTTTCTAACTATTATATTCAGTCAATCAGTTAAATGACATACATGATACATGCTTGGGTGATCATGTTTCAAAAGAGACATGACTAACATGCCAGAAGGTTTTCTCACAGTAGGTTGCCATTACTTTCTGCGGTAGACTGGTTGCCATCGAAAGCTACAGAACCCAATCTGTTCTGTTATTTGACCCATAGCTGAAAAGAAGAGATGGATTAATACCTTTCTCAAGGGTATTTGCACATAAGTGAATGCAACAAATTCAACTGAAATATGAACTCGGCTCTCCGATTCCTCATACGAAGCTGATATCCACAGCATCACAATGCACATCCTGCTCTTGTAAGCATGGCCCAAATGTGAGATGTGTAGATTGATTGATTTGTCTTATTTATGGCTAATCAACCTTTTTAAGGTTCCTTAAAACAAAACATTTTTGAATGGTAAGAAATTTTTGGATGAAATAGTCCAAAATCATCCAAAATCATCTTTATGTCCCCCCTACCACCTCTTTCTCACAGACAAAATGTTGCAAGCTTCTCTCTGCTCTATTGCCATTTCCATAAAAAGTGCTCTGATAAATTACGTTAATTAGTTCCACCAGTTCTAACCTTCACAGTTAAAACCCACCATGCTATGCACATTATAGTGAAATGCCATCATTCACTCTGTATTCTGTTGGAGAAGCATAAATTCCATCGTCTAAGAAAAGAGTGCATGAATGTCAAAAATGGATGTGTCTGCACAACTTACAATGAGACATCTCGCAACATTACAGCCAAGAGTTCCAGAACCCAGCAGAAGGCATCGAGTGTTACAGATTTTATCCAAGTCCAGATCTGGCATTAACCGCCAGCGCATCAACTTTAGGTTAAGGTCCACTGCTGAAGCTGCAAGTCTGCCAATTGGAAAAAAAAGAGAAAACATTAGAATAGAAACATTGGAATGGGATTGGCATTTTAGATAAAATTGGTATTTTTTATAATTTTCAATTCACTACATTATAACAAATAATGTTAATTTTCAGGAGAAATAGATATTTCATTAAATACAGCTGATAAGGATGATTTAATCAATCTTTTATTAAGTTTTACAAACATTTTAACATGTTTCTGTTTTTAGGAGTTAAAGAATATAAAAACTGTCTATAGTTTTTATTGTTCCAAGTGCTTTAGCCATTCTTAAGAGTGTTGTATTCGGTATATTTATTTTCTGTGTTGTACTGCATAGTAGTTTTTACTATGTGAAAATACTTATGGAAGAGTGACATATGCAGCTGTGTTGATGTGAGGGTCATTTCTATTTTTTAGAAATCACTTAACACACCATCTTCGCTACTGAATAGTGTCAGATTAAAAGTGTTTAATCAAAAGGGCTTCTCTAATAGTAAGATGTCAACAGTTATGTGATTTAAAAAGGATTTTTGTGTCATCAATTAGAATTTTCCTGAGGGGTTCTTGTAAATTATGTGTTAAATAAATGATTTTTAATAGCATTTAGATTTGTCAGGGGATATGTAAAGCATCTACTTAATGAGGTGGTAGCATGTAATTGATTTGTGACAAGAAACAGTCTTATAAAGGGCATTGAAACTGGTACACTATATTGGTCATATGATGGTTTATTTTGGTTAATAACAAGGTTAGTGGTCTACCATTTTCTGTAAATTATTCTTTAAACATTTTTCTGGGTTTATAGCTAAAATATAACATTTAATAATTTTTATCATGCAAATTCGTCCTGCTTATACTGTGCATCTGGTTGCAATAAAATATGTTGATGTTTTGTTGTGTTAAATTTTTTATTACGAGTGTCATTTATTATTGATTCAGAGTCATTTTGCCAGACATAGGGTCTTCCACTCTTCTGAACCAGGGCAACACTACCTCCTCAAGGCACTTGAGATAGGCCTCCATGTTGAGTCTGAGGCCCTGTGGGAAGATTGAATGGAGGCATGTCATCATTATAAGTGATCACCGAAACACCTTTGTAATCACAATTAGACTCATCTAACTCTTCCTGAATCATTTGCATGGTCCCCAAATTGACACCCAAACACACTGAAATGTTTGCATTGCAGTTTCCAGTGTGAATGCCAAGTAATACAGCAAGTCATTTCCAAATTTCTGAAGAAGCAAATTGTGTAATGGTGCTCTTTTTCTTACAGATGGTGCCCAATTACACTGTGCAGTTGATAAAATCAAATTCAGACAGCACACATGCACAAAATTAAAAACATAAAATGGCAATGTGTGTGTATATTTATATACATATCGTCCTCTGTTGATAGCACAACTCAGAGTTTCATGCATTATGCAATCATCAGGTGCATATTACAAACTGACTGTTTAATGGATTTTAATTTAAGTTCACTTGATGTTCATGGGAGTTAAATCTTATAAGTTAGGTTACTGCTTTTTAATAACTAGAGTAAAATTTAAATAGACAAAGACTCCATGGAGATAAGAAAGTAAAATTCTAAAATTAAGAAATATTAAAATGCAGGGAAATGAAATCAAAGGGGCGTAATTTATAATTATTAACAGTAATATTTGTGGGAGAAGGAAAGAAAGAGAAAAGCAAGGGAGTGAGGAAGAAAGAGACAAACGTATAGCGGAATCTGTATCAATCGGGGTCAAAGAATTTAAATATATTTTTTCTATGGCAGCATGTGGTGATTAAATTGCTTTTATTTTTGTTAATTAGATTAGGGTTATTTATATATCTTAAGATGACAAGTTTTTCTAAAAATGAGTATTTTTGTCATCATAAACAATACAAATAACTCTAATCTACTTAACAGAAAAAAATGATTTAACGACTACATGCTACCATAGAAAAAATTACTTACTTAAATTCTTAAACCCTGATTAATAGATTTCTCTATATATTTGCCTCTTTCTTTCCCCTCTAAAAAGTTCATCCACTCTTTTACAGGTCTTGCTTTTCATCCTGTGGGGTTACATGCCACCTCTCTCAACAGCTATGGTCATAGGTATGACCGTAAACTGCAGCAAGGACCCTGATTGAGAGGTTGTAAGGAGCGTGGAACCACCTTTTACTTGCTGTTGTTCTCAGGTTCACACTGACTCGGAGTGCTACCACCTGTTAGGGTCCCAGCTATGAGCAAATAGTTAACCCTAAACTTGGGTCGAAACACTATGAAAGTATAAAATTAGACTTTTATAGAAAAAGACATAATTTTTAAATGAAAAATATTACCAACAATAGTTTTGAAAAAAAAATATTACCATAACACATTTTTGAAGGAAAAAAAAAATTATTCTCAGCAAAACATTTTTGAATTGTTATTGTGGAACATCCTGTCATCCCCGAGAACAGAATGATAAACATTATATAAGACGGTAATGAGCGGTACGACAAGGGAAAGGTCTAAGGCGAAGACATTCACTATTCGATAGTTGATTCCGCTCCAACCCGTGGCTTGCCTGTATGTGTATTATTGTTAATTGTACCTTAGTACAATAAATCTGTATTTCTTATTCCTGGTATGGAGTTCCATTCTTCAACTGATCATTTTATACTGTATTACTTTTTGGGATATGTCATGAATACAAAACTAGAAGACATTTTCAGTTTTCTAAAATAAAAAGCATTTCATTAAAATCTGACTAAATCAACCTTCTTACTATAACTGAACATTAAAAAAATACCTTAAAACCCCATCTTTTTAGCATTAAATAACCCACAGAGGTTGATATGCTGTTAAACAAAACTCAAACTCAACAGCTAATGAAGTTGGTTTAGACATTACCAGTAGCAAAGCCCAAGCCTGATCTGCCATAAATAAAAGCTGAAAGAAAGAATGGTCTTTTGAGATAACAACATAGCAAACTAAAAAAAAAATAACAAATTACTTAGTAGGATCCATAGAGTGACTCAAATTCACCATACGAGGTCCCATCTTGTTACGTTCATTTTTCTCCCAACCAACAAAGGTTGGACATTCTGGAAAAAACAAATACAAAGAAAAATTCATTTTTACCAATTGCAATTACAAAAAATAGCAATTTATAATTTTCAAATCAAATGTTGAGGAAATAGGACATATTGATCTATTTATTTGTTTCATTACCAGAATTCCCATGTCTTATTGGACATTTCACACATATCTTGAAACCTTGAAAGAAAAAAAAACCTGCCGTTGATGCCTACAAGAAGCTCATCTGCCCTTTATCAACCTTCTCCCGGCTGGTTTGGATTCAGAGTAAAACTTAGTCTATTCTGACATTTACCCATAACTGAGGGAAGAAGAGATGGATTTATACATTTTTCCAAAGGTTTTTGTTGAGAAGTGAATATTAATGAACTCAACTAGAATTTGAACTTGACTCAGTTTTCTCATTCTGAGCTGTTATCCATTACACAACCTGCACATCCAAGCTTACAGTAAAGTGTATTCTTAAGCAGTCACTCATCTAGGTACTGACGAGGCTCAATGTTGCTTAACTTTCATGATCAGACAAGAACCTTTCAAACACCAGTTCCTGTACGATCACTGAAGTTAAGCAACATTAAATCTAGTCAGTATCTAGATGGGTGACTGCTTGGGAATATCAGGTGCTGTAAGCTTGGATGTGCAGATGGTGTAATGGATAATGGCTTGGATTTGAAGATTGGGAAACAGTTTCAATTCCAGCTAGGTTCATTATATCCACTTACATGCAAATATCCTTGGTATAAATCCACTTCTTCTCCCCACCAGTTATGGGTTAATTAGTGTAGAAATCAAATAATTTGCCTTCTAACATTGCTGCCTTCTTTTCGTCCCCTTGAAGTAATCTACCTCATTCATAGAAGAGTATCTAATTCAGCAGGTGGGTTAGTCCACCTTACTATAATGAACCTGCCCAACACATTTTCCTGAGTGGATTCTATTCACTCATATATATCTCTCCATTAGAACACACAATAAGTTTTCCTTTCATTTGGAGTGACTACACCAATATTCAACAATTAGTAACACTTGTATCATTAAAACTATTATTATTTCAAAAATAATTTTTGCAATCTAAAAATATTTTCTGGCTTTAAATAACCTGCAAATGGTTGATAAGCCAAAGAAAATGAATTAGTCAATTGATGGAATACTGATTGGCTACACAGACATGTCTTTTAGATTTATTTACATTCTCTGGAATATCTAAACTTATTTATAAATGGAACTTTGTCTGTGTGTCCATTACCGATAGACTCTGAAACGGCTGAACCAATTTTCTTGAAAATTTACACAGTTGTACTATAAGCGTCTGCGAGTGTTCTTAGCTAGGTTTTGTGTTGAGGTACCCCCGATAAATATCAAAAATCGATAATCGAAAAAATCGGGTTATAGAAGGAGTGGTCCAATTTTAATCAAATTTCATACACTCATAGACAAAGACATAAGAAATGATATTCAGAAGTTTCAAGGTTGCAGTTCTTACAATAGTGCAGAAAATAGATAATATATATATATAAAGCAAGATGTTTGTGTGTGTGTGTCTGTTTATCTGCTTGTATGTCTGTATTTTTTCAGCCCTTTTATTTTTAGCTTTTGCTTCGGGTTTGGCTCTAAGTAGGTATAATTGTAGTCCTTAGTCTCAGCCATGATACCATTTACTCAGAGGACTTATTTAGCCTTCAAAATTCAGTTTACGACGAAAAAAACTTATTTGATATTGATACCAGGAAATCAAAATTTGACTTATGTCCATTCATTTTCCTTTCAGTCTAGAGTTTCACTTCAACTGGAAACAACTATTGCTTTTTAGTCTTTCATGCCAACGTCTAAAGAGTCTGAGCTCCAGGACCATGGATTAGTTTTAAAGCTTTCATTACACCCGAGCAACATTGGGCTATACTGCTAGTAAATTTATAGAAACTACCATGCCACAAAGTGAGGGATCAGTTTATATATTGATTGTAATATAGAATTCATCCCTCACTTTACATCCATATTACAATTTCTTGTTTATCAAGTTCTGATTTGGTAGGAATCAACCTCTTTTCCCCACCAGCTATGGGTTAACTAGTAACACTTGTATTACTAAACAATTATCTTCCTACTAAAAATAAATCCTTACAATTTAAAAATATTTTCTAACTTTAAATAACCTGCAAAGGGCTGATAAGCCATAGAAAATGAATCAGTCAATTAATGAAATATTGACTGTCTACACAGACATGTCTTTTAGATTTATTGACATTCTCTTGAATATGAATACATAGAAACTACCATATCACAAAGTGAGGATCAGTTTATATATTTATTGTAATATAGAATTGACCCCCCACTTTATATTCATATTATAATTTCATGAATCCATCTCTTCTCCCCACCGGCTATGAGTTAATTAGTAAGATTTGTATTACTAAACAATTATTATCTCCTTTCCCTGGGTATTTGTGTGTAAGTGAATGCAATGAATTCAACTGGAATTCAAACTCGACACAGAACAAGAAATTGGGGAGTTGAATTCATTGCATTCACTCACGCACAAATACCCTTGGGAAAGGTATTAATCCGCCTCTTCCCTCCAGTTATGGCTTAAATAACAGGACAGATTGGATTCTATAGCCTTGGTTGGCAACCAGTCTACTGCAGAAAGTAATGGTAACCTACTGCAGGAAAATGTTCTGCCCAGTCAGTCATGTCTCTTTTGAGACATGATCGCCCAAGTGTGTATCTCATATGGCACTTAACTGACTGCTTATCTTCCCACTAAAAATAAATCATTAAAATCTAAAAGTATTTTCTGGCTTTAATATCTTGTCAAAAGCCAACATTTTTCAGAAAAGACCAACCTGATAAGACGAGATAATGTGATAGCAAATGAAGCATCCATTCTTCTTACCTGTTGTTCCCTTCACAGACGGGACTTTTAGCATGAAGATCAGACTGTTTGAGATGCTACGTACTCCATTCTTCATTCTATCTTTAAAGCAAATAACCTCAATTTCATTAAGACGCTCACCCCTGCAAGAGAAAAACAAAGGTAGTCAAAATTAATGCTCATTTAATAATGGTTACCAAATAATGTGGCAGAAGAGGAGAAATAATTGAAGGATTTAGAGACAGCTTCAAAAAATTTATGTGCCAAAAATAAATATGATTTCAAAATTTAAAATATTATTATGAATTATTTGTAATTGCATGTATAATATATACACTACCAGCCATAATTATTAGGCCACCACAGTTTTTTATAGAAAATGATGTATTTCATACTATTTTTAATATTTATTGTCAAGTGGATAATTCTAAATGAAAATAGAATGGGTCTTTTGTTATAATTACTTTGCAAAATTTTACAAGGTAAGGAAGCAAAGATGAACTCATCCGAATCACCCTAAATTTTCTACATTCTTTCATTGATGAAACTGCAATATAGGTAATTATTAAATATTTATAAATTGATTTGATGCACATGTTATTGTGCAGTATTAACAAAAGAACCATTCTATTTTCATTTACAATTATTCACTTGGCAATAAATACTAAAAAATAGTATGAAATGCTTTTTTTAAAACACTGGGGTGGCTTATTAATTATGGCTGGTAGTGTATATCTCAATATAAATAGTTACAAATAATTATTGACCAATTTCATCATTGTGATATTTTTGCATTATATCAAGTACTAAGAATATAGTAATTCAGTCAGTCAAGTGCCATACATGATACACGCTTTGGTGAACATGTCTCAAAAGATTGACTAGGCAGGATATTTTCCTGCAGTAGGTTACCATTTTCTTTGGTAGACTGGTTACCAACCAAGGCTATAGAACTCAATCTGTCCTGCTATTTAACCCATAGCTGGAGGGAGAAAAGATGGATTAATACCTTTGCCAAGATTATTTGCGAGTAAGTGAATGCAACAAATTCAACTGGAATTTGAATCTGGCTCTTTGAGTTCTCATTCTGAGTTGATATCCACTGCACCACAACACACAATGCATATAGTAATCAAGGTCCGCAAATTGTAAGGAGAGAGTTATCAATGATAATGTTGACTTCAAATCTGTGGTAATTTCCCTTTAACTGTCTCTGTTTTTTATTTTCAGATGTACTTTTTATCACATAAAATTTGCTGAGATGTGAGCAAATTTTTAAAAAATGCAGCCCAGAGAAAAAAAGTTTGAGAACTACTGGTTTAACAGATGTGCTGATATTTACATAGCATAAAAAGAAAGAAAGAAAGAATACAGCTTCATAAAGATTAGCTTTAATCTCAATGCATTATGGAAAATTTGGTCTAAAAACAAATTATGGAAATAAAAAAAAAGAAAAAAGAGCAAAGGGATTTGAAAAAGTAAAGATAATGAATTCAAGTGGAATTCAAACCCGTCTTTTCAATTTCTCAATTTGAGCCATTATCAATTACACCACCACACATCCACAAATAAATGTCATATACAGTGTATTGAATGATATACAAGATTCCACCCCCATTTTACTGAAGAATACCAAGATGAAAAATTGTTGTACAGAACTTCAAATGTTACTGGAAATCTCCATGTTTCTTACTTGGTCCAGCATGATAGAGATGGCAAAAAAAAAACAAAAACAATTAAATTTAATACACACACCACATTCTATCTCAGTAAGAAGGTGATCTTTCTCCCTGCCATAAAAGTAACATAATTTATTTCTAAAGATGCCCACAGTTCACTTAAAGAATCTGTCTAGCTCTGAACGTGAAAACAGCAACTTTGAATTTTTGAGAATAATGAATCGTAGCATGATTCTACATGCAAGAAATTTACAAACTTTCTGCTTTGTTTTGCAGCTTTCCTATTTTAATTGCTTGATTTTATTCACTTTCCCAGGTTAATGTTTTCAGCTTACATGAAGTGGAAAGACTACACTGAATCCATTGCTAGGTCAGCTGCTAAGAAGAAACTTGGTTCACTCTGTCATGTGAGACAATTTTTATCTCCAAAATCTATCATATACAAGTCTACCATTCGTCCATGCTTAGAATATAGCTGCCACATATGGTCCGGTGTCTCTGCTACTTACCTTGAACTTCTTGATAAAATTTAAAGAATCAACAACATTATAGGTTCTGATCTGACAGCTCAGCTTTAGTCACTTTCCCACTGCTGTAAGGTTGCCTCCGTGTGACTTTTCTATAAATAATTTTGTGGTAATTATTTGGATAACCTGTTCACTATGGTACATAGATTTTTTGAATTTAAGCACAGGATGTGTGTTGTGGTACAGTGGATATTGGCTCGGAACGAGAAACTGGGGAGCCGAGTTCGAATTCCAGTTGAATCCATTGTATTCACTTATGCGCAAATACCCTCAGGAAAGGTATTAATCCATCTCTTCCTTCCAGTTATGGGTTAAATAGCAGGACAAACTGGGTTCTATAGCCTTGGTCAGCAACCAGTCTACTGCAGAAAGCAATGGCAACCTACTGCGGGATAATCTTCTGCCCAGTCAGTCATGTCTCTTTGGAGACATGATCGCCCAAGCATGTATCATGTATGGCACTTAACTGACTGACTGACTAGACAAGCATCAAGATCTCATCAATTTACAGTTGAGCTGACAATATGCAGCTGTAAATTTACAGTTGAGCTGGCTAGATGAAGCTGTAAATTTTATGCATTGCATACCCTTCTGAGTATATTCTACTGCACCTGGGAACCAACAATGACGACAATAAAACTTGCAAACAATTCAACAGGGGAACAAATGTTATATCCCCTTCTGCTGGTATATTCTGCTTGAATCAAAATGTAGGGAATAAATCACTTCTTCTTCATCAAAAATAAACTTCTTAACAATAATCCGGGAGTGTTTCTTCTCTCATAAATGTCAATACATAACTTCTTAACAATTCACTGCATAAATGAATGACAAAATATGTTGCAATTAAAATGACATCAAAATGATTGTGCTTTTCTCCCAACTGATAAAATCGAGACATTAATATATAAAATAAAAATATTTCATTATTTTTATTTTACCAAAGCGGAGACTTGCCATGGAGTGAGAGGTTTGGTTGGGTAGAATCTTATGGGATTACACATGCATTGAGTCAGCACACCCACACTGAAGTGGCCATCCAACTGAAAATAACTGCTGTCTGCTCTCTCAACTGCTAAACTGAAACTCAATTGAAAACTCTCTTTGTGTCAGTTGATGAAACTTTGAAAGTTGTCTCCTGACAGCTGCAACTTCTGGTACATTCCTTGATCCAGCTAATCATAACAGATTTCTAGCTTAACATCTGCATTTCTGTACTCAGCAACATATACTGGTGCAAAATACACTTAATAGCAAAATTCTACACTGACCAAGGCATTATACAACATATGTGTAGCAGAAAATCTGGAATTCTGTTGCACAGACACTGGAAACACCTTCACAATTGATTCTGGTTTTGTACACGCTAGAGTGAATTTGTTGAACATGCCAATTCAAAAAAACTGCGTTTCCAACGAAAACTCACCTTTTTTATATCTTTCTGCCAAACCAGAGAGTTTGCATATTGTGCACGCTGCCAGCCTTGATCTGACTTATTAACGTATGTGCCTCATGATTCCAGCACTGATGCTAGGACGAACTGCCTCACTAGCAATCTGTTCATACATTTAGGCTACTCTACTTTAGCCATCTCAGATCTTTGAGGTAATTCTCCACAATTTACTAACAGTTTCTTTTCTCACATTTCTCGCTTGTGAAACTTCCTTCTGGCTCTATGCTTTCCAGCCAACTTTAATCTCCAAAATTTAAATGCAATATCAATTGTTATCTACTGTCCTCCTGATTACTCTTCCCTTTTCCTGCTCATTATTAATGTTTCTTTTTCTAATTCTTCCAAACCCTGTAACCCTTTGTGTCTTTAGTGGCTTTACAGCCTTACTTGGGATGAAATCAATTTAAAAAAATGTCCAAAAGTGTCTCTACATCCTTGTGAGTGACAAATTATTTTTCACCCTACAATCTCTTTCTCAGAGATAAAACGTTGCTATTTCCATGGAAACTGTTCAGATGAACTACATCCCTTAGTTCCACTAGTACTAACCTTCATGGTAATATGCACATTTTTAGTGAACAACCCTCATCCCTATATATTTCAGTAGTAAGATGTTCAACTGAAGCAGCTTCTGGAACTGACTCCTAAGTGGATGTTTTCCCAATCAATACAATCTTGACCTAGTCAAGTCTAGGATTAATCATTATCTTCCCCACATATCCCGCCAATGTATTTCTTACTCTAACTCTCCACCTCAGATTGGCTCCTTGCTCTTGTATAGGGTGAAAAAAGAATATTCTAATATTAGTTAATTGTTATATGGCATCAGGTATAGTATGTGTGTGCATGCACACATGTGATTAAAATAAAGTTTTATTTCAATTCAAAAAAGAAAAAAAGGAAAAGTATTAGGTCCCTTCAGGATGAAGGCCCTCCACAGATTCCCATTTTTATTATCTGCAAACTGCCATGCACTTTTGGGAAAGATACTGAAGTGGTTTCCTGTTACTTTTTCTACTGTTGGGAATTTAGCTTTTTTTTCTTCTTTCAGACTGATTTCTAACAAAGGCTAGAGAGCCAAGTCTACCCTGCTATTTAATCTCTAGCAAAAAAGAAGAGAAGGATGAGTCCTTTTCTTGAGTGAAAGGAGGCAAAAACTGCCTTTTTGAGACTCCATTTTGTGGCAGGAAAGTTTTCTAATAATAATTCATAGCAAAACAAGAAACCTTGCTTCTCATATTGTATTCTTGTCTATTTGGGTGTGTGTCTGTGTGTCTGGCAATGGCAGAAGCAGTAATAGCGAGTCTGGAATGATCTCTGAATAGACTTTTTCTTCTTCCTGCCTGCCTGTGTGTTGTATTTATATAAGAAGATTGATTAGTGCATCTCTGATATTGATTTAGTGCATAATTTTTATGCAATATTCATGTGACCTTTTTTAGTTCAGTAATGGATGAGCGTTGTGGTGTGGTGGATATCAGCTAGGAACAAAAAAAAAAATCAGTAAGCTGAGTTTAAATTCATTGCATTCAAATGTGCACAAATACCCTTGAGAAAAGTATAAATCCGTTTTTTCTCCCTCCAGATATGGGTTAAATAGCAGGATAAATTGGGTTCTATAGCCTTAGTTAGCAACCAGTCTACTGCAGAAAGTAATAGCAATCTACTATGGGAAAATATTCTGCCCAGTCAGTCATGTCTCTTTTGAGACATGGTCACCCAATTGTGCATCATGTATGGCACTCAACTGACCGAACATATGGTAATTTTTAAAATGCAGATAGGTCAAACAACTAGTCTGAATTTTGGTAAGGAATTAAACACTTCTGAGAAGTGGTATACGTGAAGAGGCTCATCCCTTGTTCTCTGTTTAGGATTCGGTTTCCGGTTTTCTCTTTTCCAATCTTTTCACTCTTTTATTTTTTTTTCCAATTGGAGTAGATAGACTAAACTATCGCCCGGTTCACACTCCACCCACATCTATTGAACAGGTGAAGAGGTGCATCCCTTGTTCCCTGTTTATGATGTGGTTTCCGGCTTTCTCTTTTCCATTCTTTTTACCCTTACGTAGCCCCCTGCGCATCAGTGGCATTATCGCCTTGCTTGGGGTGATATGATTAAAAAAACAAAAAAACAAAAAAAAACCAAATCAAACATTATTCTTTGGAATTTGGGAAATTTCAAAAGTTCATATATCTTTGTTATATTGCACTGACAACAAAGTCTTCAATCACTCAGAGATGCTGAACACTAAAGTCACTATCCTCAAACTTTTCCTCAGGTGGTCAACAGCAAATGACATCACAGAGCCACAAAGACCAACCAAAGTCTTCCCTCCTTCAAGCCGGGATCAGCACTAGCACCTGGGAAACAGAAGCCACTGACTGTCCATCCTGGCAAAGAGCAATTCATTTAGGTTGTTCCACTTTTGAAGAGAAGAGAAAGAATGAAGAGGAAGTAAAATCCATCTTACATATTTATAAATTTACCATTCGTCTGTGGATCAGACACTCTTGCCATATCTGGTCGGGTGCTCCTGCTATTCATCTCAAGGTGCTCAACAAAATCAAAAGAAGGATCTGCAATGTAACTGATCCTGACTTGGTATCCCGACTTCACTTTCTTACTGATGTGACATGGCTTCCCTCTGTCTTTTCTACAAATATTTTCATGGCAACTGCTCTGACAAGCTTTTTTTCCTTGATGCCCTGACCATATGAATTTAAGTGTGCTACTAGATTGGCATCTAAGTCCCGTCCATTTAATGTTGAATAGTTAAATATAACCGTCACTACTCCAACAGTTTCTTTTCTGACACTTCCTGCTTGTGGAGCTCCCTTTTGCTTACTTGCTTCCCTGATAGCTACAATCTCCAAAAATCTATCCTTTAATTCCCCCTGTACCCAGTCTTTTCTCTCACTGTAACTCTTTGTGAACTAGTGGCAGTCCTGCCTTGCTGAGAGTGAAATGATTTAAAAAAAAAAAAAAAGAAAAAAAAAAGAGACAGCAACACAGAACATGGCAGCTCCAGCCAAGACTATCACCCACCATACCATGTGACCAATGCTTGAGACTGTTTCATTCCTAACTTGGCTTCCTGAGCTAAGTTGGGTTCAGGCATCATGGAGGAACAGGATGAACCAAATTCAGACACAAGTGGTGCCATCAACTGCCCTAGAAACAATTAGGTAGGTTCAAGTCTCAACAAATCTTAATGAATTCTAATTAGTTTATTTCAGGTTCTAATCATCTTGGAATCTCCTCAAAACTAATTTTATGGCTTCCAATTATTATTTTTAAGTCGTTCTTTCTTTCCTTATTCGCCTTGATATTTAGTTTTCCTTAATTTTTTTCCCCCATTTAATTATTTCTTGCTATTAATTGTCATTCTCATGCAATAAAAGATTGAACCCAGGTTACTACTCTGTTATGTTTATGTTGTGGAGTAGTTTTCGCACTGAAAGTTATAATTGTACTATGTTGGTTGCTAATCAACTTAACACACCCTAAATGTTAGGAACTTGGTAATCTTCTACTGAAAGCTGACTCCTTAGTATTCGACTAAGAGTTCTTAGAAGTTCTAGAGAGTTCTTTAGAGTTCTACTGAACTCCAGTAGAACTCTAAAGAACTCTCTAGAACTTCTAAGAACTCTTATGAACTTCCCAAGAAACTTCTCGAGTTAACTCCTGTTAACTCTTATTAATATAGGAGGGAGAATCCATTATCTTAGAAATAGACGTGTTTCACCATAACATAATGTCTCTGATATTCAATAAAGCTCCCAAACAAACCTTGTTTATCGATATCTTCAGAGTAGTGCCATCATTGTGAACATTATGTGAACCCAACCCCTGTGGACTGAATAAAGGAATCAGTTCTGACTCCTCTTACCAGGCTTTATTTTTACAAGAGTCAGATTAAGTATTGATACCACATCAAGGCCGGAGAGGCTCAATTCTCACTACCCAGCCTTGATAAAATTCAAAATCGTTGAAACAGTTTTTGGTGGGGGAGTTATTTCCACTCTACAGAACTAATCACAACTATTTCTATTCCCCTGTCAAATGTTCTGATGAGCGCTCGATTCTTTAGTTGTATCAATTAAGACTTTTATAGCTAAGACATGCCATACCACTTCCATGGAGTCAAAACTTCCTCATTACTTATGTGTTCCAAATGTTAGAGTAAAATTTTATTCTGACAGACCTATTCCCCTGACCTGACATTTTTTGGAAAAACTCTCATATGGGTGCTTTCTTGACCTCTTCAAGGGTTCAAGTCAATCCTTATCTACCTTCTTTATCTTCAACCTTCACTTCATACCAACTTCTCATTTATTCATATCACACACCTCATCAATACCATTTCAACTGTAATATCTACATTGAAAGGCTCTCAAAATTTAATTTAAGAAAAAAAAAAAATGTTAAAATTTCCCAGAATGTTATTGAATACAACTGGCACCTTAAGAAAGCAATAGAATATATATATATATTTTTTTTTTAATCATATCACCCCAAGCAAGGCGGTAACACCACTGATGTGCAGGGGGCTACATAAGAGTGAGAAGATTAGAAAAGAGAAAACCGGAAACCACATCCTAAACAGGAAACAAGGGATGAGCCTCTTCACCTGTTCAATAGACGTGGGTGGAGTGTGAACCGGGCGATAGTTTAGTCTTCCAACTATAAACAACCAAGATAAGAAGAACATTATATTTGTGTAGAATAAATAAAATTTATTGTCTTTTTGGGCTTCTCATAAAAATGTTACTTACCAAGTATAAGAGATGAGGTAGAGATAATTACGGAGTGGCCAACCAGGAAAGTCATCAGCAGAACAAGGATCAAAGAAAGCAAAAATAAGCTGAAAAAGATGGAAGTCGCTTAAGCTCACATTTTACACTGTATAGATTGCATTCATTTTAATAAAACATTTGGAAACAGTTTTAATGGCAACAAGAAATTATGTATGGGAATAACAGCATCAGTGAACATTTTCACTCTTTTTATTTAAACATATAAGTAAATTTAGCAGCTACAGTTTTGTCTCCTTTTCTTTTAGATTCATTATACCAGGTATACTACTGCTATGATTAAGAGGTGAACCACAACATATTCTCGATAACTGTTTCTAAAAAGCCATGAAAACAAAGATACTATAACAACAAAACTTCTACAAGAAGGCAGTACATCAATAATACAACACTTTT